>JARJIL010000006.1:30670000-31295000 GCA_038502395.1 Dittrichia graveolens
AAAGTTATATGTGTGGTTAGTTATAGAAATAGGAAGTATCCTCAGTGTGGATATGCTATTTCTTTAATTTGTGTTATGAGTATTAGTTAGAGAAGAAACAAATGAGTTTAAAAGATGCTAAAGTAGTATACGAATATTTGACGTGTAAACCGAAGAATACCAAGGATACCACCGGACAGATTGTGGTCAGTATCGTTATGGGATTGTTAACATAAATTTTGTGAAACGATAGTTCTTACGCTATCTGAAACGACCGAAGAAATGATAGTAGTTTGAGATTGTTTTGTACAGTGGCATGAATTATGTTCTAATGCAGAGAGGCAGAATTATTGCTCGCACTTTTAGATAGTTAAAATAGTATGAGAATGAATACATAGACTTGCACCTGATAGTAGTAGTACCTGTGGCATGTTATTTATATGATACGTGATGATTATATTTCAAAAGTGGGTGGATATGTGGATGTAAGACTATTGTTGGTGCGCCGCAATAGCATTCATAGGTGATGTAAGACTATCGTCAGTGCGCTGCGATAGCATTTAGAGATGAGGAGACATAAGACTACCGTTAGTACGCTACAGTAGCATTCAGTATGGTATGATGAGATTATGTGTTTATATGTGAAGTGTTGTTTACACTAAATTATAAAAGTTGGAAATAATTGTTGAATGAGAAAGACCTGTAAAGGTGACAGAAACAATGGTTAGAATCAGTGGAGGATTGTGAGCAGAATATTATGTTATTCAGGGTAAGGCTAATGGTATAGCCGACAGTTTGAACAGCAAATCAGAAATAATACTTATGTGAATTAATTATCTAAACGACAGTGACGAAACTCTTATTTAGAGGTGTTAAGAACAGTTTAGTGAAAAGTGATCAAAGGTGAAAAGTATTACAACGAAGGGATAAAAAGGGGGACAAGTAGTTAATCAGTTTAAAAACAGTTATGATATGTTAATTGGATATGGTCGTATATGAGTATTAGGTTATGGGGGTGCGTGTAAGACACATCTATATGAAATTCATAAGTTTATAGTGGTGATTTAGCTAGAAGTTACTAAGGGTATGAATAGCTAAGAGTGAATTATTGATAACCGGAGGTGAAATGAGATATAGTCATACAAGTGGGGAAATATCATTAAAGATATATAACTTGTTTCCATTAGAGAAACTTATTATGCAGAACAGTTAAGAGAGGTGTGTGTGAAAGAAATTGTATCTTGTGGTAGTACATCAGTTTCTACTGAATCAGACAGGGATGCCAAATGTGTTTTAGAATTTGGAAAAGATTTCATATGGAGTTGAGGGATAAGTCTTATCTCAGTACAGTCAGAATGAAAGGAATATACCGTTGATGGAAAACATATGTTATGATTGTGTCATCGATTCAGAAGGAAAACTGGAGATATAAGTTTGTTTGACAGAAATTCGTGGTATAGCAGATACCAGTCCAGCACCAGGATGCTAATGTATAATATTAATGTCGAACTTCAGTGTATTGGATGATGTGAGTCAGACAGAATGGGTAGTACAGAAATAGTACGGCTAAAGACAAAAGATTCAGAAGGTAGGTAATAAATTGATAGATGCATAGAATACAGATAAATTGAGATCACCACACCAGTCTTCAGTAGGGGGGTATGTATTATTGACAGTGATACTGTGGAAAATGTAATCAGATTCAGAAATGAGAGAAAACTAAGCCCGGAATTCAATCAGTTATTCAGAATTATTGTATATGTGGGGAAGGGCAGTTTATAGATCAGAATTATCAGAAGAGTTGTTATAAATTAAGAACACCTTTTATGTGTTATATCTCAGTAGATGTTTAGTAGTTGAATCTTTAATAAACAGAGTGGATGGGTCAAGGAAACGGTAAAAGTATAAGAACGGGGTTAGAATATGCATGAGGGCCTGTACAGGAAATGATGATATTATTCAGAACTTTACGACAATTGATTTCGGGGACGAAATCATTTCAAGTGGGAAGAGTTGTAACACCCAGAATTCTATTATTAAATTAACGCGAGAAATGTACAAAGTGGTATATGAGTTACTAATGGATATATGAGATAGTATGTGGTTATAAACAAAAGGGGCTAAAACCGTCAAAACGGAACTTGGAAAGGTTGAGGGACTAATTGTGCAATTATTCCATAGTTAAATATATAGCCATCTTTGACTTTGAGAAAGTCAAAGTCTTCATAAAACTCACCTTCAACATCACATATGCTCTGGAGCAGAAGTATTCTTGGAATTTTGGAGCTAGAACAAGAGGATACAACTTATTTTAGTTGATCACAAGTGGAGGTAAGGGTTCTTGATTATATACTTTGAAGTTTTAGTAGATTTTAAGTGATTCAATGGTGAATCATGGAGTAAAGCTTGTTCTTGTTGATATTTTCAATTTATAAGTTGTTTAGGGTGTAGGAAAACACCCCAGAAGTGTTTTCTTGAATTATAAGTGAGTTTGTTGGTGGTTTGGCCGGAGTTACAGCAAACAGTCGGCTGGGTCTGTATGGTAGACGGCCCGTGTAGAGTTGAAGACGGTCAAAGGGCCATGTTGGTGTACATGGTCGTGTAGAGTATGAGGTACACGGCCCGTGTGGGTCTACACGGACCGTGTAGGTGAGTTGTCAACACCAGCCATGTAGCCAAGACATGGTCGTGTAGCAGGAGAAGTACACGGCCCGTGTACATAACACGGCCTGTGTAGGATGACTGGTCAACACTGTCTATGTAGCCAGCTCAGGTCGTGTAGTGTTTAAGGGACACGGCCCGTGTAGGGATACACGACCCATGTAGGCCCTGTTTCAGATCAGATTGCTCTAAGTGATACTTTGTCGTATTGTATATATAGGAAGGTGATTGACCTTATATCAGAATCAATATCAGTTGGAGATCTTTGCATATCCTAACAATTATAAGGTGAGTCTTCTAGACTATTATTCATATTTACAGCATGTATGTTATCATGTCAGGTTGTTGATATGTTAAGTCACTCAGATGTGGGTGCTATGCTCAGTAAGGTTCAGTAGTGATACAGTAATGTTACAGTATATATATTTATTTGTGTTAAGCTTACTGCTATGTACAGCAAGGCTCAGTATTATTAAGCATGCTGCTTTGTGCAGTAGTGGCTCAGAAATAACACAGTACCGTGGCTCAGTTAATTAATCATGTGTATCAGAAAGCATACTGCCTTGTGTAGTAGTGGCTCAGTTAGTTACTCAGAGATTTATTATTAGTTGTTGATAGTGTTTATTATATGATTATATTCATATGTTTATATGATTGGCAGTCTAGTTTACTCACTAAGCTCTCGCAGCTTATCAGATACTATTTTCTAAAATGTTTTGTAGGTTTTATCAAAGACAAGGGCGAAGCTTCAGTTTGACGGTTGTTATGTATATAAGGAAAACAGTGTTTTGAAACTTAACGCCCGGTTGTTTGGTGAGAAAGCGTCTTTTGATGTAAATATGTAACTATCAGGCTTTTGTATGAACCTGAGGGTTGAAAACAGTTTTTGTTGCTTCCGCTTATTTGTAAAATAACTCTTTTATTTCTAAAAGAACTTGAAGTATGGTTTTATTTATGTTTTTGAAAATTAGGGCGTTACAACTTGGTATCAGAGCCAAGGTTTGAGGGATCTGGAGGAGTGTTATGCATCGTCTAGACTTAAACCATGGTTCTGCGGATTTGGTCAAACTGGAGGCTTGCAGCTTAGTGAGTATACTAGTAATTATATTGATATGTTTTATGTGAGCATTATGTGTAAGTGCATGATGTGTTCAGGACAGATATGACATGTGTGCTTACAACTGTTATGAGTTGGTTTTACATGTGCAGTCAGTATGAGATAAATTACGATATGAATATGTGATATATTTTATTGATGATACATGGCCTAAGCCTGTGAATCCGGACTTTGTGTGGTAAAGTTAAGATCGAACGTGTGTAATGTGTTTATAATAATATAAGAGCTCATATTATTACAGACATATGATACGTGTTGGAACTTAACGAAATCATGAGGAATCTTGTGAATCGGGTGAGGGGTACTTGTAGAAGTAGTACACCTTGGATTATAGATGTATAGAATGCCTTAGTATATACAGAAATACTTTGGATCATATGATAGGTGTATTGATATGTTGGATGTACTAGAAACTGTTTGTTATAGAGGATAGTGTGATAAAGCTACCTTTTGCCTTAATGCTTTATCTATACTACCAGGATGGTTAATACATGAGGTTCAAGAGCAGTTAATAATGTTAAGGGTGGTCCCAGTCGTAAACCGAAGGGGTCGAGACTAGTGTGACAGATGAGCATGTTCTTTTAGGAACGCAGCATGATGGGGAGGGAGGAGCCCCCGAGATGAATCAGGAAATGCTAGAAGCTGCAATTGGAGAAATTATAGCGAGGGAAATTAGTAAAGCATTGGAACGAAGTATTCCATATATCATAAAACAAGTTGTAGATCAGGTAAATGATCAGAATAAGGAAGTGATTGGGCAGGAAGTCGCAGCTAGGTTAACTGCTGCAGGTGTTGGGGTTAATCTTCAACCTCAAGTTATTATACGTGAAGCACCGAAAAGCTATACGTTTAGACACTTTGCAGTTTGTCAGCCACCAGTGTTTCATGGGGCAACTGATCCAGTCGTCAGTCACAGATGGATCTCTGAAATTGAAGGTGCGTTTCACACCTGTTCGTGTGCACCTGAGAATAAAGTAAGATATGCAACCAATCAACTGAGAAGTGCAACTAAGGATTGGTGGGATATGGAGGTAAAACAAAGAGGTTATGTTCAGATTGAGATTATGACATGGGAAGAGTTCAAAGAAATTGTTTTCGAACAATTTGTACCATAGGCAAAAGTTGATAAGATTGTGGATGAATTCCACAAATTGAAACAGACAAAGGAGACTGTACCAGAGATTAACACAAAGTTTATGGAGAAAGCTCATTTTTGCCCAAACTATGTGGCAAATGAAAAGATGAAGATGTATAGGTACATGATGGTGCTCAAGCCTAGGAATCGAGAGTTTATTGATGCTAGTAAGCATCAAACAGTGAAATCAATGATGAATGCTGCAAGGGCTAGAGAGTTAGAATTGGTCAGACAGGAAACATAGAGAAAGCCGGTGGAGAAGGCGACACCAGTTTATAAGAAACCGAGAGTTGAAACTCAAGAAAAGATAGTGATGCAGAAGACATATCCAGTTTGTTCGTTATGCAAGAAACATCATTTGGGAGAATGCGGGGTTGGTTCTCTGGCATGTTATAAATGTGGGAAACCTGATCACTGGTGCAGAGATGGCAAGAATCCGATCATAGTGTGTTATAATTGTTATCAGTCAGGTCATCAGAGGTCTGAATGTCCCAATCCAACCACAATAACAGCGCTTACCGATTTCAAGTCTATTTCAACTTTACCGTCCACGCATATTCTGAGATGAAGAGGAAGAAGGAGTATAAACAAAGGCAGGTGTAGTTCCAGGTATATATATCTTGTCAACAATTTGTCTGTTCGTATGTTATTTGATTCTGCAACAAGTAAACTATTAGTATTTAGCTATTCTACAAAGATTTCAGTCAAATGTGTTAGAACTAGAAACATTTAGATTCCTTGTTGAAACTATAGCCATGACTATGAGAGAATTCCAAACAGTAATTGGAATAGACTGGTTTGATAGTAACCAGGTTACAGTATTATGTGAACAAAAAGTGATATGAGTTCATATCCCAAGTGGGGAAGAACTAAATATATGTGTTAGTTCCAAAACCAAAAGTTATATGTGTCGTTAGTTATAGAAATAGGAAGTATCCTTGGTGTGGATATGCTATTTCTTTAATTTGTGTTACGAGTATTAGTTAGAGAAGAAACAAATGAGTTTAAAAGATGCTAAAGTAGTATACGAATATTTGATGTGTAAACCGAAGAAATACCAAGATTACCACCACACAGACAGATTGTGGTCAGTATCGTTATGGGATTGTTAACAGAAATTTTGTGAAACGACAGTTCTTACGCTACCTGAAACGACTGAAGAAATGATAGTAGTTTGAGATTGCTTTGTACAGTGGCATGAATTGTGTTCTAATGCAGAGGGGCAGAATTATTGCTTGCACTTTTAGATAGTTAAAATAGTATGCGAATGAATACATAGACTTGCACCTAATAGTAGTACCTGTGGCATGTTATTTATATGATACGTGATGATTATATTTCAAAAGTGGGTAGATATGTGGATGTAAGACTATTGGTTGTGCGCCGCAATAGCATTCATAGGTGATGTAAGACTATCGTCAGTGCGCTGCGATAGCATTTAGAGATGAGGAGATATAAGACTACCGTTAGTACGCTACAGTAGCATTCATTATGGTATGATGAGATTATGTGTTTATATGTGAAGTGTTGTTTACACTAAATTATAAAAGTTGGAAATAATTGTTGAATGAGAAAGACCTGTAAAGGTGACAGAACAAGTGGTTAGAATCAGTGGAGGATTGTGAGCAGAATATTATGTTATTCAGGGTAAGGCTAATGGTATAGCCGACAGTTTGAACAGCAAATCAGGAATAATACTTATGTGAATTAATTATCTAAACGATAGTGACGACACTCTTATTCAGAGGTGTTAAGAACAGTTTAGTGAAAAGTGATCAAAGGTGAAAAGTATTACAACGAAGGGATAAAAAGGAGAACAAGTAGTTAATCAGTTTAAAAACAGTTATGATATGTTAATTGGATATGGTCGTATAAGAGTATTAGGTTATGGGGGTGCATGTAAGACACATCTATATGAAATTCATAAGTTATGTAGCTAGAAGTTACTAAGGGTATGAATACCTAAGAGTGAATTATTGATAACCGGAGGTGAAATGAGATATAGTTAGACAAGTGGGGAAATATCATTAAAGATATACAACTTGTTTCTGTTAGAGAAACTTATTATGCATAACAGTTAACAGAGGTGTGTGTGAAAGAAATTGTATCTTGTGGTAGTACATCAGTTTCTACTGAAGATGTGTTTTAGAATTTGGAACAAATTTCATATGGAGTTGAGGGATAAGTCTTATCTCAGTACAGTCAGAATGAAAGGAATATACAGTTGATGGAAAACATATGTTATGATTGTGTCATCGATTCAGAAGGAAAACCGGGGATATAAGTTTGTTTGAGGGATAAGTCTTATCTCAATTCAGAACACCTTTTATGTGTTATATCTCAGCAGATGTTTAGCAGTTGAATCTATAATAAACAGAGTGGATGGGTCAAGGAAACGGTAAAAGTATAAGAACGGGGTCAGAATATGCATGAGGGCCAGGAAATGATGATATTATTCAGAACTATACGGCAGTTGATTTCGGAGACGAAATCATTTCAAGTGGGGAAGAGTTGTAACACCCGGAATTCTATTATTAAATTAACGCGAGAAATGTACAAAGTGGTATATGAGTTACTAATGGATATATGAGATAGTATGTGGTTATAAACTAAAGGGGCTAAAACCGTCAAAATGGAACTTGGAAAGGTTGAGGGACTAATTGTGCAATTAGTCCATAGTTATATATATATATATATATATATAGCCAACTTTGACTTTGAGAAAGTCAAAGTCTTCATAAAACTCACCTTCAACATCACATATGCTATAGAGCAGAAGTATTCATGGAATTTTGGAGCTAGAACAAGAGGATACAACTTATTTTAGTTGATCACAAGTGGAGGTAAGGGTTCTTGATTATATACTTTGAAGTTTTAGTAGATTTTAAGTGATATGGTGAATCATGGAGTAAAGCTTGTTCTTCTTGATATTTTCAGTTTATAAGTTGTTTAGGGTGTAGGAAAACACCCCAGTAGTGTTTTCTTGAATTATAAGTGAGTTTGTTGGTGGTTTGGCAGGAGTTACAGCAAACAGTCGGCTAGGTCTATATGGTACACGGCCCGTGTAGAGGTACACGGCCCGTGTAGAGTTGAAGACGGTCACAAGGCCATGTTTGTATACATGGTCATGTAGAGTATGAGGTACACGGCCCGTGTGGGTCTACACGGCCCGTGTAGGTGAGTTGTCAACACCAGCCATGTAGCCAAGACATGGTCATGTAGCAGGAGAAGTACACGGCCCGTGTAGGATGACTGGTCAACACTGGCTATGTAGTCGTCGTGTAGTGTTTAAGGGACACGGCCCGTGTAGGCCCTGTTTCAAATCAGATTGCTTTAAGTGATACTTTGTCGTATTGTATATATAGGAAGGTGATTGACCTTATATCAGATCAGTATCAATTGAAGATCTTTGCATATCCTAACTATTATAAGGTGAGTCTTCTAGACTATTATTCATATTTACAGCATGTATGTTATCATGTCAGGTTGTTGATATGTTAAGTCACTCAGATGTGGGTGCTATGCTCAGTAAGGTTCAGTAGTGATACAGTAATGTTACAGTATATATATTTATGTGTGTTAAGCTTACTGCTATGTACAGTAAGGCTCAGTATTATTAAGCATGCTGCTTTGTGCAGTAGTGACTCAGAAATAACACAGTACCGTGGCTCAGTTAATTAATCATGTGTATTAGAAAGCATACTGCCTTGTGTAGTAGTGCCTCAGTTAGTTACTCAGAGATTTATTATCAGTTGTTGATAGTGTTTATTATATGATTATAATCATATGTTTATATGATTGGCAATCTAGTTTACTCACTAAGCTCTCGTAGCCCTAAAATGTTTTGCAGGTTTTATCAAAGACAAGGGCAAAGCTTCAGTTTGACGGTTGTTATGTATATAAGGAAAACAGTGTTTTAAAACTTAACGCCCGGTTGTTTGGTGAGAAAGCGTCTTTTGATATAAATATGTAACTATCAGGCTTTTGTATGAACCTGAGGGTTCAAAATAGTTTTTGTTGCTTCCGTTTATTTGTAAAATAACTCTTTTATTTCTAAAAGAACTTGAAGTATGGTTTTATTTATGTTTTTGAAAATTGGGGCGTTACATTAGATTATTATTTAGTGTTAATAATATTAGATTATTGTTAGCTAGTGTTAATCTTTAATTATTGTTAGTATACAAATAATGTTAGAAACTAGAGCAATGTTGGAATAATTGTTTCTATATATTTAATTATGTGTTAAAAAGTTTATTTGATGATACTAGCTAAATTATTATTTACTGTTAATAATGTTAGATTATTATTTTTAATATGTTAATCTAATTTATAACAATGTTAGAAATTAGATTAATGTTAGTTTGAATTTATATGATGTTAATTATTCCTAGTAATTTTGTTAAAATAATTGTTCCTTTAGTGTTAGTAATAGATTATTAGTAATCATGCTAATTGTTCATTTGCGTGTGTGAGCTTAGAATTCCTGCTCGAAATTAATTTAAGAAATTAATTTTGGGTTGTTCTCATGTTAGGGACTACTTTTGGAATAATTTATCTCATTTAGGATGTGAATGTTTGTTACATGGTTGGGTGTTTACGAAAGATTCGGTTGTCATTTAGTCTACGCTTCCTGGTATATATTTATTTATATAATTTGGAGCTAAGGGTAAATGCTATTGAATTTTCTTAAACGACCGATTATGTAATATGTATTCACATATGAGATAAGGTATTCAAAAAACATTATGGTCTACTGAAAGAAATTCATGAGCTGACATATATTAGTGGTTACAGGGTTGTGTTGTTTCGATGTAAATGGTTTAAAACTGATAATAAACAACGATGTGTCACTAAGAATAACATAATAAGTATTTCTACTCAGACTCAATGGTTTGTAGAAACCAATACATTCTTACAACATAGGCAAATCAAGTCTTTAACCTTGATGACCCGTCTAAAGGCCGTCAAAGAGGTGAATCAAACCAACATCATTGGAAAAGTCGTTCAAGAGGTGAATCATAGGAAGATATGGGACCGGGATTCATTGCTAAAGATGACGAAGATATTATACATGATAACATTTCATGTATCTGATCTATCATTAGATCATTGTGTGCTGATTTAGATCATTTGACTTCTACAAATTTGAGTATAGGTCAATCCATAGAAGTTGAACTTGTTTGTTTGCCCGGACATACAAATATTGATGATGATAGTGATGATTATGATAATGAAGATTCCGATTCTCAACAAGAATGTGAACCACAAATTTGTAGTAGTGATGAATCTAATTGATCCGAAATTGTATTTTGTAAAAAGACACTAGTTTGAATAATTATGTTTATTTAGTTGTTTGATTTATATAATTGTTATTTGTAAAATAACATTAATGCTCATTTCAGGCGTTTATTTGTATATATTTATATTTTTTTTACATACAGATCCATTGCTGGTATGTTGGGAAGAACCTGATTTCCTTTGGTAAATTGACGAAAATGGATATGAATATTCTGGCAAAGTGAATGGACCAAAGGTTTCTAAGGATGCTCTAGTGACAATGCAGCGCATGCTGGTACGTGGTATATACATTCTCGAACACAGTTCTATGTTTGGAACGCCGGCTTGAGCGGCAAAATGACTTGACGAAGTCAAAATGACACGCGTGGATATGGTCTCCCGTGAAATCATGTTACGTGGTGTCGGACTTCGTGGCTCGTGTCACTACAAGAATTCAAGGCAATAGCAGCAACACCTCGCCCAACGCACAAGGTGTCGCTGCTATTGCCCTTGTCGCTGCTATTGCCCTTGTCGCCGCTAAAGGTGTCACTGCTATTGCCTCGAAAAAACGTGCCAGATTTCCCCTTTCTTTTTCACGTGTTGCTGCTATAAACATTGTCGCCGCTAAAAGTGTCACTGCTATTGCCCTTGTAGCCTCTAAAGGTGTTGCTGCTATTGCCTCCCCATTTGAACAAATAGATTAGACCGGCTTTCAAGCCTTGTTCTCTCGATCTACCTCCGACGACGATGACCCACCCCCGCCGCTCGCTGCCTCACCTCCTCACAACCGCAGGTGATATTTTCTTCTCCTCCCGTTGCCGTCGCCACCTCACAACCGCCTCGCCCCACCCACCGCCCCCTTAGCTATTGTGCTGCTCCACTAGGTTTTTGCAACTGATTTCAGTTATTTGTTGTTAATTTGTTGTTATTTTGATCTTGTGTGGTAAATTGGTTTATAGATTATTTGGGGTTTATAGATTATAAATGTGATAAATTTTGGGGTTTTTGAATTGTGTTGGCTATGTGTGTGTGTTACTGTGTGTGCGTTAGTGTGGGTTGTGCGTGTGTTATTGTGTGTGTGTTAGTGTGGGTTGTGTGTGCCGTGCGTGTGTTAGTGTGGGAAGTGCTGTTGTGTGTGTATTTGCAACCACATGTACATTGGGATTAATTTCAAGAATTTTGCATAAATTGGTTACACGCTATTCTTGTTTTTTTTTCTTTTTCAACTTGTTTTGTGTAGATTATAAATTGTAACTTTGTTATAGACTACATGTTTTTAGATTATCACCATTTCAAATCATAACTAAAGTTGCCCTCGTTCTGCTTCTTTTAGAACAAAAGCTTGCATTGTATTGCTCATGATCTTATATGATTATATCGATAGGTAATGAAAGCTTCAACGATTTATTTTCGATGTTCGTACTTATGTGGATTTGCATTGTGTGTTCATCTTTCGAAGGACAATCTACAATGACCAGCGGTAAATTGACAATTACACCTTATTTTGTACATGAGTGAATATCATTAGATTGGTGTATTTATTTCATGAATCAGCTACATCTTATGGTAGATTTTTTCATGTAATCTAGCAACTATTATTTTATTTATCTTATGGTAGATTGTTAAACTCCGATAAGATTATTATGAAAACGTATTACTTGCATTTAGAGCGGCAATGGAATGGTAATAGCAAAGATGATTCAATTGTTTTCGACCCAAAACGCTAATGTGGATATATAACAATGAGAACGGGGACGAAGATAGTGACGAGTAGTTATGTATTATGCTTTGTGTGTTAACAAACAACTTAACTAAAACATATATATCTATATATTAAGGATTTTGTAATAGCTTATGCAGTTCAATATAACATTAGTTTTTTTGCATTTTTGGTTGTATTAAATTACCAAGAAAAAAAAGTACTAATTATTTTTGTGCTTAATTATTAAAAAATAACAAAGAACAATAGCAGCGACATCAATAGTAGCGACAGGCAATAGCAGATACGCCAATAGCAACGACAATTAACCATTAGTGACAAGACAATAGCAGCGACATGGCTTTTGCAGTGACATTTGAGGGTATATATTAGCAGCAACATGTCAATTTTTTGTAGTGGATGTAAGGAGGTAGTCCCTCGAGGGAGGTTCGTAGAAAAGAAATGGTTCTTTGGTAATCTCCTTTGACTAGTCAAAGAGAGTTGAAGTCAAGGGGAGATTGTTAGGATATGACTTCAAATAGCTTGAAAGATATTGAAAACTGGAAAACATGTGTGCTCGGCGTCTGCTTGGGGTGCACGGCGTGAGGGCTGCGATGCTCCTCGGCTTGAAACAGGGTTCTTCAGCTCCAAGTTATTTCCTTCTCATGTTGCGGCGGCTGATCATTAATCATGTTAATTAGGGTTTTCCTAATTAGTAATTAGGGTTTCTTGTTTGGTTATAAATATCAAGCCTAGGTTCAGTCATATGTACATCATATAACATTCTCACGTAATAAAGAAGTTTTTGGTTCCTACCCACGGACGTAGGTCTTGACACTAGTGACCGAACCACCGTATATCTTGTGTCGTGTTTTTTTGTCTTGTTTGTTATCCGTATTCTTTTAACACTTGAAGGGTCACGATCCCTAACACAATTGAATTTTGTAATATCTTTGGTTTACGATATGATACGTGTAACAAGCAAACAACACATCCTTAATTATAACTTTTGTTTATATTTTGAAAGTTGTTTGAATTTGGAATATAAATAATAGGATTAATAAAAATAATCTATGGTCTTTACATGGCATAGAAAAAGACTATCAAAATCAAATTGAAATAAAATCAAGATGTGAGTTGTAATATTACAGATGGTCAACAAAACACCATTTAAATCCATGGATGAAGATGAAATGCAAGTTGACGAAGATAAAGTAAGTAGAAATGGCAGTCTAAAATCAAAGATAAATTAAACCCTAATTTTCTCTTACACGTAGAAAGCCAAATCTAAAGAGATGAAATGGCTAATAAACATTATGAATCAACAACACACGGGAAACCAAATCAAAAGTTAGAAACAAAGAAATCAAATCCTTGGTATTCGTGAAATTAGGGTTTTCTAACCAAGACAAAGACAATGTGTAGTATACGAGATCCATTTGGGAATATCAGTCATCCATTTCTATTTCAGGTCGGCGTGTATATGAAGTTGTGGGATTAAGGATTGTGATGTCAAGCAAAGACTATTTTATTGGTTCAATTGTATTTAAAATTCTAAACTTTTTAACCATAAATGTATTCTTTTAATTAGTACATAAGTTAGATTGATGGTATGGACGTTAGTGTTCATATTTTGCAAAATAAATCGTTCTCTAGGGATTTCCATCTTATTATGGATTTTGTAATAATTTATGGAACTTTTATATAATATGAAGTTTTTCTACATTTTGAAATATTATAGTATTATTGAAACATTAATATTAACAAATAACAAGTTATCTCACTACAAGAAAATAGGGTATTAGCGGTGACAGGCGTCGTCATATATGCCTCAAAAAGACGCCACAATTGCCTTTTGTGGTGACACGTCGCCACTAATGCGTCGCCGCTAATACCTCGCCGCAATTGCCTACGTGTCCCCACTAATGCCATCGCCACTATTGATGGTCGCCACTATTGCTTCATATGTCGCCACTAAATGTGTGGTCACTATTGATTTTTTAATTAATTTTTATTTATTTATTTTCCATATTATGTGTCGCCGCTAAAGGCGTATGTCGCCACTAAAGGCGTCGCTGCCAATAATATTTAGTTTTTAATTTTTTTTATTTAACCGGTGTATCTAATATATACTACAACCAAATATAAAAAAACGAAGTTTTAATGAAGCCACAAGCTATTACGTACTAACCGGCCATAAGTACTGAATCGAAGTTTGTACAAACATTTACAATTCGTTGTTAGTTAAAACGTACAAATACTCCTAATTAACTAACAAACACACAAACTACTGAACATCATCATCGTCATCACGTTATCATTCTCGTTCTCGTTGTTTTCTATGGTAGCATTTTGAGTTGTAGCGGATCGAACCATCGCCATCAATTGTTCTCTGAATTCCGGATTATTAAACATTTCTTGAATAGCATCCGACTACAAAATAGAGATAAAAAATTATTAATTCAAGTGAATATAACCCATTCATAGCAATTCTAACCCGTTAGAAGTGAATATAACACAATTATAGCAATTATGACCCGTTAAAAGTTAAGATAACCCATAAATAGCAATTATGACCCGTTAGAAGTGAATATAACCCATAAATAGTTGTTATGACCCATTAGAAGTGAATATAACCCAATTATAGCAATTATGACCCGTTAGAAGTTAATATAACTAATAAATAGCAATTATAACCTGTTTGAAGTGAATATAACCCAATTATAGCTATTATAACCCGTTAGAAGTGAATATAACCCATAAATAGCAATTATGACCCATTAGAAGTGAATATAACCCATAAATAGCGGTTATAACCCGTTAAAAGTGAATATAACCCAATTATAGCAATTATGACCCGTTAGAAGTGAATATAACGCAATTATAGCAATTATGACCCGTTAGAAGTGAATATAACCCAATTATAACAATTATGACCCGTTAGAAGTGAATATAACCCAATTATAGCAACTATAACTGGTTAGAAGTGAATATAACCCAATTATAGCAATTATGACCTGTTAGAAGTGAATATAACCCAATTATAGTAATTATGACCCGTTAGTAGTTAATATAACCAATTTATAGCAATTATGACCCGTTAGAAGTGAATATAACCAATTTATAGCAATTATGACCCGTTAGAAGTGAATATAACCATTTGTAGCAATTATGACCCGTTAAAAGTGAATATAACCCATAAATAGCAACTATGACCCGTTAGAAGTGAATATAACCCAATTATAGCAATTATGACCCGTTAGAAATGAATATAACCCATAAATAGCAATTATAACCCCTATGAAGTGAATATAACCCATTTATAGCAATTATAACCCGTTAGAAATGAATATAACCCATTTATAGCATATATGACCCTTTAGAAGTGAATATAACTCATTTATAGCAATTATAACCCGTTAGAAGTGAATATAACCATTTATAGCAATTATGACCCGTTAGAAGTGAATATAACCCATTTATAACAATTATGACCCGTTAGAAGTGAATATAACCCATAAATAGCAATTTGTAACGCCCCAAATTTCTAAATATAAATAAAGCTCTAAAATAGAATTATTTTAGAATCAAAAGAGTTTTAATATAAAAGCGGAAGCTACAAAGTAATACTGAACCCTATGGTTCATACAAAAGAGTGGAATCTGATATTTACAACAAAAGACATTTTTTTAAAATACAACTAGGCGTTATGTTTCAAAACACAGTTTTTCTCAAAGTAAACCACTGTCAAACTCGGGCCTTGCCGTTGGAGGAATCATGCCCTTCAAAACAATAATAAGCAGTATCTCATAAGCTACGAGAGCTTAGTGAGAAATCTAAACTGTAAATCATATAAGCATGCGCATACACATATACGAATACTGTAACAGTTCTAATGGACACAGTACTGCACCATCTTAGCATCCGCCCACAAGGCTAAAATGTTGTCCGTAGCAACTATTGCACAAAGCAGCATGCTACAGCTCTCTCTGATCCTCTAATCAATAATATACCACATTGCCATGTAACACACACATATCACATATATGAATCAGAGTTTAGGAAACTCACCTCAGCAAATAGTATTACACAGATATAAGCCAGATAACTCTGTATACGTCAAATAGTAACCCCTACAATCATATAATCAAAACATGTAGGAGATAAACACTTAACAAATAAAACAAGGCAGGGGATCTACACGAGCCATGTACCCCAACATGGGCTGTGTCCTATACACTCTACACGACCACACATGACCACATGGCTAGTGTTGTCCACGTCACCTACACGGGCAGTGTAGCCCTACACGAGGCGTGTACGTTTACTACTACACGACCATGTACTCCAACATGGCCCTATGACCGCCTTCTACACTACACGGGCTGTGTACCTCTACACGGGTCGTGTATCTTACAGACAATCCGACAGTTCATCACTGCAGTAGCGGATTTCGATCAAAAACTCCGAAAAACTCATAAAAAACGTATTTGGAGTGTCTTCCTACACCCATACAGGAGGTAAACTCAAGAACAATCATAAGAACATGCTTAATCCATGATTCACCATGAATCATTCAAAAACCCACTAAAAACTTCAAGAGAACAATCAAGAAACCTTACTTTCAAATTGTGATCAACTAGAAATGGTAAAAGCTTATTTCTCCTTGTTGTTCTAGCTTCAAAACTCAATCAAATGGCTGTTCTTAAGTTCTCTCGTGGATGGCAGAGAAAATGGATTGAAGTATTTGACTCATAAAAGTCAAATAATGCTATATATACACATATATATATAAACTTTGATAGTTGACATAATTGGTCCTTGAACTTTCTAGTTCCAAAAATTACAACATAAGTCACCCAAGTTTCTAAACACCTCGTAATGTCAATTAGGCAATACCAAAACACATTAAATCAAAAAGTTAGTAATTACGAAAATTTCCGAATCTTGGGTACTACACAATTATGACCCGTTAGAAGTGAATATAACCCATAAATAGCAATTATGACCCATTAGAAGTGAATATAACCCAATTATAGCAATTATGACCCGTTAGAAGTGAATATAACCCATTTATAGCAATTATGACCCGTTAGAAGTGAATATAACCCATAAATAACAATTATGACCCGTTTGAAGTGAATATAACCATTTATAGCAATTATAACCCGTTAGAAGAGAAAGCAATCGTTTTTGCACACATGTATCGACTCATAACCCAAACCAATCTTTCTTAGCTTCTTTTTGGCAATATAATGTGAGGAGGGAATCTGTATCTGAGTTCTCTTCGTCATGGTTGGTATCGTTTCCACAAACCTCCCCCATAATGTCATCGATAACACCAGCCATCTCGTTTCTTGGATTTACGTCATCTACAACCGGAGGAGTTCTAGTCTCACCGTGATAAACCAATGTATTATAACCTCGACTGAAACCAAATCTATGTATATGAACTTTCATTATTGAAATTGTTTGAAATTCATTGTTTACACATTTTCGACACGGGCATCTGATTAGACCTCTTCTATCATCGTGTGCCCTGGATCTCTCAACGAAATCAGCAAGTCCTTGTTGGAATTTGTCATTGTTATGACATTCAATAGTAGTCCATGTTTTATCAATATGCATGATGCAACTGAAACATATTTTAGGGTTTAGGGTTTACCAAAAGGGTAGTGCATCTTCAAGGGTAGGCTTCTAAACCCACTTTTTGAATACCTTATCTCATATACTAATACATATTACACAGTTTCTTTAAGAAAAATTTGACAACATCTCCCCTTAGCTCCCAAGTATATATAGAAATATATATACCCGAGAAGCAAAGAGAAAATGACACGCGAATCTTTATTAAACAAACAATCATGTAATACGCAATCACATCCTAAAAGAGATATGGTATTCAAAAAACAGTCCCAAAATGGGGACAACCCGAAACTAATATCTAAATCAATTTCGGGCAGGTATTCTAAGCTCAAGATTCATGTATATACTATATCCTTACCTCATATATGAACGCGTTTAAGTGTGTTTATATAATTTTATGTGTATAGACACACAAACACATTCTATATATATATATGTATATATACACACAACACCTTTGTGTATATATATATGTATGTATATATAAACAGTTAGTCCGATGGATATAAATGATACGGTACAATATGTGATACAAATATTGATTGTAAAGTTATGATCGACTTGGTACCATGTAATAAAGTTGTTTTACAAATATTTTTTGTCATTACATGTTATAGTAAATTATTAGTTGAATATGCTCACTATACGAAAGCTTACTTTATCTATAGTTAATGTTCACGAGGACAGGGTATAGATAAATGTAAAGCCCCAGTTGTATGATGTGGATGATAGTTTCCATTTTCAGAAAACTGATTTTGTGATATCTTTGGTTTACAATATGTTACATATATCTAACAAACAACACACTTTAATTATAACTTTTGTTTTATTTTGATAGTTGCTAGAATCTGGAATATAAATATTGGTATTTATACAAAAAAATTTGGTCTTCAGGGCATATAAAAAAGATTATCAAAATCAAAATTGAAATATGAGCGATATTACCAATGGTCAATGAAGCACCATTTAAATTGGTTGATGAAGATGAAATTGAAGTTGACGAAGATGAAGATGAAGTTGGAAGGAATGGCGGTTAAAAATCAGGAAATCAAACCTTAATCTTCTCTAACACATAGGGTGCTCTCGCACATACGGTGTATTCAGCAACGTGCTTACAAGTAATTATAGGGGCTTGAGATATTCTAGTATTCGTAATCCTCAGCCCACGACTCGTTTGTGTGTTAAAATCTTAGAGGGTATTATTGAAAACATAATCCATTGTAAGCCCCAAAAATGAAAGTCTTTTCAAGTAGCTTATGTATTGGGCTTGGAAATTAATCAGTCTAACTAGTTTCACCAAACACACCCATAAAAAGCCAAATCTGAAGAGATGAAATGGTAAATAAACATATCAACCCTTGACAAATAGGAAACGGAATCAAAAATCAGAAACCAAGAAATTGAATCTCTGGCAACCAAAATTGGCATTTTAAATAAAAAATAACTTATGAAATCGAAAAAACGGAATCATAATGCTCATTAACTTTGAGTGAGTATATCGATTACTAAAGATCGGAAAAGGAGATATGAATACTTACAATCAGGGATGGAGCTAGGATTTTACTATAGGAAGGGTCGGTCAATACTTTATCGTAACACTAATGATACATATATATACGAACGACATAAAATGTTCCATTATTTGTATACTAGGTCGCCCACTTGAAACTCTTTATCCATGCGCTTTTTATTTGCCTGCTTGATCATTTTTTCACGAGCGTGTGACAAGGCTGTCTTAAGATCAGTAATTACTCGTTGATGATCTAGTAATGCTTGTTCAATGGACCCTATGGATGTGGTACCGGGAATATAGTCGTGAATTGCTTTTGCATCTCTTCCATACACAGCTTTGAAAGGCGTCATTTTGATGGTTGAGTGATAGGAAGTGTTGTACCAAAATTCAGCAAGGGAAAGGTAACGGTGCCAAGTTTTAGGTTCATCGAAAACAAAGGCACGAAGATACGCCTGGAGACACCGATTAACGATTTCGGTTTGTCCGTCTGTTTGTGGATGGTATGCACTTGAGTGGCAGAGTTTAGTGCCTAATTGCTTGAACAATTGCTTCCAAAAATTACACATGAAAAGAGGGTCACGGTCGGATATATACAATTGATTTAGGCAAGCCATGTAAGAGATAAATGTCCCGTAGAAAAAGTGAAGCGAGTGATGAAGCGGTATAATGTGTGGGAAGGGAAATAAAGTGAGCGAACTTTGAGAGTCAATCAACCACAACACAAATGACGGTTTTGCCGTTTGATAAGGGTAGGTGAGTAATGAAATCCATGGATATGTCTTCCCGTGGTTTGGATGGTATAGGAACAGGTTGAAGGAGAACATATGGCTTATGATTTTGTGGTTTTGTTGTGTGGCAGATGTCCACAAAACTGCATTTCGAACAATCGACGGACATTACGAGTTTCTCGTCATGCCGTTTGGATTAACCAATGCACCGTCCACATTCCAAGCCGCAATGAATGATTTGTTTCGAAACTTTTTACGTAAGTTCATCTTAGTTTTCTTTGATGACATCCGCATGTATAATACCACCTTAGACCTCCATTACCAACACCTTCACACCGTCTTGGAAACTTTACTCACAAATCATTACAAACTAAAGATCTCAAAATGTGAGTTTGCTGCCACCTAACTCCAATTTCTTGGTCACCATATTTCCGCCACAGGTGTCACTGCCGACCCGGATAAACTTAACTCCATCCAACATTGGCCGACACCTCATAACTTCACCACACTTCGAGCCTTTTGGGATTAACCGGTTTTTATAGACGTTTTGTTCCCAATTATGCTCACATCGCCTCGCCATTGACCGATTTGCTTAAACAATCGGTTTATTTCTTGGACCTAAGAAGCCGACCATGCCTTCACTCAACTAAAACAAGAAATGTCAGCCTTGTCTACCTTAGCACTACCAGACTTTACTATACTCTTTGACATTACCACCCACGCCTCGGGAAGTGCCATCGGTGCCGTCTTATCTCAAAAAGACTGCCCATTGCTTTTTTTTAGCAAGAAACTTTCAAACCGCATGCAAGCCGAATCCACCTATATACGTGAACTACTCGCCATCACTGAATCGATTAAAAAGTGGCGTCAATACTTCTTGGGTCGAAAGTTCCGTATATTCACCGACCATTATTCCTTGAAGCACCTCCTTACTTAAAGTGTTCAAAACCCAACCCAACATAAGTGGATAACCAAGCTCTTGGGTTATGAATTTGAGCTCCATTATAAATCCGGGAAAGAAAACAAAGTCGCCGATGCACTTAGTCGAGTCGATATTCCATGTTGCCTTGCCCTCACAACCCCGACGGCACCATGGTTAAATGAGTTAAGAGCATATTTTACGTTTGAGCCGTCGAAGGTCGGTAAAGTAATTTTGGGTGGTCGTGGGTTAGGAACCGGGAGTTATGGGTTTCCATGTGGTGGGGGTGGGTTACAGGGAGGAGGTGGAGGTTGAGGTGGTAATTTGTTAGATGAACTAGATTGTGAAATGGTGGTGATAAGGTTGAAGTTTTGCTCATATTGGGTTGCAAGTTGTTGTACAACGATGTCGAGCTGTGATTTTTGGCTAGTGAGAATTTTTTCTGTGTTTTGGTTGGATGTTTAGATGAGCTTTTGCAGACAGTCGACCATAACAGCCATCGTCTCTTCGAGAGGTGGTGTTTCTTTGCGGGGAGGCATGGTGAGGACGAAGATGAAAGAACCAAATTGATGTTGCCCGTTTCAAGATGGACGGTCTCCCAAAATAACAAGAACAATAAGCTAGAGCAATTTTCTTATATTCCATTAATGCAGTTCAAAAAACTTAAATATAAAAAATAACAACTAACTCTTCCTAACTTTCTGATACGTGGACTACTCGAAGAAAACAAACGGAACAATCATGCAGACTATAAACTAGGAAAACATGCAACTAATGAGAAAGTGGGAACTCCATGCAAATTCATGCAAAACACGTGCCAACTTCAGGGTGTGTTTGGCGAAAGGGGCTGGAGCTGGAGCTGCGGCTAGGGCCGGGGCTGATTAATTAATAATCCCAAGCCCAAGCTATAAGCTACTTCAAAAAGCTTTTATTTTTGGGGCTTATGAGGGATTATGTTTTTAATAATCCCCTCAAGATTGTAACACCCGAACAGGGCTAGAGGGCTGATGATTATGAAAACTAGAATCCCAAGCTACTATAATCCCCCATAAGTCCATTGCCAAACACACCCTCATTATTCAAATCGGATGTGCTTTCGGGTCATTCTCTTGGGCCTGTCATGAGCGATGGACTCCACACATTGGACTGCTACTCTTGAGACGGTATCAATACCCTCCCCCTCAAACCCGACATCGTCCTCAATGTCGATAAGAAAATTCGGAAAGCATAATTCAAAATCTTGTAAATCTTCCCATGTAGCCTCCGCTAATTCCGTATCTTCCCATTTAACTAGAACTTGTTTAATGGTATCATTGGTGACACGATGCTCAAGAACTACGTACCTCCGGTTTGTAGTAATGCGTGTCCTCTAAAATTGACCATTCCGTCGGTAACGCGTCTGTTTCGATTTCTTCATGACTCGGTTCGAGTAGTGAAACGTGAAAGACAGGATGGATCTTGGAAGTTGATGATAACTAAAGCTTGTATGCTGCCTTTCCGATTCGTTCAATGATTTTGAAAGGGCCGAAAAACTTTTTAGATAGCTTTCCTGTGGTGACGTTTTTGAACTGTTTCTTGACAAAAGTCTTGCAATCGAAGGTATACTAGGTCGCCCACTTGAAACTCTTTATCCATGCGCTTTTTATTTGCCTGCTTGATCATTTTTTCACGAGCGTGTGACAAGGCTGTCTTAAGATCAGTAATTACTCGTTGATGATCTAGTAATGCTTATTCAATGGACCCTGTGGATGTGGTACGAGGAATGTAGTCGTGAATTGCTTTTGCAACTCTTCCATACACAACTCTGAAAGGCATCATTTTGATTGTTGAGTGGTAGGAAGTGTTGTACCAAAATTCAGCAAGGTAAAAGGTAACGGTGCCAAGTTTTAGGTTCATCGAAAACAAAGGCGCGAAGATAAGCCTGGAGACACAGATTAACGACTTCGGTTTGTCCATCTGTTTGTGGGTGGTATGCACTTGAGTGGCAGAGTTTAGTGCCTAATTGCTTGAACAATTGCTTCCAAAAATTACTCATGAAAAGAGGGTCACGGTCGGATATATACAATTGATTTAGGCAAGCCATGTAAGCGATAAATGTCCCGTAGAAAAAGTGAAGCGAGTGATGAAGCGGTATAATGGGTGGGAATGGAAATAAAGTTAGCGAACTTTGAGAGTCAATCAACCACAACCCAAATGATGGTTTTGCAGTTTGATAAGGGTAGGTGAGTAATGAAATCCATGGATATGTCTTCCCGTGGTTTGGATGGTATAGGAAGAGGTTGAAGGACACCATATGGCTTATGATTTTGTGGTTTTGTTGTTTGGCAGATGTCCACAAAACTGCATTTCAAACAATCGACGGACATTACGAGTTTCTCGTCATGCCGTTTGGATTAACCAATGCACAGTCCACATTCCAAGCCGCAATGAATGATTTGTTTCTAAACTTTTTACGTAAGTTCATCTTAGTTTTCTTTGATGACATCCGCATATATAGTTCCACCTTAGACCTCCATTACCAATACCTTCAAATCGTCTTGGAAACCTTACTCACAAATCATTACAAACTAAAGATCTCAAAATGTGAATTTGCTGCCACCCAACTCCAATTTCTTGGTCACCATATTTCCGCCATAGGTGTCAATGCCGACCCGGAAAAACTTAACTCCATCCAACATTGGCCGACACCTCATAACTTCACCACACTTCGAGCCTTTTGGGATTAACCGGTTTTTATAGAGGTTTTGTTCCCAATTATTCTCACATCGCCTCGCCATTGACCGATTTGCTTAAACAATCGGTTTTTTTCTTGGACCTAAGAAGCTGTCCATGCCTTCACTCAACTAAAACAAGAAATGTCAGCCTTGTCTACCTTAGCACTACCAGACTTTACTATACCCTTTGACATTACCACCGACGCCTCGGGAAGTGCCATCGGTGCCGTCTTATCTCAAAAAGACTGCCCCATTGCTTTTTTTTAGCAAGAAACTTTCAAACCGCATGCAAGCCGAATCCACCTGTATACGTGAACTACTCGCCATCACTGAATCGATTAAAAAGTGGCGTCAATACTTCTTGGGTCGAAAGTTCCGTATATTCACCGACCATTATTCCTTGAAGCACCTCCTTACCCAAAGTGTTCAAAACCCAACCCAACATAAGTGGATAACCAAGCTCTTGGGTTATGAATTTGAGCTCCATTATAAACTCGGGAAAGAAAACAAAGTTGCCGATGCACTTAGTCGAGTCGATATTCCATCTTGCCTTGCCCTCACAACCCCGACGGCACCATGGTTAAATGAGTTAAGAGCATATTTTACGTTTGAGCCGTCGAAGGTCGGTAAAGTAATTTTGGGTGGTCGTGGGTTAGGAACCGGGAGTTATGGGTTTCCATGTGGTGGGGGTGGGTTACAGGGAGGAGGTGGAGGTGGAGGTGGTAATTTGTTAGATGAACTAGATTGTGAAATGGTGGTGATAAGGTTGGAGTTTTCATCATAATGGGCTGCAAGTTGTTGTACAACGATGTCGAGATGTGATTTTTGGCTAGTGAGAATTTTTTCTGTGTTTTGGTTGGATGTTTGGATGAGCTTTTGCAGACAGTCGACCATAACAACCATCGTCACTTCGAGAGGTGGTTTTTCCTTGCGGGGAGGCATGGTGAGGACGAAGATGAAAGCACCAAATTGATGTTGCCCGTTTCAAGATGGACGGTCTCCCAAAATAACAAGAACAATAAGCTGGAGCAATTTTCTGATATTCCATTAATGCAGTTCAAAAAACTTAAATACAAAAAATAACAACTAACTCTTCCTAACTTTCTGATACATGGACTACGAACAAAATAAACGGAACAATCATGCAGACTATAAACTAGGAAAACATGCAACTTACGAGAAAGTGGGAAAGTGGGAACTCCATGCAAATTCATGCAAAACACATGCCAACTTCAGGGTGTGTTTGGCGAAAGGGGCTGGAGCTAGAGCTGCGGCTAGGGCCGGGCCTGATTAATTAATAATCCCAAGCCCAAGCTATAAGCTACTACAAAAAGCTTTTATTTTTGGGGCTTATGAGGGATTATGTTTTTAATAATCCCCTCAAGATTGTAACACCCGAACAGGGCTAGAGGGCTGATGATTATGAAAACTAGAATCCCAAGCCACTATAATCCCCCATAAGTCCGTTGCCAAAGACACCCTCATTATTCAAATCGGATGTGCTTTCGGGTCATTCTCTTGGGCCTGTCATGAGCGATGGACTCCACATGTTGGACTGCTACTCTTGAGACGGTATCAATACCCTCCCCCTCAAACCCGACATCGTCCTCAATGTCAATAAGAAAATTCGGAAAGCATAATTGAAAATCTTGTAAATCTTCCCATGTAGCCTCCGCTAATTCCGTATCGTCCCATTTAACTAGAACTTGTTTAATGGTATCATTGGTGACACGATGCTCAAGAACTACGTACCTCCGGTTTGTAGTAATGCATATCCTCTGAAATTGACCATTCCGTCGGTAACGCGTATGTTTCGATTTCTTCATGACTCGGTTTGAGTAGTGAAACGTGAAAGACAGGATGGATCTTGGAAGTTGATGATAACTAAAGCTTGTATGCTGCCTTTCCGATTCGTTCAATGATTTTGAACGGGCCGAAAAACTTTTTAGGTAGCTTTCCTGTGGTGACGTTTTTGAACTGTTTGTTGACAAAAGTCTTGCAATCGAAGGTATACTAGGACGCCCACTTGAAACTCTTTATCCATGCGCTTTTTATTTGCCTGCTTGATCATTTTTTCACGAGCGTGTGACAAGGCTGTCTTAAGATCAGTAATTACTCGTTGATGATCTAGTAATGCTTCTTCAATTGACCCTATGGATGTGGTACCGGGAATGTAGTCGTGAATTGCTTTTGCAACTCTTCCATACACAACTTTGAAAGGCATCATTTTGATTGTTGAGTGGTAGGAAGTGTTGTACCAAAATTCAGCAAGGTAAAAGGTAACGGTGCCAAGTTTTAGGTTCATCGAAAACAAAGGCGCGAAGATAAGCCTGGAGACACAGATTAACGACTTCGGTTTGTCCATCTGTTTGTTGGTGGTATGCACTTGAGTGGCAGAGTTTAGTGCCTAATTGCTTGAACAATTGCTTCCAAAAATTACTCATGAAAAGAGGGTCACGGTCGGATATATACAATTGATTTAGGCAAGCCATGTAAGCAATAAATGTCCCGTAGAAAAAGTGAAGCGAGTGATGAAGCGGTATAATGTGTGGGAAGGGAAATAAAGTTAGCGAACTTTGAGATTCAATCAACCATAACCCAAATGACGGTTTTGCCGTTTGATAAGGGTAGGTGAGTAATGAAATCCATGGATATGTCTTCCCGTGGTTTGGATGGTATAGGAAGAGGTTGAAGGAGACCATATGGCTTATGATTTTGTGGTTTTGTTGTTTGGCAGATGTCCACAAAACTGCATTTCAAACAATCGACGGACATTACGAGTTTCTCGTCATGCCGTTTGGATTAACCAATGCACAGTCCACATTCCAAGCGCAATGAATGATTTGTTTCGAAAATTTTTACGTAAGTTCATCTTAGTTTTCTTTGATGACATCCGCATATATAGTTCCACCTTAGACCTCCATTACCAACACCTTCACACCGTCTTGGAAACCTTACTCACAAATCATTACAAACTAAAGATCTCAAAATGTGAGTTTGCTGCCACCCAACTCCAATTTCTTGGTCACCATATTTCCGCCATAGGTGTCACTGCCGTCCCCGAAAAACTTAACTCCATCCAACATTGGCCGACACCTCATAACTTCACCACACTTCGAGCCTTTTGGGATTAACCGGTTTTTATAGACGTTTTGTTCCCAATTATGCTCACATCGCCTCGCCATTGACCGATTTGCTTAAACAATCGGTTTTTTTCTTGGACCTAAGAAGCCGACCATGCCTTCACTCAACTAAAACAAGAAATGTCAGCCTTGTCTACCTTAGCACTACCAGAATTTACTATACCCTTTGACATTACCACCGACGCCTCGGGAAGTGCCATCGGTGCCGTCTTATCTCAAAAAGACTGCCCCATTGCTTTTTTTAGCAAGAAACTTTCACACCGCATGCAAGCCGAATCCACCTATATACGTGAACTACTCGCCATCACTGAATCGATTAAAAAGTGGCGTCAATACTTCTTGGGTCGAAAGTTCCGTATATTCACCGACCATTATTCCTTGAAGCACCTCCTAACCCAAAGTTTTCAAAACCCAACCCAACATAAGTGGATAACCAAGCTCTTGGGTTATGAATTTGAGCTCCATTATAAACCCGGGAAAGAAAACAAAGTCGCCGATGCACTTAGTCGAGTCGATATTCCATCTTGCCTTGCCCTCACAACCCCGACGGCACCATGGTTAAATGAGTTAAGAGCATATTTTACGTTTGAGCCGTCGAAGGTCGGTAAATTAATTTTGGGTGGTCGTGGGTTAGGAACCGGGAGTTATGGGTTTCCATGTGGTGGGGGTGGGTTACAGGGAGGAGGTGGAGGTGGAGGTGGTAATTTGTTAGATGAACAAGATTGTGAAATGGTGGTGATAAGGTTGGAGTTTTGCTCATATAGGGCTGCAAGTTGTTGTACAACGATGTCGAGCTGTGATTTATGGCTAGTGAGAATTTTTTCTATGTTTTGGTTGGATGTTTGGATGAGCTTTTGCAGACAGTCGACCACAACAGCCATCGTCACTTCGAGAGGTGGTTTTTCCTTGCGGGGAGGCATGGTGAGGACGAAGATGAAAGCACAAAATTGATGTTGCCCGTTTCAAGATGGACGGTCTCCCAAAATAACAAGAACAATAAGCTGGAGCAATTTTCTTATATTCCATTAATGCAGTACAAAAAACTTAAATACAAAAAATAACAACTAACTCTTCCTAACTTTCTGATACGTGGACTACGAACAAAATAAACGGAACAATCATGCAGACTATAAACTAGGAAAACATGCAACTTATGAGAAAGTGGGAAAGTGGGAACTCCATGCA
Source organism: Dittrichia graveolens (assembly GCA_038502395.1). Classification (NCBI taxonomy): domain Eukaryota; kingdom Viridiplantae; phylum Streptophyta; class Magnoliopsida; order Asterales; family Asteraceae; genus Dittrichia; species Dittrichia graveolens. Next base: position 30,697,717 of record JARJIL010000006.1, read on the forward strand.
AATTCATGCAAAACACGTGCCAACTTCAGGGTGTGTTTGGCGAAAGGGGCTGGAGCTGGAGCTGCGGCTAGGGCCGGGGCTGATTAATTAATAATCCCAAGCCCAAGCTATAAGCTACTTCAAAAAGCTTTTATTTTTGGGGCTTATGAGGGATTATGGTTTTAATAATCCCCTCAAGATTGTAACACCCGAACAGGGCTAGAGGGCTGATGATTATGAAAACTAGAATCCCAAGCCACTATAATCCCCCATAAGTCCGTTGCCAAACACACCCTCATTATTCAAATCGGATGTGATTTCGGGTCATTCTCTTGGGCCTATCATGAGCGATGGACTCCACACGTTGGACTGCTACTCTTGAGACGGTATCAATACCCTCCCCCTCAAACCCGACATCGTCCTCAATGTCAATATGAAAATTCGGAAAGCATAATTGAAAATCTTGTAAATCTTCCCATGTAGCCTCCGCTAATTCCGTATCTTCCCATTTAACTAGAACTTGTTTAATGGTATCATTGGTGACACGATGCTCAAGAACTACGTACCTCCGGTTTGTAGTAATGCGTGTCCTCTAAAATTGACAATTCCGTCGGTAACGCGTCTGTTTCGATTTCTTCATGACTCGGTTTGAGTAGTGAAACGTGAAAGACAGGATGGATCTTGGAAGTTGATGATAACTAAAGCTTGTATGCTGCCTTTCCGATTCGTTTAATGATTTTGAATGGGCCGAAAAACTTTTTAGATAGCTTTCCTGTGGTGACGTTTTTGAACTGTTTCTTGACAAAAGTCTTGCAATTGAAGGTATACTAGGACGCCCACTTGAAACTCTTTATCCATGCGCTTTTTATTTGCCTGCTTGATCATTTTTTCACGAGCGTGTGACAAGGCTGTCTTAAGATCAGTAATTACTCGTTGATGATCTAGAAATGCTTATTCAATTGACCCTATGGATGTGGTACCGGGAATGTAGTCGTGAATTGCTTTTTCTACTCTTCCATACACAACTTTGAAAGGCATCATTTTGATTGTTGAGTGGTAGGAAGTGTTGTACCAAAATTCAGCAAGGTAAAAGGTAACGGTGCCAAGTTTTAGGTTCATCGAAAACAAAGGCACGAAGATAAGACTGAAGACACAGATTAACGACTTTGGTTTGTCCATCTGTTTGTGGGTGGTATGCACTTGAGTGGCAGAGTTTAGTGCCTAATTGCTTGAACAATTGCTTCCAAAAATTACTCATGAAAAGAGGGTCACGGTCGGATATATACAATTGATTTAGGCAAGCCATGTAAGCAATAAATGTCCCATAGAAAAAGTGAAGCGAGTGATGAAGCGGTATAATGTGTGGGAAGGGAAATAAAGTTAGCGAACTTTGATATTCAATCAACCACAACCCAAATGACGGCTTTGCCGTTTGATAAGGGTAGGTGAGTAATGAAATCCATGGATATGTCTTCCCGTGGTTTGGATGGTATAGGAAGAGGTTGAAGGAGACCATATGGCTTATGATTTTGTGGTTTTGTTGTTTGGCAGATGTCCACAAAACTGCATTTCAAACAATCGACGGACATTACGAGTTTCTCGTCATGCCGTTTGGATTAACCAATGCACCGTCCACATTCCAAGCCGCAATGAATGATTTGTTTCGAAACTTTTTACGTAAGTTCATCTTAGTTTTCTTTGATGAAATCCGCATATATAGTTCCACCTTAGACCTCCATTACCAACACCTTCACACCGTCTTGGAAACCTTACTCGCAAATCATTACAAACTAAAGATCTCAAAATGCGAGTTTGCTGCCACCCAACTCCAATTTCTTGGTCACCATATTTCCGCCATAGGTGTCACTGCCGACCCGGAAAAACTTAACTCCATCCAACATTGGCCGACACCTCATAACTTCATCACACTTCGAGCCTTTTGGGATTAACCGGTTTTTATAGACGTTTTGTTCCCAATTATGCTCACATCGCCTCGCCATTGACCGATTTGCTTAAACAATCGGTTTTTTTCTTGGACCTAAGAAGCCGACCATGCCTTCACTCAACTAAAACAAGAAATGTCAGCCTTGTCTACCTTAGCACTACCAGACTTTACTATACCCTTTGACATTACCACCCACGCCTCGGGAAGTGCCATCGGTGCCGTCTTATCTCAAAAAGACTGCCCATTGCTTTTTTTAGCAAGAAACTTTCAAACCGCATGCAATCCGAATCCACCTATATACGTGAACTACTCGCCATCACTGAATCGATTAAAAAGTGGCGTCAATACTTCTTGGGTCGAAATTTCCGTATATTCACCGACCATCATTCCTTGAAGCACCTCCTTACCCAAAGTGTTCAAAACCTAACCCAACTAGATTGTGAAATGGTGGTGATAAGGTTGGAGTTCTGCTCATATTGGGCTACAAGTTGTTGTACAACAATATCGAGCTGTGATTTTTGGCTAGTGAGAATTTTTTCTGTGTTTTGGTTGGATGTTTGGATGAGCTTTTGCAGACAGTCGATCATAACAGCCATCGTCTCTTCGAGAGGTGGTGTTTCCTTGCGGGGAGGCATGGTGAGGACGAAGATGAAAGCACCAAATTGATGTTGCCCGTTTCAAGATGGACGGTCTCCCAAAATAACAAGAACAATAAGCTGGAACAATTTTCTGGTATTCCATTAATGTAGTTCAAAAAACTTATATATAAAAAATAACAACTAACTCTTCCTAACTTTCTGATACGTGGACTACTCGAACAAAATAAACGGAACAATCATGCAGACTATAAACTAGGAAAACATGCAACTAATGAGAAAGTGGGAAAGTGGGAACTCCATGCAAATTCATGCAAAACACGTGCCAACTTCAGGGTGTGTTTGGTGAAAGGGGCTGGAGCTGGAGCTAGGGCTAGGGCTGGGGCTGATTAATTAATAATCCCAAGCCCAAGCTATAAGCTACTTCAAAAAGCTTTTATTTTTGGGGATTATGAGGGATTATGTTTTTAATAATCCCCTCAAGATTGTAACACCCGAACAGGGCTAGAGGGCTGATGATTATGAAAACTAGAATCCCAAGCCACTATAAGTCCGTTACCGAACACACCCTCATTATTCAAATCGGATGTGCTTTCGGGTCATTCTCTTGAGCCTGTCATGAGCGATGGACTCCACACGTTGGACTGCTACTCTTGAGACGGTATCAATACCCTCCCCCTCAAACCCGACATCGTCCTCAATGTCGATAGGAAAATTCGGAAAGCATAATTGAAAATCTTGTAAATCTTCCCATGTAGCCTCCGCTAATTCCGTATCTTCCCATTTAACTAGAACTTGTTTAATGGTATCATTGGTGACACGATGCTCAAGAACTACGTACCTCCGGTTTGTAGCATTGTGTGTCCTCTGAAATTGACCATTCCGTCAGTAACGTGTCTGTTTCGATTTCTTCATGACTCGGTTTGAGTAGTGAAACGTGAAAGACAGGATGGATCTTGGAAGTTGATGATAACTAAAGCTTGTATGCTGCCTTTCCGATTCGTTCAATGATTTTGAATGGGCCGAAAAACTTTTTAGATAGCTTTCCTGTGGTGACGTTTTTGAACTGTTTGTTGACCAAAGTCTTGCAATCGAAGGTATACTAGGTCGCCCACTTGAAACTCTTCATCCATGCGCTTTTTATTTTCCTGCTTGATCATTTTTTCACGAGCGTGTGACAAGGCTGTCTTAAGATCAGTAATTACTTGTTGATAATCTAGTAATGCTTGTTCAATGGACCCTATGGATGTGGTACCGGGAATGTAGTCGTGAATTGCTTTTGCATCTCTTCCATACACAACTTTGAAAGGAGTCATTTTGATGGTTGAGTGGTAGGAAGTGTTGTACCAAAATTCAGTAAGGTAAAAGGTAACGGTGCCAAGTTTTAGTTTCATCGAAAACTAAGGCGCGAAGATAAGCCTGGAGACACAAATTAACGACTTCGGTTTGTCCTTCTGTTTGTGGGTGGTATGCACTTGAGTGGCAGAGTTTAGTGCCTAATTGCTAGAACAATTGCTTCCAAAAATTACTCATGAAAAGAGGGTCACGGTCGGATATATACAATTGATTTAGGCAAGCTGTGTAACCAATAAATGTCCCGTAGAAAAAGTGAAGCGAGTGATGAAGCGGTATAATGAGTGGGAAGGGAAATAAAGTGAACGAACTTTGAGAGTCAATCAACCACAACCCAAATGACGGTTTTTCCGTTTGATAAGGGTAGGTGAGTAATGAAATCCATGGATATGTCTTCCCGTGGTTTGGATGGTATAGGAAGAGGTTGAAGGAGGCCATATGGCTTATGATTTTTTGGTTTTGTTGTTTGGAAGATGTCCACAAAACTGCATTTCGAACAATCGACGGACATTACGAGTTTCTCGTCATGCCGTTTCCATTAACCAATGCACCGTCCACATTCCAAGCCGCAATGAATGATTTGTTTCGAAACTTTTTACGTAAGTTCATCTTAGTTTTCTTTGATGACATCCGCATATATAGTACCACCTTAGACCTCCATTACCAACACCTTCACACTGTCTTGGAAACTTTACTCACAAATCATTACAAACTAAAGATCTCAAAATGTGAGTTTGCTGCCACCCAACTCTAATTTCTTGGTCACCATATTTCCGCCATAGGTGTCACTGCCGACCCGGATAAACTTAACTCCATCCAACATTGGCCGACACCTCATAACTTCACCACACTTCTAGCCTTATGGGAATAACCGGTTTTTGTAGACGTTTTGTTCCCAATTATGCTCACATCGCCTCGCCATTGACCGATTTGCTTAAACAATCGGTTTTTTTCTTGGACCAAAGAAGCCGACCTTGCCTTCACTCAACTAAAACAAGCAATGTCAGCCTTGTCTACCTTAGCACTACCAGACTTTACTATACCCTTTGACAATACCACCGACGCCTCGGGAAGTGCCATCGGTGCCGTCTTATCTCAAAAAGACTGCCCCATTGCTTTTTTTTAGCAAGAAACTTTCAAACCGCATGCAAGCCGAATCCACCTATATACGTGAACTATTCGCCATCACTGAATCGATTAAAAAGTGGCATCAATACTTCTTGGGTCGAAAGTTCCGTATATTCACCGACCATCATTCCTTGAAGCACCTCCTTACCCAATGTGTTCAAAACCTAACCCAACATAAGTGGATAACCAAGCTCTTGGGTTATGAATTTGAGCTCCATTATAAACTCGGGAAAGAAAACAAAGTCGCCGATGCACTTAGTCGAGTCGATATTCCATCTTGCCTTGCCCTCAAAACCCCGACGGCACCATGGTTAAACGAGTTAAGAGCCTATTTTACGTTTGAGCCGTCGAAGGTCGGTAAAGTAATTTTGGGTAGTCATGGGTTAGGAGGCAGGGGCTCTGGGTTTCAATGTGGTGGGGGTGGTGGTGGTGGTGGTGGGTAACATGGAGGAGGTGGAGGTGGAGGTGGTAATTTGTTAGATGAACTAGATTGTGAATTGGTGGTGATAAGGTTGGAGTTTTGCTCGTATTGGGCTGCAAGTTGTTGTACAACGATATCGAGCTGTGATTTTTGGCTAGTGAAAATTTTTTTAGTGTTTTGGTTGAATGTTTGGATGAGCTTTTGCAGACAGTCGACCATAACAGCCATCGTCTCTTCGAGAGGTGGTGTTTCTTTGCGGGGAGGCATGGTGAGGGTGAAGATGAAAGCACCAAATTGATGTTGCCCGTTTCGAGATGGACGGTCTCCCAAAATAACAAGAACAATAAGCTGGAGCAATTTTCTGGTATTCCATTAATGCAGTTCTAAAGACTTAAATATAAAAAATAACAACTAACTCTTCCTAAGTTTCTGATACGTGGACTACTGGAACAAAATAAACGGAACAATAATGCAAACTAAAAACTTGGAAAACATGCAACTAATGAGAAAGTGGGAAAGTGGGAACTCCATGCAAAATTCATGCAAAACACGTGCCAAGTTGGGATTTCGATGGACTCCACACGTTGGACTGCTGCTCTAGAGACAGTATCACCCCACATGGAAAAAAGAGGGGGTGTGAAATCAATTGAAGGTGAGAAGGAGAGATGGGAAGCAGGAATTTCACTCATTTTCTAAGTTGGGATTTCGATAGGAGGGGAAACGAAAAAAGGGGCGGGATGGAGAGGAGGGAACACCAAAAACAATATGTGTTATGATTTTGAATTTTAAATAGATAATAGGATTAACAAACATGTCTGAATTATAAATTTTAAATAATACTATTTAGACCCGGTTTTTTAACAAGGAATAAGGTCAGAATAGATTTGAACATTCGGACCCGGTTTGTTTCATAACAAACAGGTCCGAATGTGTTTATAAATGTTGGACGCACTAAAACGTAAGATTTAGACCCTGTTTCTTTTCAAAAAAACGAACTGAATGTACATATGACTATCAAGCCTGGTTCTTTTAAAAAAACAGGGTCTAAATCATAAAAATACATGCCTTAGCCCTTTTTAGCCCGGTTTTATGTGTTTTTTTTAAACCGGATGTAAATAGGGGAGCTTAAAAGTGTTTTTTTTGTAGTAGTGACATTTTTTATATATAATAGTATATTGAAGCAATATATTAACAGGTTATGTTCATTTAATAAAAAAGATATTTAAATAATGAAAAAAAGCAATAGTAGAAACTTAATAGGGGCCGGGCAACATACATAAATAGCGACGACACTATTAGACACAACATTTTTAGGTGCAACATGGATAATACGAGCGATGTTATTAGGGGCGACATTAGTGATACAGTAATGTTACAGTATATATATTTATGTGTGTTAAGCTTACTGCTATGTACAGTAAGGCTCGGTATTATTAAGCATGCTGCTTTATACAGTAAGGTTCATTAGTGATACAGTAATTTTACAGTATATATATTTATGTGTGTTAAGCTTACTGCTATGTACAGTAAGGCTCAGTATTATTAAGCATGCTGCTTTGTGCAGTAGTGGCTCAGAAATAGCACAGTACTGTTTATATTTATGTGTGTTAAGCATGCTGCTTTGTGCTGCTTTGACAGTGTTTATTATATGATTATATTCATATGTTTATATAATTGGCAGTCTAGTTTACTCACTAAGCTCTCGCAGCTTATAAGATACTATTTTGTAAAATGTTTTGCAGGTTTTATCAAAGGCAAGGGCAAAGCTTCAGTTTGACGGTTGTTATGTATATAAGGAAAACTGTGTTTTGAAACTTAATGCCCGGTTGTTTAGTGAGAAAGCGTCTTTTGATGTAAATATGTAACTATCAGGCTTTTGTATGAACCTGAGGGTTCAAAACAGTTTTTGTTGCTTCCGCTTATTTGTAAAATAACTCTTTTATTTCTAAAAGAACTTGAAGTATGGTTTCATTTATGTTTTTTAAAATTGGGGCGTTACAACTTGGTATCAGAGCCAAGGTTTGAGGGATCTGGAGGTGTGTTATGCATCGTCTGGACTTAAACCATGGTTCTGCGGATTTGGTCAAACTGGAGGCTTGCAGCTTAGTGAGTATACTAGTAATTATATTGATATGTGTTATGTGAGCATTATGTGTGAGTGCATGATGTGTTCAGGACAGATATGACATGTGTGTTTACAACTGTTAAGAGTTGGTTTTACATGTGTAGTCAGTATGAGATAAATTATGATATGAATATGTGGTATATTTTATTGATGATACATGGCCTAAGCCTGTGAATCGGGACTTTCTGTGGTAAAGTTAAGATCGAATGTGTGTAATGTGTTTATAATAATATAAGAGTTCATATTATTACAGACATATGATACGTGTTGGAACTTAACGAAATCATGAGAAATCTTGTGAATCGGGTGAGGGGTACTTGTAGGAACGCAGCAATTGGAGAGCATGTTCTTTTAGGAACGCAGCATGATGAGGAGGGAGGAGCCCAAGAGATGAATTAGGAAATGCTAGAAGCTGCAATTGGAGAAATTGTAGCGAGGGAAATTAGTAAAGCATTGGAACGAAGTATTCCTTATATCATAAAACAAGTTGTAGATCAGGTAAATGATCAGAATAAGGAAGTGATTGGGCAGGAAATCGCAACTAGGTTAACTGCTGCAGGTGTTGGGGTTAATCTACAACCTCAAGTTATTATACGCGAAGCACCGAAAAGCTATACGTTTAGACATTTTGCAGTTTCTCCACCACCACTGTTTCATGGGGCAACTGATCCAGTCGTCCGTCACATATGGATCTCTAAAATTGAAGGTGCGTTTCACACCTGTTCGTGTGCACCTAAGAATAAAGTAAGATATGCAACCAATCAACTGAGAAGTGCAGCTAAGGATTGGTGGGATATGGAGGTAAAACAAAGAGGTTATGTTCAGATTGAGATTATGACATGGGAAGAGTTCAAAGAAATTGTTTTCAAACAATTTGTACCACAGGCAGAAGTTGATAAGATTGTGGATGAATTCCACAAATTGAAACAGACAAAGGAGACTGTACCAGAGATTAACGCGAAGTTTATGGAGAAAGCTCGTTTTTGCCCACACTATGTGGCAAATGAAAAGATGAAGATGTATAGGTACATGATGGTGCTCAAGCATAGCATTCGAGAGTTTATTGATGCTAGTAAGCATCAAACAGTGAAATCCATGATGGATGCTGCAAGGGCTAGAAGTTAGAATTGGTCAGACAGGAAACAGAGAGAAAGCCGGTGGAGAAGGCGACGCAAGTGTATAAGAAACCGAGAGTTGAAACACAAGAAAAGATAGTGATGCAGAAGACATATCTAGTTTGTTCGTTATGCAAGAAACGTCATTTGGGAGAATGCAGGGTTGGTTCTCTAGCATGTTATAAATGTGGGAAACATGATCACTAGAGCAAAGATTGCAAGAATCCGATCATAGTGTGTTATAATTGTCATCAGAGGTCTGAATGTCTTAATCCAACCGCAATAACAGCGCTTACCGATTTCAAGTCTACTACAACTTTACCGTCCACGCATATTCTGAGATGAAGAGGGAGAAGGAGTATAAAGAAAGCCAAGTGTAGTTCCAGGTATATATATCTTGTCAACAATTTGTCTGTTCGTATGTTATTTGATTCTGCTACAAGTAAACTATTAGTATTTAGCTATTCTGCGAAGATTTCAGTCAAATGTGTTAGAACTAGATACAGTTAGATTCCTTGTTGAAACTATAGCCATGACTATGAGAGAATTACAAACATTAATTGGAATAGACTGGTTTAAAAGTAACCAGGATACATTATTATGTGAACAGAAAGTGATATGAGTTCATATCCCAAGTGGGGAAGAACTAAATATATGTGTTAGTACCAAAACCAAAAGTTATATGTGTGGTTAGTTATAGAAATAGGAAGTATCCTCAGTGTGGATATGCTATTTCTTTAATTTGTGTTACGAGTATTAGTTAGAGAAGAAACAAATGAGTTTAAAAGATGCTAAAGTAGTATACGAATATTTGACGTGTAAACCGAAGAATACCAAGGATACCACCGGACAGATTGTGGTCAGTATCGTTATGGGATTGTTAACATAAATTTTGTGAAACGATAGTTCTTACGCTATCTGAAACGACCGAAGAAATGATAGTAGTTTGAGATTGTTTTGTACAGTGGCATGAATTATGTTCTAATGCAGAGAGGCAGAATTATTGCTCGCACTTTTAGATAGTTAAAATAGTATGAGAATGAATACATAGACTTGCACCTGATAGTAGTAGTACCTGTGGCATGTTATTTATATGATACGTGATGATTATATTTCAAAAGTGGGTGGATATGTGGATGTAAGACTATTGTTGGTGCGCCGCAATAGCATTCATAGGTGATGTAAGACTATCGTCAGTGCGCTACGATATCATTTAGAGATGAGGAGACATAAGACTACCGTTAGTACGCTACAGTAGCATTCAGTATGGTATGATGAGATTATGTGTTTATATGTGAAGTGTTGTTTACACTAAATTATAAAAGTTGGAAATAATTGTTGAATGAGAAAGACCTGTAAAGGTGACAGAACAAGTGGTTAGAATCAGTGGAGGATTGTGAGCAGAATATTATGTTATTCAGGGTAAGGCTAATGGTATAGCCGACAGTTTGAACAGCAAATCAGGAATAATACTTATGTGAATTAATTATCTAAACGATAGTGACGACACTCTTATTCAGAGGTGTTAAGAACAGTTTAGTGAAAAGTGATCAAAGGTGAAAAGTATTACAACGAAGGGATAAAAAGGAGAACAAGTAGTTAATCAGTTTAAAAACAGTTATGATATGTTAATTGGATATGGTCGTATAAGAGTATTAGGTTATGGGGGTGCATGTAAGACACATCTATATGAAATTCATAAGTTATGTAGCTAGAAGTTACTAAGGGTATGAATACCTAAGAGTGAATTATTGATAACCGGAGGTGAAATGAGATATAGTTAGACAAGTGGGGAAATATCATTAAAGATATACAACTTGTTTCTGTTAGAGAAACTTATTATGCATAACAGTTAACAGAGGTGTGTGTGAAAGAAATTGTATCTTGTGGTAGTACATCAGTTTCTACTGAATCAGACAGGGATGCCAGATGTGTTTCAGAATTTGGAAAAGATTTCATATGGAGTTGAGGGATAAGTCTTATCTCAGTACAGTCAGAATGAAAGGAATATACCGTTGATGGAAAACATATGTTATGATTGTGTCATCGATTCAGAAGGAAAACCGGAGATATAAGTTTGTTTGACAGAAATTCGTGGTATAACAGATACCAGTCCAGCACCAGGATGCTAATGTATAATATTAATGTCGAACTTCAGTGTATTGGATGATGTGAGTCAGACAGAATGGGTAGTACAGAAATAGTACGGCTAAAGACAAAAGATTCAGAAGGTAGGTAATAAATTGATAGATGCATAGAATACAGATAAATTGAGATCACCACACCAGTCTTCAGTAGGGGGGTATGTATTATTGACAGTGATACTGTGGAAAATGTAATCAGATTCAGAAATGAGAGAAAACTAAGCCCGGAATTCAATCAGTTATTCAGAATTATTGTATATGTGGGGAAGGGCAGTTTATAGATCAGAATTATCAGAAGAGTTGTTATAAATTAAGAACACCTTTTATGTGTTATATCTCAGTAGATGTTTAGTAGTTGAATCTTTAATAAACAGAGTGGATGGGTCAAGGAAACGGTAAAAGTATAAGAACGGGGTTAGAATATGCATGAGGGCCTGTACAGGAAATGATGATATTATTCAGAACTTTACGACAGTTGATTTCGGGGACGAAATCATTTCAAGTGGGAAGAGTTGTAACACCCGGAATTCTATTATTAAATTAACGCGAGAAATGTACAAAGTGGTATATGAGTTACTAATGGATATATGAGATAGTATGTGGTTATAAACAAAAGGGGCTAAAACCGTCAAAACGGAACTTGGAAAGGTTGAGGGACTAATTGTGCAATTAGTCCATAGTTATATATATAGCCATCTTTGACTTTGAGAAAGTCAAAGTCTTCATAAAACTCACCTTCAACATCACATATGCTCTGGAGCAGAAGTATTCTTGGAATTTTGGAGCTAGAACAAGAGGATACAACTTATTTTAGTTGATCACAAGTGGAGGTAAGGGTTCTTGATTATATATTTTGAAGTTTTAGTAGATTTTAAGTGATTCAATGGTGAATCATGGAGTAAAGCTTGTTCTTGTTGATATTTTCAGTTTATAAGTTGTTTAGGGTGTAGGAAAACACCCCTGTAGTGTTTTCTTGAATTATAAGTGAGTTTGTTGGTGGTTTGGCCGGAGTTACAGCAAACAGTCGGTTGGGTCTGTATGGTAGACGGCCCGTGTAGAGTTGAAGACGGTCAAAGGGACATGTTGGTGTACATGGTCGTGTAGAGTATGAGGTACACGGCCCGTGTGGGTCTACACGGCCCGTGTAGGTGAGTTGTCAACACCAGCCATGTAGCCAAGACATGGTCGTGTAGCAGGAGAAGTACACGGCCCGTGTACATAACACGGCCTGTGTAGGATGACTGGTCAACACTGTCTATGTAGCCAGCTCAGGTCGTGTAGTGTTTAAGGGACACGGCCCGTGTAGGGATACACGACCCATGTAGGCCCTGTTTCAGATCAGATTGCTCTAAGTGATACTTTGTCGTATTGTATATATAGGAAGGTGATTGACCTTATATCAGAATTAATATCAGTTGGAGATCTTTGCATATCCTAACAATTATAAGGTGAGTCTTCTAGACTATTATTCATATTTACAGCATGTATGTTATCATGTCAGGTTGTTGATATGTTAAGTCACTCAGATGTGGGTGCTATGCTCAGTAAGGTTCAGTAGTGATACAGTAATGTTACAGTATATATATTTATGTGTGTTAAGCTTACTGCTATGTACAGCAAGGCTCAGTATAATTAAGCATGCTGCTTTGTGCAGTAGTGGCTCAGAAATAACACAGTACCGTGGCTCAGTTAATTAATCATGTGTATCAGAAAGCATACTGCCTTGTGTAGTAGTAGCTCAGTTAGTTACTCAGAGATTTATTATTAGTTGTTGATAGTGTTTATTATATGATTATATTCATATGTTTATATGATTGGCAGTCTAGTTTACTCACTAAGCTCTCGCAGCTTATCAGATACTATTTTCTAAAATGTTTTGTAGGTTTTATCAAAGACAAGGGCGAAGCTTCAGTTTGACGGTTGTTATGTATATAAGGAAAACAGTGTTTTGAAACTTAACGCCCGGTTGTTTGGTGAGAAAGCGTCTTTTGATGTAAATATGTAACTATCAGGCTTTTGTATGAACCTGAGGGTTCAAAACAGTTTTTGTTGCTTCCGCTTATTTGTAAAATAACTCTTTTATTTCTAAAAGAACTTGAAGTATGGTTTTATTTATGTTTTTGAAAATTAGGGCGTTACAACTTGGTATCAGAGCCAAGGTTTGAGGGATCTGGAGGTGTGTTATGCATCGTCTAGACTTAAACCATGGCTCTGCGGATTTGGTCAAACTGGAGGCTTGCAGCTTAGTGAGTATACTAGTAATTATATTGATATGTGTTATGTGAGCATTATGTGTAAGTGCATGATGTGTTCAGGACAGATATGACATGTGTGCTTACAACTGTTAAGAGTTGATTTTACATGTGCAGTCAGTATGAGATAAATTATGATATGAATATGTGATATATTTTATTGATGATACATGGCCTAAGCCTGTGAATCCGGACTTTGTGTGGTAAAGTTAAGATCGAACATGTGTAATGTGTTTATAATAATATAAGAGCTCATATTATTACAGACATATGATACGTGTTGGAACTTAACGAAATCATGAGGAATCTTGTGAATCGGGTGAGGGGTACTTGTAGAAGTAGTACACCTTGGATTATAGATGTATAGAATGCCTTAGTATATACAGAAATACTTTGGATCATATGATAGGTGTATTGATATGTTGGATGTACTAGAAACTGTTTGTTATAGAGGATAGTGTGATAAAGCTACCTTTTGCCTTAATGCTTTATCTATACTACCAGGATGGTTAATACAAGAGGTTCAAGAGCAGTTAATAATGTTAAGGGTGGTCCCAGTCGTAAACCGAAGGGGTCGAGACTAGTGTGACAGATGAGCATGTTCTTTTAGGAACGCAGCATGATGGGGAGGGAGGAGCCCCCGAGATGAATCAGGAAATGCTAGAAGCTGCAATTGGAGAAATTATAGCGAGGGAAATTAGTAAAGCATTGGAACGAAGTATTCCATATATCATAAAACAAGTTGTAGATCAGGTAAATGATCAGAATAAGGAAGTGATTGGGCAGGAAGTCGCAGCTAGGTTAACTGCTGCAGGTGTTGGGGTTAATCTTCAACCTCAAGTTATTATACGTGAAGCACCGAAAAGCTATACGTTTAGACACTTTGCCGTTTGTCAGCCACCAGTGTTTCATGGGGCAACTGATCCAGTCGTCAGTCACAGATGGATCTCTGAAATTGAAGGTGCGTTTCACACCTGTTCGTGTGCACCTGAGAATAAAGTAAGATATGCAACCAATCAACTGAGAAGTGCAACTAAGGATTGGTGGGATATGGAGGTAAAACAAAGAGGTTATGTTCAGATTGAGATTATGACATGGGAAGAGTTCAAAGAAATTGTTTTCGAACAATTTGTACCACAGGCAAAAGTTGATAAGATTGTGGATGAATTCCACAAATTGAAACAGACAAAGGAGACTGTACCAGAGATTAACACGAAGTTTATGGAGAAAGCTCATTTTTGCCCAAACTATGTGGCAAATGAAAAGATGAAGATGTATAGGTACATGATGGTGCTCAAGCCTAGGAATCGAGAGTTTATTGATGCTAGTAAGCATCAAACAGTGAAATCCATGATGGATGCTGCAAGGGCTAGAGAGTTAGAATTAGTCAGACAGGAAACATAGAGAAAGCCGGTGGAGAAGGCGACGCCAGTTTATAAGAAACCGAGAGTTGAAACTCAAGAAAAGATAGTGATGCAGAAGACATATCCAGTTTGTTCGTTATGCAAGAAACATCATTTGGGAGAATGCGGGGTTGGTTCTCTGGCATGTTATAAATGTGGGAAACCTGATCACTGGTGCAGAGATGGCAAGAATCCGATCATAGTGTGTTATAATTGTTATCAGTCAGGTCATCAGAGGTCTGAATGTCCCAATCCAACCGCAATAACAGCGCTTACCGATTTCAAGTCTACTTCAACTTTACCGTCCACGCATATTCTGAGATGAAGAGGAAGAAGGAGTATAAACAAAGGCAGGTGTAGTTCCAGGTATATATATCTTGTCAACAATTTGTCTGTTCGTATGTTATTTGATTCTGCAACAAGTAAACTATTAGTATTTAGCTATTCTACAAAGATTTCAGTCAAATGTGTTAGAACTAGAAACATTTAGATTCCTTGTTGAAACTATAGCCATGACTATGAGAGAATTCCAAACAGTAATTGGAATAGACTGGTTTGATAGTAACCAGGTTACAGTATTATGTGAACAAAAAGTGATATGAGTTCATATCCCAAGTGGGGAAGAACTAAATATATGTGTTAGTACCAAAACCAAAAGTTATATGTGTGGTTAGTTATAGAAATAGGAAGTATCCTTGGTGTGGATATGCTATTTCTTTAATTTGTGTTACGAGTATTAGTTAGAGAAGAAACAAATGAGTTTAAAAGATGCTAAAGTAGTATACGAATATTTGATGTGTAAACCGAAGAAATACCAAGGTTACCACCACACAGACAGATTGTGGTCAGTATCGTTATGGGATTGTTAACAGAAATTTTGTGAAACGACAGTTCTTACGCTACCTGAAACGACTGAAGAAATGATAGTAGTTTGAGATTGCTTTGTACAGTGGCATGAATTGTGTTCTAATGCAGAGGGGCAGAATTATTGCTTGCACTTTTAGATAGTTAAAATAGTATGAGAATGAATACATAGACTTGCACCTAATAGTAGTACATGTGGCATGTTATTTATATGATACGTGATGATTATATTTCAAAAGTGGGTAGATATGTGGATGTAAGACTATTGGTGGTGCGCCGCAATAGCATTCATAGGTGATGTAAGACTATCGTCAGTGCGCTGCGATAGCATTTAGAGATGAGGAGATATAAGACTACCGTTAGTACGCTACAGTAGCATTCATTATGGTATGATGAGATTATGTGTTTATATGTGAAGTGTTGTTTACACTAAATTATAAAAGTTGGAAATAATTGTTGAATGAGAAAGACCTGTAAAGGTGACAGAACAAGTGGTTAGAATCAGTGGAGGATTGTGAGCAGAATATTATGTTATTCAGGGTAAGGCTAATGGTATAGCCGACAGTTTGAACAGCAAATCAGGAATAATACTTATGTGAATTAATTATCTAAACGATAGTGACGACACTCTTATTCAGAGGTGTTAAGAACAGTTTAGTGAAAAGTGATCAAAGGTGAAAAGTATTACAACGAAGGGATAAAAAGGAGAACAAGTAGTTAATCAGTTTAAAAACAGTTATGATATGTTAATTGGATATGGTCGTATAAGAGTATTAGGTTATGGGGGTGCATGTAAGACACATCTATATGAAATTCATAAGTTATGTAGCTAGAAGTTACTAAGGGTATGAATACCTAAGAGTGAATTATTGATAACCGGAGGTGAAATGAGATATAGTTAGACAAGTGGGGAAATATCATTAAAGATATACAACTTGTTTCTGTTAGAGAAACTTATTATGCATAACAGTTAACAGAGGTGTGTGTGAAAGAAATTGTATCTTGTGGTAGTACATCAGTTTCTACTGAAGATGTGTTTTAGAATTTGGAACAGATTTCATATGGAGTTGAGGGATAAGTCTTATCTCAGTACAGTCAGAATGAAAGGAATATACAGTTGATGGAAAACATATGTTATGATTGTGTCATCGATTCAGAAGGAAAACCGGGGATATAAGTTTGTTTGAGGGATAAGTCTTATCTCAATTCAGAACACCTTTTATGTGTTATATCTCAGCAGATGTTTCGCAGTTGAATCTATAATAAACAGAGTGGATGGGTCAAGGAAACGGTAAAAGTATAAGAACGGGGTCAGAATATGCATGAGGGCCTGTACAGGAAATGATGATATTATTCAGAACTATACGGCAGTTGATTTCGGAGACGAAATCATTTCAAGTGGGGAAGAGTTGTAACACCCGGAATTCTATTATTAAATTAACGCGAGAAATGTACAAAGTGGTATATGAGTTACTAATGGATATATGAGATAGTATGTGGTTATAAACTAAAGGGGCTAAAACCGTCAAAACGGAACTTGGAAAGGTTGAGGGACTAATTGTGCAATTAGTCCATAGTTATATATATATATAGCCAACTTTGACTTTGAGAAAGTCAAAGTCTTCATAAAACTCACCTTCAACATCACATATGCTATAGAGCAGAAGTATTCATGGAATTTTGGAGCTAGAACAAGAGGATACAACTTATTTTAGTTGATCACAAGTGGAGGTAAGGGTTCTTGATTATATACTTTGAAGTTTTAGTAGATTTTAAGTGATATGGTGAATCATGGAGTAAAGCTTGTTCTTGTTGATATTTTCAGTTTATAAGTTGTTTAGGGTGTAGGAAAACACCCCAGTAGTGTTTTCTTGAATTATAAGTGAGTTTGTTGGTGGTTTGGCCGGAGTTACAGCAAACAGTCGGCTAGGTCTATATGGTACACGGCCCGTGTAGAGGTACACGGCCCGTGTAGAGTTGAAGACGGTCACAAGGCCATGTTTGTATACATGGTCATGTAGAGTATGAGGTACACGGCCCGTGTGGGTCTACACGGCCCGTGTAGGTGAGTTGTCAACACCAGCCATGTAGCCAAGACATGGTCGTGTAGCAGGAGAAGTACACGGCCCGTGTAGGATGACTGGTCAACACTGGCTATGTAGTCGTCGTGTAGTGTTTAAGGGACACGGCCCGTGTAGGCCCTGTTTCAAATCAGATTGCTTTAAGTGATACTTTGTCGTATTGTATATATAGGAAGGTGATTGACCTTATATCAGATCAGTATCAATTGAAGATCTTTGCATATCCTAACTATTATAAGGTGAGTCTTCTAGACTATTATTCATATTTACAGCATGTATGTTATCATGTCAGGTTGTTGATATGTTAAGTCACTCAGATGTGGGTGCTATGCTCAGTAAGGTTCAGTAGTGATACAGTAATGTTACAGTATATATATTTATGTGTGTTAAGCTTACTGCTATGTACAGTAAGGCTCAGTATTATTAAGCATGCTGCTTTGTGCAGTAGTGACTCAGAAATAACACAGTACCGTGGCTCAGTTAATTAATCATGTGTATTAGAAAGCATACTGCCTTGTGTAGTAGTGCCTCAGTTAGTTACTCAGAGATTTATTATCAGTTGTTGATAGTGTTTATTATATGATTATAATCATATGTTTATATGATTGGCAATCTAGTTTACTCACTAAGCTCTCGCAGCCCTAAAATGTTTTGCAGGTTTTATCAAAGACAAGGGCAAAGCTTCAGTTTGACGGTTGTTATGTATATAAGGAAAACAGTGTTTTAAAACTTAACGCCCGGTTGTTTGGTGAGAAAGCGTCTTTTGATATAAATATGTAACTATCAGGCTTTTGTATGAACCTGAGGGTTCAAAATAGTTTTTGTTGCTTCCGTTTATTTGTAAAATAACTCTTTTATTTCTAAAAGAACTTGAAGTATGGTTTTATTTATGTTTTTGAAAATTGGGGCGTTACATTAGATTATTATTTAGTGTTAATAATATTAGATTATTGTTAGCTAGTGTTAATCTTTAATTATTGTTAGTATACAAATAATGTTAGAAACTAGAGCAATGTTGGAATAATTGTTTCTATATATTTAATTATGTGTTAAAAAGTTTATTTGATGATACTAGCTAAATTATTATTTACTGTTAATAATGTTAGATTATTATTTTTAATATGTTAATCTAATTTATAACAATGTTAGAAATTAGATTAATGTTAGTTTGAATTTATATGATGTTAATTATTCCTAGTAATTTTGTTAAAATAATTGTTCCTTTAGTGTTAGTAATGGATTATTAGTAATCATGCTAATTGTTCATTTGCGTGTGTGAGCTTAGAATTCCTGCTCGAAATTAATTTAAGAAATTAATTTTGGGTTGTTCTCATGTTAGGGACTACTTTTGGAATAATTTATCTCATTTAGGATGTGAATGTTTGTTACATGGTTGGGTGTTTACGAAAGATTCGGTTGTCATTTAGTCTACGCTTCCTGGTATATATTTATTTATATAATTTGGAGCTAAGGGTAAATGCTATTGAATTTTCTTAAACGACCGATTATGTAATATGTATTCACATATGAGATAAGGTATTCAAAAAGCATTATGGTCTACCGAAAGAAATTCATGAGCTGACATATATTAGTGGTTACAGGGTTGTGCTGTTTCGATGTAAATGGTTTAAAACTGATAATAAACAACGATGTGTCACTAAGAATAACATAATAAGTATTTCTACTCAGACTCAATGGTTTGTAGAAACCAATACATTCTTGCAACATAGGCAAATCAAGTCTTTAACCTTGATGACCCGTCTAAAGGCCGTCAAAGAGGTGAATCAAACCAACATCATTGGAAAAGTCGTTCAAGAGGTGAATCATAGGAAGATATGGGACCGGGATTCATTGCTAAAGATGACGAAGATATTATACATGATAACATTTCATGTATCTGATCTATCATTAGATCATTGTGTGCTGATTTAGATCATTTGACTTCTACAAATTTGAGTATAGGTCAATCCATAGAAGTTGAACTTGTTTGTTTGCCCGGACATACAAATATTGATGATGATAGTGATGATTATGATAATGAAGATTCCGATTCTCAACAAGAATGTGAACCACAAATTTGTAGTAGTGATGAATCTAATTGATCCGAAATTGTATTTTGTAAAAAGACACTAGTTTGAATAATTATGTTTATTTAGTTGTTTGATTTATATAATTGTTATTTGTAAAATAACATTAATGCTCATTTCAGGCGTTTATTTGTATATATTTATATTTTTTTTACATACAGATCCATTGCTGGTATGTTGGGAAGAACCTGATTTCCTTTGGTAAATTGACGAAAATGGATATGAATATTCTGGCAAAGTGAATGGACCAAAGGTTTCTAAGGATGCTCTAGTGACAATGCAGCGCATGCTGGTACGTGGTATATACATTCTCGAACACAGTTCTATGTTTGGAACGCCGGCTTGAGCAGCAAAATGACTTGACGAAGTCAAAATGACACGCGCGGATATGGTCTCCCGTGAAATCACGTTACGTGGTGTCGAACTTCGTGGCTCGTGTCACTACAAGAATTCAAGGCAATAGCAGCAACACCTCGCCCAACGCACAAGGTGTCGCTGCTATTGCCCTTGTCGCTGCTATTGCCCTTGTCGCCGCTAAAGGTGTCACTTCTATTGCCTCGAAAAAACGTGCCCAGATTTCCCCTTTCTTTTTCACGTGTTGCTGCTATAAACATTGTCGCCGCTAAAAGTGTCACTGCTATTGCCCTTGTAGCCTCTAAAGGTGTTGCTGCTATTGCCTCCCCATTTGAACAAATAGATTAGACCGGCTTTCAAGCCTTGTTCTCTCGATCTACCTCCGACGACGATGACCCACCCCCGCCGCTCGCTGCCTCACCTCCTCACAACCGCAGGTGATATTTTCTTCTCCTCCCGTTGCCGTCGCCACCTCACAACCGCCTCGCCCCACCCACCGCCCCCTTAGCTATTGTGCTGCTCCACTAGGTTTTTGCAACTGATTTCAGTTATTTGTTGTTAATTTGTTGTTATTTTGATCTTGTGTGGTAAATTGGTTTATAGATTATTTGGGGTTTATAGATTATAAATGTGATAAATTTTGGGGTTTTTGAATTGTGTTGGCTATGTGTGTGTGTTACTGTGTGTGCGTTAGTGTGGGTTGTGCGTGTGTTATTGTGTGTGTGTTAGTGTGGGTTGTGTGTGCCGTGCGTGTGTTAGTGTGGGAAGTGTTGTTGTGTGTGTATTTGCAACCACATGTACATTGGGATTAATTTCAAGAATTTTGCATAAATTGGTTACACGCTATTCTTGTTTTTTTTCTTTTTCAACTTGTTTTGTGTAGATTATAAATTGTAACTTTGTTATAGACTACATGTTTTTAGATTATCACCATTTCAAATCATAACTAAAGTTGCCCTCGTTCTGCTTCTTTTAGAACAAAAGCTTGCATTGTATTGCTCATGATCTTATATGATTATATCGATAGGTAATGAAAGCTTCAACGATTTATTTTCGATGTTCGTACTTATGTGGATTTGCATTGTGTGTTCATCTTTCGAAGGACAATCTACAATGACCAGCGGTAAATTGACAATTACACCTTATTTTGTACATGAGTGAATATCATTAGATTGGTGTATTTATTTCATGAATCAGCTACATCTTATGGTAGATTTTTTCATGTAATCTAGCAACTATTATTTTATTTATCTTATGGTAGATTGTTAAACTCCGATAAGATTATTATGAAAACGTATTACTTGCATTTAGAGCGGCAATGGAATGGTAATAGCAAAGATGATTCAATTGTTTTCGACCCAAAACGCTAATGTGGATATATAACAATGAGAACGGGGACGAAGATAGTGACGAGTAGTTATGTATTATGCTTTGTGTGTTAACAAACAACTTAACTAAAACATATATATCTATATATTAAGGATTTTGTAATAGCTTATGCGGTTCAATATAACATTAGTTTTTTTGCATTTTTGGTTGTATTAAATTACCAAGAAAAAAAAAAGGTACTAATTATTTTTGTGCTTAATTATTAAAAAATAACAAAGAACAATAGCAGCGACATCAATAGTAGCGACAGGCAATAGCAGATACGCCAATAGCAACGACAATTAACCATTAGTGACAAGACAATAGCAGCGACATGGCTTTTGCAGTGACATTTGAGGGTATATATTAGCAGCAACATGTCAATTTTTTGTAGTGGATGTAAGGAGGTAGTCCCTCGAGGGAGGTTCGCAGAAAAGAAATGGTTCTTTGGTAATCTCCTTTGACTAGTCAAAGAGAGTTGAAGTCAAGGGGAGATTGTTAGGATATGACTTCAAATAGCTTGAAAGATATTGAAAACTGGAAAACATGTGTGCTCGGCGTCTGCTTGGGGTGCACGGCGTGAGGGCTGCGATGCTCCTCGGCTTGAAACAGGGTTCTTCAGCTCCAAGTTATTTCCTTCTCATGTTGCGGCGGCTGATCATTAATTATGTTAATTAGGGTTTTCCTAATTAGTAATTAGGGTTTCTTGTTTGGTTATAAATATCAAGCCTAGGTTCAGTCATATGTACATCATATAACATTCTCACCTAATAAAGAAGTTTTTGGTTCCTACCCACGGACATAGGTCTTGACACTAGTGACCGAACCACCGTATATCGTGTGTCGTGTTTTTTTGTCTTGTTTGTTATCCGTATTCTTTTAACACTTGAAGGGTCACGATCCCTAACACAATTGAATTTTGTAATATCTTTGGTTTACGATATGATACGTGTAAGAAGCAAACAACACATCCTTAATTATAACTTTTGTTTATATTTTGAAAGTTGTTTGAATTTGGAATATAAATAATAGGATTAATAAAAATAATTTATGGTCTTTACATGGCATAGAAAAAGACTATCAAAATCAAATTGAAATAAAATCAAGATGTGAGTTGTGATATTACAGATGGTCAACAAAACACCATTTAAATCCGTGGATGAAGATGAAATGCAAGTTGACGAAGATAAAGTAAGTAGAAATGGCAGTCTAAAATCAAAGATAAATTAAACCCTAATTTTCTCTTACACGTAGAAAGCCAAATCTAAAGAGATGAAATGGCTAATAAACATTATGAATCAACAACACACGGGAAACCAAATCAAAAGTTAGAAACAAAGAAATCAAATCCTTGGTATTCGTGAAATTAGGGTTTTCTAACCAAGACAAAGACAATGTGTAGTATACGAGATCCATTTGGGAATATCAGTCATCCATTTCTATTTCAGGTCGGCGTGTATATGAAGTTGTGGGATTAAGGATTGTGATGTCAAGCAAAGACTATTTTATTGGTTCAATTGTATTTAAAATTCTAAACTTTTTAACCATAAACGTATTCTTTTAATTAGTACATAAGTTAGATTGATGGTATGGACGTTAGTGTTCATATTTTGCAAAATAAATCGTTCTCTAGGGATTTCCATCTTATTATGGATTTTGTAATAATTTATGGAACTTTTATATAATATGAAGTTTTTCTACATTTTGAAATATTATAGTATTATTGAAACATTAATATTAACAAATAACAAGTTATCTCACTACAAGAAAATAGGGTATTAGCGGTGACAGGCGTCGTCATATATGCCTCAAAAAGACGCCACAATTGCCTTTTGTGGTGACACGTCGCCACTAATGCGTCGCCGCTAATACCTCGCCGCAATTGCCTACGTGTCCCCACTAATGCCATCGCCACTATTGATGGTCGCCACTATTGCTTCATATGTCGCCACTAAATGTGTGGTCACTATTGATTTTTTAATTAATTTTTATTTATTTATTTTCCATATTATGTGTCGCCGCTAAAGGCGTATGTCGCCACTAAAGGCGTCGCTGCCAATAATATTTAGTTTTTAATTTTTTTTATTTAACCGGTGTATCTAATATATACTACAACCAAATATAAAAAAACGAAGTTTTAATGAAGCCACAAGCTATTACGTACTAACCGGCCATAAGTACTGAATCGAAGTTTGTACAAACATTTACAATTCGTTGTTAGTTAAAACCTACAAATACTCCTAATTAACTAACAAACACACAAACTACTGAACATCATCATCGTCATCACGTTATCATTCTCGTTCTCGTTGTTTTCTATGGTAGCATTTTGAGTTGTAGCGGATCGAACCATCGCCATCAATTGTTCTCTGAATTCCGGATTATTAAACATTTCTTGAATAGCATCCGACTACAAAATAGAGATAAAAAATTATTAATTCAAGTGAATATAACCCATTCATAGCAATTCTAACCCGTTAGAAGTGAATATAACACAATTATAGCAATTATGACCCGTTAAAAGTGAATATAACCCATAAATAGCAATTATGACCCGTTAGAAGCGAATATAACCCATAAATAGTTGTTATGACCCATTAGAAGTGAATATAACCCAATTATAGCAATTATGACCCGTTAGAAGTTAATATAACTCATAAATAGCAATTATAACCCGTTTGAAGTGAATATAACCCAATTATAGCAATTATAACCCGTTAGAAGTGAATATAACCCATAAATAGCAATTATGACCCATTAGAAGTGAATATAACCCATAAATAGCGGTTATAACCCGTTAAAAGTGAATATAACCCAATTATAGCAATTATGACCCGTTAGAAGTGAATATAACGCAATTATAGCAATTATGACCCGTTAGAAGTGAATATAACCCAATTATAATAATTATGACCCGTTAGAAGTGAATATAACCCAATTATAGCAACTATAACTGGTTAGAAGTGAATATAACCCAATTATAGCAATTATGACCTGTTAGAAGTGAATATAACCCAATTATAGTAATTATGACCCGTTAGAAGTTAATATAACCAATTTATAGCAATTATGACCCGTTAGAAGTGAATATAACCAATTTATAGCAATTATGACCCGTTAGAAGTGAATATAACCATTTGTAGCAATTATGACCCGTTAAAAGTGAATATAACCCATAAATAGCAACTATGACCCGTTAGAAGTGAATATAACCCAATTATAGCAATTATGACCCGTTAGAAATGAATATAACCCATAAATAGCAATTATAACCCCTATGAAGTGAATATAACCCATTTATAGCAATTATAACCCGTTAGAAATGAATATAACCCATTTATAGCATATATGACCCCTTAGAAGTGAATATAACTCATTTATAGCAATTATAACCCGTTAGAAGTGAATATAACCATTTATAGCAATTATGACCCGTTAGAAGTGAATATAACCCATTTATAACAATTATGACCCGTTAGAAGTGAATATAACCCATAAATAGCAATTTGTAACGCCCCAAATTTCTAAATATAAATAAAGCTCTAAAATAGAATTATTTTAGAATCAAAAGAGTTTTAATATAAAAGCGGAAGCTACAAAGTAATACTGAACCCTATGGTTCATACAAAAGAGTGGAATCTGATATTTATAACAAAAGACATTTTTTTAAAATACAACTAGGCGTTATGTTTCAAAACACAGTTTTTCTCAAAGTAAACCACTGTCAAACTCGGGCCTTGCCGTTGGAGGAATCATGCCCTGCAAAACAATAATAAGCAGTATCTCATAAGCTACGAGAGCTTAGTGAGAAATCTAAACTGTAAATCATATAAGCATGCGCATACACATATACGAATACTGTAACAGTTCTAATGGACACAGTACTGTACCATCTTAGCATCCGCCCACAAGGCTAAAATGTTGTCCGTAGCAACTATTGCACAAAGCAGCATGCTACAGCTCTCTCTGATCCTCTAATCAATAATATACCACATTGCAATGTAACACACACATATCACATATATGAATCAGAGTTTAGGAAACTCACCTCAGCAAATAGTATTACACAGATATAAGCCAGATAACTCAGTATACGTCAAATAGTAACCCCTACAATCATATAATCAAAACATGTAGGAGATAAACACTTAACAAATAAAACAAGGCAGGGGATCTACACGAGCCATGTACCCCAACATGGGTTGTGTCCTATACACTCTACACGACCACACATGACCACATGGCTAGTGTTGTCCACGTCACCTACACGGGCGGTGTAGCCCTACACGAGGCGTGTACGTTTACTACTACACGACCATGTACTCCAACATGGCCCTATGACCGCCTTCTACACTACACGGGCTGTGTACCTCTACACGGGCCGTGTATCTTACAGACAATCCGACAGTTCATCACTGCAGTAGCGGATTTCGATCAAAAACTCCGAAAAACTCATAAAAAACGTATTTGGAGTGTCTTCCTACACCCATACAGGAGTTAAACTCAAGAACAATCATAAGAACATGCTTAATCCATGATTCACCATGAATCATTCAAAAACCCACTAAAAACTTCAAGAGAACAATCAAGAAACCTTACTTTCAAATTGTGATCAACTAGAAATGGTAAAAGCTTATTTCTCCTTGTTGTTCTAGCTTCAAAACTCAATCAAATGGCTGTTCTTAAGTTCTCTCGTGGATGGCAGAGAAAATGGATTGAAGTATTTGACTCATAAAAGTCAAATAATGCTATATATATACACATATATATATATATATAAACTTTGATAGTTGACATAATTGGTCCTTGAACTTTCTAGTTCCAAAAATTACAACATAAGTCACCCAAGTTTCTAAACACCTCGTAATGTCAATTAGGCAATACCAAAACACATTAAATCAAAAAGTTAGTAATTACGAAAATTTCCGAATCTTGGGTACTACACAATTATGACCCGTTAGAAGTGAATATAACCCATAAATAGCAATTATGACCCATTAGAAGTGAATATAACCCAATTATAGCAATTATGACCCGTTAGAAGTGAATATAACCCATTTATAGCAATTATGACCCGTTAGAAGTGAATATAACCCATAAATAACAATTATGACCCGTTTGAAGTGAATATAACCATTTATAGCAATTATAACCCGTTAGAAGAGAAAGCAATCGTTTTTGCACACGTGTATCGACTCATAACCCAAACCAATCTTTCTTAGCTTCTTTTTGGCAATATAATGTGAGGAGGGAATCTGTATCTGAGTTCTCTTCGTCATGGTTGGTATCGTTTCCACAAACCTCCCCCATAATGTCATCGATAGCACCAGCCATCTCGTTTCTTGGATTTACGTCATCTACAACCGGAGGAGTTCTAGTCTCACCGTGATAAACCAATGTATTATAACCTCGACTGAAACCAAATCTATGTATATGAACTTTCATTATTGAAATTGTTTGAAATTCATTGTTTACACATTTTCGACACGGGCATCTGATTAGACCTCTTCTATCATCGTGTGCCCTGGATCTCTCAACGAAATCAGCAAGTCCTTGTTGGAATTTGTCATTGTTACGACATTCAATAGTAGTCCATGTTTTATCAATATACATGATGCAACTGAAACATATTTTAGGGTTTAGGGTTTACCAAAAGGGTAGTGCATCTTCAAGGGTAGGCTTCTAAACCCACTTTTTGAATACCTTATCTCATATACTAATACATATTACACAGTTTCTTTAAGAAAAATTCGACAACATCTCCCCTTAGCTCCCAAGTATATATAGAAATATATATACCCGAGAAGCAAAGAGAAAATGACACGCGAATCTTTATTAAACAAACAATCATGTAATACGCAATCACATCCTAAAAGAGATATGGTATTCAAAAAACAGTCCCAAAATGGGGACAACCCGAAACTAATATCTAAATCAATTTCGGGCAGGTATTCTAAGCTCAAGATTCATGTATATACTATATCCTTACCTCATATATGAACGCGTTTAAGTGTGTTTATATAATTTTATGTGTATAGACACACAAACACATTCTATATATATATATATATATGTATATATACACACAACACCTTTGTGTATATATATATATATGTATGTATATATAAACGAATGTGTTTAATGTGTGTATACCTAATGTGTGTGTGTTTATGTGTTTGTGAGTGTATATATATAATTAAAAAATGTGTTTGATTGTGTACGTGTCTATATACACACTTAAATATACTATATAAACTCGTTTAAGTCACTAAACACATTATACCAATGTGTGTGTTTGTGTGTATACATACATACACATATATATATATATACACATATACACACACACACACATATATATATATATATATATATATTTAATAGAATGTGTTTGATTGTGTACGTGTTTATATATATATACTCTTAAATGTTACCATTTAAAAAATTTTAAATAATATAAATGTTTGATTTAATACTAATTTAACAACTAATTAAACATTTATTTTAAACAGTAATAACAATAATTAACAACACAATAACAACAACAATTAACACAAATTAACAATAATTTACACTATACAACTAACACTAATAAACAATAATGGGTTATTCAATTAACAGTAATTAACAATAATTAACAACAATTTACACTAATTAACTACAACTAACACTAATAAACAACAATGGATCATTCAATTAACAGTAATTAACAAAAATTAACAACAATATACACAATACACACTAGAACACACACACAAACTGACTCACACACACGCACAAAAAACACACACACAGAGAAAACACCCACACTAGAACACACACACGCACAGAAACGCACACACACGCACGGAAAACACACACACTCACAGAAAACACACACTCGACCACACACACACACATGAACACACAAAGAAAAACACGCACCGAAAAACACACACACGCACAAAAAATACACACACACCCAAACAAACACAAAAAATAAGGGAAGATTGAGGTACCTTGTTCGTATTTTGTGAAATGCAGGTCAGAGGGTGGCGGCGGCGCAGGCGAGCGGCGGAGACTGTGCAGCGGTGGAGGCAGGGAGGCGAGCGATGGAGAGAGTTTTGTGTACAAGTGAGTTCACAGATCTGCAAAAGGGGGATTTAATTCTATGATTATTTTCGACGACGCTAATGGTGGCGACATGGACCAATTGTGGCGAAACGCGAAATGTATGCGAGGGAAAAACTCCCGGTCCTTTTTTAGTGGCATTTGTGGCGACATGTTGTGGCGACATGTAGTCCGGCGGACAACATGTCGCCACTTATGTCACCGCAATTGATGTCGCCACAAATGCTCTATTTTCTTGTAGTGTCTCTATTTAATTAAAAAAAAATTAAAATGAAAAAAAGCAATAGTATGTACTTAATAGGGGCGACATAGAGAAATAGCGATCACGCGACACTTTTAGGTGCGACATAGGTAATATGGGCAAAGTTATTAGTGACAAAATCATTAGCACATCCGTCACAAGTAGCGACATTGCGACCACACCTAAGATCGAGATTTGCGTAATAATGACAAACTAATAGTGGCGAATTGTCAACCCTAATACGTTCAACAGCGACTTTAAGGAGCTTTAGCATGGAAAAATGTCCGTTATTAATATCCATATTTTTTAGTGATACTCAAACAACACTTAATAGATTAACTAGGAACATGTAATTTAAATATTAATTACTTAATTTATCACTTGTGATGTTTATTGCTCTTCATTAAAAAGCTAGCTTTTAAAAGAAAATATTTAATCGAATCTTAAAACAATAGATAACATGAAACATAGTTTTCTCACAAAAAAAAACATATTAATATATGGATATTCTTGGGAAAAATAATCCAGCATCTTCATTAACTTTTTTTATTTTTAAAAAAATTTAATGAAAACCAAAAGAGTTACGGGCTATATTTAAGCAAAGTGGATATTGTATGTGAGTGAATGAGAGATATATCAATCCGAAGCTTAAGGAACTCAATTTATGGTAACATATCTTTAGTGAATCTTGAAGATCTTTTGTTTTATACATATAAATCTTCACACACTCGATCACCAACTCTCACATCATCAAACAAATAGTACGCTTAATTTCCCTTGCAGTTCTCCAATAGTTTTTAACTTCAGTCGACGGGTGGTTCAAAGTTGTCGATATGTGGGTGGGATCGTGATCAGAAATTGAAAATGGGTTCTGAGTTTTTGAGGATCAAAGGCATTCTTGATAAGATTCCTACAACAGAAGACGAAACAAGAATAATATCTGAAGTCTTGAGGATCAAGAAAATTCTCGTTAAGAGTGGAGATGAATCTGTAGTGCATGAGTCGTTAACGAAGCTTCAATGCATGGCGGTGTCTATGAAAATTTTGGAAGCAACTGGGATCAGAAAATCTGTTAGTGATCTTCAAAATCATGCGTCCAAAGATGTTAAGAAGATTTCAAGAATGCTCATCAAAGCATGGAGACTTACCGTAGATGAGTCGATAATTGCTACAGATAAGATGCAGTCTCTTCATCAACAAGAAGAAGAAGGTGGTGAATCAAACAAGAAACCACCGAAAAAGAACCAAGTTAACGGAGCCAATGAAGGTGGTGAATCAAACAAAATACCAACGACCAAACAGCTGTAACAAATAATCCCGATCTAGGTTAGAAATAAATTGTAAATATAAAATATATAATATTAGGGGCGGCGCCGACAGCCACCAACCGCCGCCGTGACGGCAACCGCAGACGGCCGTTAACTTGGCCCGAAACCGCCAGAAAACGTGGTTTCATGATTGTGTATATATATGTAAACGTACAGATGAAGAATGTAATGTAAAATCGAATATTTCAGATCTATAAACAAAACCTTTACATTCATACTCTTGATTTCGTGTTTTAGATCCAACATTTGGTATGAGAGCCGAAGGTTTTGAACCTTGGCATCATCATATACCGGGAATCAAGAGAAACGGAGAAACCGACCGTCGCCGGAAAAACAGAACACCAAAAAAAGGTGTTGAACGGGACGGGGATACCACAGAGGCGGCCGATCTACAAGATCTACCACCATCTGGCACCCACGGTAAAATACTTACCGGAACCGGAGAAGACAACCGGAGAAGACGACCAGAGCAACCACGGTCAAGCAAACCCACTCGGAAAATCAAACCGAGGAATCAAAGCATCGTGATACAGAGATTGCGTAAGAGGCAACGAGGAACAACCGATCGAAGCATCGGAGAAGAAGCACTCGAGAAACTTAGCGCTCGATAAAGAAACGGCGCAAGGAAGTAGGGTTTTATTTTTGGGGAAGAACATTTTTGTGGGAGCGGTTCACACGAACGACACAAAAAAAACACATTTGTGGGCTTTTTTATCTTGACTTCTCTTTTTGAAGCCTACAAGAAGATAGTTTATATTTTAAAAAAAAACACCTTTAGTTTTTATACAAAGGTTTTATCTTTTAAAAAAAGCGTGACCTATTTTTAAGATTATAGAAAAGGGTTTAATTACATTATTGGACTTCTATAATACTAATTGGGTTTTTGTGATTAAGTTTTAAAAAGGGTTTTAAAGTCTAATTAAATATTAACAAATATCTAGGTTTCGAATCTAAATTTTATTACTATTTTAATATACTAGTAGTATAAAATTATTATACTATTAGGAAAAGTCTAAAAAAAAAGGGGATTTTTTTAGATTTTTAAAAGAAAACGTTTTCTTAGATTAAAATTTTTATAAGAAAAAGTCTTATATATTTAATAGGATTTTTTTACAAGTTGATTTGAAATAAAAACCCTATTTTAAAAACGGTGAACATCATACGAATAGAAACAATGTCTGATCTTAATAATGCCCTAACACAGAAAACCGTTGCACCAATTTCTCATTATCAATGTCCTATTTTAAAACCGGCAAATTACACGGTTTGGGCTATACAAATTAAAACAATACTTGAAGCAAATGGACTATGGGAAGTGATAGAACCAACACCCGACACGCAACTGGATGCAAGGAGGGATAAGGCAACAACAGCCTACTTATATCAAGCATTAACTGAGGATGTGATACTGCAAGTTGCGGGATATAATACTGCAAAGGAAATATGGGAAACTTTGAGGAAAAGACATGTCGGAGTGGATAAAGTACAGAAAGCGCGCCTACAAACCCTGATGATTGAATTGCAGACACTCCAAATGAAGGAGGACGAAACATTGGATGCATTTACGGCCAAAATAAACAGTTTCGCTACCAGGGAACTGTTGGATTCTATGTTGGACCAATTTATACAAATTGTAGCATCCAAAGAACAAAACAGTGATCTAGACGAGGTCACACTGGACGAGATAATCAGAGAAAGCCAGGAAAAGTTGTTTTTTACACAAAATGAACACTTAGGAAGAGGAAGGCGATTTGGTAATCGCGGACGTGGTAAATTTAACTCTTCAAGAGGAAACTGGCGCAGAGGAAGAGGCAAACAATACTCGAAAGAGGAAGGCACAACTCATAAGGCAAGAAACACTACAAAGTGGAATAAGCAGGAAAATGACATAAGCAAGGTGCAATGTCACAGATGTAGGAAATTTGAACACTACAGAAAGGATTGCAATCAACTGCCGACACCGCATGAGCAATCAAACCTCATACAAGAAGATGAGGAGCCAACACTGCTAATGGCCACAAACAAAACTGAACACGAAGAAGTACTGTTGAATGAAGGACAGTTTCAACCCGGAAAATATGCAACTACTGATGAAAGCATATGGTACTTGGATAATGGGGCAAGTAACCACATGACGGGCATCAAGAATCACTTTAAGGATCTTGATGAGAATATAACAGGACGTGTTTGTTTTGGAGATGGATCCTATGTAGATATAAAAGGCAAAGGATCAATATTGATAGGATGTAGGAATCAAGACCAGAAGATTATATCTGAAGTTTACTACATCCCGAACCTCAAAAGCAACATACTGAGTTTAGGACAACTCACGGAGATAGGATGCAATGTTGTCATGAAAGGAAATCAATTAACATTACATGACAAGAACGAGAGGCTGCTTATGAAGGTTGAAAGATCAAAGAACAGACTCTACAGCATCAGACTGAAAATTGGTACACCCATTTGTCTCATGGCTAATTTAGATAATAAAGCATGGTTATGGCACGCTAGATTAGGTCATCTAAATTTTGAAGATATTAAATTGATGACAAGAAAGAATCTAGTGGAAGGAATACCAAACATAAATCATGCAGGACAGGTTTGTGATGCCTGTTTATTAGGAAAACACAGTAGAACTCCATTCCCAAGTCAAGCTAAGTTTAGATCAAAGAAACCACTTGATCTAATATATGGAGATCTCTGTGGTCCAATAAGCCCAGCCACACAATCAGGAAAGCAATACATCTTCTTGCTAGTAGATGATTGTACACGATTTATGTGGGCATACTTTTTAGCATCAAAAGATCAAGCACTTGATTTCAAGGAATTCAGATGCAAAGTTGAGACAGAAATGAGGACTAAAATAAGGATGCTAAGAACGGATAGAGGAGGTGAATTCAGATCAAATGAATTCACAAAATACTGTAAAGAGAACGGTATAATGAGGCAGTTGACAGCACCCTACTCACCACAACAAAACGGAGTAGTAGAAAGGAAGAATAGAACTGTATTATCTACTACTAGAAGCATGATGAAAGAAATGAGTTTACCATAGAACTTTTGGGGGGAAGCAGTAAGACACGCTGTATACATACTGAACTGAGTACCTACAAAAGCTCCGGAAAACATGACTCCATATGAAGCACTCTACAACAGAAAACCAAATCTGGAAAACCTAAGGATATTTGGCTGCACAACTTATGCTTAGGTAACACTACCTCATCTACAGAAACTGAATGATAGAAGTGTTCCTATGATTTACTTAGGAGTAGAGGAAGGATCAAAAGCATACAGACTTTATGATCCAAAGAAATAAAAGATACACATAAGCAGGGATGTTAAGTTTATGGAAAACAAACCATGGAATTGGGATAACAAGGAAGAGGACACACAAGACTCAGAACGGACAAGTCTTGCGGCTAGAGGAAACGATGATGAAAATACTACATCAATCGACTCGGATGGCATAGGAAATGCCTATCAGGAACATGAACAATTTACTGCTCCAAACTCTCCGGTAACCCCGCATACATACACTTACAACCCACACTCAGAAGAGGAACAAGCGACTGTTAGTTCAATGAGGAGTTTAGATAACTATGATGATACACCAGTACAAGGTTTCAGAGGCATGAATGCAGTATATAACAATGCTTAGCAATAGAGACCGAAAGCCTATTACTTACGGAAGAGGAACCACGTAACTACAAGGAGGCATCAAAGGATAAAGAATGGATTGAAGCCATGCAAGCTGAACTTGACTCAATTAACAGGAATAAAACATGGACCCTAACTACTTTGCCTACAAATCAAAAGGCAATAGGACTTAAATGGGTCTTTAAAATGAAGAAGGACGCAAAAGGTGAAATCGTCAAATACAAAGCAAGGTTAGTAGCAAAAGGATATGTGCAGGAACAAGGAATAGACTTCGAGGAAGCATTTGCACCAGTTGCACGCATCGAAATAGTTCGTTTAATCTTAGCACTGGCTGCATACCATGGATGACAAGTACATCATCTGGATGTTAAGTCAGCATTTTTACATGGAGAATTAAAAGAAGAAGTCTATGTTACACAACCCGAAGGCTTTGTACAACCTGGAAATACAGGGAAAGTTTACAAGCTCGTAAAAGCGTTATATGGCTTAAGGAAAGCACCACGAGCTTGGAATATGAAGCTTGATCAAACCTTAAAGTCATTAGGCTTTAAGAAGTGTAATCTCGAACAAGCAGTTTACACGAAAAGAAGTAAGACTTCCACCTTAATAGTTGGAGTTTATGTGTATGACCTAATCGTTACCGGCACTCCAAGGAAGGAAATAGACTTGTTCAAACAACAAATGGAAGATAAATTTGAAATGAGCGATCTAGGATTGCTAGCATATTATCTTGGAATAGAAGTTACTCAGACAGGAGGAGAGATTACAATCAAGCAAACGGGCTACATCAACAAAATCTTAAAGGATGCAAATATGATGGATAGTAATGACACAAAGATACCGATGGACCCGGGAACAAAGTTAGTAAAAACAGAAGATGGAAATCCAGTGGATGTAACCTACTACAGAAGCATAATTGGATGTCTAAGATACTTATTACATACTAGACTGGATCTAAGTTATTCGGTTGGATTACTTAGCAGATTTATGCAAGAACCGAAGGATCACCATCTAAAGGCGATAAAGCAAGTGATCAGATACATTAAAGGAACCAAGGAGCACGGCATTATATACAAAAGAGAAGGAGGCTGCAAGATTACAGGTTATAGCGACAGTAGTTATGGGATCAACACTGATCAAGGAAAAGGAACTACTGGAATAGTATTCTATTTTGGAGAATCACCTATTACCCGGTGCACTCAGAAGCAACAGTAGTTATGGGATCAACACTGATCAAGGAAAAGGAACTACTGGAATAGTATTCTATTTTGGAGAATCACCTATTACATGGTGCACTCAGAAGCAACCAGAAGCAACCAACAGTAGCACTCTCATCATGTGAATCAGAATTCATGGCAGCTACTGGAGCAGCATGTCAAGCTCTATGGTTAAAACGGCTACTTAGTGAATTAACGGGCTAGAAGGAGGAAAGAATTACACTGAAAGTTCATAACATTTCAGCAATAGCACTCATCAAAAACCCCGTGTTTCATGGAAGGAGTAAGCATATCGACATTCGTTACCATTTCATTCGGGAATGCGTAGAGAATGGACACATCAATGTGGAACACATCAGTGGAGAACTACAACGAGCAGATATACTGACAAAAGCATTGCCAAGACTGAGGTTTACTACTATGAGGCAGATGCTTGGAGTTCAAGATTTACAACACAGTAACGATCGAGATTAAGGAGGAGAATGTAACAAATAATCCCAATCTAGGTTAGAAATAAGTTGTAAATATAAACTATATAATATTAGGGGCGGCGCCGACAGCCACCAACTGCCGCGGTGACGGCACCGTCGACGGCCGTTAACTTGGCCGGAAACCGCCAGAAAACGCGGTTTCATGATCGTGTATATATATATGTAAACGTACAGATGAAGAATGTAATGTAAAATCGAATATTTCAGATCTATAAACAAAACCTTTACATTCATACTCTTGATTTCGTGTTTTAGATCCAACAACAGCAACAACCAAAGGAGGCGCCAATGACGACTAAGTTGAAGAAGAAGGTCCAAATTAGTCCAGAAGAAGAAGGCTGTCCAAAGGGTGTTCAAGAGAAAAAGGTGGCTGCTATTACTCAGGGAGTTGTTGAGGTTATAAGGATCCAGGGTATTCTCACCAAGAGTGGAGATGAATCGGTAGTGTGCGACTTGTTAAAAAAGCTTCAACTCATGGGGTTATCTGTGAAAATTCTTGAAGTAACTGGAATAGGAAGAACGGTTGGCGCTCTGCGAAAACATCCTTCAAAGGCTGTTTGCGGAACCGCAGGGAAGCTCGTCAAAGAATGGAAAGGGATGGTGAATGATTATTTGATTGCTAAAGAATCCAGTGTTCTAACACCGTTATCTGACGAAGCAGAGGCAACGGATTTGAAAACAGAAAAATCAAAGAATCCAAAGAGCGATGAAGAAAGCAAAGAGATAGTAATCAGTGAACATAAACTTGAAACAACAACAAGAAAGCCGCAAGAAACCAAGTTACAGCCTAAAAAACGATTGAAGAGCCAACTCATGGTTTTGCAGGAGAAAAAGACTTTCCCTCACGAGATCAAGAAAGAAGAATTAACGGCTGTGAGACCAAATACTTTAGTCAAGAGAAGTTTTGAAAAGAAACTTGAAGCAACAAAGAGAAAGCTGCAACAAGGTTACAACAAAGCACAAAATATGAAGAAGATGAGAAGAACACAAGTGCTTGAGGTGCATGAGGTGTTGAGGCTGGGTGGTTTGGCTCATATATAATCATCACGACATTAACAGATTTGGCAGCACAGCAGCAGTTGTGTTGGTTTAATACGTTGAGCATTTTCATTAGTATATAATTTAGTTTGATTAACCTGCAGAGTTCCATGTTTCCTGTTCTTGTTAAACAAAGTTTTGTATTTTCATTGATGGTATAAATTAGTTCTGTTTACGATTTTTTTACAATTTAGCGATTCAACCAAATGCAACCTTAAACAGAATTTGAATTCTGTTTCAACATGGAAATCGAATTTGAATAGTATATACTCAGAAATTAATATAAAGTTTAATGAATTTTTTTTTGAAAAGACAAATTTCTATAAGTAATTAATTCCTTATGTAATTAAATTATAGGAAAAGGGAAAGAAATTTAATAATTGACTAACTAGATGATCAACAATTGTATAAACTTAGTTATAAAGCTCTAAATTAACAACTAAAATTAAGCGGGTTGAAATCAATAACACAACATGCTTACACGACTCAAATAATTAACTAACTCAGATTCTAGCAACAAGGACTATCAAATTCAAGAACACAAAATAAAGAATAGAAGCAATTGAAACACGTTCACTCATACACAAATCGAAAGCTCAATTAGGGTATTTGTTATAAACATATTTGATTTTATTTAGACATTTTGAGGGAACAATTACCTGAATACTATTAATTTGTAAAAATAAATACATTGCACTATAAAATTTTAAGGGGCAAACTGACTACACTACCCCTAATCCCTTGGCCCGTGCCAAAATCATACATAGAATAGTAGCCTAAAAAAATGTTGATTCATCATTCATTAATTCAAGTGCTATGGCTTGGCTTGACTTAAGTCAAATGACCATATATCATTAGAGTATACCAACTTCACATTTGGGATGTATATTCACTCGTCTAGTGAAACAAAGTTTTGCATTGAAAACCTTGTAACCTTTATATATAGGCTATATGAATATGTCATCCATAGTTCTTAATTACCATTGATGGTAGAAATTTTGTTAGATCTTCCAATTACCTTTTTATATATACATAAATACATATACATATATATATATGTGTGTGTGTGTGCGCCACTACTATAAAAAACACATACATGCCCGGTTTTTTAGGACCTTTTGGTCCGGTTTTGAAGGGGTATTAAAAGAAGGGGGAACATGAAAGTCCCGCAATTCAAGACTGGTTAAATAACCGGGTCAAAAGATCACTTTCAAGCCCTTTCAATCCCGGTTAAAAAACCGGGTTTAAAGCTTACTTTCTAGCCCGGTTTTTATATAAAAAACACGTTTGTTTGTTTTCTTTTAAGTTTTAAAGGTTCCCTTTTAAGCCCTGTTATAAGCTTCTAAGCCCGGTGAATCTATTATATTTTTGAAAAAGATATGTTTATTTTTGTATGCTTTTGTTAACCACTAATTTTCAACCCCAATAACATGACAATGATAATAAAATATTCTGTCATAAATAAACACTAATTAAGTCAAATGGGTAAACCAACCATAATAACAATTCCCGTTAGTGGGATTCGAGCAATTTGGGCGGATTGTTCAATGAACATGATATGTCCAAACCATATTTTTTTACCTACTTTCTTGTGCTTATTTGTGAATGTGCCAAAATTCAAAAGAGCAAGAACATTTTGTAGAAACATATATACTTATTAACTTGCAACACGAACACATAGATTATCTCTTGTGATTAGAAAGAGACCCTATACTAATAGAAAGAAAGAATTAACTTAGTTTCTAATAACCAATGAAGTTACATGAATAAAATATATCAAAACAAATAAATATTACATTAAGAACAATGAAGTTAACAAATATATACTTATAAAAACTATTAAAATGCCCTAACCTTTTATCAAGTTTTATGTGCAACTCTACTCATAAGCGTCTTTTTCAAAATAATCATAACTTGCTTTTTAAAATACAACTAGTTAACAAATATAAGTTTGTATTCATTTCATTTTATTTGATTTTAATTATTTGTAGAAGACACCCAAATGACCCATTAGTAAATATAAGTTATCTATGTTAACTTAAAGTAGGGATTTAGTGGGTCATTTTTATTGTATTTTATAAATAATTTATAGCCCAAAAAATGAAGTAGAATAAAGTATAAGTAACTAGTTCTTCTCCGTTAGAATAATTTCGTTGTCATTGGGCTAAAAGAAAATAAAAACATGTATATATATACACCTTAATATCTAATCACTTGCTAAGAAAAAACAGCACAAATGTGTCAAGCCACATACCAACAATAGCATCCAAATCCTTTTCTTCAAATGGACTAGTGTGCTTTCAAGGAATCTATATACATGTTAAAATAAAAAACAATTATTCAACTAAGAGATTTTAACAAGAAGCGGCAATAGACAAAATTCAAATAATATGAAACATAAATTCATGGAGTCACCGCATGATGTAATAGCCATCCTCCCAACTATTTCATTGTTGATTGCACTAAATTTTAATAAAATTCAACACACAAATAAGTTTAATATTTATCTAAAATAAGATGATCAATATGATTTACCTTAGAGAACATCCATTTCATAGGCGTCTCCTTATTATCTTTCATCACAGTTCTAACAGCCCTAAAAAACCAATACTTGTGTATTGAGTAATAATAAAATTAATTATATATAAATTAAGTAAATTCTTACCTTTCCATAGTTTTTGTGATGAGATAGATGTAAGGGTTCTTTCCATTCTTCATAGAATCTAATATAAAACCCGTGCGTGTATGATAGAGAATGATAAACAATGTCCAATGGTCACTAATTATGTGTTCATACATTTTAGTATATGCAATATACATATAAATCATATAAACAATGTCCAATGGTCACTAATTATGTTTTGATGCATTTTAGTATATGCAATATACATTTAAATCATATAACCATAAAGATAATTATATAAAGTACCGTTGACAATACCGAGCGAAAAACAAACGTTTATAAGTTTCCCATTGCATTGTTTCTAAGTAAAGTGTAACTTCATCCTCGTATTTCAAGCATTGGGACGAGTGAATCATTTCAGGGTTAAACACAACACAATTGTTCTTCCCTGAATTCATCATCATGTGTAGTGACCTATAAGCATGAATATATATATATATATATATTATAATATTTAAGAAGGAATTACTTGTGTTTATCTAGTAAACACTAAACTTACCTCATGAACCAAATAACAAGAGTGATATCGACCCAACTACCCGCAAAAATATCAACTATATCTACGGGTTCAGGAGTGAACTCATATCCCTCTTTACCAAAGATCGTAGACTCGATAATAGCGTCAAACCACTTGGTAGGTTCAGGTCGTGACATAATTCTCATATATGGGTTGTATATTATAGCTTGCTTTTTGAAAATTCTAGCACCATTATTTTTCATAGCTTTAAAGTGTTTTCTTTTCCAATATTTCTCTTTATTTGTGCTCACACAACTTTTTGTTGAGCTCGTAGTGGTGTTGCTGCTAACTGAGTAGATTTGCCCATGCTCTTTGAGGTCTATTAAAAAGATAAATATTTATGTGATACTAAATCATATTAAAATATTACAAAAGGTGAAAATTATTTAGACTTACCTTAGAAAAAATAAGTGCACATCTTGACCACCAAATAAAACTATATCATGAAGTGTCTCTAGTGCTAAAGTAGGCAACAATGAAAGTCATAATATTTTTGCTCAACCTTGTCTACTTGCACCTTCACATGCCCTTTGAATAAAGGAACACTGTGTACTACAAGGTTTCCTTTTGGGTGTCCTACCCATTTAGCACATTTGATTATTTTTAGACCACATGGTAGAACTAAAAAGCAACTCATAGGCTCCTACAATTTAAACTAATAGCGTATGTAAGTATAGGCGATACATCTATTTTATGATGAAAAGAAGATAATTATGTGTGTATCTCGTTTAATCATCAGCACCTAAATTTTGAGTTGTGCCGGCACTACTTTTCCTTAGACCCGAGCTCTCTTCTCGTAAACCCTCTTTGCTATGTGCCATCACTTCCTTATACACTTCCAATTTATGGTCAAGCTCTGCCTAAATCTGATCCTTCATCACTTTCATTTGTCTCGCTATTTCTTTGGACACATCTGGGTTTTGGTGGGGGCTTCCTTTTCTTACCAATGATGTGTGACATGCCTTCTTCCAAACCAATTGTATGTCCCACCGCCCTTGTTTGACTTGGGCTTAACACCATCGTTAGAGCATCCGGTTCAGCGTGCAATAATCCTTGAGATAGTTGTTTATCCTTCTCTATCTATTAAAAAGATATGTAAACATTTATCACTTAAATTCATAAACAAAATATAATCATACTAGTTGCCTGCTAGATTTTCAAGGTGATTGGTAACCTAAGTTGGCCATGTTTGTCACGTTTCCTTCTTCCCAATAGGAAACGTTGCATATGAGGATCCTCAATCCTATGAATAACTCCCTCTCTTTATCCCATTTATCTATATGTCCACAATACCCTAGCCAAGCTGAGTTGGATTCGAGTTCTTCTTTGCATATTCCTTACCTCTCAGACATTGTTCCTTTACATAAAAGTAACAAAGATTATAGAGTAACCCACTATACACAAAAGATGGCGTATAAAGACCAGTTATGACACATTATAAGGAAATGCAACATATTAAGATCCATTATAACCCACTACAACCAAACATTATCGTAAATAAAGTGTAAAAACAAACATACCCTAACTTGCTCAGTATCGGAATAAATTTTTCCTATGTGTCGTCGATTTCTTGTATCCATGTAGTGTCTGTGTTCTTTCTAGAATTTCTTCCATGCTACGTTGTATTGCTTTATCACTTGTTTTCTATGTGTGTCATCGTCAATATTACATTGACTCTATTAATTATTATGAAAAAAATAATAATAAGGTGTTATAAATATATATGATAAACAAATAAAAACACAAAGTGGTATTAGAAATTATACTTTTATATTCAATCATGACTATTCTTTTTCTTCCATGGACACTTTTTCCATGAAACATATGTTACGGAAATTGCGCTCCTCATCTTAAGTCCTACATCATTTGCAAATCGTCATTGATACTTTCCAAATGCCCTGCTATTTTCGTCAAATTCAACAATTGCTAATGGATCTTTAACTTGATATTTTAATGAGGTAGTTGCTCAAGTTTTCCTTATTTTATTTTCACTTTGTGAATCGTTGGGAGAATCCTATAATAAACATATGAAATTAACCCGTTCCATGTACTCTAATATGTATATATATATATATATATATATATTCATATCAAAATAGTTTATAAGTTAATGAAAAGTATACCATAGGTTGTGGTCGATCGTATGGAGACATGGACAAGTATCGAAACTGCAATAAGGAAGAAGAATAAGAAGCTAACACAAAAATATCTTCATAAAAAGGGAAAAAAAGAAGAATATGGAAGTTAATTCGTGAATTCGAGATGTACTATTGTTCTATCAACATTATCACATCTTAGATTTGATTTCACCTTATTTTTTAACCATTGTGAAAAAGTGCTTGGTAGCTAGCCACTTTTCAGTCCTCTTACTGTTCTTTTCTTTTAAAATTGACATGTGCTCCACTACATATAGAGCAATCACCGACATGTGTTGTATGATTGTAAAATGTGCAAGGTTCAAATCGAATGAATCAAGACTCTCACTTTTCTACCCAATAGTTGAAACATCTTTCATGTAGTCGGTGCAAAATTCAGTTACCTCGTTAGCAACATATCCTTCAATAATACCTCCCTCGAGTCGATATCAATTCCTTACATAGCCTTTTAGAAAACCCATATATCTCTCAAATGGATACATGTA
Organism: Dittrichia graveolens; assembly: GCA_038502395.1. Taxonomy (NCBI): domain Eukaryota; kingdom Viridiplantae; phylum Streptophyta; class Magnoliopsida; order Asterales; family Asteraceae; genus Dittrichia; species Dittrichia graveolens. The sequence continues at coordinate 30,739,855 of JARJIL010000006.1, forward strand.
TCGTAGAAATATAGGTCCGCAAGACTTTATTTCTCCTATTATATGAGATATTAGGTGCACCACGATATTAAAAAAAGGTGGAAAGTACATCTCTGGCTCGCTTAGAGTGACAATAATATCTTTTTGCCATAAATCTAAAACTTCCAAATCAATCACTTTTGAATGAATCATGTTAAAAAGCAAGAAAATTTTAGTGATTGTGTGACGAATCTGATCCGTCTATATTCTACGAATTGCAATAGGAATCATTTGTGTCATTAAAACATGACAGTCATGGGACTTCATACCAAACAATTTCAATTCTTTCATTGACACTACTTTAACACTATGCAAGCATTTGCAAATTTTGGTTTTCTCCCCTTTAACCACTTTTGACAAGGTATAAAATGCACGTGGAATAAAAGTACGTCTGTCCTCATTCTCCATAAAGACAACTTGGGTTGAATTCCCATTTCAACCATGTCTTTTCTAACATTAACCTCATCTTTTATTTTTCCTGAAATATTCAACAACAAGCCTATCAAGCAATCACAAACAACTTTTTCGATATGCATACAATGACGGACATGTAAATGCTTCCAGTACTGTAAATCCTAAAAGATAGACCTTTTTTCCATATACTTTTTTAGGAGGACGTGTACCTTTTTTCCCAAACTCATTGATTATGTCCGCTACTCGAGAAAACATGATTTTCCATCTAATGGTCGCCTAAGAACTCGCTTCTCGGTTTTACCATCAATTTGAATCTTGTGATTACAATATGGGTCCTTCATATGAAGTGATCTTCGATGTCCCATATAAACCATTTTACAACTATTTTTTCATCACAAGGAATGTGTATCATGTTGACAAAAAGGAAATGCTTTTCCTCCTTTTGTATTATATCCTCCTCACATACTGCCATAAGATGTAAAATCACTTATGATGCAAAAAATCATAGACCGCATATGAAAATTCTTTTTCTTATCAGCATCATAAACTTCGACTTCAGAACTCCACAATTCTCTTAAGTCGTCAAGTAATGGAGCCAAATACACATCAATGTCATTACTGGGTTGTTTTGGACCTTGAATTAATAATGACATCATGATTTATTTTCGTTTCATGCATAACGAGGGTGGAAGATTATATATACACAGTAGAACTGGCCATGTACTATGGCGACTACTCGTGTTTTTAAAAGGATTAATTCCATGCGAACTATGTCCCAATCTTATATTTCTCACCTCTTCTCCAAATTCTACAAATTCAGAATCGATATTCCTCTGCCAACGTGTCTTAATTTTCCATCATTTTTACGTTCTTCCTTATGCCAACGTAACAATTTTTCCTTTTTGAGTTTGCAAACAATCGTCACAATCTTGGAACGATAGGCAAAACTATAACAATTTAGCAGGAGGTCCATTCTTTGTCACGTCATCATTGTTTTTCTTTACTCGGTTTTCTCCTTATACCTAGATGTACCATATTTAGGACATTCATGCAGGTCTTTGTCCTATTTCTATACAATACACAATCATTTGGATATGCATGTATTCTTTCGATTTATAATCCCATTGGACACATCAATTTTCAGATTAGTATAGTGAAACTGGTAATTCATTATCTTCTAAAAGCATTTCATGCAAAATCTCTAATAAACTTGTGAAATTTTTATTGCTCCAATCATTGTTGGCTTTTAGATTAAGTAGTTTCAAAATGGAGGAAAGTTTGGTAAATATTCGGTAACCATCATATAAAGGTTTTTGGCGTATAAAGGTTTTTGAGTGTCCTCAAACAATTGTTGAAATCTATTATAATTTTTCTCGGCAATATGTTCCTCCAAATCATGTAACATACCATCAAAATTATTACAACTGTCGTCATTAATTAAATCTTCTTTGTCATGATCAATAAAATTGGAGACATCGGGATTACTATTTGATAATAATTCACGATGACCGGGTAGTATACTTATCGATAAACCCATGTACTACTAGATGTCCACTAATTTCGTTAGAATTTTCAAACATAACACAATTCTTACAAACTTTACAACGACATAAAGTTTCATATTTTCCTTTAACAACGTTATAATCCTCAACGGATTTCATAAAACCAGACAAATAATGAACATATTCAACTGAACCACGTGGTATCCTATACATCCGTGTGAAAAATGTTTGTAATTTAAAAAACTGTATAGTTAAGATGATGCATATACGCATAATATGTGTACATATGAATATGGTTGTGGGTGGTTCATCTTAACCCACTTTTTGAATACTTTGTCTCATATAAATACATATTAACCTGTATTTAAGAAAAAACCTGCGGCACTTTCCCGTAACTCCTTAACAGCTTGTTCTGGAGTCTTTTTAATGGAAAGAAAGGGAGGGATGGGGAAGGAAAGGGGAAAATTTTGTGTTCTTGAGATTTTTTGAGGAGGGAAAGGAAAGGGACGGGAGTGATTGGGAGGGGGACATTTTTCATTTCTTCTCTCAAAATCTTTCCGCCCATTTTTAGGCTGATTGGGAAGGAAAGCTGAGCAAATGACATTTTTATCCCCGTCTATTCATCTCCTCGGTGGTTTTTTTCATCTTTCATCACAACCATTTTCTACGCCATTGTTCTTGTCCATGGACACGTATGTTTTTTTCTCACGATTCTCACTTCAGCATGGTTGTGATTTCTTCTTTTGTCGATTCTCACGGTTGCCTAACACCACCTGCTATTCATGGAGCATATTATCGCCATTGCTGAGCTTCAATTTTTTGATCGATTTTCTATTTTCCTATTGAACAGGTTAGCATTCTCTTCTTTAATTTTAGCTTTTTCTTCAAATAGATTAGCATTATGCTTGCTTCCATTCTTTTGTTTTTTGTATCTCTTGGTAATTTATGTATATGATTTTGGGAGTCGCACAACTTAATGGCTGTAAACTCATATTACTAAAGTCAAATATTGATCAATGTGATTTGAGGAAGTACCGGTTAGTATTATATAATTTTGTGAGTTATTTGTGGTGATTGTTATGTTTGGTTCATCATATCTTTGCATCTCTGCAATTTATACATCATGCTTAGCTATTCTTCTACAATTTTACTTCTAACCTCCCACATAATTTGATCTAAGTTGTTCTCTGTTTCATATGTACTTAATGCACAATCTTGGATAGATTTTAGTTTTGCATCTAAAATTTTACTGAACAACAACCGATTATTTTATATGGGATTTGATTTTCCTTATTATCTAATATGATTAGTATGTGAGGTTTAAATATTAGGTGTTTGTTGTTCAGTTTGTAAAACTACAATTTCAGTTTCTAAAAAAGTCTATGATGGTTTTTTAATTTCATAAGCGTGTGGATGTCAAAATTTCTTCCTTACTCACTCTTTCTATATCATCTTTTCTAATCATATCATTTAGTTATGATAACAATAAGTATTACACATTTTCTCTAAAATATCTAACTGAATCTTATTACTTAATTAAATGAATAGATAGCAATAGCATCCACCCATTTGTTTATATAACCCATTTGTTTGTCTTATGTTTACAACAAACACTTCATTATTTGTTTAAGTCATCGACCCATTTGTTTGTCTTCTGTTTGCAGCAGTATGGTGAACTCAGGACATTAATCCTACGCTTATGTCTCATTGATTATATTTGATGCCATGGATTGTAGTTTTTTACAGACTAAAATGTTTGTTACTTTGATATGTACGTAAGTACGTTGTTTCTATTTATATGATCAAGCTTTTCTTGTTATCATGCTGCATGCGTAGCCATGTTAAAATTTAGAAGGCTGTCATTCTAAAATTACCAGTTGACTCCCACCTGCTTCTCCTCTTTTCTCAAGGGTAATTTTAGAATGGTTCACTAGGGTGAAGAGTCAACTGGTGGCTCAGTTTGGGTGGGAAACCATGGGTTTGAGCTTGCCTAAAGGAATGCTAGACAGGAGTCGTTGCAAACAGAAGTCAATGACCTCTGGTTCATCATACTACTGCAAACCATGGGTTTGAGCTTGCCTAATCAATGAGACATAAGCGTGGGTTAAAGGATTATCACAAGATGTAAATAGGTATACTTCATTATTTGTTTAAGTTTTCTTGAATATTCTTTTAAGAAGGTGTAGAACTAGTAGGTTGATATATGTTTGGTTTTTAGGAGATAATGGGGCATGCGTTTTGATATATGACTAGACCTGCAATGGTTGATGACCTATATCATACGGTGAGAAGAAAACATTTAGACGCCATTCAATTGGTTTCTCTAGTGGTAGCGCTTATTGCACATCGTAGGCACTGCAATGGAAACCGTGTTGGTACGCTTACCCGAGAAGAGATGTTACCTAGAAGACAAGTTCGCAGAGAGATGATGTATGCACTTTTAACCCGTGGAAAGTGTAGAGAACCAATCTGTATGAGTCATAATCAACTCAAAAGTTAGAGAGTGATGGTGGTCTTTGATCAACTCAACATATGAGTCTTGAAGAACAAGTTGCAAAGTTTTTGCATATAGTTGGAAATGATTTCAGAAACCGTTTCATCTCTTTTCTTTATCGTCGTTCTGGATCAGCAGCAAGCAAGCATTTCCATAGAGTTCTAGATGCAATTATATCATTAGAGGACCAATATCTTATTCAGCCAACTAGTGATACTGTTAAAAAAGAAATCCAAGAGAAAAGAAGATTTTATCCATTTTTTAAGTATTGTATAGAGGCAATTGATGAAACACATGTCCATGTGAAAGTACCTAATAAAGATGCTCCGAGATATCGTGGTCGCAAGGGATATCCAATTAGTTATATTAAAAGATGCACTTACTAGAGAAGATAAGCTAAATACTCCAGAAGGTAGTACTCAATCAAATTAGTTATATTAACATTTATTGAGTGGTTGGGAAGGCGTGTGGTATCATGGTCGCAAGGTAGTATCTCATTTAATTCTCGAGACAAGGCGTAAGTATGCGTATAAATAAAGGAAAATGTAAACCAATTTTTTCTTAAATACTCTTTTAATAAGCATCCATGTTTGACATAAGACAAAGTATTCAAAAACTAATCCCAAACGGGGACAATCCAAAATTAATCTCTATTAGATTAATTTCGGACGAGTATGTTATTGCTAAAGGCTATGATCCTATGTTTGCTAACAATTGGCAACCCACATAAAATGTCAAAATGAATGATTCCTGTGTGTATGTGTGTTTATATATATGTGTACATATATATATGTATATATATATATACAAACACACTCACAAGTGCATACATATATATACTATATATATGTATACACATAAATTCTATATATATATATATATGTGTGTGTGTGTGTATACATAAATTCAATTACAAACATTAAAATGATTGAAAATAGTAAAAATACATTGATATTTTAGACGTAAAAAAGCAATGTAATCCGATTAATTATTGCACAAAGATACCTAAAATATATATTAGCACAACAAAAATTACATAAAAAAGTGAAATATACTAAAAAGTGAAAAAACTATGACATGTATAAAAATTATAATGCCTTTGATTAAATTGAAACTTTATTAAAGGAATTTAAGGAGTTTAAGACTTTTTAGGAATTTAAAAGTTGAATTCTTTCAAGGAATTTAAGACTTTGTAGGTGTATTAATCGACGTGATTAGAATAATAGAGGTGAAGAGAAGTGACCACAAACTCAAAATGCCCGTACTGCGTCCTAAACGTAGTTTTAGGAACATCTTCCTCCCGAACCTTGCAATTGATCGAACAAATCGTCTATTCTGGGCAAAGGATACTTATTCTTCACAGTCACTTTGTTAAGTTGACGATAATCAATACACATTCTAAATGTACCATCTTTCTTCTTTACAAACAAAATGGGAGCGCCCATGGTGAACTGCTAGGTCGAATAAAACCTTTATCTAGCAATTCTTGTAACTGTTTCATCAATTCCTGCATCCCTGGCGGTGCAAGTCTATATGGAGCTCTCGCACCCCGGTACTAACTCAATTCTGAACTCTACTTGCCTATCAGGCGGTATACTAGGCAAATCATTTGGAAAAACATGAGAATACTCTCGTACCACTGCTACATCATCCACACTCTCCTGTCTCTTTTCTAATTCCGTATCAATAACATGAGCTAAAAAGGTTGTGCACCCATGCTGAAGGTATTTCCGAGCTCTAGTCACTCAACACATACACATTTTCTCACCTTTTCTATCACCAAAAATTGATAGTTCTTCCCCACTTGGGGCTTGAACTCGAATCAATTTTTGCCCACACAAAATGGTTGCTTGGTAACGCCCAAGCCAATCCATTCCCACTACCACTTGAAACTCTCTCAAAGGCATAGGTATAAGCTCAATAGGAAATCTAGCAGAGTCTATCTCTAGCACATTATCTCTATGCACATCAGTCATGAGTACAGACTTATCATCAGCTATTTCTACCTCGAGAGGGGAATTCAGTTTACCACATACTTGCTCGAAATTTTTACAGAAAGAAACAGATACAAACGATTTGCTAGCACCCGAATCAAATAATACTAGAGCAGGTAGATAGTTTACGAGATATGTACCTGCAACCACATCAGGTTTCCTCTGTGCTTCCTCTGTAGTTAATTAGAAGGCCCTCCCCTTGCTCTTAGAAGTATCCTCTTTCTTTACTTCTTTAGTCTCTGTAATCCACAGTGGAGGTAGAGATGGGGTATTTCTTGAACCTGTTGAATGGTTGGATGCAGCCAGTTGAGCACAGTTGGCTTTGTGGTGACTGGGCTGGTAACAATGAAAACATACGCTCAACGAACTGCGACAGTCTTTACCCATATGGCCTGGCTTGCCACATTTAAAACAGTGAACAACATTTGTCTGGTAGTTCCCGTAATGACTCTTCTTGCACCTCTGACACACCCTCGGTGCTTCTTTATTCTCCCCATACTCTACTCTCGGCCTCTTATTCTGTGGTGCTGATCCTTCCACTGTCCTTCTTTCTTTCACTTGTCTTTCTAGCTCTAACTCTCTAGCTTGCGCAGCGTCCATCATGGACTTCAGGGTTTGATGTTTGCTCGAATCAATAAACTCTCTAATGTTCGGCTTCAAAACCATCATGTAGCGATACATCTTCATTTTCTCGTTAGCTACATAATCAGGACATAACCGTGCCTTCTCGTGAAACTTGGCATTAATATCTGGAACGGTTTCTGTAGTCTGTTTCAACTTGTGAAAACTACTCCGTAGTGATCTCTTTAAACTCTGCCCAAGTCATGGCCTCTATTTGTGTTTCACCCCTCATTTTCTTTTCCAGGTCCCACCAATCTTTGGCAGCACCCCTCAGCTAATTAGAAGCAAATCTCACTTTATTTTCTGGAGCACACGAGCAAGTATGGAATGCTCCTTCCAACTCTGATATCCACCTCTGACTAACAATCGGGTCAGTGGATTCCTGAAACAACGGTGGCTGGCACGTAGCAAAATCCCTGAAAGTACACCCTTTCTATGCATCTCTAATAATCACGTGCGGGGGGATTAACTCTTTCTTCCCTCCCGGCTAACGCAACTGCTACTTCTTATTGTACAGTCTCTCTTGTAGTCTCTTTCAAATGATCTACCACTTGGGTAATAATAAACGGTATAACCTTTTCCAAAGCTTTGCCAATTTCCTCAGCAATAGTCACTCTGGGTTGAGCCTCAGCAAACCCCTGATTCAGCTCTAGAGTCTCATCTGCTTGAGTATTACGGGCCACAGGTGGCCTCCTCCTACCAGTCGCACTAGTATCTACTCCCTCCTGTCTGTTACTAGGACCACCCTCATGACGATCCGTAGCTCGAGAACCTCTAGTATTCATCATTCCGGTAGCATAGATAAAGCATTAGGACAAAAGGTAGCTTTACCACGCCATCCTCTATATCAAACAATCTCAAGTATATACAATATCTCAGTACACTTATCCTCAGATCCAAAGTAGTTCTATACATACTAAGACATCTATAATCTCAAGTGCACTACCTCTTACAAGTACCCCTCACCCGATTCACAAGATTCCTCATGATTCCAATAAGTTCTAACATGTATCATGTGTCTGTAATAATATGGGCCCTTATATTATTCATAACACACTACACACGTTCGATCTTAACTTTATCACTAAAAGTCCCGATTCACAGGCTTAGGCCATGTATCACTAGCATATTATGTCACATAAAGCATCACGTATCTGACATTAATATCATTAATATCTCAGGTATCTCAATACCAATCATAACAACATAAACAGTTAGCATGTTCTCAACGCAATACTCAGTATGTCCACCAAGCTGCAAGCCTCCAGTTTGACTCAAAATCCTCATAACCATGGTTTAAGTCCATATGAGGCATAACACACCTCCAGATCTTTCAAACCACCAAGTTGTAACGCCCCAAATTTTTAAATATAAATAAAGCTCTAAAATAGAATTATGTTTAGAATCAAAAGAGTTTTAATATAAAAGCGGAAGCTACAAAGTCGTACTGAACCCTCTGGTTCATACAATAGAGTAGAATATGATATTTACAACAAAAGACATGTTTTCAAAACACAACTAGACGTTATGTTCAAAACACAGTTTTTCTCCAACAATAACAACTGTCAAACTAGGGCCTTGCCTTTGGAGGAATCACGCCCTGCAAAACAACAATAAGCAGTATTTGATAAGCTACGAGAGCTTAGTGAGAAATCTAAACTGTAAATCATATAAGCATGCGCATACACATATACGAATGCTGTAACAGTTCTTCTCAACACAGTACTGCCCCATCTTAGCATCCGCCCAGAAGTCTAAAATGTTGTCCGTAGCAACTACTGCACAAAGCAGCATGCTACAGCTCTCTCTCTGATCCTCTAATCAATAAAATACCACATTGCAATGTAACACACATATCACAGATATGAATCAGAGTTTAGAAAACTCACCCCAGCAAATAGTATCACACAAATATAAGCCACATAACTCAGAATACGTCAAATAGTAACCCCTACAATCATACAATCATATAATCAAATTATATACCGGTTAAACACTTACAAATAAAACAAGGCAGGGGATCTACACGTCCGTGTACCCCAACACAAGCCGTGTCCTATATACTCTACACGACCACACATGACCACATGGCCAGTGTTGTCCACGTCACCTACACGGGCCGTGTACCTCTACTACTACACGACCATGTACTCCAACATGGCCCTATGACCGCCTTCTACACTACACGGGCCGTGTACCTTACAGACAATCTGACAGTTCATCTCTGAAGTAGCGTATTTTGACCAAAAAAATCCGTAAAACTCATAAAAAACATGCTTTGGGGTGTTTTCCTACACCCCAATCAGTAGAAAAAAAATACTAACTCATAAGGATCATTTCTAACTTGTTAATCCATGAATCAAACTATAAAACCCACTAAAAACTTCAAGGAAACAATCAAGAAACCTTACCATCAACTTGTATCCAACTAAGATATGGTATAATCTCTCGTCTTTGTTGTTCTAGCTCCAAAAAATCCAAAGAAAACTTTGTTCTTAGTTGCTCTCGTGAATGTGCAGGTGAAGAGAAATGGGTTTGCCAACTTTGACTCAAATAAAGTCAAATTTTTCTATATATATATATATATATATATATATATATATATATATATATATATATATATACTTTGATAGTTGACATAAATGGTCCTTGAACTTTACTAGTACCAAAAATGACAACATAAGTCTCCCAAGTTTCTAAACACCTCCTAATCTCAATTAGGCAATACCAAAACACATTAAATCGAAATGTTACTAATTACAGGAATTTCCGAATCTTGGGTGTTACAATGATCAACTATACTCATTAGGTTAAACATCCTCTTATAATCTCAATCACATCCTTTTACCCAAACAATACTGCACATCCTAGACTTACCCAATATGTAGCACTCCATCTCTTTCTTCTTTCTTTGCACAATTGAATACACATAAATACATAATGTATATACATAAATCTTACGATACACATTACATCATGCAATTCAATTAATCTAAACATATCTCTCTATGGTATATCATGCTCACTTAGCATTTAAATCAAGTATCACATACTTATCATCATACCATTTCTTGATATATAACATATAACTCATAATAGAAAATCATCCATTATCCTTTAGTTCTATTTCTAGAGAATCAGTCTCATCAGAAATAAACTCAAACATTTTAGCACATAGCATGCATAAAATATTCACAATTAACCTTTAAGTTAATTAACACATACATACAGGTATAAAGTTTTATCAAAACATACCCGTTTCATCTTTATCGGCGGTGGCATTATCATTCGCCATCACATTAAAAGCATTATCCTCTTGCGCAGTAGGGTTCTTTCTCTTCTGTCCTCTTACTGACGAGGATCCCCCACTTGCCTCTACTCCTGATCCTGACCCCGATCCCTTTTCTTCACAACATTCGCCTACTTGATGACCCTATTTCTGGCAATTCCAACAAACATTTCGAGGAAAATCGCAGTCATTACTCTTATGACCAAACAATCCACATCGAATACAATGCAAAGTCTCAAGTGTGCAAGGCCCCAAATGAGAAGATTTACATTTACAACACCACTGGAAATTTCGGTTAGATTCATCCAACATTGATTTAGAGCGTTGTTTTTTTTCTTTCTGACTTACCACAGACGAAGGCTCTCCAATCGTCCCCACTCCTGATCAAGACTCGAGTTTTCCTTTAACCCCACAATCCATTGATCTATTATCTTCCCCATAACAATTCCAGCGAACCTTCCGAGGGACGCCACATACTTTCATCTCATGACCAAATTGGCCACATTTAAAACATCGCATAGTCTGGGCTATACAAAATCCTGTATGGTGAGACTTACATTTTCCACACATTGACACTTGCTGATTCAATTCACCAAATGTAGGTCTATAATTCAGATTTCCCTGACTCGGACTAGCTTGCTCTTTTTGCTTTTGGATGTTATTTTGTTCAAACCTAGATTGCTGTGGAGAAATCCAATCTCGAGTCATTATATTCTTAGCTTCCACATTCCTCTTATCCAACTCAGTTAAGGTAAAGGCTTGGGAGGAAACACTATCCCATCTGGGAGTATCTTGATAAGCCGGGAACATAGTTCCCTGAAGATTAACAGGATAAAAGAACGGTTGTCTATATCCCATGTAAGGATATGAAAATGATCCTTAAACAATGGGTAGAAAAATGGTTGGGACATCGGTCGAGACATATGTGGAAACGGTATCGTCACAAGAAGTATCTCTTTGGTATAATACTGTCCGGAATGGTTGGTGGTATCTCAGATATGGTAGAAATAGCTGAAATTACCAGATAAGTCTGCGTTTGAACGTTTTGGGTAATCCTCTCTTGTTCCAAACGATGAACAGTATCTCTAAGATCTTGCATCTCGTTTTCCAATTTATTAATATACTTACTCTTTTCATCTTCCGGTTCACACCCCGAAGTACCGGTTTGATTCGTTATATCCAAAGACTTGACTATTGAAGTTCCAGCCACTTCTTGGGGCACAGGAGTATTAGCAAGGGTATCTCTGTCAGCCATATCTGTACAATCACAACATCTCACTAACTCATTAGATATAACCGTTAGTATATCTCATACTAAACTCCAAGCAACACTCTCATTCACCCCAATCCCACACTCAAGGAATAATTGTCCCCAACTCGAGCCAAGATTTGGGAATGCAACACTTCCACTGTACCTACATCGCCAAACCAAGGCTCTGATACCAAACTTGTAACACCGTATTTTCAACCAATTTTTTTTAATAACACTGCGGAAGCGAACAAATATATATATATATATATATATATATATATATATATATATACAATATAATACAACGGATTATACAAAACCGTTTTCCAATTCAAAATACTAGTATTCCAAAAACCACGGCTTGTCACAATACAAATCAGAGTGCCCGCCAATTATTCCCCAAGCTACACCCCCTCACAACTGAACCGCAGAACTTACCAGCCACCTGTAAAAGTAGTGAGAGGTGGAGGATTAGCACAAACCTAAGTGAATGAAAGTAAACCATCACAAATACAACAGTCACATAACCGCATGATATCAACAACCACAAATAAACACCCTGGCAAGACCGGCGGTTCTGAAGGAACCTACCTTAAGTTGCAACTAATAGTTCATTTGCTATTCTCACACAGTATTACCTTAAGTTGCAACAAATGCATCAAAAGATCCAATACTGATTAGCTGATAGCAAACAAACCCAGCCCATGGCCAGGCAGAGACTGACTTCGCAAATCATGTATACATATCACTGACGCAACAATAATTAACAATCAACCAGTTAATCAATTATCAGATATACAATCTACCCATGCGTCCAACCAATAACAGTGGCAACCAAACTGGTTGCAACTAATAACATCTATGAGTAAACATTCACTCACCTCAAAATCTCAGCTTCTCTACTGAGTGATCTAATTTTACTGAGCCTTGTCTGTTCCTGAGAACACAACAAACTGAAATCAGTCACTGATTCATAAATATATACTAAACATATATTTATATCATCTTTAAATCAAACATATCATGTTAGATTCACATATTCATAAACACTTAGCATATAACATCAAATAATCAACAAACACCCAAAACTATCGGATTTCAACGGAAATCCGATACATCTATCGGAATCCGCTACTATCATTGGATTTCAAGGGAAATCCGATACATCTATCGGAATCCGCTACTATCATTGGATTTCTAAGAATCCGATACCCTGTCGGATTTTGAAGGAATCCGCAACCCAGAGTCGGATTTCCACACTTTTCGGATTTAACTTGTCGGAATCCTCAACAGAACTCATCCATTGGATTTCAACAATCAGATTCATCATCGGATTTCATGAGTTCCGGATTTCTAAGTACCAGATTCATGAGTATCGGATTTGACATACCCGGATTTCCAACATAGCGGTTTTCATCATCTTCTTCACAATCCGATAACCTTATAACTTGCTTGAATCATTTTCCACAGTTCAAACAATTCATATAAAAACTCACCAAAACATACACAAACATGTTTAATCATGCTATCATGCATTATAAACACCTTTAAACCACATAATCAATTGAAACATACAAAACCCACTATCGAAGGTTTCTATCATGTTCATACTTGATGTTCATACTTGATGTTCATAAACAAAACCCATCATAATGATAATCAAAATCATAGCATGCTAACAAGAATTACGTTTCAAGAAGCATACAAGAATCATACAAACCTTTTAACTTGAATCTATAATTCAAAACACCAAATTCCGATTCTTTTGTTCTTCCTTGCTTCTCTCGGTTTTCACACAATTCACACACACTTAGCAATCTTCAAAGTGTAGAAATGATAAATGGAAACCCATGTATATATAGGTTGCAAACACAAGCAGGAGGTGGCATGTTAAAATCAACCTAATCACATGCACACACACAATTCCGTATATATATAAACTAACATATATATATATATATCACTTAATTAAAAGTAAATGATTAACAATTAATTAAACATTAATCAATTAATAATTCACGTATTAACTTACCGAAGCTTACGTATCTACTAGGCACAATCTCAAACCTTGTATCATGAGGTGTCCATTCATATAAACAAATATCTTATACTTTACCACATGCATCTAAACATATATAGACATACATAAATCCGTACATATATTTAAGCATGTATCCTCATATAATCTTAATTAATCAACTTAATTAAAACCATTTAATTTAATACTAACAAGCAATTAATCAAATACTAATCACATGTTGACATACTAAATCCAATGAAATCACTAAGCCCAATTTCAGGATGTTACCGAGGATAGCCATGTGTCTTAATTTTTCATCATTTTTATGTTCTTCCTTATGCCAATGTAACAATTTTTCCTCTTTGAGTTTGCAAATAATCGTCTCAATCTTGAAACAATAGGCAAATACTATAACAATTTAGCAGGAGGTCCATTCTTTGTCACGTCATCATTGTTTTTCTTTACTCGGTTTTCTCCTTATACCTAGATGTACCATATTTAGGACATTCATGCAGGTCTTTGTACTATTTATATACAAGACACAATCATTTGGACATGCATGTATTCTTTCGATTTATAATCCCATTGGACACATCAATGTTTGGTTTGGTATACTCAAACTGGTAATTCAATATCTTCTAAAAGCATTTCATGCAAAATATCTAATAAACTTGTGAATTTTTTATTGCTCCAACCATTGTTGGCTTTTAAATTAAGTAGTTTCAAAACGGTGGAAAGTTTGGTAAATATTCGGTAACCATTGTATAAAGGTTTTTAAGTGTCCTCAAACAATTGTTAAAATCTATTATAATTTTTCTGGCAAATATTTTCCTCCAAATCATGTAACATACCATCTAAATTATTACAACTGTTATCATTAATTAAATCTTCTTTGTCATGATCAATAAAATTGGAGACATCGCGATTACTATTTGATAATAATCCACGATGACCATGTAGTATACTTATCCATAAACCCATGTACTACTAGATGTCCACTAATTTCTTTAGAATTTTCAAACATAACACAATTCTTACAAACTTTACAACGACATAAAGTTTCATATTTTCCTTTAATAACATTATAATCCTCAACGACTTTCATAAAACCAGATAAATAATTAACATATTCAACCTAACCACATGGTATCCAGTACATCCATGTGAACTACGATTGTAATTTAAAAAACTGTATAGTTAATATGATTCATATATGCATAATACATGTACATATGAATATGGTTGTGGGTGGTTCATCTTAACCCACTTTTTGAATACTTTGTCTCATATAAATACATATTAAATGTGTATTTAAGAAAAAATTTGCGGCACTTTCCCATAACTCCTTAACAGCTTGTTCTTGAGTCTTTTTAATGGAAGGAAAGAGAGGGATGGGGAAGGAAAGGGGAAAATTTTGTGTTCTTGAGATTTTTTGAGGAGGGAAAGGGAAGAAGGGACGGGAGTGATTAGGAGGGGGACATTTTTCATTTCTTCTCTCAAAATCTTTCCGCCCATTTTTGGGCTGGTTAGGAAGGAAACCTGAGCTAATGACATTTTTATCCCTGTCTATTCATCTCCTCGGTGGTTTATTTCATCTTTCATCACAACCATTTTCTACTCCATTGTTCTTGTCCATGGACACGTATGTTTTTTTCTCACGATTCTCACTTCAACATGGTTGTGATTTCTTCTTCTGTCTATTCTCATGGTTGCCTAACACCACCTGCGATTTATGGAGCAATAACATTTTTTGATCGATTTTCTATTTTCCTATTGAACATGTTAGCATTCTCTTCTTTAATTTTAGCTTTTTCTTCAAATAGATTAGCATTATGCTTGCTTCCAGTCTTTTGTTTTTTGTATCTGTTGGTAATTTATGTATATGATTTTTTGAGTCACACAAATTAATGGCTGTAAACTCATATTACTAAAGTCAAATATTGATCAATGTGATTTGAGGAAGTACCGGTTAGTATTATATAATTTTGTGAGTTATTTGTGGTGATTGTTATGTTTGGTTCATCATATCTTTGCATCTCTGCAATTTATACATCATGCTTAGCTATTCTTCTACAATTTTACTTCTAACCTCCCACATAATTTGATCTAAGTTGTTCTCTGTTTCATATGTACTTAATGCACAATCTTGGATAGATTTTAGTTTTGCATCTAAAATTTTACTGAACAACAACCGATTATTTTATATGGGATTTGATTTTCCTTATTATCTAATATGATTAGTATGTGAGATTTAAATATTAGGTGTTTGTTGTTCAGTTTGTAAAACTACAATTTCAGTTTCTAAAAAAGTCTATGATGTTTTTTTAATTTCATAAGCGTGTGGATGTCAAAATTTCTTCGGTACTCACTCTTTCTATATCATCTTTGAGTACTCTTTCTATATCATCTTTCTGATCATACCATATAGTTATGATACCAGTAAGTATTACACATTTTCTCTAAAATATCTAACTGAATCTTATTACTTAATTAAATGGATAGATAGCAATAGCATCCACCTATTTGTTTATATAACCCATTTGTTTGTCTTCTGTATGCAGGAGTATGGTGAACTCAGTAAATTAATCCTACGCTTATGTCTCATTGATTATATTTGATGCCATGGATTGTAGTTTTTTACATACTAAAATGTTTGTTACTTTGATATGTACGTAAGTACGTTGTTTCTATTTATATGATCAAGCTTTTCTTGTTATCATGCTGCATGCATAGCCATGTTAAAATTTAGAAAGCTGTCATTCTAAAATTACCGGTTGACTCCCACCTGTTTCTCCTCTTTTCTCTGGGGTAATTTTAGAATGGTTCACTAGGGTGAAGAGTCAACTGGTGGCTCAGTTTGGGTGGGAAACCATGGGTTTGAGCTTTCCTAAAGGAATGCTAGACATAAGTCATACTGCTGCAAACAGAAGTCAATGACCTCTGGTTCACCATACTACTGCAAACCATGGGCTTGAGCTTGCCTAATCAATGAGACATAAGCGTGGGATTAAAGGATTACCACAAGATGTAAATAGATATACTTCATTATTTGTTTAAGTTTTCTTGAATATTCTTTTAAGAAGGTGTAGAACTAGTAGGTGGATATATGTTTGGTTTTTAGGAGATAACGGGGCATGCGTTTTGATATATGACTAGACCTGCAAAGGTTGATAACCTATATCTTAGGGTGAGAAGACAACATTTAGACGCCATTCAATTGGTTTCTCTAGTGGTAGCGCTTATTGCACATCGTAGGCACCGCAATGGAAACCGTGTTAGTACGCTTACCCGAGAAGAGATGTTACATAGAAGACAAGTTCACAGAGATGATGTATGCACTTTTAACCGGTGGAAAGTGTAGAGAACTAATCCGTATGAGTCATAATGTATTTAGTATATTATGTCAAAAGTTAGAGAGTGATGGTACGTGGTCTTCGATCAACTCAACATATGAGTCTTGAAGAACAAGTTGCAAAATTTTTGCATATAGTTGGAAATGATTTTAGAAACCGTTTCATCTCTTTTCTTTATCGTCGTTCTGTATCATCAACAAGCAAGCATTTCCATAGAGTTCTAGATGCAATTATATCATTAGAGGACCAATATCTTATTCAGCCAACTAGTGATATTGTTCAAAAAGAAATCCAAGAGAAAAGAAGATTTTATCCATTTTTTTAAGGATTGTATAGGGGCAATTGATGGAACACATGTCCGTGTGAAAGTACCTAATAAAGATGCTCCGAGATATCATGGTCGCAAGGATATCCAACAATTAATGTATTAGCTGCTTGTACTTTTGATTTGAAGTTCACATATGTATTGAATGGTTGGGAAGGCACCGCGTCTAATTCGAGAGTATTAAAAGATGCACAAACTAGAGAAGATAAGCTAAATACTCCAAAAGATAGTACTCAATCAAAATTAGTTATATTAATATTAATTTAGTGGTTGGGAAGGCGTGCGATATCGTGGTCGCAAGGTAATATCTCATTTAATTCTCGAGAACAAGGCGTAAGTATGTGTATAAGTAAAGGAAAATGAAAACCAATTTTTTCTTAAATACTCTTTTAATAAGCATCCATGTTTGACATGAGACAAAGTATTGAAAAAGTAATCCCAAACGGGGACAATCTAAAATTAATCTCTATTAGATTAATTTCGGACGAGTATGTTATTGCTAAAGGCTATTATCCTATGTTTGTTAACAATTGGCAACCCACACAAAATGTCAAAATGAATGATTCGTGTGTGTATGTGTGTATATATATATATATACACACACACACAAGTGCATACATATATATACACAATATATATACTATATATATGTATACACATAAATTCTATATATATATATATGTGTGTGTGTGTGTGTATACATAAATTCAATTACAAAAATTAAAATGATTGAAAATAGTAAAAATACATTGATATTTTCGACGTAAAGAAGCAATGTAGTCCGATTAATGATTGCACAAAGATACCTAAAATATATATTAGCATAACAAAAATTACATAAAAAAGTGAAATATACTAAACAGTGAAAAAATTATGAAATTTATAAAAATTATAATACCTTTGATTAAATTGACACTTTATTAAAGGAATTTAAGGAGTTTAGGACTTTTTAGGAATTTAAAAGTTGAATTCTTTCAAGGAATTTAAGACTTTGTAGGTGTATTAATGGAAATGATAAGAGTAAAAGAGGTGAAGAGAAGTAACGGAAGAAAAAGAAAAAGTGAAGAAGAAGATAGAAATTAATTATGCCATAAATATCAGCTTTAGGTTTTTGTTAACCGGGTCCAAATCTATGCGGTAGTTGAATGATCCATTGCGTTTTAGCATTTAATGATAGTATTTAGGCCAAGTTTTATAATAAAAAAGAGGGTCTTAATCAATTTGAAATTTCAGACCTAGTTTTCTTACAAAAAACAGGGTCTCAATGTCTTCATGTATTTTTTAAGGCGACATACGTGAGATTTAGACTTGGTTTTCTTTCAAATAACCGGGAATGTTTTCTAGACATTTAGACCCGGTTTATTATTAAAAACCCGGCCTGAATCTTAAAAAAAACACGCGCGGACCTTTTCTAGCCGGGTTTTTCGTGTTTTTTTTCTAGACATTTAGGAACAAGTATTTATTTCTTCTCAAGACCTTTTTGATCGGCTTGAAAGAGCAAAGTATTTCTCAAACATAGATCCAAGATGAGGATATCATAGGCTACGGGTGATATTCCAAAAACTGAATTTCATACTCGCTATGGTCACTATGAGTTTCTTGTAATAATTTTGGTTGATGAATGCTCCGGCCGTCTTTATGGATCTAATGAATCGTATCTTTTATGATTATCGGGATGAATCCATTGTGGTCTTCATTTATGATATTTTGGTGTACTCTAAGTCAAAAGTTGGTTGTTTGTTGACAATGATTTATAAAAGGAGAATTGTTTTGAAGTTTTTCTTTTGAATATACGGATTTCTAATGAAATATATAAATCATTATTTTAAGAAAAATTAATGGTTTCGCTAAGAAACCGGTTGAAAGTAGATAAAGTTTAATTTCTACATATTTTTAATACAACATATAGCAAAAAATTTATAACGTGCAGAATAATATATATGCATAACATAGAAAAATTTGGTCATTTTTGTAAATGTATTATGTATGTATATAGTTGTTCATTGACATTGATTTTATAATAGGCGACTGTTTTACATTTTTCAATTCTTTTTTGACATTTCATGGAAATCTTTTAAAAACTTAAGATGTTTCATACAATTTCAAATGGATATAAATCATTATTCTAAAAAAAGTTAATGGTTAATAATTGTAGGAAGTAGATATATTTCCGTAGACAGTTTTCGTCACTATAGGTACGTCACTAAACTGATTAGAGGCAATAAGTGATTAAAACATAGTGGTCGCTATTCTATGAGTAATTACGTCACCAAATCTAGGTCACTAATCCAGGAAAGTCATAACTATTATCAACTTAGTGACCAAACATTAGTGACCATTGAAAGGTCACTTATTCTGTTTAAGATAACAACTCTGTGAAAAGAAAGTTTTGCATTCAAAATCATGTGAGGTTTAAATGCTATATGAATGAATATATGTCATTATCAAGAATTTTTCGTTGCCTTTAACTTTTCCAAACTAGTGATTCCATCTCTAATGAAAAAATCATGCGTAAAATAACAAATGAGTAACATTACAAGAAATAAGACCAATACCAGCAACACCTTTAGTAGCAACATAATTAATCGCAGGGACACCTAGCTAAACACGCGAGTTATTACCCTTGTCGCTACTATTGGTCTAAAAAGACCCTTGTTCTTTTACCACCCAAAGTTTCACACGACACTACTATTGATTGGTGTTGCTAACCTCTACCGATTATGAAATAAAATAAGGGTTTTGTTCTCCTTCTCTTTAGCCTCCTTTTGCCCTACATCGATTGTAGCCGATTGAACTCTCCGCGCATGCTCGCCACAGTACATAGACTAAACTCTCATCCCTGCCTTACTCTCCTTCCTTGTTCGCTGCCCTACGCTCCTCTCTTGGTCGCCCCATTGACATTGTCCCCTACCCTCCGTTTCCACTCTTCTATGGTATGCTCTAAATTGAAAATATTGTGTTAATTTTTATATTAGAATGTATAAATCATGTCTTTTAGGACTTTTGATCTTGCTAAATACTGTGGATTTCACCTTGTTACTAATATTTGATTATTGATATTACTTTAAATATGTTTCTTCCAAGTTTGTTGATCCATTGATCATTAGTCTTATGTTTAAAAATTGGTTTTGGTATGTAGATATGTAAGTTGCAATGAATATTAGTCTTATTTTTATTAGTTAGTTTATAGGGCAAATTGAACGAAAATTCAATAAACTATGTCAATATTGTCATTGTATGCAATCAACTTTATTTTATACCTAAAAATACCCACAACTTACAAATTTGGTTCATTGCATGCAATTTACCTATTATAGGTAACTTAGCGGTAACTTGAGAAAAAACTGAATTTCATACTCGCTATGGTCACTATGAGTTTCTTGTAATAATTTTGGTTGATGAATGCTCCGGCCGTCTTTATGGATTTAATGAATCGTATCTTTTATGATTATCGGGATGAATCCATTGTGGTCTTCATTTATGATATTTTGGTGTACTCTAAGTCAAAAGTTGGTCGTTTGTTGACAATGATTGATAAAAGGAGAATTGTTTTGAAGTTTTTCTTTTGAATATACGGATTTCTAATGAAATATATAAATCATTATTTTAAGAAAAATTAATGGTTTCGCTAAGAAACCGGTTGAAAGTAGATAAAGTTTAATTTCTACATATTTTTAATACAACATATAGCAAAAAATTTATAAATCATTGTGGTCTTCAAAAACCTAGAGGGTTATAAATACTGTATTTAGATTAGTTTGTTATTATTGCTTTTGATTTACACTTATTCGTATTGTTTAATATTTTCAGAAAGTGTATTAGCCTCCAAGTTTCTCTGAAACCTAAGAACTGTTTGTGTTCTTCGTCTAACAAAAGAGTTAGATTGGAGGTGTTGGTGAATATTGTAATCATCTTTGATTATTAATAAACATCTTGTGTTTAAAGTTATTCTTTGAATTGATTGAATTTTTCGTGTGATTAAAACCTTATTAATCAATTAAGTGTGATTCCGCAACTTCTTAGTTGATTGTGATTAAATTCAAATGTTGTCTTTTCATACAAGTCTGATTTAAGATAGTAAAAGATAATTCTTGTTATTTTGTTTATTTACGATCCTGACAAGTGATATCAGAGCCTTAACATTAAGGTTCTCTTAATCACCAGTTAAAGGTTTTTCACAATGTGCTATGTTCTTATTGATTTAAAGTCTTTTTATTGTTTAATTGAGAATTCTTAATCACTAAATTACAATGGAGTCTGGTGGATCTTCTGAAAACACTGGATCTGGGTCAAACATTCGTGTTCCCATGCTCAAACCAACTGATTTTGAGATGTGGAAACTGAGAATCAAGCAGCATGTTCAATTGATGGACTATGTTGTTTGGGAAATCATTGAGAATGAGCCCATAACTCCTGTTGATTTAGATGAAAGTGGAAAACCTAGGAAGAAACCACCACAAAAAACAGATGCTGAAAGAAAAGAGA
This sequence comes from Dittrichia graveolens, assembly GCA_038502395.1. Taxonomy (NCBI): domain Eukaryota; kingdom Viridiplantae; phylum Streptophyta; class Magnoliopsida; order Asterales; family Asteraceae; genus Dittrichia; species Dittrichia graveolens. Next base: position 30,761,622 of record JARJIL010000006.1, read on the forward strand.
GGATGCTAGAGATGAAAGCTCTAAGAATTCTTCAGATTGCTATTCCTAATGAATATCAACATCAGTTTAAGAAGTTTGAGAATGCTCATGAATTGTGGAATGCATTAGAAAAAAGGTTTGCAGGGAATGCAAGCTCTAAAAGAAATCAAAGGGATCTTCTCAAACAAGCTTATGAGAACTTTTCCAGTGGAAAGAATGAGAGTATCAATCAGATCTTTGATAGGTTCTATAAGCTAGTAAGTCAACTTGAGAGTGCAAAGGTTAGAATAGAGCAAGATGAGATCAATAGAAAGTTTCTTAGGTCTTTAGGTGATGAGTGGACAGTTTATGCTGCACAATGGAGGACTAAGGACTTTTTGGAGGATATAGAATTAGATGATCTCTACAACAGTTTAATTGTGTTTGAAGGGGAAATTGAAGGAAAAAGGAAGTCAATGATCCCTATTCACAATGCTGCTCTTCTCTCATCCTCAGGTATGGACTCAAATCTTTCTTTAACTAACTCTGTTGATGGTTGTGTAGGTGCTGTTACTGGAGTAGATATGAATACTTCTGATGCAGTGTTTGAAGCATTCTTAGCAAGTCATGCACATTCAACCCTTACAAATGAGGATCTTGAGCAAGTGCATCCAGATGATCTTGAGGAGATGGATCTCAAATGGCAGATGGCTATGCTGACTGTAAGAGCAAAAAGGTTCATCAAAAGAACAGGAAGACAAAACATGAACTTCAGGGCTGATGGTCATACTGGTTTTGACAAGTCCAAAGTAAGATGTTTCAAATGTCAACAGCATGGTCACTTTGCTAGAGAATGCAGATCTGGTGGACAAAGCCAGAATCAAGGTCAACAGTCAACTCCCACCTCATCAGCATTGGTCTCTCAAGAAGGCTATGGGTTTGATTGGAGTGATCAGGCTGAGCAAGCAACTCACAAAAAAGCATTAATGGCGTTGACTGACTCCTCCAACAACATGGATTCATCAAAGACAGAAGATATTTAGAGCATTCATAGGACCAATCAAGGAGCAATCTGGCATGTGGATAGTGGATGCTCAAGGCACATGACTGGAAATCCACACTGCTTGAAGGATTTCAAAAGAATCAATGGAGGATTTGTAGCATTTGGAGGATATCCAAAGGGAGGTAGAATCACAGCTAAGGGAGCTGTAGATGCAGGTAACCTTACTTTTAATAATATTTTCTTTGTTGAACAACTCAAATACAATCTGTTGAGTGTATCCCTAATCTGTGACATTAGAAACAAAGTAGTGTTTACAGATACTGAATGCATTATCCTTTCAAAAGATTTTAAGTTATCAGAAAAGGACATTCTTTTGAGAACACCAAGAAAGGATAATGTTTACTGCTTGGATACACAAAAGGTTGCTCAGCAGAATGTTTTAAGTTGTTTACTCTCCAAGGCATCTCAGGATGAGTCTGCCACTTGGCATAGAAGGATGTGTCACATGAACTTTAAAACCATGAATTTGTTACTAAAAACAGTTTGGTAAGAGGTTTACCTCAAAAGGAATTCTCATGTGATGATCATTGTATTGCTTGTCTCAAAGGCAAGCAACATAAAACTTCTTTTAAGACCAAAGAAGTTTTTTCCATCTCTGCACCTTTACAGTTATTGCACATGGATCTTTTTGGTCCTACATCTGTGGTTAGTATAAGGAAGAAAGCTTATTGTTTAGTCATAGTTGATGACTTCACCAGATTTACTTGGGTTCAATTTCTTAGATCTAAGGATGAAACAGCAGAGTTAGTTAAATCTATTATTCTTAGAATTGAAAATCAGTCCGATTTAAAGGTGAAAGTCATTAGGTCTGACAATGGGTCTGAATTCAAGAACTATGAGCTAAACAGTTTCTGTGAAGAGAAAGGGATTGAAAGACAGTTTAGTGCTCCTAGGACTCCACAACAGAATGCAGTGGCTGAAAGAAAGAATAGGACTTTGATACATGCTGCTAGATCAATGCTAGCTGATTCTAGGCTCCTAATGACATTTTGGGCAGAAGCTGTGAACACTGCTTGCTATGTTGAGAATAGAGTACAAGTTGTCAAGTCCAAAGGGAAAACTCCCTATGAGTTATTTCTTCACAGAAAGCCATTGATCAATTTTTTGAAACCATTTGGATGTCCCTGCACTATCCTAAATACCAAGTCCCAATTAGGAAAGTTTGAAAGCAAGGCTGAAGAAGGATTCTTTGTAGGCTATTCCACTCAAAGCAAAGCCTATAGAGTCTTCAACAATGTGTCTAGGATCATAGAAGAGAGTATGCATGTATCTTTCAATGAGAATAAAATCAATGCTGAAGGTAATGGTCCTAAGTGGTTATTTGATATTGATGCACTAACCAAATCTTTGTCTTTTGAGTTCTCCACAGAAACAGCTGCTAACATTCCTATAACTGTTGGTACAAATCAACAAACAGTTTGCAACAGTGTCAACAGTCTTGAGACTGTTTGTTTGAATCCAACAACTGTTGATGAAAACACAGTGAAAAAAGACTTTGTGGTGCTTCCTCTCACTAAAAATAATTCTTCAATGGCCAAATAAATGATGATGCTGACAAGGAATTTCATGTTCCTACCCATCACCATGCATCTGAACATCAAACAGTTGCCGACCAAGTGTGTATCACTTCTGGGAGTGAAAGAAACTCTGAGGTTGATATGTCAAATTTGGAGAATTCCTTGCCTGAAGAAAACATTCCTACATCAAGAGTTCACAAGAATCATCCTACAATACAGATTATAGGTGATCCTGCCACAACCATTCAAACAAGGGGTATGCTGCAAAGTGAAAACAGTGGCGTAACTCTTGACCAGTTTGATGTGAATGTCTGCTTTCTATCACAGATAGAACCAAAGAAAGCAATAGAGGCATTGAGAGACCCTTCTTGGGTAGAAGCTATGCAAGAGGAACTTTTACAGTTCCAAATTCAGCAAGTGTGGAAGCTGGTAGAACTCCCTCGAGGCAAACGAGTAATTGGCACCAAATGGGTGTTCAGAAATAAGAAGGATGAAAGAGGTATAGTCATCAAGAATAAGGCTAGACTTGTTGCACAGGGTTATACTCAGGAAGAGGGTATAGATTATGATGATGTCTTTGCCCCAGTTGCCAGAATAGAAGCTATCAGATTGTTCCTTGCCTATGCAAGTTTCAAAGGATTTAAGGTATATCAAATCGATGTCAAATCAGCTTTTCTCTATGGAACCATTGATGAGGAAGTGTATGTGTGTCAACCACCTGGTTTTGAAGACTCAAAGTATCCTGATAGGGTATATAGCTTGGATAAAGCCTTGTATGGGTTACATCAGGCTCCTAGAGCTTGGTATGAGACATTGTCATCTCATTTGATTGAGAATGGGTTTAAAAGAGGCACAATTGATAAAACTTTGTTTACAAAGATTGTTGAAACAGAGATCTTACTTGTACAGATCTATGTTGATGATATAATCTTTGGATCTACCAATGATAATCTTTGCAAGAAATTTGAAGCCATCATGCATAAGAGATTCCAGATGAGCTCCATGGGGGAACTTACATCTTCTTGGGGTTACAGGTTAAGCAAAAGCCATCTGGTATCTTTCTCAGTCAGTCAAAGTATGTCAAAGACATTTTGGATAAGTTTGGCTATCAAGATGTAAAGCTGGCAAGCACTCCCATGGAAACACACAAACAGTTGGGAGCAGATCCTGAGGGGGAGGATGTAGACATACACTTGTATAGGTCTATGATAGGTTCATTAATGTACTTAACTGCTTCTAGACCAGATATAATGTTTGCTGTGTGTGTTTGTGCCAGGTTTCAATGTAGTCCCAAGATGTCACACCTCCTTTCTGTAAAAAGGATCCTTAGGTATCTCAAAGGCCAACAAAAGTTAGGTCTGTGGTATCCTAAGGATTCACCTTTTGAATTAGTGGCATATTCTGACAGTGACTATGGTGGAGCAAATGTGGATAGAAAATCAACATCAGGAGGATGTCAATTCTTTGGCTCAAGACTGGTGTCATGGCAGTGCAAGAAACAAACAACAGTGTCCACTTCAACAGCTGAGGCTGAGTACATTGCTGCATCAAGTTGCTGTTCTCAAGTATTATGGATTCAGAATCAGCTTTTGGATTATGGTATGACTCTTTTGAATACTCCTATCTATGTTGATAACACTAGTGCTATCAGCATTGTGAACAATCCAGTGAAACATTCAAAAACAAAACACATAGAAATCAGGTTTCACTTCATCAGAGACTGCAATGAGAAAAGGTTAATCAAAGTTTTAAAAGTACATACTGATGATCAGTTAGCTAATCTGTTTACCAAAGCATTTGATGTAAGCAGATTTAACTTTCTAATCTCAAATATTGACATGATTAACTTAGAATAATGCTTTGTTAGCCATTTCGTCTATGATTTTTGTGTTTTCACACTAACAGTTTGAAACTGTTAGTTATCAGTCTAACAACTGTTTATGAAAGTGTTCAGGGCTTTATAGTAGAAATTATAACTAACAGTTGTCAACTGTTAGTACTTTGGTGTTACAACTGTTAGGCAAGTGGCCTAATCAGTTAAGGGGGAGTGTTACAGTTGAAGTTCATTAGCCAAACAGTTGTCAACTGTTAGCTCCATACTCTCCGTCAACTGTTAGTCAAGGGTATTTAAGTCTTTGAAAATATTCTGAAGAATTTTGAATTGCATTTAATATGCATTACATATATAATTTATTCCCTCCTCGCAGTTTCCTTTACGCTTACTAACCTTCAATCGAATGCTAAAACCCTAGACGCTCTCTTCGAAATCGCCATGGCTCCCCTTCCGTTTGTCAAAGAGCACAACATGCTTGCTTTCCTCTCCAAACCAGCTGAGTTGCATGTCTTTCATGACATGATCGTATATCTCACCCTGTCAAATCTCAATACTGCCCTCACCATCAATCCAACCATTTACACCTCTCACCTTGATCAGTTCTGAGAAAATGCTACACTCACTGAAATAGATGGAGTACAATGGATCAACTCAAAGGTAGATAGCCATGATGTTTCAATCGCTGAGAACACCATCCGTGAACACCTTCAACTTAATGATCTTGAGGGTGAGTATTCTGATACAGTCTCCTTGGAATTCTTGCATGATGAGTTGATGAAACTGGGGTATGAGGGCCCTAGGGGAAAGGTTACCTTTTACAAAGGACAATTTTGTGCTCACTGGAAATATTTAATACATACCCTACAACAATGTTTAAGTCCTAAAAGAACCGGCTGGAATGAGTTTGGAAGCAACATTGCCTTGGCCTTAATCTGTTTGGCCAACAATTGCTGCTTCAACTTTTCTAAGCTAATTTTTAATGGAATGGTAAAGCATCTCGGGACCAAATATGGTCTCTTTTTGATGTACCCCAGATTTGTGCAAACATGTTTAAACTTTTTATTGCCAAATCTTCAAACTCACAAGAGGGTTCTGATTCCCTCTGCTCATGTGGCCTCCATATTGAGCAAACTGTTGATAAATGGGAAGAATTTCTCGGGTAACATCACTCCACCACTCTCTGCAATGGTAGAGTTTCTTTCAAGAAACAGAGCTGCCAGAGTTGAGCATGAAGCCTAAACAATTGCTACACCACCAACTCTGGAACCCACAGCTCACGATACTCAAATATCTCCCTCTGCAACTCCTTCTAAAGCTACAACACAAGCCCCCTCACTTATAACATTCAGAAAAAGGAAAAGAACTGTTGGTGCTCCTTCCACCACAGTCCCATCATCCCAAACTGTAAGCCCTGCACAGGTGCATTCACCTATGCAGAATATCCAAAGGGAACCTATTGTGCTGTCTCTCAAGCACACTAAGGAGGTGATCACTCACAAAAAGGGTGATCATGTGGTTCTTGAGGCTGACACTACTGTTTCATCCGCAAGGGGTGAATAGGGAAGTGTTAACGTAAGTAAGACCTCACCCACGGCAACAAAGGCTGGTAAAACAGCTTTTGGAAATCCCCAGTACCAAGAACAAAGGGGTACTGGTGAGGGATCTTCTAGGAGTGACCCACCAGTTTTATCTGTCGATGATATGTTTGAAGTGACAACACTTACTGACATTGAGGCTAGCATGAAACATAAAGCATTGACGAATCCTGATCTAGTACCATTTCTTGCTGCCTTTCTTTATCTCAAAAAGAGGAGTACCTTACAAGACAAGCTGCTTGCCAAGCATAATGAGCTAATTATTCAGCAACACAATCAAATCAAGGCTTTGTCAACCTCTCTATTGCAAGCAACGGAGGTTCTTCGAATGCATGATCAAATGTTTCAACAAATGCATGCCTCTCCTGCTTAAACAGTTCCAATCAAAAAGGGGGAGAAGGAAATCATAAAGGAGCAAGAGAATGATGTGCAAGGTACACAAACAGCTGCACCAGAACTACAAACAGTTACAACTCCACTAACAACAGTTGCTCAAACAGTTGCAAGGGATCAATCACAAGAAAAGAAATTGTCTGCGGTTGATAGAGTGTTGATCAATAGGAAGATCATGTGTGGGGATTATCCGACAACAGAGGCATTCAAATCATGGTCCAAAGCTAAGCAAAATCATTTGATTGAAGTTGGTGCTCAAACGCTTAATATTAGCACATTCAAAATGGCCCAAAAGATTGATGATGGGTGGCTGGATAGGAAAGTATCTAAACTAGAGCCGATTGCACCTAAGCCAGGATTCAAAGGCATTGCAATTCAAGAATCAAAGAAAGATGAAAAAATGCCTCCTGTGTTAGGAAAGGGAAAGGAAGATGTTGTTGATATTCTAAAGTTAAAACTTTCAAAGGAACAACAAGAGGAGTATGATCATGAGCTTACTCAGAGGCTAAATGCTGAGATGGAGCATCAAGAGCAAATAGATTTTAAATTAGCTCAAGAGATGGCTGCTGAAAATAACAAAGGAGATTGAGGAGGAAGAAAAGGAAAAGAAGGCTGATAAGGGAGTGAAAAGAAAGAGAGTTGAAAGAAAGAAAACAGTTCCACTTTCAAAGCAAACAGCTGAAAAGAAAAAGCAAATATCTAAACCTAAAAGTCTCAACAATCCCAAAAAGTTCAAAAATCTAAAGAGAAAGATACAGCTGATATGGTTCAAACCATCTTGAAAGACAGGCTCAGAGTGGAGGTTGAACAGAAATTGGAAAAGATGGTGGAAGTTCAACTAGGTCAAAAATCCCACATAACTGAGTGGAGATTTGAGTTATTAAGGATTGAAACAGGAGAGATGAACATGAACCCCATCGTAAGAGAACATGAACCTATTGAGAGCTATGCAAGCTTCTTGCAGTTAATGGAGAATGTGACAAGAAGAGATGTGCAAGAAATGTATGAATATGGTCTAAGGCACTATGGAGAAGCTGCTGGTATTGAAATTAGAGTGCTGATGAGACATTTAACAAGTATATGTGATCCTCTGAGAGTAATGCCGATACTGATAGCTGAGGAGGCATTTCCAATAAGTACTGTCAAGGTGTATGTTAAGTCAAAGACTTATCACATTGTGATGGGAAATGCACTGACTCAATGGTTTGATCTTGAATTCATAGAGCATAATAAAACAAAGCTCTCATATCTGATAAAGGCAAAGTTCTTTGGTCCTGCTAATGTTAAAGAAAATCTTCTTCAGAGGCTTAAAGAAAGGTTGGAATCCCTACAGTCCAAGAAAGGTTAACTTTCAAGTTTTGATTGAAACAGTTTTGTATAATTTACTTATGTTAACTTTTCTGTGGTCGAACCCTATAAACAACTTAAGTATATTGTTCAATATCATAAGTTAGGGGGAGATTGTTGGGAAATAAGGCTAAGTAAGTTAAAACTGTTGAACATGCAAAAGCAAAACTGTTGGAGTAACTTTTGAGAAAACAGTTTCAAAGCTGTTAGTACAAAAAGATTCAGAACTGTTAGTTATATCACATCAACTGTTGGAAGAGAATGAAAAGAAGACTGTTAGAAGAAACTCAGAACTGTTTATTCTACAAACAGTTTCTATTGAGATATTTATGGAAATCGCTATCTTTGTAGATTTCAAAGATATCTTATCAAGATTTGAAGATTATCAAGATTATCTCGCAAAGATAGAAGATTAACAAACTTCAAAAACCTAGAGGGTTATAAATAATCTATTTAGATTAGTTTGTTATTATTGCTTTTGATTTACACTTATTTGTATTGTTTAATATTTTCAGAAAGTGTATTAGCCTCCAAGTTTCTCTAAAACCTAAGAACAGTTTGTGTTCTTCGTCTAACAAAAGAGTTAGATTGGAGGTGTTGGTGAATATTGTAATCATCTTTGATTATTAATAAACATCTTGTGTTTAAAGTTATTCTTTGAATTGATTGAATTTTTCGTGTGATTAAAACCTTTATTAATCAATTAAATGTGATTCCGCAACTTCTTAGTTGATTGTAATTAAATTCAAATGTTATCTTTCCATACAAGTCTGATTTAAGATAGTAATTGCATTTTGTTTTATAAATTAATGAATGCGATTAAGTGTGCGCATTAGTAATTGCATTTTGTTTTATATATATATTGTAACACCGCTTCTGAAAATAGTTACTTTAGTGATAACTCAGGTTTAGCAGCGAAAAATTTTCTTTTAATAACAACAAACTATTATTTATATCATCTTTGTTTCCAAAACATTCATTGGTGTTACACCGATCATAATATCAAATTACATTACAACATAAAGTGTTCCAACCCACAAGGGGCATTTTCATCAAAAAGTCATGTGGCTCACCAGGCCTTCTAGTCTTTACCTGAAAAGGGAAATCATAGCACCATTAGCTAACACTTAGCTAGTGAGTACGCACTTATCATAAGCATCAATACAGTGAGTCATGCATCATACACATCATATCATACACATCGTACTTAAGCAATCATAGCTAGCTTAACACATAACGGTGTGCTGACAAGATCGGTAAGAGTGATATCTCGCAGGGGAGTCTGTCCTGCTCAACAACTCAGACCGGGGATCAGACACAACAATCCGCGCTGGTGGGGGAGCATAAAGCAGTCTACCGAGCATCGTTTACGGAACCAAAGGTTCCTTAGTAGTCCCGGCCAGATCCTGGTTTATTACAATCTCACGTTAAGGCACGGCGGTTCTACAGAACCTCGATCCGGGATGCACCCCGAATTACCGTTAAATCCCGAATTATGACCGAATTATGCACCCCGAATTAACCATGGGTCAGATAGTCTGCAGACAGTTCACATACACATATACGTACACTTGATCCCACAGGGATCCATCATCATTATCATCATATATCGTACATATGGTCCCATAGGGATCCATCATTCAATCATTCATTCGTACTTTCACTTGCAACATCATACAGTTCATCAGATATTACCTAAGCGGTTTCAATCTGGACCTGCTAGAATGCACCTATTATACATCTTACAGGCAATCACAACATCATTCAAACTTACATTCATCTTCTTGAGCATACCTGCGAAAACAGGTTAGACATACATACACAATCATACTCATTCACATAGTCATCTAGCATGCAAGCCTTACTCTATCGAGTCTCATGAAAGTAGGCACTCACCTGAGCAGTTCACTACGCACAGGTATTTGTATGTGACTTCACTACAACAAGTTCACCTAGAAATGTCATTACTTACATTAATCATTCACACGCATTACAAGACTACAAAACAAACGCTTAAACTTGAACTTAGCATAGATCCGCCAAAAGTGTCGGATTTGGGGAAATCCGATAGGTCTTGCGGATTTTGAGAAATCCGACACTTCCTTGCGGATTCCGATACTCAGGCATTGTTGACTTAACTCAATGGAATCCGACACCATCAGAATCCAACTGTAACGTCCCAAATTTTTTTTAGCATTGATTCTAAATAAGTATATAAATTCATTAGACGAGTAATCGGGTAGAAAATATTCATTACGTATAGCCATCATTAATCAGCCCAACACACGGGACTTACGGTACCAAAATTTAGCACTGTATGAAATAGTGTTAGTTTATAAAATCAGAGTTTGAAAATAGTATTGCGGAAATGAGGCTATCTCGCTGGAGCATTCCCTTTTTCTGTACGAGACGTCCTTGAAAATAATCAACAACACGGGTTAAGCACAAGGCTTAGTGAGCACACAATGCTCATATATTATATCAGGTAACACATTCACATATAATACATATCACATCATATATGCCACACAGGCGAGGGTGGCCATCTGCCAAAACGAGCCATCTGCTCAAGATGCCACACAGGCGGGGGTGGCCATCTGTCAAAACGAGCCATCTGCTCAAAATGCCACACATGCGGGGTGGCCATCTGCCAAAACGAGCCATCTGCTCAAAATGCCACACAGACAGGGTGGCCATATGCCAAAATGAGCCATCTGCTCAAAATGCGACACAGGCGGGTAATCATCACAGTATCACATATGAACACGTATCATAATATAAGATATAAGTTAGTGTGACTCACCTGATCCGCCACATAACAGTACAGTAAATCACGGAGTTGTATAGTTAACGAATCCGACAATGAGAACCTACAACACGACTTACTAGATTAATACTGAGTACAAGCCTCTAATAATATGACTCTAATACTAACCTGCTATGGTAATCGTACACTGATTTGTGATTTGAATAATACACTTAATTTGTGATTCAAATATTAACACTTGATTTGTGATTCACCCTTTTTATAACTCAATTTGCGATTCACCATTTTATAACTCAATTTGTGATTCCCTCTTTTATAACTCAATTAGCAATTCCACTTTTATAACTCGATTTGCAATTCCCACTTTTATAACTCCATTGGCGATTCCCACACATCTATATAATATATATATATATATAAATACATATATATATATATAAATACATATTTGTATATATAAATATATACCCACGTGTATACATCTATATAGGTATATACATATATGAGTATATATATATATATACACACACCATGAGACAAGGCATACATCAACGTTCAATTGTCGGCCCAATTTGAATATATATATATATATATATATATATATATATATATATATATATATATATATATACCTAGCATAGTACCCGTACAATGCAACGGTTAGAAATAATTTTTACTCGATAACATGTCCGTTTTTAATAACGTAACACTATTATATCACACATTATAATGACATCGAACAATTTTCGTTCGCAACATATCTATTTTCTTTCTCATGTTTCCATTTTTTTTATTTCTCTTTTCCTTATAACTCTTTTAGTAATTTTAAAAACAATAAAATGAAAAGCAAAAAGAATATTAAATATATTATAAATTAAACCTTTTGTTTTGATTACATGAATCATTTAAAAAATCTGAAACCGTCTATAAATTTAGGTTACATGTTATTAAGTTTATAAGTTCTAGCTATACGTATTTTTTAATACTTAAATTAAAATATGTGTTATATGATAAAATATTAAAACTATTATTTTTATAAAGATTCTTTTTATTTAATTTTTAATTTGTATTCAATATCATATAGGTTAAAAATTAATTTGCATTGATTTGACTTTCTTATATATTATTTATAATGGAAAGTTTAGTTATAAAAATGGTATTTAAGAATCTAATTAACTCCATATAATAGTTTCCTTATAGTGTTAAATAAGGGGTAATTAGTAATTTTAAATTACTTAAAATTGAGAGATTTCAAAGGTCTAAATGCTTTATAATATAGTATAGATATATATATATATATATCTATACTAATATATAAAGCATTTAACATTCTCTCTCCTCTTAAATTTAAGACTTCTTAATATTTAATCAATATAAAATCTTGACCCTTCATTTAATTTAAATTAATCTTATCCACTCAATCTTTAACCATTTTATTCTCTCCTAATTTACTTTAACTTTTTATTCAAAATATATTATCTCATACTAACACAATTATCCACCCACATCAACATAATTTCTAAAATCTTATTAACTCTTCTCTTTATTTCATCAATATAAATCTTTTTTCTTATTTTATTGTTTTTTAGAATTTATTTCTAAAATTAATAAAATAGTTAAATGTAAATAAAAGAAAATTTGAAAAAACCGGATATGTTGCTGCAGAAAACTTTTTCGTGACATTGAATCGCGCGAATAACATATTATTACATTTTTGAAAGCGACATAGTACCAAAAACTATTTACCGCCGCAGCATTGTGCGGGTACGATGCTAGTATATATAATATATATATATATATATATATAATTACTACCAGCCCCACTAACATTTCCCCTAGGCCTGTTGGTGATTAATGGCCCAATTTGAATTCTGCCGGCTCACATATACGCCTACGGCATTGATTTCGACCGAACAAAACAAAACCCAGATGTGTATCTTTACTCAAGAACACAATTCATCGATGACCACTGATCTCAAACACATCAAGGAGATTTCCTATGGGTTTAATTTGTTAATGACCAAGCTTGAGGTTACTAGGATTCATTTAGTCCGTTGCAACCAAGAACAGGGCCTTACTTTATGGATTACTTAAAGGTTCAAGACACAAAATAAGTTGTAATGAGCCATGTACATTATCTAGAGTAGGTTTTAATCCATAGTTCTCGACTTTTGTATTGTTAATCGGCCACAAGATATGGGTTTCTACCTTTAAAGTTCTCGGTTTGGTTATCTCAAGAACACAAAATAGGTTCAAGACACAAAGAATGAGACACTAATTTAATACAAAAATTTCCTTAACTAGCTACAATTATTGAGATAAAACGGGTGTTACAACTCTCCCCCTCTTAACTACGACTTCATCCTCGAAGTTACTATTCGAATAATCAGGGATAGTACTTTCTCATTTCTGTCTCCGTTTCCCACGTCCATTCTGAACCCTTATGATGTTCCCACTGTACCTTCACCATCTCGATTTGTTTATTTCTTAGCACCTTAGTTTCCCGATCTAAGATGGCAACAGGTCTTTCGATATAATTCAGGTTCTCGTCAACTTCGATATCTTCTAATGGTACGAAGGTCGATTCATCAGCTAGACACTTCCTCAAGTGTGAGACGTGAAAATTGTTGTGAATCCTTGACAGTTCTTCGGGTAGCTCTAGACGATATGCTACCTTGCCTACTCGCGCGATGATCTTGAAGGGACCGATGAATCTAGGGTTTAGGTTACCCCGCTTCCTGAATTGAATAATTCCTTTCCAAGGGGATACCTTAAGTAATACAAAGTCTCCGACTTGGAATTCCAGGTCTGGGCGTCTCTTATCTACGTAACTCTTTTATCGACTTTGGGCTGCTAGTAACCTTTCTCGAATCTTTTGTATATTCTCCGTCGTTTTCTGCACTACCTCGGTACTTCCAAGTACTCGTTGTCTGACCTCACCCCAACAAATTGGTGTCCTACACCGCCTCCCGTAAAGCATCTCATATGGAGGCATCCCGATACTGGCATGAAAACTGTTATTGTAGGAAAATTCAGCCAATGGAAGGTAAGTATCTGTAACACCGAATTTTTAACCCAAAAATTTTCATTTTAATTTACACTGCGGAAGTGTTTAATCAACAAAGTAATTACAACTAATTACAACCACTGTTTACAAAATATCAGTATTACAAAACACGGCTCGTCACATATACTTTATCAGAGTCCTAGGTGATTACTCCCCAAGCTAACCACTCTCAGCCGAGCCGCTGACTTACCAAAACCTGTAAAAAGAGTGAGAGGTGGGGGATTAGCACAAAGCTAAGTAAATGGAGTAACACCGAACAGATATATCAGCCAGAACCGCATGATATCAACAACCACAAATAAGCACCCTGGGAAGACCGGCGGTTCTGCAGGAACCTACAACCAATGCCGGCCAAAGCAAAGGTTTACCGATAGTCCATTTGCTATTCCCACACAGTATCATCCTCTGGTAGCAACAAATGCATCCCAAGGTCCTGATACTGCTTAGCCAATAGCAAATGAACCCAGCCCATAAGCCCAGTCGTAAACTGACTTCCCTTCCAACATGTATACATATCACAGAATTCAACGATTAACATTTAAAGTTAATTAACCAATAGATATACAATCTATCCACAATAGTTGCAACCAAACCAGTACAACTAATATCACCCGTGAGCAAACATCCACTCACCTCTGGCTCTCAGATATTCCACTCAGTGATCTAATGTTACTGAGCCTTGTCTTTCCCTGAGAACACAACAACCAACCATTAGTAATCAATTCATAAATATATGTATCAATCATAAATTTATATCCTTTAATCAAAAATAAACATGTATGATTCGCATATGAATACACATATATCACATAGCATCATACAATGCAAAACAACAAGCCAAAACTGTCGGATTTCATGAGAAATCCGACGCTACCATCGGATTTGTACCAAATCTGCAACCATTATCGAAATCCGACACTTTGTATCGGATTTGAAGGAATCCGATACTTCCTTCGGATTTCACTTGGTATAATCGGATTTTTCCATGCTACTCGGATTTCAACACTAGGATTCCACATTCGGATTCAAACCATAGGATTTCGACAATAGGATTTCACACATCCGGATTTAGGAACAATCGGATTTCATAATAAGTCTCGGATTCTTAGAGTATCAGATTCTACACCCGGTTTTAATCATCAACCCAAAATCCGCAACCTTCATCAATCTCGTAATCCGATCACTTCAAACCTTGTATAATTCATCTTTCCAGTTTATATAATTCACATACAAGTTCATATAAACACATATAAACATGTTTAAACATGCAAGCATGCATATTAAAGACCATAAAACCATAAGAACACCAAGAACATCAAATCCGATAATTTCATAAAGCATGGGCATATGATGTTCATATCAAATCCCCTCAAAACCGTAGCATGTTAATACTAATTGAAGTATAACAACAAGAATCAAAGAAGAATCAGCAACCTTCAAGCTTTGAATCACACAACCCAGAAATCACAAATTCCGATTGTCTTGTTCTTGTTTTTTTCTTTTGCTCTCGGTACACACAATTCACACACACATGCAATAACTTCAATATGAAGTAATACAACCACAAACCCACCTATACATGTTAATAAACATGAGGTGTCGTCCTAATAACCCATAGGCACATGCACACACACACACAATCCGTATATATACACATATATATTAAACTCACATTAATATATATATGTAACATTTAAATGATTAACAATCAATTAAACATAAACCAAATCAAATATAAATTACGTGTAACATACCCCAAGCCTACGTTTCTACTAGGCCCAATCTCAGGATGTTACAAATCTTTCCCCCTTACACTGGATTCCGTCCTCGGAATCTATTCATCATTAAACAACTGCGGGTAACGAGCTTTCATATCGGCCTCGGTTTCCCACGTCAAGTCTGAACCCAAACTATGTTTCCACTTAACCAGAACCATCGGAATCTGTTTCTTTCGCAACTTCGTCACTTTCCGATCCAATAGTTCTACGGGTTCTTCCACCAACCTCGTGCTGGAATCCACTTTAAGATCATGTAGAGGTAGAATCTGACTCTCATCCTCAACTCTACATTTCTGCAAGTAACAAACGATGAAGGTATTGTGAATACCTGACAATTCTGCCGGAAGGTCAAGAGTAACCGTCTGATCATTTACTACCCGTTGGACACGAAACGGCCCAATATAACGCGGAGCTAGCTTTCCCCGCTTTCTAAATCGGATAACCCCTTTCCACGGAGAAACCTTCAGATAAACCAACTCCCCCTCAACAAATATAACTAACCTACGATGTGGATCAGCATACATCTTCTGTCGATCCCTCGCAGCTTTCAATTTATCTCGCGCAGTAGCTACTTTATCTGCGGTGATCTGCACAATATCAGGCCCTGCATACTGTTTCTCACCCGCCTCTAACCAACACGTAGGAGTACGGCAGCGACGACCATATAGCATCTCATAAGGCGGCATACCGATACTCGAATGATACGAATTGTTGTACGCGAATTCAATCAACGGCAGATGGGAATCCCAAGAACCTCCGTATTCTAACACACATGCTCGCAGCATATCCTCGAGTGTTTGAATAGTTCTCTCTGATTGCCCGTCTGTTTGTGGGTGGTAAGCTATACTCATATTCACACGTGTACCCAACTCCCGCTGTAAACTGTTCCAAAAGTTCGACACAAACCTGGAATCTCTATCTGACAAAATCGAAAGCGGTATACCATGTCGGGAAACAACTTCATCGATATACAACTGAGCCAACTTACAGAGTGATGCCGTCTCACTGGTAGCCAAGAAGTGAGCACTCTTGGTCAATCTGTCTACGATCACCCAAATCATATCATTATTCCTCTGCGTACGTGGAAGTTTTGTTACAAAATCCATCGTTATGTGCTCCCACTTCCACTATGGAATCTACAACTGTTTAAGTGATCCATAGGGTTTCTGGTGCTCTACCTTAACCTGTGCACAAATATGACAAGACTCCACAAACTGTGCTACATCCGTCTTCATTGTAGGCCACCAATACAGCACTTTTAGATCGTTATACATTTTTGTGCTACCTGGATGAACAAATAGTCTAGACTTGTGAGCTTCAGTCATAATCACATTCCGAAGACCTCCAAGCAAAGGCACCCAAACACGAGATTGATAAACCTTCAATCCCCGAGAATCATCAGTCAAGTCATTCTTTTTCTTGATCATAATCTCTAACTTCAGATTTTCATCCCTCAAGGCTTCCAACTGAGCTGCCTTCAATCTGTCAATCAAGTCGGAGACTATTTCAATTCGCATAAACTTGACATGTTCACTAACTCCCTTGCGACTCAAAGCATCGGCTACCACGTTGGCTTTCCCTGGATGATAGCGAATCTCGCAATCATAATCTTTATTTGTCGCATATTGAGTTCTTTCTGCGAAAACACATACTGTAGGTTTTTGTGATCCGTACAAATGACGCATTTTGTACCATAAAGATAGTGTCTCCACAATTTTAATGCAAAAACCACAGCTGCCAATTCTAAATCATGGGTTGGATAGTTCTTCTCATTAGGTTTCAACTGACGAGAAGCATACGCAATCACTTTATCCCGTTGCATCAACACACAACCCAACCCTGCCAATGACGCGTCACAGTAAACTATGAAGTCATCTGACCCATCCGGTAAAGCAAGAATAGGAGCCTGGCACAAGAGTCGTTTCAATGCCTGAAAAGCTCTTTCCTATTCATCACTCCATTGAAGCATTTAATCTCAGAAGGCGATTTCGGAGCCTCCCAGTTCATTACCGCTTCTATCTTTGCCGGATCAACCTTGACTCCATCACTGCAAATGACATGCCTAAGAAAGTGAACTTCCCGCATCCAGAATTCACACTTCGAGTACTTGGCATACAATTGCTCCCGTTTCAGAGTTTCAAGAACCTATCTCAAATGAACCTCGTGATCAGCTTCAGATTTCGAATAAACCAGAATGTCGTCAAATACTATCATAGATTTATCCAAGAACGGTCGACAAACCCGGTTCATCAAATCCATAAACACTGCAGGTGCGTTAGTCAAACCGAACGGCATGACTAAAAACTCATAATGGCCATACCTGGTACGAAAAGCAGTCTTAGCAATATCCCCGTCAGAAACTCGTACCTGGTGATAACCCGATCTCAAATCAATCTTCGAGAAATACGAAGCACCTTGCAACTGATCAAATAAATCATCAATCCTGGGCAGAGGGTATTTATTCTTTACTGTCCTCTTATTCAATTCTCTGTAGTCAATACACATACGTAGAGTACCATCTTTCTTTTTCACAAACAAGACTGGTGCACCCCACGGTGAAGAACTCGGACGAATAAATCCCCGATCCAAAAGATCCTGAATCTGTGTCATCATCTCCCTTATTTTAGAAGGAGCCAACCGATAAGGAGATCTAGCTACTGGATTAGAACCAGCTATCAAATCAATCTTGTACTCTACCTCTCGAACAGGAGGTAACCCAGGTAACTCATCCGGAAATACTTCAGGATATTCTGATACAATCCGCACATCAGTAACTGCCCGTTTCTCTTTTCTAGCATCAATCGCATATGCCAGAAAACACTCGCATCCCTTACTCAAGGATTTCTTAGCTTTCAACATCGAAATGATAGGAAACACGGACTTGTTCCTTTCCCCTCGAGCCACCACACGTGACCCATCGGACAACGGAAAAGAAATCAATTTCCTATGACATTTAATACTCGCCCTGTGCTTACTCAGCCAATCCATCCCCAACACCACGTCAAACCCCGCTAATGGCATCAATAGGAATGATACAGGAAAGCACTTATCATCAATATCAATCTCAGCACCCGTCACAGAAGTCATAACAGGCACTATCTTACCATCTGCTACTTCTATATCAATCGGTACAGAGATACTAGTAGTAGGCAAATTTAACTTAGCACATAATGCTACAGAAATAAAGGAGCGATTCGCTCAAGAATCAAACAACACACAAGCAGGTAAGGAATTTATAAAGAACGTACCGGTGATCACGTCATCTGTGGCAGTAACATCATCTACTGTCATCCGGAACGCCCTGCCCTCCGGAGTTGGAGGATTCTTCCTTTTCTGCCCTCCCGCTGCAGACGAGCCCCCAACCGCAACTGCCCCTGTCCTTGACCCAGTCCCTGCCGCTGGTCTTCTCCCTGTACGGCAATCACCCGCCCTATGACCCTCCTGATGACAGTTCCAGCATACGTTCCGAGGGTACCGACAATCCTTGGATTCGTGTCCGTGAGTTCCACATCTCACACATCTCATAGTCTGAGCTGTACATTGCCCGGTGTGAGTACCCCTGCACCTTGTGCACCACTGAGATTTACTCCCCGAATCCCCGGAAGATACCTTTTTACTCTGGTTGCTCTGGGACTGGTTACCTTGCCATTTCTTCTTTTGTTGGCTACCCCCAGCCTGATCATACCTTGGCTTCTACAAAGCCGCCTCATCCTGGGCTTGGATGCCCCCCTCAGCAGATTTTGCTAAGGTGAAGGCCCGGGACAAAGATCCAGCCATCCTGGTGATGCTCCTGTATTCTCGCAACAAAAACCCGATAAAGTGTTGAACCTTCATCAGGCACCCACTGAGATACAAACCTCAGCTTAGAATTGAACTGCTCAATCAGTTCATCCACCGTCATCTTTCTCGTCATCTTTAGTTCCATGAACTCCTGCCTTGTTTTATTCAGTTCAAAGGCGTTGCAGTATTGTTCACCCAATTTATCCCGAAATTGATTCCAAGTAATTGAATCCATTTGTTCTTTTGATAAATGGGTGGTAATGGAAACGCACCAAACCATCGCTTTGCCTTTGAGCATCCGGGTGGCAAAACATACTCTCATCTCATCTTCACAATTGCAAGCATCCAGGATTCTTGTAGTATCCCTCAGCCAGTTCAGAGTAACATTAGGATCCGTGCTGCCGTGATATTCATCAGGTTTACAATCCAAAAATTGTTTATAAGTATACGGCTACCTGTAACCCATTCCTGGCGGAAATCCCATAAAGGGATAAGAATAAGACCCCTGTGGCATTGACCCCTGTGGAATAGATCCTTGCGAATGGGTCTCTGAGGAAACAAAGGATAATAAAAAGGTTATGTCATCGGTTGAGTAAACGGTGGTATCGGCATTGACATCGGAGGAACCTCTGCCAATGTAGTCACTCCCGGAAAGATAGGGGGTATCGCAACCGTAGTTGATGTTATAGGAATAACCGGTGGTTGTGCTGCAGGAGCCTACCTCTGCTGCTCTAATTCTGATCTCAAATCTTGCAGCTGACCTTCCAGTTGAAATATGTACTCATCCCTGTCATCAACTACTGTACCAGATGTACCAGCATTGGTTGGAATCTCAACAGTTGCAGTAGGAACCTTAGCAGTAGATAGGACAGTAGGGGTACCGGTCGAGTATTCACGTCCAGCCATTGTTATCTGTAATGATCACATCACCTCACGATTTATTAGATAAATCCGTTAGTACACAACATACTAACTCCACCCTCTCCAATTCACCCCAATCCCACACCCAAGAAGTAATCGACCTACCACAAGCCAAGATTTGGGAATGTAACACTTCCACTGTGTCTACACTGTCAAACCAAGGCTCTGATACCAAACTTGTAACACCGTATTTTTAACTTAAAAATTTTTATTTTAATTTACACTGCGGAAGCGTTTAATCAACAAAGTAACTACAACCACCGTTTACAAAATATCAGTATTACAAAACACGGCTCGTCACAAATACTTTATCAATGTCCTAGGTGATTACTCCCCAAGCTAACCACTCTCAGCCAAGCCGCTGACTTACCAAAACCTGTAAAAAGAGTGAGAGGTGGGAGATTAGCACAAAGCTAAGTGAATGGAGTAACACCGAATAGATATATCAGCCAGAACCGCATGATATCAACAACCACAAATAAGCACCCTAGGAAGACCGGCGGTTCTGCAGGAACCTACAACCAATGCCGGCCAAAGCAAAGGTTTACCGATAGTCCATTTGCTATTCCCACACAGTATCATCCTCTGGTAGCAACAAATGCATCCCAAGGTCCTGATACTGCTTAGCCAATATCAAATGAACCCAGCCCATAAGCCCAGTCGTAAACTGACTTCCCTTCCAACATGTATACATATCATAGAATTCAACAATTAACATTCACAGTTAATTAACCAATAGATATACAATATATCCATAATAGTTGCAACCAAACCAGTACAACTAATATCACCCGTGAGCAAACATCCACTCACCTCTGATTCTCAGATATTCCACTCAGTGATCTAATGTTACTAAGCCTTGTCTGTCCCTGAGAACACAACAACCAACCATTAGTAATCAATTCATAAATATATGTATCAATAATATATTTATATCCTTTAATCAAACATAAACATGTAAGATTCACATATGAATACACATATATCACATAGAATCACACAATGCAAAACAACAAGCCAAAACTGTCGGATTTCATGAGAAATCCGACACTACCATCGGATTTGTACCAAATCCGCAACCATTATCGGAATCCGACACTTTGTATCGGATTTGAAGGAATCCGATACTTCCTTCGGATTTCACTTGGTATAATCGGATTTTTCCATGCTACTCGGATTTCAACACTAGGATTCCACATTCGGATTCAAACCATAGGATTTCGACAATAGGATTTCACACATCCGGATTTAGGAACAATCAGATTTCATAATAAGTCTCGGATTCTTAGAGTATCGGATTCTACACCCGGTTTTCATCATCAACCCAAAATCCGCAACCTTCATCAATCTCGTAATCCGATCACTTCAAACCTTGTATAATTCATCTTTCCAGTTTATACAATTCACATACAAGTTCATATAAACACATATAAACATGTTTAAACATGCAAGCATGCATATTAAACACCATAAAACCATAAGAACGCCAAGAACATCAAATCCGATAATTTCATAAAGCATGATCATATGATGTTCATATCAAATCCCCTCAAAACCGTAGCATGTTAATACTAATTGAAGTATAACAACAAGAATCAAAGAAGAATCAGCAACCTTCAAGCTTTGAATCACACAACCAGAAATCACAAATTCCGATTGTCTTGTTCTTGTTTTCTTCTTTTGCTCTCGGTGCACACAATTCACACACACACATGCAATAACTTCAATATGAAGTAATACAACCACAAACCCACCTATACATGTTAATAAGCATGAGGTGTCATCCTAATAACCCATAGGCACACACACACACACAATCCGTATATATACACATATATATTAAACTCACATTAATATATATATATATATATATGTAACATTTAAATGATTAACAATCAATTAAACATAAACCAAATTAAATAAATTACGTGTAACATACCCCAAGCCTACGTTTCTACTAGTCCCAATCTCAGGATGTTACAGTACCCCAGCTACCGCAAAAATCTAGAACACAAGCCCTCAACATGTATTCGAGAGTCTGAATCATTCTCTCTCTTTGACCATCAGTCTACGGATGATAGGCAGTACTAAAGTGCAACCTCGTTCCCAAATCGCTATGAAACTTCTCCCAAAACCTCGAAGTGAACCTCGTATCCCTGTCGGACACCACCGAAACTGGCACACCATGCCTAGAGATCACCTCTTTCACATACACATCAGCCAAAGCTGCCGACGAGAAAGTCTCGCGAATCGGTATGAAGTGTGCACTCTTGGTCAGCCTATCCACAACCACCCAAATGGTATCAAAATTCCTCGGCGTTCGCGGTACTTGGTAATAAAATCCATTGTGATGTGCTCCCATTTCCATTCTGGAATTTCCAATGGCTGCAATTTCCCGTGTGGTCTCTGATGTTCGGCCTTAACTCTTAGACATCTCAGACACCCTTCCACAAATTTTGCCACATCTAACTTCATTCCGGACCACCAATAATATACTTTTAAATCCCAGTGCATTTTAGTTGCCCCTGGGTGAATAGAAAATTTCGACTTATGCGCCTCCCCCAGTAGAGTCATCCTGACATTAGTCGCCATCGGTACCCATACTCGTCCATAACGGGTGAGTAACTCCCGACTAACTTTAACGAAATTCTTCATTTGGCCCTTTATTCTCTCCTGGTTGTGGTTCTCCGACTTAATTGCTTCTGTCTGTGCCTGTCGAATTAGGTCAAATAATAAAGTGGTACTAGCCATCCGTAGGCATTTCACCTTTAACAACATACATCTTGACTTATGACTCAGCGCATCGGCCACCACATTGGCCTTACCCGGGTGATATAGGATCTCACAATCATAATCCTTTACCAAATCTAACCACCTGCGCTGCCGCATGTTCAAATTTATCTGATCCGCGAAGTACTTCAAGCTCTTGTGGTAAGTATAGATGGTGCATTTCACCCCGTAGAGATAGTGTCTCCAAATTTTTAACGCGAAAACAAAGGCCGCAAGTTCTAAATCATGTGTCGGATAGTTGCCTTCGTGGGGTTTAAGCTGTCTTGATGCATAAATGATCACCTTTCCACATTGCATTAGCACACACCCTAACCCACAGTGTGAGGCGTCACAATAAACTACTAAATCTTCCATCCCCTCTGGCAAGGTTAATACAGGAGCCTCGCATAATTTTTGTCACAATGTTTCGAAAGCTATTTGTTGTGCGGTCCCCCAACTAAACGTTTCACTCTTCTTGGTTAACTTCGTGAGTGGGGTTGCAATCTTAGAGAAATCTTGTATGAATCGTCTATAGTATCCTGCCAATCCTAGGAAACTTCTGATCTCGGTAGGACTCTTTGGTTGCTCCCATTTTAGCACTGCCTCAATCTTGGCCGGATCCACTTTCACTTTTATCCCTCAATCTTGGCCGGATCCAATTTTATCCCATCTCTATTCACTAGGTGACCTAGAAATTGAACTTCTTGTAACCAAAACTCACACTTTAGGAACTTTGCATTCAATCTCTCTCGCTTCAAAGTCTCTAATACCTCTCGAAGATGTCGTTCATGCTCATTCCAAGTCTTAGAATATACCAAGATATCATCGATGAACACAATCACGGATCGATCTAGCATGGGTCGGCATAACCTGTTCATTAAATCCATAAAGGTGGCTGGTAAGTCCAAAGGGCATTACCACAAACTCATAGTGTCCGTACCTCGTCCTGAACGCAGTCTTACTGATGTCTTCATCCCGTACTCGCAATTGGTGATACCGTGATCGAAGATCTATCTTAGAAAACCACAATGCTCTTTGTAGTTGGTCGAATAGGTCATCTATCCTGGGTAGCGGGTAGCGGTTCTTAATGGTAAGTTTATTCAACTCTCTATAGTCAATGCACATCCGAAAGGACCCATCCTTTTTCTTTACAAAAAGTATCGGTGTTCCCCACGGCGAACTACTCGACCGGATGAACCCCTTGTCTAGCAACTCTTGCAGCTGACTCATCAATTCCTTCATTTCTAGTGGTGTTGTCGGTGCCGCGCCAGGTATTAAATCAATCCTGAACTCCACTTGTCGTTCGGCGGTACCCCTGGTAGCTCTTCCGGGAATACCTAGGGGAATTCCCTAACAACCTGTATGTCGTTCACATCCACTGCTTTCTTTTCTTTAGTATCATGGATCAAATAGGCTAAGAATGCAGAACATCCATGTTGAAGATATTTCCTTGCTTTCATTACGGTGTAGAAGGTTGTGTCTCTTTTCTTGCGCTCCCCGACAATCACTAGTTCTCCCCCACTTGGAGTTTGAACCCTTACCTCCCGCTGTTTGCATACAATGGTAGCCTGGTGTTGACTCAGCCAATCCATGCCGGCAATCACATGGAATTCCCGCATCGTGATTGGTATCAGGTTAAGTTTGAATTCCTCTTCCTCTATCTGAATCACGTTACCCTTGTATACCGTTGTCACCCTTAAAGTTTTGTCATCAGCGATTTCCACTTCTGAAGGCATTTCTAACTTAACTCGTGCGGCTTTAAGATTACAGCAAAAAGTAAAAGACACAAAAGATCTGCTAGCCCCTGAGTCAAACAATACCAGTGCAGGTGTTGAGTTTACAAGAAAAGTACGTGCGACTACATCCGGCTCAGTCTTGGCCTCCTCCGCAGTGAGTTGGAAAGCACGACCTCTGCTGTTCGGTCCTTCAGTCTTACTTCCCTGTGTGCCATCGGTGATCCTGAGAGTAGCAAGGGAAGGAGACCTGACATGGTTAGTATTCAATTTCGGGCACGCAGCCCTCTCATGTCCCGGTTGGTAGCACCCGAAACATAGCTTTGTAGTTGATCCGCAATCTCTATTCAGATGACCTTTTTGCCCACACTTATTGCAGGTTGGAACCCAGACCCCCATGCACCCTGATGGTGCTTCCCACACTTGGTGCACCTTGCCGGTTCTTTATTTCCACTCAGCTTTGGCATAGTGAACCTCATCTTTTTAAACCCCACATCAGCTTGCTTTGTTTTCCTCTTGCTTTGCCTTTCTGCAGCTTGCTTCTCCAGCTCTAGTTCCCTAGCCCTTGTTGCACTCATCATTTGGTCCAAGGTCTGTTACATAGACTCATCAACAAACTCCCTAATTTCCGTCTTTAAGACATCCATGTAACGAAATATTTTTATCTGTTCATCTACCACGTACTCGGGACAGAATCTAGCTTTCTCCAAGAATAGTTTGTTCAACTCAGTAATGGTCTCTATCGTTTGTTTCATCGCTTGAAATTCCCTCTTAGCCCTCTCCACTTCTACTCTCAGTGTAAACTTCACAGTGAACAATCCCTTGAACTCATCCCAAGTTGATTCAGCTAACGCTTCACCCTTCTGTAACAACATAAGTGACCACCAATCTTTCACAACGCCACGAAGTAAGTTGACGGCATACAGGACCTTACGATCCGCCGGGCAAAAGCTGGTCCTGAAAGCTCCTTCTACCTCAGCAAGCCACTTGGAACTAGCCACTGGGTCTGGTTTTCCCTCGAAAGTGGGTGGCTGGCAAGCTAAGAACTCTTTGTAGGTGCATCCCCTAGGTACTCCTTGATTTCCCTCTCGGACCCCACGCTACCCGATAACTCCCCTAGCTTCCAGCGCTCGTCCAACCTCATCAGTAACCATCACTTTCATTTCCTCTGCTATATGCTCAAACATGTTTGGGAGAACCCGTTCCAAAGCCTTGCCCACAACAGTTATTATCCTTTAATCTGTTGCTATGACGGGATCCACATTTTCGCCCCTAGTAGGACCCACCGGCATTCTTGGCTGTCGCCTCGGATCTATTTCTGCCGTAATGCTTGCAACATCTCCGTCTCGGGGTACGTTAGCAGTTCCCCCAGTCAGCAAGTTTCAGTTCCACCGAGTATCAACCATTCTGAAATATAGATAACGCACTATAAGTTAGGTAGGTATTATCATGTATAACATCCTAACATATAAGTCCACTATGCATACTTAACCATCTAAGAGCAGTCCTAAGTGAGCTAAGGCCGTCTTAGCTATAAGCATGCTACAACACACAAGTAACCCCTCACCAGATCCACAAGATTCCTTATGATTCCGTCAAGTTCTAATGTGTACCATGTGTTCGTAACAATATAGGCCTTAATATTATTACCAACACACTATACATATTCGATCTTAACTTTACCACGAGAAGTCCCGATTCATAGGCTTAGGTCATGTATCACATCATAAATCACAATATAAAGCATCACGTATAAAGCATCACATATAAGTCATCCCGTATAAGTCATCATGTATAAGTCGTCTCGTATAAGTCATTGTTTATAAGGCATAACTTCTTTCCTTGGTTTAGTATAGTGTGAATATGGCGCTATGCATACCCTAGCCATATAGGTAGTCGAATGCTTGAATCTACCCTACCAGAACATCAAACGAGAACATGCAATAAGGCCAACTCAAGTGTTCTAAACCTACATGTCCAGTTTCATGCATGGCATAATATATTCACAATACACTAGGCATCAATATCAACAATGTCATCAATATCTGAGTAATAGTCACATCTTATTCATCATATACACATCAACTAGTGCTCACCAGGACCTTCGGCTCCAGCTGACAGCGTGTTTTAAAAGTAATTCGTAAAAATTTTAGTTTGAAAATTTCGTATTCAACCAAGGTTTAAGTCCAAACACGCCACTTGCGTGCTTGAATCTCTTAAACCTAGGCTCTGATACCAAGTTGTAACGTCCCAATTTTTTTTAGCATTGATTTTAAATAAGTATATAAATTCATTAGACGAGTAATCGGGTAGAAAATATTCATTACATATAGCCATCATTAATCGGCCCAACACACGGGACTTACGGTACCAAAATTTAGCAATGTATGAAATAGTGTTAGTTTATAAAATCAGAGTTTCAAAATAGTATTGCAGAAATGAGGCTATCACGCTGGAGCCTTCCCATTTTCGGTACGAGACGGTCCTCAAAATAATTAACAACACGGGTTAAGCACAAGGCTTAGTAAGCACACTATACTCATATATTATATGAGGTAACACATTCACATATAATACATATCACATCATATATGCCACATAGGCGAGGTTGGCCATCTACCAAAACGAGCCATCTGCTCAAGATGCCACACAGGCGGGGGTAGCCATCTGCCAAAATGAGCCATCTGCTCAAAATGACACACAGGCGGGGTGGCTATCTGCCAAAACGAGCCATCTGCTCAAAATGCCACACACGCGGGGTGGCCATATGCCAAAACGAGCCATCTGCTCGAAATGCGACACAGGCGGGTAATCATCACAGTATCATATATGAAAACGTATCATAATATAAGATATAAGTTAGTGTAACTCACCTAATCCGCCACACAACAGTACAATAAATCACGGAGTTGTACAATTAACGAATCCGACAACGAGAACCTACAACACGTCTTACTAGATTAATACTGAGTACAAGCCTCTAATAATATGACTCTAATACTAAGCTGCTATGGTAATCGTACACTGGTTTGTGATTTGAATAATTTGTGATTCAAATATTAAACTTTATTTGTGATTCACCCTTTTTATAACTCAATTTGTGATTCACCATTTTATAACTCAATTTCTGATTCCCTCTTTTATAACTCAATTAGCGATTCCCACTTTTATAACTCGATTGGCAATTCTCACACATCTATATATATAAAAATACATATATGTAATTATAAATATATACCCACATGTATACATCTATATAGGTATATACATATATGAGTATATATATGTGTGTATATATACACCCCATGAGACAAGGCATACATCATCGTTCAATTGTCGGCCCAATTTATATATATATATATATAATTACTACCAGCCCCACTAACATTTCCCCAAGGCCCGTTGGTGATTAATGGCCCAATTTGAATTCTGCCGGCTCACATATACGCCTACGGCGTTGATTTCGACCGAACAAAACAAAACCCAGATGTGAATCTTTACTCAAGAACACAATTCATCGACGACCACTGATCTCAAACACATCAAGGAGGATTCCTATGGGTTTAATTTGTTAATGACCAAGCTTGAGGTTACTAGGATTCATTTAGTCTCGGCTAGGGTTCCGACGAGGAACCGACGCACGGACGCAAATGCGACAGAAGGAAACACCCTCGCTTAATGCTAAAACAGTCAAGCAACGTTATAGATGCAGAATGGAAACAACACAGTACCTTAATTTCGAGTTATCCTTTATCAACAGAACCCATTCGTTGGTTTTAGCTCTCGGTCCAGTGCAACCAAGAACAGGGCCTTACTTTATGGATTACTTTAAGGTTCAAGACACAAAATCAGTTGTAATGAGCCATGTACATTATCTAGAGTAGGTTTTAATCCATAGTTCTCGACTTTTGTATTGTTAATCGGCCACAAGATATGGGTTTCTACCTTTAAAGTTCTCGGTTTGTTTATCTCAAGAACATACCTCAACTCTTGATTGTTCTAAGGTTTCTAACATTAATTAACATAGGGTAGTGGTTACATACCTGAAGATTTGCAGCTGGTAACACAAGAATTGGTGAAGAGATTTACTTCCCACTTTTGCTCTTTCTCTCGGCAGACACACAGGCACTCCAATGTTCAAATGGGTTTGCCTGCTACAGTAACCCTAAAGCTTTGGGAATGTGCCCTAGTACCTCTTTTACTCTTCTACGACTACAAAGCCCAATCCTTTAATTAAAGCTTAAGCCCAACAATTGGAAGTATCTATATAAAAATACATATACAAGCCCAATACATCACAAAACACTTTAATTAAATAAAGAAGTCCCAAAGAATGAGACACTAATTTAATACAAAATTTTCCTTAACTAGTTACAATTATTTAGATAAAACGGGTGTTACAACTCTCCCCCTCTTAGCTACGACTTCATCCTCAAAGTCACTGTTCGAATAATCCGAGATAGTACTTTCTCATTTCTGTTTCCGTTTCCCACGTCCATTCTAAACCCTTACGATGTTCCCACTGTACCTTCACCATCTCGATTTGTTTATTTCTTAGCACCTTAGTTTCCCGATCTAAGTGTGAGACGTGAAAAGTGTTGTGAATCCTTGACAGTTCTTCGGGTAGCTCTAGACGATATGCTACCTTGCCTACTCGCGCGATGATCTTGAACGGACCGATGAATCTAGGGTTTAGTTTACCCCGCTTCCTGAATCGAATAATTCCTTTCCAAGGCGATACCTTAAGTAATACAGAGTCTCCGACTTGGAATTCCAGGCCTGAGCGTCTCTTATCTGCGTAACTCTTTTGTCGACTTTGGGCTGCTAGTAACCTTTCTCGAATCTTTTGTATATTCTCCGTCGTTTTCTGCACTACCTCGGTACTTCCAAGTACTCGTTGTCCGACCTCACCCCAACAAATTGGTGTCCTACACCGCCTCCCATAAAGCATCTCATATAGAGGCATCCCGATACTGGCATGAAAACGGTTATTGTAGGAACATTCAGCCAATGGAAGGTAAGTATCCCAGCTACCGCCAAAATCTAGAACACAAGCCCTCAACATGTCTTCGAGAGTCTGAATCGTTCTCTCGCTTTGACCATCAGTCTGCGGATGATAGGCGGTACTAAAGTGCAACCTCGTTCCCAAATCGCTATGAAACTTATCCCAAAACCTCGAAGTGAACCTCGTATCCCTGTCAGACACCACCGACACTGGCACACCATGCCTGGAGATCACCTCTTTCACATACACATCAGCCAAAGCTGCCAACGAGAAAGTCTCGCGAATCGGTATGAAGTGTGCACTCTTGGTCAGCCTATCCACAACCACCCAAATGGTATCAAAATTCCTCGGCGTTCGCGGTACTTGGTAATAAAATCCATTGTGATGTGCTCCCATTTCCATTCGGGAATTTCCAATGGCTGCAATTTCCCGTGTGGTCTCTGATGTTCGGCCTTAACCCTTAGACATCTCAGACACCCTTCCACAAATTTTGCCACATCTAACTTCATTCCGGGCCACCAATAATATACTTTTAAATCCCGGTACATTTTAGTTGCCCCTGGGTGAATAGAAAATTTCGACTTATGCGCCTCCTCCGGTAGAGTCATCGTGACATTAGTCGCCATCGGTACCCATACTCGTCCATAATAGGTGAGTAATTCCCGACTATCTTTAATGAAATTCTTCATTTGGCCCTTTATTCTCTCCTGGTTGTGGTTCTCCGACTTAATTGCTTCTGTCTGTGCCTGTCGAATTAGGTCAAATAATGAAGTGGTACTAGCCATCCGCAGGCATTTCACCTTTAACAACATACATCTTGACTTACGACTCAGCGCATCGGCCACCACATTGGCCTTACCCGGGTGATATAGGTTCTCGCAGTCATAATCCTTTACCAAATCTAACCACATGCGCTGCCGCATGTTCAAATTTTTCTGATCCGCGAAGTACTTCAAGCTCTTGTGGTCAGTATAGATGGTGCATTTTACCCCGTGGAGATAGTGTCTCCAAATTTTTAACGCGAAAACTACGGCCGCAAGTTCTAAATCATGTGTCGGATAGTTGCTTTCGTGGGGTTTAAGCTGTCTTGATGCATAAGTGATCACCTTTCCCCACTACATCAGCACACACCCTAACCCGCAGTGTGAGGCGTCACAATAAACTACTAAATCTTCCATCCCCTCTGGCAAGGTTAATACAGGAGCCTCGTATAATTTTTGTCGCAATGTTTCGAAAGCTATTTGTTGTGCGGTCCCCCAACTAAACGTTTCACTCTTCTTGGTTAACTTCGTGAGTGGGGTTGCAATCTTAGAGAAATCTTGTATGAATCACCTATAGCATCCTGCCAATCCTAGGAAACTTCTGATCTCGGTAGGACTCTTTGGTTGCTCCCATTTTAGCACTGCCTCAATCTTGGCCGGATCCACTTTCACTTTTATCCCTCAATCTTGGACGGATCCACTTTTATCCCATCTCTATTCACCAGGTGACCTAGAAATTGAACTTCTTGTAACCAAAACTCACACTTAGGGAACTTTGCATACAATCTCTCTCGCTTCAAAGTCTCTAATACCTCCCGAAGATGTCGTTCATGCTCATTCCGAGTCTTAGAATATACCAAGATATCATCGATGAACACAATCACGGATCGATCTAGCATGGGTCGGCATACCCTGTTCATTAAATCCATAAAGGCTGCTGGTAAGTCCAAAGGGCATTACCACAAACTCATAGTGTCTGTACCTCGTCCTGAACGCAGTCTTACTGATGTCTTCATCCCGTACTCGCAATTGGTGATACCGTGATCGAAGATCTATCTTAGAAAACCACGATGCTCCTTGTAGTTGGTCGAATAGGTCATCTATCCTGGGTAGCGGGTAGCGGTTCTTAATGGTAAGTTTATTCAACTCTCTGTAGTTAATGCACATCCGAAAGGACCCATCCTTTTTCTTTACAAAAAGTATCGTGCTCCCCACGGCGAACTACTCGGTCGGATGAACCCCTTGTCTAGCAACTCTTGCAGCTGACTCATCAATTCCTTCATTTCTGGTGGTGCTGTCGGTGCCGCGCTAGGTATTAAATCAATCCTGAACTTTACTTGTCGTTCGGGCGGTACCCCTGGTAGCTCTTCCGGGAATACCTTGGGGGAATTCCCTAACAACCGGTATGTCGTTCACATCCACTGCTTTTTTTTCTTTAGTATCATCGATCAATTAGGCTAAGAACGCAGAACATCCATGTTGATTAATGGCCCAATTTGAATTCTGCCGGCTCACATATACGCCTACGGCGTTGATTTCGACGGAACAAAACAAAACCCAAATGTGAATCTTTACTCAAGAACACAATTCATCGACGACCACTGATCTCAAACACATCAAGGAGGATTCCTATGGATTTAATTTGTTAATGACCAAGCTTGAGGTTACTAGGATTCATTTAGTCTCGGCTAGGGTTCCGACGAGGAACCGACGCACGGACGCAAATGCGACCGAAGGAAACGCCCTCGCTTAATGCTAAAACAGTCAAGCAACGTTATAGATGCAGAATGGAAACAACTCAGTACGTTAATTTTAAAAACAATAAAATGAAAAGCAAAAAGAATATTAAATATATTATAAATTAAACCTTTTGTTTTGATTAAATAAATCATTTAAAAAATCTGAAACTGTCTATAAATTTAGGTTACATGTTATTAAGTTTATAAGTTCTAGCTATACGTATTTTTTAATACTTAAATTAAAATATGTGTTATATGATAAAATATTAAAACTATTATTTTTATAAAGATTCTTTTTATTTAATTTTTAATTTTTAATTTTTAATTTGTATTCAATATCTTATAGGTTGAAAATTAATTTGCATTGATTTGACTTTCTTAAATATTATTTATTATGGAAAGTTTAGTTATAAAAATGGTATTTAAGAATCTAATTAACTCCATATAATTGTTTCCTTGTAGGGTTAAATAAGGGTAAATTAGTAATTTTAAATTAGTTAAAATTGAGAGATTTCAAAGGTCTAAATGTTTTATAATATAGTATAGATATATATATATTTATACTACTAAATAAAGCATTTAACATTCTCTCTCCTCTTAAATTTTAGGACTTCTTAAAATTTAATCAATATAAAATCTTGACCCTTCATTTAATCTAAATTAATCTCATCCACTCAATCTTTAACCATTTTATTCTCTCCTAATTTACTTTAACTTTTTATTCAAAATATATTATCTCATACTAACACAATTATCCACCCACATCAACATAATTTTTAAAATTTTATTAACTCTTCTCTTTATTTCACCAATATAAATATTTTTTCTTATTTTATTGTTTTTTAGAATTTATTTTTAAAATTAATAAAATAGTTAAATGTAAATAAAAGAAAATTTGAAAAAACCGGACATGTTGCTGTAGAAAACTTTTTCGTGACATTGAATCGCGCGAATAACATATCATTACATTTTTTAAAGCGACATATTGTAAACCAAAAACTATTTACCGCCGCAGCATTGCGCGGGTACGATGCTAGTATATATATATAATTACTACCAGCCCCACTAACATTTCCCCTAGGCCCGTTGGTGATTAATGGCCCAATTTGAATTCTGCCGGCTCACATATACGCCTACGGCGTTGATTTCGACCGAACAAAACAAAACCCAGATGTGAATCTTTACTCAAGAACACAATTCATCGACGACCACTGATCTCAAACACATCAAGGAGGATTCCTATGGGTTTAATTTGTTAATGACCAAGCTTGAGGTTACTAGGATTCATTTAGTCCGGTGCAACCAAGAACAGGGCCTTACTTTATGGATTACTTAAAGGTTCAAGACACAAAATCAGTTGTAATGAGCCATGTACATTATCTAGAGTAGGTTTTAATCCATAGTTCTCGACTTTTGTATTGTTAATCGGCCACAAGATATGGGTTTCTACCTTTAAAGTTCTTGGTTTGGTTATCTCAAGAACAGACCTCAACTCTTGATTGTTCTAAGGTTTCTAACATTAATCAGTAACATAGGGTAGTGGTTACATACCTGAAGATTTGCAGCTGGTAACACAAGAATTGGTGAAGAGATTTACTTCCCACTTTTGCTCTTTCCCTCGGCAGACACACAGGCACTCCAATGTTCAAATGGGCTTGGCTGCTACAGTAACCCTAAAGCTTGGGGAATGTTCCCTAGTACCTCTTTTATACTCTTCTACGACTACAAAGCCCAATCCTTTAATTAAAGCTTAAGCCCAACAATTGGAAGTATCTATATAAAAATACATATACAAGCCCAATACATTGCAAAACCCTTTAATTAAATAAAGAAGTCCCAAAGAATGAGACACTAATTTAATACAAAAATTTCCTTAACTAGTTACAATTATTCAGAAAAAACGGGTGTTACACCAACAAACATGGAAATCCGATACTTTATCGGATTCCGACACCAACGAAGAAATCCGACACTTAACTATCGGATTCCAACACTTGGAAACTCTACATGCATACGGAATCCGACACTTGCGGATTCCAACATAGAAGGAAATCCGGGCCATGAAATCTGACAATCCGACTTATGCGGAATCCAACACCTTCATACCTGGAATTCCGATACTCACTTTAATCATCCAAACAACTTCATTCTTGTTGGTTTTAAGCCCAGGACATCTTAGAACATCATATTCGACTTGTATGAACATCTTAAACACATCAAATCCTAACAAAAACACCATTTATGCAAAACCCATTTAGAAGATGAGTTTCCATATTCTTCAAGGTGTTTTTGCTTGAATTTGTGTTTTTAACACAACAACACTCGATTCTAATCTTCTAAACATAATTAAATCATAGTACCAACCTTTGGAAATTCGACAACCGAATTCTTCTTCTCCTGAAATCCAATAGCAGCAAGGGGACGAGAGAAGTGTGTGTGTTTTGTGTTTTGCTTTTCATTGACTTTGGGTCAGCTAACACACACATCTTTACTTATACACACACACACATTCCAGATGAGGTTTGCCAGTGGATTTTCTTAACTTTCTTTTTATTACTTATTTACATATACATACATTACTTAATATATATACATACGTACACACACAAAAACACACAATTATACATAACATACATATACTTACTTAAACTTAACAAATACAGATGACTAAAATACTCCTATCATATTAACTACGTACACGTACATGATACTTACAACTAGGCTGAAGTTGAGGATGTTATATATATATATATATATACGCACACACACATATGGGACGGTCCAAACGGGAACTGTTTTTAGTGAGAGAACTACGAGTACCAATTTTGGCACTTTATAAAAAAAATTAATGGCTAATAATTCTAAGTGCTCATTAATGAGTCATATAATGGCTAATTTATAACACACTAATGAGAAGTAAGGAAAAATTAAGTCTCGCTCATTTATGAACGTTCACTTGAACGCAATTTACTGTTGAAAAATATATATGACCAAAATATTGATATTAATGAGTTATGAATATGTTATAAATAGTTTTCGCTATTCTCGAAAAAAAAATATTTCTCATTTGAACTTTTTAATATATATATATATATATATATATATATAAAACTAGAGTGCCAATGTAGAAAGTGTAGCAAGAAAGGAAGGAGTGTCACGTGTCCCTCCCTCGTTAAGGATATACTATTAATCCTCCTAGCTTAGTTGTCATCTTTGACTACCCCTCTATTGGGTTTTATGGATTAAAAACAATCAATTAATATGAATAGCAAAATAATAATCGTGAATTTAAACAACCAAAAAAGATAAGATAATACCTTTGTGTTTAAACTTCAAAATTTCCAATGTGTGTATATTCGACAGACCATAAACCAAATGGTTTTGTGGTTCTCGGCTGTGGGATCAAAACTGAGAATGAGGGAGAGTGTTTAGGGTTTTGATTGCAGTAATGATTCAATTTAGACTTATTTACTATTTGTAAACAAACCCTGCCCAAGTCTACTAACATTAAACTCATCTTAGTTGACTTTAATCAATACAAAAATACCCCTTGAGATTTGAATAATTTAATTATCAAAACCCTTTTAATTAATTAATATACTTACTAATTAATCAACTTTTAAATGTTAAACGAATATTTAACATATTCACTTAGAAAAAATAAATAAACTATTTATTATTTATTTATCACTACAAAAAAAGATCTTTAGCGGCGACAAAAGTCGTCGCAAAACGTCAATTTGTCGCCTCATAAAGTTTATTGCGGCGACATGTCACCGCAAAAAACTTGTGCCAAAAAATTATTTACGACGACAAAAGTAAGTATTAGCGGCGACACATGACGGACCAACCATTTGCCACGTGTCCACTATTTGCGCCGACATAATCAGTTTTTGCAGCGACTATTATTATTTTATTTATAAATAAATGATAATATATTTAATACTTTTTACGGCGACATTTGACTATTTGCGGTGACCGTAATTATTTAATTCTTTTAAAATTAATTATATATTAAATTCTTTTTGCGGCGTCATGTGAACCTTTTACGGCGACATATATTATATTGTTTTAAAATTAAAATTAAAATAGAATTGCATTGTGTCGCCGCTAAAGACCTTTTGCGGCGACATGTCGCCGCAAATACCCTTATTTTTTCCAACAGCAGCTTGCTGTAATTTGGGATTCCACCCGGGAATCATAAACCTGCTATAAGCAACAAAAATAAAACAATACACCATATGAAACGAGGTCAAATAGTTACTTGATACAAAACAAACGATAGTTTGAATGACAACATAAATGTTTTAAAACAAATGACATGTTTGTTAACAAACTAATTTTCACTACTGTCTTCATCATTAGACTCTCTTCATCATGAGGCATATTGGTTTTGAGCTGATTTTGATTTTGAGTGAAAGAGGGAAAATTGACACTAATACCTGCGTCTTGATAGATTGCCTCTGCATTACTCTCTTGAACACGTAGCTGATTTTGAAGCTGGGAACGTTGAGACTTAAACATGTCATCTACCTCAGCCTGTGTATACAATCGTCGGGCGGCACGTGATTGTGCGCTCCATCGTGTTGTGGATGAAGATGAAGAACTTAACGTTCTACCTACTCCACGAACATGTCCACGACGTTCACCCCAACACCAACCGAAGGATTTCTTCTTCGCTCAACGGATTATGGCTCCCAATTTGACCTTCCCTCAAAAAAGACCATACGGCGCTCTGTAATTATAAGACAAGAATGATTGTTATCATAAATAATTACTTACATGGTTTTCACCAAGTTCGTCGTTTGTATCATGACTAGGGCCTTGGGCTGGCTCGTCGTTATCTGTGTTGTGTTCGTTTGACCAATATTGCCATGTGCTGCTCGAGGAACTAATGGCTCCCCGTGAAACCTCCACGTTGTGTAGACCTCGCTAAACCCATATTGATGTATGTGAACCCCGAGTCCACTAAGCGGGAGAAATAAGTGGTTATCACAATTCTCACATGGGCAACGACATCTACCAAAGCTATTTAAGTAGTCCTTACACCTATTGAGGAATGCGTCAAGACCACTAAAAAATTCAGGAGTATTACGATTTGCTAAAGTAGTCTAACTCTTATCGATCGTCATAACTGCGTTTAAAGCATACCATAATTATTAAGAATACAAATCACGTATTAATTTTTTTCCCTAAGGAATGCGAGATGTTTGTAGGAGGGTGGTTGTCCTAACCCATTGAATACCTTATCTCATATGTGAATACATATTACATGATCGGTCATTTAAGAAAAATTTCGCAGCATTGACCCTTAGCTCCCAAGTATATAAATAATATATACCCACGAAGCATAGAGTAAATGACAAACGAATCTTTCGCATGTAACAAGCATTCACATCCTAAATGAGATAAAGTATTCAAAAATCCGTCCCAACATGGGAACAACCCGAAATTAATTTCGAGCGGGAATTCTAAGCTCACACACGCAAATGAACAATTAGTATGATTACTAACAATCCATTACTAATACTAAATGAACAATTATTTTAACAAAATTACTAGGAATAATTAACATCATATAAATTAAAACTAACATTAATCTAATTTCTAACATTGTTATAAATTAGATTAATCTAATTGCTAACATTGATCTAATTTCTAACATTAATAGATACTAACAATAATTAAAGATTAACACTAGCTAACAATAATCTAACATTATTAAAGCCAAATAATAATTTAACATCATCAATTAAATAAAAACACTAAATCAACACTAATTCAAGATTAACAATAACTAACAATAATCTAACATTATTTACACTAAATAATAATCTAAAATCATCAAATAAACTTTTAACACATAATTATATATAATCAAGTATTGTAACATTGATCTAACATTCAACAGTATTAGTGTACTAACAATAATTAAAGATTAACATAAATCAACAATAAACTAACATTATTAACACTAAATAATAATCTAACATTATCAACTAAAATAAATTAATATTAAAACTAATAAAAACTAATATAATCTAACAATAAATTAACTAAAATTATAATCTAACATAATTAAATAAACAAATTAATATCAAAGCTAATAAAAACTAAAATTATAATCTAGCATACTAAAAACAAAGTAATATTAAAGCTAACTGATAAAATATTTAAAAAAAACCTTGAGTTACCGGCGGCAGGGAGGTGATCGGATGGATCGAGAGGAGGAGAACAAACAACCTCCAAATCAAAAAACCATATATTAACAACAAAAATTAACAAAAAAACAGCAAAAGAAACAAAATAAACTTACTTCCCGGCGGTGGCTCGGCGGCAGCGGCAGGGGAGGAGGCCGGAGGAGGAGAAGAGAGGACGCGACTTTGAGAGCTCGGAAGAAGGCGACGGCAAATGCTCGTGAGGTCGACAGTGACGGCGACGGCTACGGAGGCGACGGCGAGAACTCGTGGGAGGGGGGCGGCTGATCGCGAGAGAGCACAGAATGAGAAAAAAAGAGACCCGCAACCAAATATCTCGTAAACCTTTTTGCGGCGACACATTGTTATTTGCGATGACACTTAATTAATTAGTATTATAAAAAGAAAAATTCATTTGCGGTGATAATTCACTATTTGCAGCCACATGTAATATTTTAGGTGGGAAAATATCCCGCCATTATTTTCACAAAAATAAAAAAATAAAAATTAAATCATTAGAGTATTAGCGACGACATTTGTCGACGCAAATAGTCTTTGTTGAAAGTCAAACAACCTTGACTGGAATTTTGTTTTTTAGTGGACCTTTAGCGGCGACATATGTCACCGCAAATAAGTGTCGCTGCTAAAACTTGTTTTTCTTGTAGTGTATTAATTCACTTCACACTATCGTTGGTAATTTTCAAAGATGATTCTAATTTGGTGCACACACACTTACACACTCCCACTTGTACAAGATAAGTAACACGGCTTATTCACCGTTAGCCTAAAGAGGTCCCCGGATAGACATTTGAGTAAGGAATCGATTCTTAAAGCTCAAAATAATTTCTCGACTCTGATCTTTGACTCTTTGCACGAATAATAATGTGATGTGCGTTTTACGAACCGGTTTTAAATTTATAAAATGAAATTACTAGAGTACCAATTTAACACAATAGACAAGAGAACTTAATCATATTATAATATAATATAGGCAAGAACGAGTTCGAACACAAAAGAAACGAGTATGATTTTAGATATAACTAAACTAATTTACTACTAAACTACTAAAAAGCAATAAAAAGGGAATTTTTATGTTCTATCTCAACTTAAGCAAACAATTAACTAACTTTAATCCTAATAATCAGAGTAACAAAGATTTAAAATCTAGAAGGCAATAAGCAAGAAACTTTTCGGATTTAAACTATCAAGATGTGAAGAATCTCTACTTAGACTTTGAATCCCCCTTTTACTTGAAATAGTGCTAAATCGGTATTCGGGACGAGTACCGAAAAAACTAGGTACAATAGGTACCGGTACAGTAGTATGAATATTCGGTACGGTATTCGCGGTACCATCTTTAAACCAAATTCGGTACTCGGTAAAACCAGTACCGGTTCCGGTACCATGCTCACCCTTAAGTCAATTAATTCGTATTATGATAGGTGTAAGACCTGCAAACCTGGGCTAGTAGATTAGCGGGTTTACGGTATGTGCTTATTTGTGTTTTGATTGCATTAATTTAATTATGTGATTAATTAAGTGAATTAGATTATTAATTAACTGAATTTAGAATTATAAGTGTGTATGTATGCATGTTTGGCCGTAGATATGCATGCATATTTTTAGTGGGTTACACGTGTGGGGGTGTTGTGATATTTGGCCACCTACTTTTGCATGTTAACATTTGAGGGTGTCTTTCACCTGCTCATTATCTTCAAACATAGAAAGTGTATGTGTTTTGAAGTTGCTTTCTGCAAAAGAAGAACCAAAGAAAGAAAAGAAGAAAACAATCGGATTCTTCACTTTGTGTGATTTTAATTCTAGTTCACGTTCAAGTTCAAGGTTAGATGTTGTTCTAATGTGCTTAATGTTTTAAGTGGTATGATCTTTGATAAAAATAACTTAGATTTATGATGAACTATATGATCGGTTTGAGGGAATTTGATTGTATGGGTTTATGTTTGTTCTTGTGATTTATTAACTTGAAATAGTTTATAATGCATGAATATGTGTTTAAAAGTATTAAAATATGTTTCTAGTATGATTTGATGATTGTTAAGAAATCTGGGTTTGAGTTATGATGTTATGAGGATGGCGGATTTGATAAAATTATGAAGTTATCGGATTTAAATAAAGAAAATAGGAAAACCGATTGTTGGCTAATTTGATAGTTGATGAAAACCAGAAGTTATGGAAAACCGACACTCACAATCCTATACTAGAAATCCGATACTGGGAATATGACAACCTCAAATCCGATTGTTATATTTATATATGAAATCCTAAACTTGGAAAGTGATAAGTCAGAATCCGATACATGAAACCGATACATGAAATCCGGAACTTGAAATCCGGGAATATTGAAATCTGACATTTCTAAAACCAAGACTTAGATTCTGATACATGTGTTGCGGATTTCTAAGAACCCGATACTCTAGTTGCGGATTTTCAAGAATCCGAGAAGTAGGAAATCCGATAGTTAGAATCCCGACAGTTTGAAATCCGGCGGATTTCCTAGAATCCGATAATTTGGGAAATCCGACATTCTGTGTTTTGATTTATATTTGTTTATTTGATTATTTGATGTCGTGAATGAAATATAAATATATGATTAAATATATTTATGGGATTTGGACTGATTATTTGTTATTGTGTTTTCAGGCAATCCAAAGGCTAGTAACATTAGACTTCTGAGTACTTCAACATAGATAGAAAGGTGAGTGGATGTTGAACGTGAATGGTAAAGATTTGGTTAATGTTATTGATGTGATGCATGATTGTATTTGATGGTTTGATATTGGAAATGTTGATTGTGAACATTTATATTGATGACTCTTGCATGATTATTTGATCGATGCGCACTCTTAGTATGATTTTGAGTTGCGTTTGAGAAGTCAGCTACACGTGGAATTGGGCTGGGCTCGTCTACTAGTTGGTTGAACAGTGGTAGCCTTACTATTGCATATGTTGCATCAGAGTGGGATTTCACCGTGCCAATTCAGTAGAGGGCTATCGGTAAACCTTTGCTTTGGCCGG
The DNA here is from genome assembly GCA_038502395.1 of Dittrichia graveolens. Lineage (NCBI taxonomy): Eukaryota > Viridiplantae > Streptophyta > Magnoliopsida > Asterales > Asteraceae > Dittrichia > Dittrichia graveolens. Next base: position 30,802,882 of record JARJIL010000006.1, read on the forward strand.
CATTGGTTGTAGGTTCAGCGCCAAACCGCCGGTCTTCTTAGAGTTGTGATTACATGTTTAGTATTGACTTGATGTTTGCTTTTGGGTTTGGCTTCTACTCACTTAGCTTTGTGCTAATTCCCCACAGTTGTTACTTTTTGCAGGTCTGTGCCTGTGAGTGTTCATCAAAGGAGAAGTTGACCTAACTCTGATATCAAGATTTTAAATGAAATGAGCCAGTCTTTTGTAACACAGAGTTTATGCTTGTTGGATCTTAAAGAATAAATATTTTGTTATGTAAATGTTTGTGAATGAAATGAATGTTTAATTAATTAAAGTTTTCGCAGCGTAATTAAAAAAAAGGCTTAGAATTTATGGTGTTACAATAGGCTTAATGTATTGATTTGTATTCAATCAATTAACATCGAATGGTCATCACATGCTGCAAACACATTAAAGTTTATTTCTTTATAACATAACCATAGGATTTGATCCATCACTAGTCATGAATCCTATTGGTCATAAAGCCTCATGATTCAAGCAATCATAGATAGAATGGTATCTCAACTATGAAAAACTTAGCAATAGGCACAAATTCAGAATGTAACGCCCCAAAATTTTAAATAAAGTAAAACTCTGATAATAAAAGTATTTTAGAAATAAAAGGAGTTTACACAAAGCGGAAGCTAAAGCTATCACTAAACCCTCTAGTTTAGTTACAAAAGTTGTACTAAATATTTACAACAAAGATTTGCTTTCACAAAATACAACCTGGCGTTAGTTTTCAAAATACAAATTTACTCCCAAATCACAACCTCTGTCAAACTGGGGCCTTGCCCTTGGAGGCCCTGCAAAACAACATTATGCAGTATTCGATAAGCCACAAGGCTTAGTGAGAAAACTAAACTGTAAATCATATAAGCATGCGCATACACATATACGAATGTTGTAACAGTTCTTATGGACACAGTACTGCACCATCTTAGCATCCGCCAAGAAGGCTAAAATGCTGCCCGTAGCAACTACTGCACAAAGCTGCATGCTACAGCTCTCTCTGGTGATCCTCTGATCAATAATATATCACATTGCAATGTACCACACATATATCACAGATATGAATTAGAGTTCAGAAAACTCACCTCAGCAGCTAGTATCACACAGATATAAGCCAGATAACTCAGTACTCGTCAAACAGTAATCCCTACAATTATATAATCATATAATCAAGAGATGTACTAATCAACACTTCACAAATAACACAAGGCAGGGAACCTACACGGGCCGTGTACCCCTACACGGGCCGTGTCTCAAGCACTCTACACGACCACACCTGGCCACATGGCCAGTGTTGTCCACGTCACCTACACGGGCCGTGTACACTACACACTACACTACCATGTCTCATCTACATGGACGGTGTTGACAACTCACCTACACAGGCCGTGTACCTCAACCTCTACATGACCATGTATACCAACATGGCCCTGTGACCGCCTTCTACACTACACGGCCGTGTACCGCTACACGGGCCGTGTACTCTACAGACCAGCTGACTGTTCTTCATAACAGTCGGTGTTCTTGACCAAAAACTCAATTAAACGTACATAAAACTCGACTGGGATGTCTTCCTACACCCCCAAACAGCATGTAAACGGACCATAACAATAAATAAGCTAGAACTATGATTCACCAAGAATCAAACATTAAAACCCACTAAACTTATCAAGAACAACCAACAAAGAGAGCTTACCTCAACTTGTTCTAGCTAGGTAAGGTTGGAACCACTTGATCTCTGTTATCTCTTGCTCAAAAGCCCAAAGGAACTCTGCTCTCTCTCTCTCTCTCGTTTGATGCAGAAGAAAAATAATGGAAACTTTGACTCTCAAGAGTCAAAGCTAGCCATATATATACATATCTTTGGAAAATGGCAAAAATGGCCCCTGGACTTTCTAGTTTCAAAACTGACAACACAAGTCCCCCAAGTTTCTAAACACCTCCTAATCTCAATTAGGCAATACCAAAACGCATTAAGTCGAAATGTTATTAATCACAGAAATTTCTGAAACTTGGGTGTTACATAGAAACTTTAGCATGAATGGATCCTTGAAAAAGCTAAACATAACAAATATATAACTCCATATAATCCAAATCTATGGAATCTAGCTAAAAATCAAAGGTTCATCTTGTCTAAGTAGAAATTACATAGCTTTAGCCCTTCGTATGAAGAAAACAACAACTGCATAAAAAAATAAGCTAAACATGATTGTAACAGCTAACCGAATGTAGATCTTTGATGTAATGTTCAATTCTCTTCACTTCCCGCTGCTTAATCTTCAAGTTCCAAGCCAAACTCTAGTCTAGATTAAAAAATTTGGGATGTAACACCCCGAGGTCCAAAATTTATCTTTAATTTAATATTTAAATTATTTAAATATATTTATAGAAAATAGGTAACCGATTATGTGTTAGGCAAAGTATAGGGACCGGACAAGTGGACATTGCCATATCTTAAATATATATAGTGTAGTGATTGATTGGGTAAATCGTTCAAAGTTATATATATATATATATGTATATATATATATATGTGTGTGTATATAGACACACTCATTGAAAATTCAACAGAAAAGGAACAAAAATTATTGGTAGTTACATTAGAACTTGGCTGTATAATCACTTGCACTCGTGTAGGGGTTAATACTACAGGGCCTATGTAGATCGCTACACGGCCGTTTCCGTACACTTCGGTACAAATTTAGTATTTACTACTTATTATTATTGATAAGGGGAAAGTTTAAACGTGCGATTCCTTGATCTAAAGAATATTGTGTGATTAACTACAATTATATTGTGAGTATACTTGATTACTCTTTACTATAAATTATGTAATGTATAGGAATGATACAATACAGTATGTGATATAGATATTTCTACATAATATTGTACAATAATGACTTGGTACCAAGGGAAAGAAAGAAGGAGATCTATATGTGTATACATAGTGATAAACAGGGGGCGGAGACAACGGGGGCCGGGGGCCGAAGGGTGCTAGGCCTTCCTAATGAGCTCAAAATCCTTAAGTATTTTAAAAGCTCAAATACCACAAATATTTATTAAGCCCCCTAATTAGAGTTAAATTTATAATTAGTAGCCTAAATATTGCATAAAACGGAAGCGGCGATTCTAATTTCCGGTAGCGGCAATTCTAATTTCTGAATTTTGAGGGTTTCAAGGTTCTACACTTCTACTTGTTGCTTCTCATTGTCTTTCATAGTTTCAAGGTAATATGTTATTTTATTCACAAGCCAGTTTATACACTCTCTGAGTGGTGTAGAGGTCTACAAGAAACTAGGAAGTCATAAGTCTATCCTTTAGTTGATATATTTATTCGTCTTATACCAACTCTTCCGGTCTCAACTGCAACCGAAAGAGCTATCTCAATAATGAAAATTATAAAAACAAGGCTTCGTAATTTAAAATCAGTTTGGTTCTTTACATTGAGAGAGGGATTTCTATTACTTTCTCTGCAGACAATATAATAGATGACTTCTATTAAAAAAACAAAGACGTGTCCAACTACAAACACGCGAAATATGATTTGTTTATTGTTATTTTTTGGTTTCATTGAAGTTTTATCAACATAAAGCATTCGAGTGACCGACCCCCTATACTAAAATCTTAGCTCCGTCCTTGGTGATAAAGTAATTCAGTTTACGGATATTTCTTGCCATTACATGTTATAGTAAATTGCTAGATGAGTATGCTCACTAGGTGAAAGATTACTTACTTATTATTAATATTTTAGATGGCCCAGGTATAGATAAAGGTAAAGCCCCAGCTACATAATGTGGATGATAGCTTCCGATTTTAAACAACTGGATTTTGTGAAATCTTTTACAATAAGATGATAGCTTCCGTTTTTAAACATTTGAAGTTTGTGAAATCTTTTACAATATGATACATGTAACTGGCAAACAATACAAGTTTAATTATAACTTTTGTTTATATCTTGAAAGTTGCTAGAATCTCGAATATAAATATAAGTATTAATAAAAAAATATTATGGCCTTTACAACTTGGTATGAGAGCTAATGTTTGAGAGATTTGGACACACATAGGTGTGATGTTGGAACTTAAACACTTGTTTTAAGAAAATATGGAGTAATTGAGCGGGCGAGGATTTAGCGAGCTTACTGAGATTGAGAAAGATGTGGTTAGATGTTCATGGCAAATTGATTATGGAATTTATGTCAATTTAAGGCATTATATGCAAAATATATGGGTACAAAGGAGTTTTAATATGTGATTAAATGCTTATATATGTATGTATGTATGTATGTATGTACGTATGTATGTATGTATATATATATATATGTGTGTGTGTGCGTGTGTGTAATATTTGAATCTTTATTTGATGACTTGTTATGTATATGAAGTGTTGTGTATGGATATGAATGTATATTTATGGTTATGTGAAAAAGAGTAGAATATGCTTTACCCAAGCTTGTGCAACGCGATTTTTAATTGTAAGTTAAGAATTAATATGTATAGTGTTTTTAAATAGTATAGGTGCCCATGCTATTATAAGCACGTGGTATGTTTTCGAGCTAAATGAGGTCAACGTTTATCCCTCTCAAAGACGTGATTATTGATAAGAAGTTAAATTATGTGGAACAACCTATAGCCATACTAGAAAGGAGAGAAGGGATTCATAGCTTAAGTAAGGGAATTGGTTGTCTAATTCAAATTAGGATTAAGGTGTGTTAATTGTTATTGTTATTTTTATAAGTGATTCAATAGTGTGCACTAGTTTCTAGTTTAATTGTTTACATGGAAGTGTTAGATGTTATTTAGTATTTAAAAATAATCAAATAGGTTGTTTCGGTATAAGCAACACTTAAATATGTTAAGAATTGGTTTATGAAAACCAAATGGGTTAAAAACAGTAGTTGTGTGCTGTGTTCGACGCTACATGGACCGCAGGTCTTAGGAGCCACGGGGACTATATAGGGGTACATAGCCATATTGAATTACACGACTCGTGTACCCTTGAATTCGTGTATGGTTAGCACTACAGCCTGTGTAGATTGCGACAGTAGGGGTAAGCAAACGGTTAGAACCGCCAAAAACCGGACCGGTTAACTAAACTGCTGGTAATGGTTCCGGCCCCGGTGCCAGTTTTTCGGTTAAATACCCGGTTAGAACCGGTACATATTCTTATGTAGTTTGTACAACTAGTCAATACCTTGAGACAAATGAATTTAAACAAAATAGTCCTCATAGTACTTCTTCGAATATTATAAAGTAGGATTGACGTAGAAAGTTACATGAAAACATCATGTGTGGCTAAAACTTGAATGTAAACAAGTGTTCAACGAACAAAATAAATTAAAACAGAAAATAACACATGATTCGCAGTAAAAACATGTTTTATTTTATTTTTTGAATTTGAATGGATTAGTATTAGACTATTAGATTATTATATTATGAAATTGTTTTGCCTTCTTAAAAAAATTTTGGTTCGGTTCCCGTTCTTTAACCGGATCCGGTGGCACGGAACCGGTTTGAAACAGGAACCGAATTAGGCCATTTTTAACAACTGATAACTGGACCGGTTGATGTTAACCGGTCCGGGTTTGGCACCGGTCCAGACCGGTTCCGGTTTGGTTCTGTCCAACCGGGCCAAATGATCACCCCTACGCTACACAACCTTGTAGCGTGCAGTTCGGTTCAGATTTAGCATTCTAACTGTTACTTATTATTGATTAAGGGAAAGTTTAAACGTGATATTCCTTGATCTAAAGAATATTGTGTGATTAACTGCAATTATACTACTAGCTAGTATACCTAGCTAGTGGACTTAGTCTTTACTATAAGTTATGTGATGCGTAGAAATGATGCATGGACTAACTCTTTACTATAAACAAGAAGATGGATATAAATGATACGGTACAATATGTGATACAAATATTGTATTGTACAGTTATGATCGACTTGGTACCAAGTAATAAAGTTGTTTTACAAATATTTTTTGTCATTACATGTTATAGTAAATTATTAGTTGAATATGCTCAATATACGAAAGCTTACTTTATCTATTGTTAATGTTTAACACGAGGACTGGGTATAGATAAATGTAAAGCCCCAGCTGTATGATGTGGATGATAGTTTCCATTTTCAAAAAACTGAATTTTGTGATATCTTTGGTTTACAATATGTTACATATATCTAACAAACAACACAACTTTAATTATAACTTTTGTTTTATTTTGATAGTTGCTAGAATCTGGAATATAAATATTAGTATTTATACAAAAAAATTTGGTCTTCAGGGCATATAAAAAAGATTATCAAAATCAAAATTGAAATATGAGTTGCGATATTACCAATGGTCAATGAAGCACCATTTAAATTGGTTGATGAAGATGAAATTGAAGTTGACGAAGATGAAGATGAAGTTGGAAGGAATGGCAATTAAAAATCAGGAAATCAAACCTTAATCTTCTCTAACACATAGGCTGATCCGGCACATAGGGTGTATTCAGCAACGTGCTTATGAGTAATTATAGGGGCTTGAGATATTCTAGTTTTCGTAATCCTCAGCCCACGACTCGTTCGTGTGTTAAAATCTTAGGGGGTATTATTGAAAACATAATCTATTGTAAGCCCCAAAAATGAAAGTCTTTTCAAGTTGCTTATGTATTGGGCTTGGAAATTAATCAGCCTAACTAGTTTCACCAAACACATCCATAAAAAGCCAAATCTGAAGAGATGGAATGGTAAATAAACATATCAACCATTGACAAATAGGAAATGGAATAAAAAATCAGAAACCAAGAAATTGAATCCCTGGCAACCAAAATTTGAATTTTAAATAAAAAATAACTTATGAAATCGAAAAAACGAAATCATAATGCTCATTAACTTTGAATGAGTATATCGATTACTAAAGATCGGAAAAGGAGATATGAATACTTACAATCAGGGATGAAGCTAGGATTTTAGTATAGGAAGGGTCGGTCAATACTTTATTATAACACTAATGATACATATATATACGAACGAGATAAGATATTCCATTATTTGTATACTAGGTCGCCCACTTGAAACTCTTTATCCATGCGCTTTTTATTTGCCGGCTTGATCTTTTTTTCACCGGCGTGTGACAAGGCTGTCTTAAGATCAGTAGTTACTCGTTGATGATCTAGTAATGCTTGTTCAATGGACCCTATGGATGTGGTACCGGGAATGTGGTCGTGAATTGCTTTTGCATCTCTTCCATACACAGCTTTGAAAGGCGTCATTTTGATGGTTGAGTGGTAGGACGTGTTGTACCAAAATTCCGCAAGGGAAAGGTAACGGTGCCAAGTTTTAGGTTCATCGAAAACAAAGGCGTGAAGATAAGCCTGGAGACACCGATTAACGACTTCGGTTTGTCCGTCTGTTTTTAGGTGGTATGCACTTGAGTGGCAGAGTTTAGTGCCTAATTGCTTGAACAATTGCTTCCAAAAATTACTCATGAAAAGAGGGTCACGGTCGGATATATACAATCGATTTAGGCAAGCCATGTAAGCGATAAATGTCCCGTAGAAAACGTGAAGCGAGTGATGAAGCGGCATAATGTGTGGGAAGGGAAATAAAGTGAGTGAACTTTGAGAGTCGATCAACCACAACCCAAATGACGGTTTTGCCTTTTGATAAGGGTAGGTGAGTAATAAAATCCATGGATATGTCTTCCCATGGTTTGGATGGTATAGGAAGAGGTTGAAGGAGACCATATGGCTTATGATTTTGTGGTTTTGTTGTTTGGTAGATGTCCAGGAAACTGCATTTCGAACAATCGACGGACATTACGAGTTTCTCGTCATGCCGTTTGGATTAACCAATGCACCGTCCACATTCCAAGCCGCAATGAATGGTTTGTTTAGAAACTTTTTACGTCTGTTCATCTTAGTTTTCTTTGATGATATCCTCATATATAGTACCACCTTAGACCTCCATTACCAACACCTTCACACCGTCTTGGAAACTTTACTCACAAATCATTACAAACTAAAGATCTCAAAATGTGAGTTTGCTGCCATCCAACTCCAATTTCTTTGGTCACCATATTTCCGCCGTAGGTGTCACCGCCGACCCGGATAAACTTAACTCCATCCAACATTGGCCAACACCTCATAACATCACCACACTTCGAGCCTTTTTGGGATTAACTGGTTTTTATAGACGTTTTGTTCCCAATTATGCTCACATCGCCTCACCATTGACCGATTTGCTTAAGCAATCGGTTTTTTCTTGGACCCAAGAAGCCGACCATGCCTTCACTCAACTAAAACAAGCAATGTCAGCCTTGTCTACCTTAGCACTACCAGACTTTACTATACCGTTTGACATAACCACCGACGCCTCGGGAAGTGCCAAGGGTGCCGTCTTATCTCAAAAAGACTGCCCATTGCTTTTTTTAGAAAGAAACTTTCAAACCGCATGCAAGCCAAATCCACCTATAAACGTGAAATATTCGCCATAAATGAATCGATTAAAAAGTGGCGTCAATACTTGTTGGGTCGAAAGTTCCGTATATTCACCGACCATCATTCCTTGAAGCACCTCCTTACCCAAACCGTTCAAACCTTAACCCAACATAAGTGGATAACCAAGCTCTTGGGTTATGAATTTGAGCTCCATTATAAGCCCGGGAAAGAAAACAAAGTCGCCGATGCACTTAGTCGGGTCGATATTCCATCTTGCCTTGCCCTCACAACCCCGAAGGCACCATGGTTAAACGAGTTAAGAGCATATTTTACTTTTGAGCCGTCGAAGGTCGGTAAAGTAATTTTGGGTGGTCGTGGGTTAGGAGTCGGGGGCTGTGGGTTTCCATGTGGTGGGGGTGGTGTTGGTGGGGGTGGGTTATAGGGCGGTGGTGGTAATTTGTTAGATGAACTAGATTGTGAAATGGTGGTGATAAGGTTGGAGTTTTGCTCGTATTGGGCTGCAAGTTGTTGTACAACGATATCGAGCTGTGATTTTTAGCTAGTGAGAATTTTTTCGGTGTTTTGGTTGGATGTTTGGATGAGCTTTTGCAGAGAGTCGACCATAACATCCATCGTCTCTTCGAGAGGTGGTGTTTCTTTGCGGGGAGGCATGGTGAGGATGAAGATGAAAGCACCAAATTGATGTTGCCCGTTTCAAGATGGACGGTCTCCCAAAATAACAAGAACAATAAGCTGGAGCAATTTTCTGGTATTCCATTAATGCAGTTCAAAAAACTTAAATATAAAAAATAACAACTAACTCTTCCTAACTTTCTGATATGTGGACTACTGGAACAAAATAAACGGAACAATCATGCAGATTATAAACTAGGAAAACATGCAACTAATGAGAAAGTGGGAAAGTGGGAACTCCATGCAAATTCATGCAAAACACGTGCCAACAATATTCAAATCGGATGGGCTTTCGGGTCATTCTCTTGGGCCTGTCATGAGCGATGGACTCCACACGTTGGACTGCTACTCTTGCGACGGTATCAATACCCTCCCCCTCAAAACTCGATGTCGATAGGAAATTCCGGAAAGTGTAATTTAAATTCTTGTAAATCTTCCCATGTAGCCTCCGCTAATTCCGTATCTTCCCATTTAACTAGAACTTGTTTAATGGTATCATTGGTGATACGATGCTGAAGAACTATGTACCTCCGGTTTGTAGTAATGCGTGTCCTCTGAAATTGACCATTCCGTCATTTCTTCATGACTCGGTTTGAGTAGTGAAACGTGAAAGACAGGATGGATCTTGGAAGTTGCTGATAACTAAAGCTTGTATGCTACCTTTCCGATTCGTTCAATGATTTTGTATGGGCCGAAAAACTTTTTAGACACCTTCCTGTGATGACGTTTTTCAACTGTTTGTTGACGAAAGTCTTGCAATCGAAGGTATACTAGGTCGCCCACTTGAAACTCTTTATCCATGCGCTTTTTATTTGCCTGCCTGATCATTTTTTCATGAGCGTGTGACACGGCTGTCTTAAGATCAGTAATTACTCGTTGATGATCTAGTAATGCTTGTTCAATGGACCCTATGAATGTGGTACCGGGAATGTAGTCGTGAATTGCTTTTGCATCTCTTCCATACACAGCTTTGAAAGGCGTCATTTTGATGGTTGAGTGGTAGGAAGTGTTGTACAAAAATTCAGCAAGGTAAAGGTAACGGTGCCAAGTTTTAGGTTCATCGAAAACAAAGGCGCGAAGATAAGCCTGGAGACACCGATTAACGACTTCGGTTTGTCCGTCTGTTTGTGGGTGGTATGCACTTGAGTGGCAGAGTTTAGTGCCTAATTGCTTGAACAATTGCTTCCAAAAATTACTCATGAAAAGAGGGTCACGGTCGGATATATACAATTGATTTAGGCAAGCCATGTAAGCGATAAATGTTCCGTAGAAAAAGTGAAGCGAGTGATGAAGCGGTATAATGTATGGGAAGGGAAATAAAGTGAGCGAACTTTGAAAGTCGATCAACCACAACCCAAATGACGGTTTTGCCTTTTGATAAGGGTAGGTGAGTAATGAAATCCATGGATATGTCTTCCCATGGTTTGGATGGTATAGGAAGAGGTTGAAGGAGACCATATGGCTTATGATTTTGTGGTTTTGTTGTTTGGCAGATGTCCAGGAAACTGCATTTCGAACAATCGACAGACATTACGAGTTTCTCGTCATGCCGTTTGGATTAACCAATGCACCGTCCACATTCCAAGCCGCAATGAATGGTTTGTTTAGAAACTTTTTACGTCAGTTCATCTTAGTTTTCTTTGATGATATCCTCATATATAGTACCACCTTAGACCCTCAATTACCAACACCTTCACACCGTCTTGGAAACTTTACTCACAAATCATTACAAACTAAAGATCTCAAAATGTAAGTTTGCTGCCATCCAACTCCAATTTCTTTGGTCACCATATTTCCGCCGTAGGTGTCACCGCCGACCCGGATAAACTTAACTCCATCCAACATTGGCCAACACCTCATAACATCACCACACTTCGAGCCTTTTTGGGATTAACCGGTTTTTATAGACGTTTTGTTCCCAATTATGCTCACATCGCCTCGCCATTGACCTATTTGCTTAAACAATGGGTTTTTTCTTGGACCCAAGAAACCAACCATGCCTTCACCCAACTAAAACAAGCAATGTCAGCCCTGTCTACCTTAGCACTACCAGACTTTACTATACCGTTTGACATTACCACCGACGCCTCGGGAAGTGCCATGGGTGCCGTCTTATCTTGACTGCCCATTGCTTTTTTTAGCAAGAAACTTTCAAACCGCATGTAAGCCAAATCCACCTATATACGTGAAATATTCGCCATCACTGAATCGATTAAAAAGTGGCGTCAATACTTGTTGGGTCGAAAGTTCTGTATATTCACTGACCATCATTCCTTGAAGCACCTCCTTACCCAAACCGTTCAAACCCTAACCCAGCATAAGTGGATAACCAAGCTCTTGGGTTATGAATTTGAGCTCCATTATAAGCCCGGGAAAGAAAACAAAGTCGCCGATGCACTTAGTCGGGTCAATATTCCATCTTGCCTTGCCCTCACAACCCTGACGACACCATGGTTAAACGAGTTAAGAGCCTATTTTACTTTTGAGCCGTCAAAGGTCGGTAAAGTAATTTTGGGTGGTCGTGGGTTAGGAGGCGGGGGCTGTAGGTTTCCATGTGGTGGGGGCGGTGGTGGTGGGGGTGGGTTACAGGGAGGAGGTGGAGGTGGAGGTGGTAATTTGTTAGATGAACTAGATTGTGAAATGGTGGTGATAAAGTTGGAGTTTTGCTCGTATTTGGCTGCAAGTTGCTTGTATTTGCTAGTGAGAATTTTTTCGGTCTTTTGGTTGGATGTTTGTATGAGCTTTTGCAGACAATCGACCATAACAGCCATCGTCTCTTCGAGAGGTGGTGTTTCTTTGCGGGGAGGCTTGGTGGGGACGAAGATGAAAGCACCAAATTGATGTTCCCGTTTCGAGATATGGACGGTCTCCCAAAATAACAAGAACAATAAGCTCGAGCAATTTTCATGTATTCCATTAATGCAGTTCAAAAAACTTAAATATAAAAAATAACAACTAACTCTTCCTAACTTTCTGATACGTGGACTAGTGGAACAAAATAAACGGAACAATTATGCAAACTAAAACCTAGGAAAACATGCAACTAATGAGAAGATGGGAACTCCATGCAAAATTCATGCAAAACACGTGCCAACTTCAATCTTTAAATCGGATGGGCTTTAGGGTCATTCTCTTGGGCCTGTCATGAGCGATGGACTCCACACGTTAGACTACTCCTTTAGAGATGGTATCACCCCACATGGCAAAAAGAGTGGGCGTGAAATCAATTGAAGGCGAGAAGGAGAGATGGGAAGCAGGAATTTCGCTCATTTTGAAATCAATAGAGTCTTTATTCAAGTTGGGATTTCGATAGGAGGGGAAACGAAAAAAGGGGCGGGATGGCGAGGAGGGAACACCAAAAACAATACGTGTTATGATTTTGAATTTTATATAGATAATAGGACTAACAAACATGTCTGAATTATAAATTTTAAATAATACCATTTAGACCCGGTTTTTTAACAAGGAATAGGGTCAGAATAGATTTGAACCTTCGGACCCGGTTTGTTTCATAACAAACAGGTCCGAATGTGTTTATAAATGTTGGACGCACTAAAACGTAAGATTTAGACCCTCTTTCTTTTAAAAAAAAACCGAGTTTGAATGTATATATGACTATCAAGCCTGGTTCTTTTTAAAAAAACAGGGTCTAAATCATAAAAAAACATGCCTTAGCCCTTTTTAGCCCGGTTTTAGGTGTTTTTTTTTAAAAAACCGGATCTAAATAGTGGAGCCTAAAAGTGTTTTTTGTAGTAGTGACATTTTTTTATATAATAGTATATTGAAGCATTAATATTAATAGGTTATGTTCATTTAATAAAAAAGATATTTAAATAATGAAAAAAAGCAATAGTAGAAACTTAATAGGGGCCGGGCAACATACATAAATAGTGACGACACTATTAAAGACAACATTTTTAGGTGCAACATGGATAATACGAGTGATGTTATTAGTGGCGACATTAATAGCGACCATATGACTTGTCACCCCTATTACTTTCAACGACTTTTAAGGGTTTTAGCATGGACAAATGTCATTCCTAATACGCATAATTTTCTTAGTGAAACTCAGACCACACTTAAGAGATTAACTAAAAAGAATATGTATTTTAAATATTATTTAATTTAACCCGGATTAAAAATCTAGTGTACGTTCTCAATTATTAGAACTTCAAAACTTGTGATTTTTAGTGCTCATATCATTAAAAGGCTAGTTTTTTAAAAGAAAATATATTATCAAATTAATAGGGATATCTTCAATTCATTAATCTCTTTTAAAAAAAAATGTATGAAATCCAAACTAAATAGGGATGTAAAAGATTTACGGGTTATATTTAAGGGAAGTGGATTGTGTGTGTGTGTGAGTGGGTGAGAGAGATATTGAGAGATATATCCATCCTATGATTCAGGAACGTAACACAGTTCAATTATGGTAGCAAATCTTTTAATATATCTTTAGGATTTTTTATTTTTTTTTGTAAATAAAAATCTTCACACTCACCGATTCTCACATTATCAAACAAATATATAGTTTGCTTTCTCTTTCGGTTCTCCCATAATTATTAACTTCAGTCGACCAGCGCGCGGTTCGTTCAGAGTTGTGGATTTGTGGGTGTGATCGTGATCAGATATTGAAAATGGGTTCTGAGTTTATGAGGATCAAAGGCATTCTTGATAAAATTCCTGCAACAGAAGATGAAACAAGAATAATTTCTGAAGTCTTGAGCATCAAAACGATTCTCGTTAAGAATGGAGACGAATCCGTACTGCATGAGTTGTTAACCAAGCTTCAATGCATGGCGGTTTCTATGAAAATCTTGGAAGCAACCGGGATCGGGAAATCTGTTTGTGATCTTCGGAAAAATGCGTCCAAAGATATTAAGAAGATTTCAAGAATGCTCATCAAAGCATGGAGACTTACTGTCGATGAGTGGATAATAGCTACAGATAAGATGCAGTCTCTTCATCAACAAGAAGAAGGTAAGAAACTACCGACAAAGAAGCAAGTTCATGGAGCCAATGAAGTTGAAAAAGAAGGTGGTGAATTAAACAAAATACCAACTACCAAACAGCAACTTGAAACAACAAAAAGAAAGCTGCAAGAAACCGAGGTACAGCCTGAGAAACGATTGAAGAGCCAACTCATGGTTTTGCCGGAGAAAAAGACTTTCCCCCACGAGATCAAGAAAGGAGAGTTAACGGCTGTGAGACCAAATACTTTAGAGAAGAGAAGTTTTGAAAAGAAACTTGAAGCAACAAAGAGAAAGCTGCAACAAGGTTACAACGAAGCACAAAACATGAAGAAGATGAGAAGAACACAAGTGCTTGAGGTGCATGAGGTGTTGAGCCTGGCTTTGGCTCATAAACATCCGGACACTAACAGGTTTGGCAAGCGCAGGAGTGGTTGTCTGGTTTAGTACGTTGAGCATTTTCATTAATATATAATTTAGTGTGAAACAAAGTTTTGCATTCAAAGTTTTGTACGTTCTTATCATTGATGGTACAAATTTTGCTTACGTTTTTTTTCAATATATAGAATGTTCTTTGGAGTTTTTAATTTTTTGAGTTTTCATTAATATAGTCTCGATCTCAATGGGTCACGCTAAATATATTTTTAAATAAATCAAATGGAACCTCAATTAAAAACAACATTTGAATTTAGTTTCAACCCGAAAATTGAATTTAAATAATTAGTATACAATGTATATATTAACTCATAAATTAGCATGAAGTTTAATGAAATTTTCTATATTAATTTTTTTAAATGTAATTTTCTTTAACTAATTAATTTATTATGTAATTAGATTATAGGAAAAGGGAAAAAAATTTAATTGTTGGCTAAATGTGATGTCCACAAATTATATAAACTTGAAATAAAGCTCTAAACAACTAGAATTAAGCCTATTAAAATCAATAACACAACATGCTTTCAAATCTCGAATAATTAACTAACTCATATAATATTCTAACACAACAATAACTATAGAATTCAAGAACACAATAACCCTTATTTCAACACAATAACTATGGAGAACACAAAATAAGGATTCAAGATTTCTAGAATAGAGGCAATTCAAACACATTCACGCATAAATAAAAAAATCAAATCAAAAGCTCAACCAAGGCATTTGTTATAACCATATTTGACTTTATTTAAATTTTAATGGTGCTATTACCTAAATACTATGAGTCTATAAAAAAATTACACTACAATATGACTCCGACAATCTCTCTAATGACAAAATCATACATAGAATAGTAGTCTAAAAATATATTGATTTATCATTCAAGTACTATATATGGTTCGGGGTGTCTTGAGCCAAATGACAATATATCATTAAAGTATACCAGCTTCACATTTGATAGATCATTCTAAAGTAGTCGTGTTCATTTAGTTTGTTGAGCATTTTCAAGATTTATTTTAACTAATGAATGCAACATATGTTAATTTACTTGGCTAGTGAGACAAAGTTTTGTATTGAGAACCATGTGACCTTTATATATAGGCTATACGAATATATGTCATCCATAGTACCACTATAAGAATTTAAGCTTTTTGCGGCCATAACTTTTTCCGCCGACAAATTGTTAAATCCAGAAATTAATTTTTAATAAATTTGATACGAGAAATGTACAAAGTTTTATATGAGTTATAAATGGATATATGTGATAAGGTGTGATTATAAACTAGAGGGGCCAATACCGTCACAAGAGAACTTAAATAGTGAAGTGACTATGTATGTAATTATGAAAAACTTATATATATATATATATATATATATATATATATAGAGAGAGAGAGAGAGAGAGATCCCTTGCGAACACAAATATAATTGCGAACTTGCGAACCGTGGTTTTTTGCATTGTCTACATATTTCATGGTGGACATAAACTATTTGATCAAACATAGTGGCTCTTAGCAGGAAGCTAAGATTTAATTGCTTCATTTTGTGACTTATTTATTTTTAAAAAAATTACAATAAAATATGATAGGCTTTAGATGCAATGCAATATTTCTAGACAAGATGTAGTGGTTTTCAATTAAAGAAATGATTGAATTCTTAATCTAGATGCACTAGTTTTTAGGAGAAGTTATGTATTTTAAACCGGATGTAGTGATTTTGTAAAGAAGATGTAGTGATTTGTAAAGAAGATGTAGTGTTTCTACCGAATGCAGTGATTTTCTAGTGAAGATGTAGTATTTTTAAACGAGATGCAGTGATTTTAGATTAGATACAGTTGGTTTCAAAATAAAAAACATTGAATCCTTAACCAAGATGCAGTATTTTTAAGGAGACTTTACGTTTTTTAAACAATATGTAGTAATTTCAAGCCGGATGCAGTGATTTTCTAAACAAAATAAAGTGTTCGTAACATTTGTATCTTAAGACCATTTATTAAAAAGGACACACGCATTAATATAAAATTTATCCACCATTAAAATCTAATTGCATCTAGTACCACCGTCACTACACAACAACAAGGCTGAATCCCGTCAAGAGTTATTTACGAGAAAAGTAAGATATAGACTCTTAGGTAAAGAGACTACTTTTAAAAGAGTTCCTAAAAAAAGTATCACATGCAAAACGTCAATTTAAAAAATAATTTCTTTAAAGAATAGATAATATTTTAATTATTAATATGAATATAATATTTTAATTATCTGTGTATATTTATATAGATAATTCAATAGTGAGATATTAAATATAGTGAATATCTCACCATCCACTTGTTTGCAAATTTAATCCAAAGGCCAAAGTCACCGCCATTTGCAGTCAAATGGCGTTTGCACGTTCACTGTGAATTTATGGTTCGCAAAGGATCTTTTTTCGGATCTAATAGAAACGGTTTCTAAAACAGGAACTCTAGTAACACTGCATCTAGTATATAAAATCACTACATCCAACTTAAAATCATTACATCTTATCTAAAAAAGATGTAGTTCAATTAAAACTAGTCCATTATACGTGAATTAATCAATGGATTATCATTTAAGAACCAATACATCTTGTCTAAAAATCACTGCATCTAACATAAAATCATTGCGTCTTGTATAAGAACACTGCATCTCATCTTTACACAAAATAATAATAATAATAATAATATTTAATAATATAATAATAATACATACATATTATTTACGCCAACATTATTTGACTTTTGTAGCCATTGATTGCCAAAAGTAGCCTGTTCGCAAATTGCGAACTATTTCAAGCGTTCGCATATGATCCTTATACTATATATATATATATATATATATATATATATATATATTGACATTCATAAGTCAATGAATTGCAAGAAACCATTTCCACAGCAACATATATTCATACATACGTACAGTCATGGTTAGTTCTTTATCTTCAATTTGTGATCCAGAATTAGTCTTGTTAGGCTTCTCAATTGTTAGGCTTCTCAATCATCATCTTCTTCAAAGAAACTTTTAGGTATGCTTGTTTTAATGGCTTTGAAGCTTCAAATGGGTTAAAGGTGAAATTAAGGATCAAAGAATGTTTCTTGTTGTTATGTAGTTCTTATGGATTGGTTTGGGCTGTGGAAAACATCCTACAATGTTAGAAGTGTTAAAAAATGAGTTTTTATGAGTTTTGGTAGGAGAACAGCTAGCCAGGCGACCAAACTGGTTGAGAGTAAGGGAGGCATGGGCGTGCCTGTAAAGGTCACACGCCTGCCTGTAAAGGTCACACGCGTGCCTTGTTTTCTAGCATCAGATTCAGCCTGTGATTAATATATTATTGGTATTATTTCATGTAGAGACTTGTCATTGGCAGGTTCACTATACTATTGTCAATTGTGGACTGTTATACATCATTACTAATTATAAGGTGACTCTTCTAGACTAATTTTCATATGTGCAACATGTGTGTTATTAAAGTGAGTACTTGTATGTATTCACCATATGTGTTATTCAGCATGCTGCTTTGTGTCGTAGTAGGCTCAGAAAATAGCACAGTACTATGGCTGAGTTTGTTGCCCTGGGTCTAGAACCAATGGTTGGCAGGTTATCATTATGTGTTGCCTATATGTGATATTATACATGGGTTTATATGATTGATAGTCCGGTTTACTCACTAAGCTTTCGCAGCTTATCAGATATTATTTCATATGTTTTGCAGGGCACAACAAAGGCGAGCAAAGTTTCGGTTTGACTACATTTTGATAAACTTTTTAGAACCAACTAATGCCTGGTTTGTGAATGACCGGTTTTGGTTTTAAACTTGTGATAATACATATGTAAGTATTTTAGATACAATAGATTTTTGAATAGTTTACGCTTCCGCTTTTATGAAAAACTTTCAGATGTGGTTTTACTACAAGCATCAAATTTTAGAAATTGGGGAATTACAACTTGGTATCAGAGCCACGGTTTGAGGGATCTGGATGTGTGTTATGCACATGCTAGACTTGAACCATGGTTTTGAAAATTTTCAAACTGGAGGCTTGTAGTTTGGTGAGTATACTAGCAATTATATTGATTATGTATTATGTGAAAATCATATGCTAGTACATGATGTGTTTAGAACAGATATGTTATATGTGTACAACTGTTAAGAGTTGGCTTTATATGTGCATTCGTTATGAATTGAATTGTATATGAATAAATGAGAACATGATGTACAGATTTTGACCCAAGCTTGTGAAGTAAGGTACCAAGTGGTGAAAGTTAAGATTTGGTATGTATAGTGAATTTGAAGTAGTAAGTGGGCCATACTACTACAATTACACAGTATATGCTAGAACTTGACATAATCATCGTTGTAACCCTATGGATCAGGTCAGGGGTGGTGTGTTAGAAAAAAAGTTAATATATGTTGATTAAGCTTTCCTATGAGCATTAAAGAATATATGTGAATGAAATATGTACTAAGTGTTTCAACAACATAAGAGTGAAACGTGTTAGAACTCAGAGAGTATATGTATCGTTTTATACAGAACTAGTTTCATGTTAAAAGTTTAGAATGGATAGTACAAGAGGTTTGAGAGTAGTAAATAACCCTAAGTGTGGTTTTACTCATAGAGCCGAAGGGACAAAAACCAGTATTACAAGTGAATGTATTCCTATAAAGATATAGCATGACGGGGGTGTGAAAGCCCTATATTTGAATTGCTAAGTATCAGAATCTGCAAATGGAGAATCTAGAGCAAGAGAATTTAGTAAAGTGATGGAGCAGAGTATATGTCATATAACATTCATAAGTTGTGGAACAGATAGAATAAGGAAGTGATCCGATAAGAGTTAGTAACAAGATTAGCTATAAAAGGTAAAAGGGGTTAATCCTTAACCCTAAGTTATTATTCATGAAGTATCAAAGGGTTGTACATTCAAGAATTTTCCACGTGTCAATCATCTTAGCAGATTGACTATCGGTCATAAATGGATTTCAGAGATTGAGAGTGCATTTCATATATGTACGTATACACCTGCGAATAAAGTGAAATATGTGATAGAGTAGATGAGAAGCAAAACAAAAGATTAGTGGGATATGAAGAAAAATAGAGGAGTTATAAATGAATTGAGAGCATGATGTGGAAAGGGTTTGAAGACATTATAAATGCATAGTTTTTGCCATAGTCAGAGATAGGTAGAATTGTGAGTGGATTCCACAAGTAGAACAGATAATAAAGACAATCCTAGAAATTAATGTGGAGTTTTAGAAGAACACATATTTTGTTTAGATTATGTTGTAAATGAAAAAGATGAAAATGTAAAAGTATATGATGACGTTCCAGCCTAGCATATGAGAATTTATTGACGCTTGTAAACACTCAAAACGTGAAATCCATGATGGATGTAGCCAGAACTACAAAGTTGGAATTAGAGAAACAGAAAAGAGGAGGAAACCGATAGAGAAAGTTGCACCGGTGTTTAAGAAGACAAGAATGGAGGTTCGACGAAAGAAGGTGATGCAAAAGACCTAACCTATAAGTTCAACAAGCAAGAGACTTCATATGGGAAATGCAAGTTTGGTTCACCAACATGTTTAAAATATGAAAATTCAGTCACATCAATAAGAATTGTGCGAACTTAAGAAAGTGAATGAAGAGAATATATCAATAATCAAAAGTGAAGCTTTCCAGATTACAACCGAGGAATCTAGAACAGAATTAAGTATGGTTATAGAAATTTCGATCATATGTGTATAAGCAAAATGTGATAGAAATGGACATTATTAGATTCCTTATTGAATTTATACCTATGAATATGAGGGAATCTCACGTAGTGATTGGAATAGATTAGTTAAATCGTAACCAGGCTATGATATTATGTGAACAGAAAGTGATATAAGTTCATCTCCCAAGTGGGGAGGAACTAATTATATGTGCTAATGTCAAACAGGATAGTTATATGTGTGTTCAGTTTCTAAAGCTAGAAAGTATCTTTAGCATTGATACATTGTTTTCTTAACTTATGTTATAGATATTAAATTGAAGAAGAACATATGAGTTTGAAAGATATAAAAATAGTGTGAGTATCCTAACATGTTTCCCCAAGATTTTCCGGGGGTACCGCCAAACAGACAGGTCGAATTCAGAATTGAATTAGTGATGGGAACTTCACCCATTATGAGAACTTCGTACAGACTTGCTCCTCCATGAAACAACTCCAAGAACGGCTAGACAAGGGGTTTATTAGACCCAGTAGTTCTCCGTGGGGTGCTCCTGTTGTATGTGTGAAAAAGAAGGATGGTACCATATATATGTGTATTAATTAATGTGAGCTTAATAAGGTGATTAACGAGAATAGATATCCGTTGCTCAAAATATGAGAAATCAACTTAAGATCAGAACGGATGACATTCCTTAAACTGTGTTCATAACATGTTTGGGCATTTTGAATTTATTGTGATGCCTTCTGGCCTTACTGATGCAGTAGTGTTTATGTATTAAATGAATAATATGTACAGGCCAATGTTAAATAAGTCAATAATTAGGTTCATAAACGATAGTCATACTTATTCTAGGAGTCCATTAGATCATGAGAAACATCTTTGATGAATCTTAGAGATACCGAGTAGAGAACAGTTATATGAAATGTACTCTAAATGTGGATTTCAAGATTAAAAAAGTGCAATTCGTTACACATTTAATTAACAAAGATGGACTTGAGATGGATTAATCTATATAAATAGGAGAAATATTGAAGTGGGAGCCACCAAGGAACTTGATAGTGATCAACAGTTTTACGGGATTAGCAACAGAAATTGTGAAACACCAGTTCTTGCACCGCCAAAAGTGATTGAAAAGACGATAGTATTTTGTGATGTTTTGTATAGTGAGTTGGGAAGTGTATCGTTCACACTGATCATAAAAGTTTGAAATAGTTTGTGGATCAGAAAACCTTAAATTGTGACAGAAACGTTGATTAGAACTACTAAAAGATTGACTAGAATATTATATTATTCTGGTAAGGATAAAGTTATAGCCAATGTTTTAAACAGAAAGTCAGAAACAGTACTTATGAAGGATTAGTCATTAAAATAATAATTACAATACTCTTATTCTAATGTGATAAAATGATCAAAAGTGAAAACTATAAATAGCAAGTAATTAATCTTGTTAAAAACAGTTGTGATGTATAGATTTAATATGATCATATATGGGTACGAGGTTACAGAAATGCACTTCAGAAATCATATGAGAAGTTATCATCAGTGTAGATCTCGGTAGGACTCTTTGGTTGCTCCCATTTTAGCACTGCCTCAATCTTGGCCGGATCCACTTTCACTTTTATCCCTCAATCTTGGACGGATCCACTTTTATCCCATCTCTATTCACCAGGTGACCTAGAAATTGAACTTCTTGTAACCAAAACTCACACTTAGGGAACTTTGCATACAATCTCTCTCGCTTCAAAGTCTCTAATACCTCCCGAAGATGTCGTTCATGCTCATTCCGAGTCTTAGAATATACCAAGATATCATCGATGAACACAATCACGGATCGATCTAGCATGGGTCGGCATACCCTGTTCATTAAATCCATAAAGGCTGCTGGTAAGTCCAAAGGGCATTACCACAAACTCATAGTGTCTGTACCTCGTCCTGAACGCAGTCTTACTGATGTCTTCATCCCGTACTCGCAATTGGTGATACCGTGATCGAAGATCTATCTTAGAAAACCACGATGCTCCTTGTAGTTGGTCGAATAGGTCATCTATCCTGGGTAGCGGGTAGCGGTTCTTAATGGTAAGTTTATTCAACTCTCTGTAGTTAATGCACATCCGAAAGGACCCATCCTTTTTCTTTACAAAAAGTATCGTGCTCCCCACGGCGAACTACTCGGTCGGATGAACCCCTTGTCTAGCAACTCTTGCAGCTGACTCATCAATTCCTTCATTTCTGGTGGTGCTGTCGGTGCCGCGCTAGGTATTAAATCAATCCTGAACTTTACTTGTCGTTCGGGCGGTACCCCTGGTAGCTCTTCCGGGAATACCTTGGGGGAATTCCCTAACAACCGGTATGTCGTTCACATCCACTGCTTTTTTTTCCTTAGTATCATCGATCAATTAGGCTAAGAACGCAGAACATCCATGTTGATTAATGGCCCAATTTGAATTCTGCCGGCTCACATATACGCCTACGGCGTTGATTTCGACGGAACAAAACAAAACCCAAATGTGAATCTTTACTCAAGAACACAATTCATCGACGACCACTGATCTCAAACACATCAAGGAGGATTCCTATGGATTTAATTTGTTAATGACCAAGCTTGAGGTTACTAGGATTCATTTAGTCTCGGCTAGGGTTCCGACGAGGAACCGACGCACGGACGCAAATGCGACCGAAGGAAACGCCCTCGCTTAATGCTAAAACAGTCAAGCAACGTTATAGATGCAGAATGGAAACAACTCAGTACGTTAATTTTAAAAACAATAAAATGAAAAGCAAAAAGAATATTAAATATATTATAAATTAAACCTTTTGTTTTGATTAAATAAATCATTTAAAAAATCTGAAACTGTCTATAAATTTAGGTTACATGTTATTAAGTTTATAAGTTCTAGCTATACGTATTTTTTAATACTTAAATTAAAATATGTGTTATATGATAAAATATTAAAACTATTATTTTTATAAAGATTCTTTTTATTTAATTTTTAATTTTTAATTTTTAATTTGTATTCAATATCTTATAGGTTGAAAATTAATTTGCATTGATTTGACTTTCTTAAATATTATTTATTATGGAAAGTTTAGTTATAAAAATGGTATTTAAGAATCTAATTAACTCCATATAATTGTTTCCTTGTAGGGTTAAATAAGGGTAAATTAGTAATTTTAAATTAGTTAAAATTGAGAGATTTCAAAGGTCTAAATGTTTTATAATATAGTATAGATATATATATATTTATACTACTAAATAAAGCATTTAACATTCTCTCTCCTCTTAAATTTTAGGACTTCTTAAAATTTAATCAATATAAAATCTTGACCCTTCATTTAATCTAAATTAATCTCATCCACTCAATCTTTAACCATTTTATTCTCTCCTAATTTACTTTAACTTTTTATTCAAAATATATTATCTCATACTAACACAATTATCCACCCACATCAACATAATTTTTAAAATTTTATTAACTCTTCTCTTTATTTCACCAATATAAATATTTTTTCTTATTTTATTGTTTTTTAGAATTTATTTTTAAAATTAATAAAATAGTTAAATGTAAATAAAAGAAAATTTGAAAAAACCGGACATGTTGCTGTAGAAAACTTTTTCGTGACATTGAATCGCGCGAATAACATATCATTACATTTTTTAAAGCGACATATTGTAAACCAAAAACTATTTACCGCCGCAGCATTGCGCGGGTACGATGCTAGTATATATATATAATTACTACCAGCCCCACTAACATTTCCCCTAGGCCCGTTGGTGATTAATGGCCCAATTTGAATTCTGCCGGCTCACATATACGCCTACGGCGTTGATTTCGACCGAACAAAACAAAACCCAGATGTGAATCTTTACTCAAGAACACAATTCATCGACGACCACTGATCTCAAACACATCAAGGAGGATTCCTATGGGTTTAATTTGTTAATGACCAAGCTTGAGGTTACTAGGATTCATTTAGTCCGGTGCAACCAAGAACAGGGCCTTACTTTATGGATTACTTAAAGGTTCAAGACACAAAATCAGTTGTAATGAGCCATGTACATTATCTAGAGTAGGTTTTAATCCATAGTTCTCGACTTTTGTATTGTTAATCGGCCACAAGATATGGGTTTCTACCTTTAAAGTTCTCGGTTTGGTTATCTCAAGAACAGACCTCAACTCTTGATTGTTCTAAGGTTTCTAACATTAATCAGTAACATAGGGTAGTGGTTACATACCTGAAGATTTGCAGCTGGTAACACAAGAATTGGTGAAGAGATTTACTTCCCACTTTTGCTCTTTCCCTCGGCAGACACACAGGCACTCCAATGTTCAAATGGGCTTGGCTGCTACAGTAACCCTAAAGCTTGGGGAATGTTCCCTAGTACCTCTTTTATACTCTTCTACGACTACAAAGCCCAATCCTTTAATTAAAGCTTAAGCCCAACAATTGGAAGTATCTATATAAAAATACATATACAAGCCCAATACATTGCAAAACCCTTTAATTAAATAAAGAAGTCCCAAAGAATGAGACACTAATTTAATACAAAAATTTCCTTAACTAGTTACAATTATTCAGAAAAAACGGGTGTTACACCAACAAACATGGAAATCCGATACTTTATCGGATTCCGACACCAACGAAGAAATCCGACACTTAACTATCGGATTCCAACACTTGGAAACTCTACATGCATACGGAATCCGACACTTGCGGATTCCAACATAGAAGGAAATCCGGGCCATGAAATCTGACAATCCGACTTATGCGGAATCCAACACCTTCATACCTGGAATTCCGATACTCACTTTAATCATCCAAACAACTTCATTCTTGTTGGTTTTAAGCCCAGGACATCTTAGAACATCATATTCGACTTGTATGAACATCTTAAACACATCAAATCCTAACAAAAACACCATTTATGCAAAACCCATTTAGAAGATGAGTTTCCATATTCTTCAAGGTGTTTTTGCTTGAATTTGTGTTTTTAACACAACAACACTCGATTCTAATCTTCTAAACATAATTAAATCATAGTACCAACCTTTGGAAATTCGACAACCGAATTCTTCTTCTCCTGAAATCCAATAGCAGCAAGGGGACGAGAGAAGTGTGTGTGTTTTGTGTTTTGCTTTTCATTGACTTTGGGTCAGCTAACACACACATCTTTACTTATACACACACACACACACATTCCAGATGAGGTTTGCCAGTGGATTTTCTTAACTTTCTTTTTATTACTTATTTACATATACATACATTACTTAATATATATACATACGTACACACACAAAAACACACAATTATACATAACATACATATACTTACTTAAACTTAACAAATACAGATGACTAAAATACTCCTATCATATTAACTACGTACACGTACATGATACTTACAACTAGGCTCAAGTTGAGGATGTTATATATATATATATATATATACGCACACACACATATGGGACGGTCCAAACGGGAACTGTTTTTAGTGAGAGAACTACGAGTACCAATTTTGGCACTTTATAAAAAAAATTAATGGCTAATAATTCTAAGTGCTCATTAATGAGTCATATAATGGCTAATTTATAACACACTAATGAGAAGTAAGGAAAAATTAAGTCTCGCTCATTTATGAACGTTCACTTGAACGCAATTTACTGTTGAAAAATATATATGACCAAAATATTGATATTAATGAGTTATGAATATGTTATAAATAGTTTTCTCTATTCTCGAAAAAAAAATATTTCTCATTTGAACTTTTTAATATATATATATATATATATATATATATATAAAACTAGAGTGCCAATGTAGAAAGTGTAGCAAGAAAGGAAGGAGTGTCACGTGTCCCTCCCTCGTTAAGGATATACTATTAATCCTCCTAGCTTAGTTGTCATCTTTGACTACCCCTCTATTGGGTTTTATGGATTAAAAACAATCAATTAATATGAATAGCAAAATAATAATCGTGAATTTAAACAACCAAAAAAGATAAGATAATACCTTTGTGTTTAAACTTCAAAATTTCCAATGTGTGTATATTCGACAGACCATAAACCAAATGGTTTTGTGGTTCTCGGCTGTGGGATCAAAACAGAGAATGAGGGAGAGTGTTTAGGGTT
Source organism: Dittrichia graveolens (assembly GCA_038502395.1). NCBI lineage: Eukaryota > Viridiplantae > Streptophyta > Magnoliopsida > Asterales > Asteraceae > Dittrichia > Dittrichia graveolens. The sequence continues at coordinate 30,829,281 of JARJIL010000006.1, forward strand.
TTGATTGCAGTAATGATTCAATTTAGACTTATTTACTATTTGTAAACAAACCCTGCCCAAGTCTACTAACATTAAACTCATCTTAGTTGACTTTAATCAATACAAAAATACCCCTTGAGATTTGAATAATTTAATTATCAAAACCCTTTTAATTAATTAATATACTTACTAATTAATCAACTTTTAAATGTTAAACGAATATTTAACATATTCACTTAGAAAAAATAAATAAACTATTTATTATTTATTTATCACTACAAAAAAAGATCTTTAGCGGCGACAAAAGTCGTCGCAAAACGTCAATTTGTCGCCTCATAAAGTTTATTGCGGCGACATGTCACCGCAAAAAACTTGTGCCAAAAAATTATTTACGACGACAAAAGTAAGTATTAGCGGCGACACATGACGGACCAACCATTTGCCACGTGTCCACTATTTGCGCCGACATAATCAGTTTTTGCAGCGACTATTATTATTTTATTTATAAATAAATGATAATATATTTAATACTTTTTACGGCGACATTTGACTATTTGCGGTGACCGTAATTATTTAATTCTTTTAAAATTAATTATATATTAAATTCTTTTTGCGGCGTCATGTGAACCTTTTACGGCGACATATATTATATTGTTTTAAAATTAAAATTAAAATAGAATTGCATTGTGTCGCCGCTAAAGACCTTTTGCGGCGACATGTCGCCGCAAATACCCTTATTTTTTCCAACAGCAGCTTGCTGTAATTTGGGATTCCACCCGGGAATCATAAACCTGCTATAAGCAACAAAAATAAAACAATACACCATATGAAACGAGGTCAAATAGTTACTTGATACAAAACAAACGATAGTTTGAATGACAACATAAATGTTTTAAAACAAATGACATGTTTGTTAACAAACTAATTTTCACTACTGTCTTCATCATTAGACTCTCTTCATCATGAGGCATATTGGTTTTGAGCTGATTTTGATTTTGAGTGAAAGAGGGAAAATTGACACTAATACCTGCGTCTTGATAGATTGCCTCTGCATTACTCTCTTGAACACGTAGCTGATTTTGAAGCTGGGAACGTTGAGACTTAAACATGTCATCTACCTCAGCCTGTGTATACAATCGTCGGGCGGCACGTGATTGTGCGCTCCATCGTGTTGTGGATGAAGATGAAGAACTTAACGTTCTACCTACTCCACGAACATGTCCACGACGTTCACCCCAACACCAACCGAAGGATTTCTTCTTCGCTCAACGGATTATGGCTCCCAATTTGACCTTCCCTCAAAAAAGACCATACGGTGCTCTGTAATTATAAGACAAGAATGATTGTTATCATAAATAATTACTTACATGGTTTTCACCAAGTTCGTCGTTTGTATCATGACTAGGGCCTTGGGCTGGCTCGTCGTTATCTGTGTTGTGTTCGTTTGACCAATATTGCCATGTGCTGCTCGAGGAACTAATGGCTCCCCGTGAAACCTCCACGTTGTGTAGACCTCGCTAAACCCATATTGATGTATGTGAACCCCGAGTCCACTAAGCGGGAGAAATAAGTGGTTATCACAATTCTCACATGGGCAACGACATCTACCAAAGCTATTTAAGTAGTCCTTACACCTATTGAGGAATGCGTCAAGACCACTAAAAAATTCAGGAGTATTACGATTTGCTAAAGTAGTCTAACTCTTATCGATCGTCATAACTGCGTTTAAAGCATACCATAATTATTAAGAATACAAATCACGTATTAATTTTTTCCCTAAGGAATGCGAGATGTTTGTAGGAGGGTGGTTGTCCTAACCCATTGAATACCTTATCTCATATGTGAATACATATTACATGATCGGTCATTTAAGAAAAATTTCGCAGCATTGACCCTTAGCTCCCAAGTATATAAATAATATATACCCACGAAGCATAGAGTAAATGACAAACGAATCTTTCGCATGTAACAAGCATTCACATCCTAAATGAGATAAAGTATTCAAAAATCCGTCCCAACATGGGAACAACCCGAAATTAATTTCGAGCGGGAATTCTAAGCTCACACACGCAAATGAACAATTAGTATGATTACTAACAATCCATTACTAATACTAAATGAACAATTATTTTAACAAAATTACTAGGAATAATTAACATCATATAAATTAAAACTAACATTAATCTAATTTCTAACATTGTTATAAATTAGATTAATCTAATTGCTAACATTGATCTAATTTCTAACATTAATAGATACTAACAATAATTAAAGATTAACACTAGCTAACAATAATCTAACATTATTAAAGCCAAATAATAATTTAACATCATCAATTAAATAAAAACACTAAATCAACACTAATTCAAGATTAACAATAACTAACAATAATCTAACATTATTTACACTAAATAATAATCTAAAATCATCAAATAAACTTTTAACACATAATTATATATAATCAAGTATTGTAACATTGATCTAACATTCAACAGTATTAGTGTACTAACAATAATTAAAGATTAACATAAATCAACAATAAACTAACATTATTAACACTAAATAATAATCTAACATTATCAACTAAAATAAATTAATATTAAAACTAATAAAAACTAATATAATCTAACAATAAATTAACTAAAATTATAATCTAACATAATTAAATAAACAAATTAATATCAAAGCTAATAAAAACTAAAATTATAATCTAGCATACTAAAAACAAAGTAATATTAAAGCTAACTGATAAAATATTTAAAAAAAACCTTGAGTTACCGGCGGCAGGGAGGTGATCGGATGGATCGAGAGGAGGAGAACAAACAACCTCCAAATCAAAAAACCATATATTAACAACAAAAATTAACAAAAAAACAGCAAAAGAAACAAAATAAACTTACTTCCCGGCGGTGGCTCGGCGGCAGCGGCAGGGGAGGAGGCCGGAGGAGGAGAAGAGAGGACGCGACTTTGAGAGCTCGGAAGAAGGCGACGGCAAATGCTCGTGAGGTCGACAGCGACGGTGACGGCTACGGAGGCGACGGCGAGAACTCGTGGGAGGGGGGCGGCTGATCGCGAGAGAGCACAGAATGAGAAAAAAAAGAGACCCGCAACCAAATATCTCGTAAACCTTTTTGCGGCGACACATTGTTATTTGCGATGACACTTAATTAATTAGTATTATAAAAAGAAAAATTCATTTGCGGTGATAATTCACTATTTGCAGCCACATGTAATATTTTAGGTGGGAAAATATCCCGCCATTATTTTCACAAAAATAAAAAAATAAAAATTAAATCATTAGAGTATTAGCGACGACATTTGTCGACGCAAATAGTCTTTGTTGAAAGTCAAACAACCTTGACTGGAATTTTGTCTTTTAGTGGACCTTTAGCGGCGACATATGTCACCGCAAATAAGTGTCGCTGCTAAAACTTGTTTTTCTTGTAGTGTATTAATTCACTTCACACTATCGTTGGTAATTTTCAAAGATGATTCTAATTTGGTGCACACACACTTACACACTCCCACTTGTACAAGATAAGTAACACGGCTTATTCACCGTTAGCCTAAAGAGGTCCCCGGATAGACATTTGAGTAAGGAATCGATTCTTAAAGCTCAAAATAATTTCTCGACTCTGATCTTTGACTCTTTGCACGAATAATAATGTGATGTGCGTTTTACGAACCGGTTTTAAATTTATAAAATGAAATTACTAGAGTACCAATTTAACACAATAGACAAGAGAACTTAATCATATTATAATATAATATAGGCAAGAACGAGTTCGAACACAAAAGAAACGAGTATGATTTTAGATATAACTAAACTAATTTACTACTAAACTACTAAAAAGCAATAAAAAGGGAATTTTTATGTTCTATCTCAACTTAAGCAAACAATTAACTAACTTTAATCCTAATAATCAGAGTAACAAAGATTTAAAATCTAGAAGGCAATAAGCAAGAAACTTTTCGGATTTAAACTATCAAGATGTGAAGAATCTCTACTTAGACTTTGAATCCCCCTTTTACTTGAAATAGTGCTAAATCGGTATTCGGGACGAGTACCGAAAAAACTAGGTACAATAGGTACCGGTACAGTAGTATGAATATTCGGTACGGTATTCGCGGTACCATCTTTAAACCAAATTCGGTACTCGGTAAAACCAGTACCGGTTCCGGTACCATGCTCACCCTTAAGTCAATTAATTCGTATTATGATAGGTGTAAGACCTGCAAACCTGGGCTAGTAGATTAGCGGGTTTACGGTATGTGCTTATTTGTGTTTTGATTGCATTAATTTAATTATGTGATTAATTAAGTGAATTAGATTATTAATTAACTGAATTTAGAATTATAAGTGTGTATGTATGCATGTTTGGCCGTAGATATGCATGCATATTTTTAGTGGGTTACACGTGTGGGGGTGTTGTGATATTTGGCCACCTACTTTTGCATGTTAACATTTGAGGGTGTCTTTCACCTGCTCATTATCTTCAAACATAGAAAGTGTATGTGTTTTGAAGTTGCTTTCTGCAAAAGAAGAACCAAAGAAAGAAAAGAAGAAAACAATCGGATTCTTCACTTTGTGTGATTTTAATTCTAGTTCACGTTCAAGTTCAAGGTTAGATGTTGTTCTAATGTGCTTAATGTTTTAAGTGGTATGATCTTTGATAAAAATAACTTAGATTTATGATGAACTATATGATCGGTTTGAGGGAATTTGATTGTATGGGTTTATGTTTGTTCTTGTGATTTATTAACTTGAAATAGTTTATAATGCATGAATATGTGTTTAAAAGTATTAAAATATGTTTCTAGTATGATTTGATGATTGTTAAGAAATCTGGGTTTGAGTTATGATGTTATGAGGATGGCGGATTTGATAAAATTATGAAGTTATCGGATTTAAATAAAGAAAATAGGAAAACCGATTGTTGGCTAATTTGATAGTTGATGAAAACCAGAAGTTATGGAAAACCGACACTCACAATCCTATACTAGAAATCCGATACTGGGAATATGACAACCTCAAATCCGATTGTTATATTTATATATGAAATCCTAAACTTGGAAAGTGATAAGTCAGAATCCGATACATGAAACCGATACATGAAATCCGGAACTTGAAATCCGGGAATATTGAAATCTGACATTTCTAAAACCAAGACTTAGATTCTGATACATGTGTTGCGGATTTCTAAGAACCCGATACTCTAGTTGCGGATTTTCAAGAATCCGAGAAGTAGGAAATCCGATAGTTAGAATCCCGACAGTTTGAAATCCGGCGGATTTCCTAGAATCCGATAATTTGGGAAATCCGACATTCTATGTTTTGATTTATATTTGTTTATTTGATTATTTGATGTCGTGAATGAAATATAAATATATGATTAAATATATTTATGGGATTTGGACTGATTATTTGTTATTGTGTTTTCAGGCAATCCAAAGGCTAGTAACATTAGACTTCTGAGTACTTCAACATAGATAGAAAGGTGAGTGGATGTTGAACGTGAATGGTAAAGATTTGGTTAATGTTATTGATGTGATGCATGATTGTATTTGATGGTTTGATATTGGAAATGTTGATTGTGAACATTTATATTGATGACTCTTGCATGATTATTTGATCGATGTGCACTCTTAGTATGATTTTGAGTTGCGTTTGAGAAGTCAGCTACACGTGGAATTGGGCTGGGCTCGTCTACTAGTTGGTTGAACAGTGGTAGCCTTACTATTGCATATGTTGCATCAGAGTGGGATTTCACCGTGCCAATTCAGTAGAGGGCTATCGGTAAACCTTTGCTTTGGCCGGCATTGGTTGTAGGTTCAGCGCCAAACCGCCGGTCTTCTTAGAGTTGTGATTACATGTTTAGTATTGACTTGATGTTTGCTTTTGGGTTTGGCTTCTACTCACTTAGCTTTGTGCTAATTCCCCACAGTTGTTACTTTTTGCAGGTCTGTGCCTGTGAGTGTTCATCAAAGGAGAAGTTGACCTAACTCTGATATCAAGATTTTAAATGAAATGAGCCAGTCTTTTGTAACACAGAGTTTATGCTTGTTGGATCTTAAAGAATAAATATTTTGTTATGTAAATGTTTGTGAATGAAATGAATGTTTAATTAATTAAAGTTTTCGCAGCGTAATTAAAAAAAAGGCTTAGAATTTATGGTGTTACAATAGGCTTAATGTATTGATTTGTATTCAATCAATTAACATCGAATGGTCATCACATGCTGCAAACACATTAAAGTTTATTTCATTATAACATAACCATAGGATTTGATCCATCACTAGTCATGAATCCTATTGGTCATAAAGCCTCATGATTCAAGCAATCATAGATAGAATGATATCTCAACTATGAAAAACTTAGCAATAGGCACAAATTCAGAATGTAACGCCCCAAAATTTTAAATAAAGTAAAACTCTGATAATAAAAGTATTTTAGAAATAAAAGGAGTTTACACAAAGCGGAAGCTAAAGCTATCACTAAACCCTCTAGTTTAGTTACAAAAGTTGTACTAAATATTTACAACAAAGATTTGCTTTCACAAAATACAACCTGGCGTTAGTTTTCAAAATACAAATTTACTCCCAAATCACAACCTCTGTCAAACTGGGGCCTTGCCCTTGGAGGCCCTGCAAAACAACATTATGCAGTATTCGATAAGCCACAAGGCTTAGTGAGAAAACTAAACTGTAAATCATATAAGCATGCGCATACACATATACGAATGTTGTAACAGTTCTTATGGACACAGTACTGCACCATCTTAGCATCCGCCAAGAAGGCTAAAATGCTGCCCGTAGCAACTACTGCACAAAGCTGCATGCTACAGCTCTCTCTGGTGATCCTCTGATCAATAATATATCACATTGCAATGTACCACACATATATCACAGATATGAATTAGAGTTCAGAAAACTCACCTCAGCAGCTAGTATCACACAGATATAAGCCAGATAACTCAGTACTCGTCAAACAGTAATCCCTACAATTATATAATCATATAATCAAGAGATGTACTAATCAACACTTCACAAATAACACAAGGCAGGGAACCTACACGGGCCGTGTACCCCTACACGGGCCGTGTCTCAAGCACTCTACACGACCACACCTGGCCACATGGCCAGTGTTGTCCACGTCACCTACACGGGCCGTGTACACTACACACTACACTACCATGTCTCATCTACATGGACGGTGTTGACAACTCACCTACACAGGCCGTGTACCTCAACCTCTACATGACCATGTATACCAACATGGCCCTGTGACCGCCTTCTACACTACACGGCCGTGTACCGCTACACGGGCCGTGTACTCTACAGACCAGCTGACTGTTCTTCATAACAGTCGGTGTTCTTGACCAAAAACTCAATTAAACGTACATAAAACTCGACTGGGATGTCTTCCTACACCCCCAAACAGCATGTAAACGGACCATAACAATAAATAAGCTAGAACTATGATTCACCAAGAATCAAACATTAAAACCCACTAAACTTATCAAGAACAACCAACAAAGAGAGCTTACCTCAACTTGTTCTAGCTAGGTAAGGTTGGAACCACTTGATCTCTGTTATCTCTTGCTCAAAAGCCCAAAGGAACTCTGCTCTCTCTCTCTCTCTCTCTCTCGTTTGATGCAGAAGAAAAATAATGGAAACTTTGACTCTCAAGAGTCAAAGCTAGCCATATATATATACATATCTTTGGAAAATGGCAAAAATGGCCCCTGGACTTTCTAGTTTCAAAACTGACAACACAAGTCCCCCAAGTTTCTAAACACCTCCTAATCTCAATTAGGCAATACCAAAACGCATTAAGTCGAAATGTTATTAATCACAGAAATTTCTGAAACTTGGGTGTTACATAGAAACTTTAGCATGAATGGATCCTTGAAAAAGCTAAACATAACAAATATATAACTCCATATAATCCAAATCTATGGAATCTAGCTAAAAATCAAAGGTTCATCTTGTCTAAGTAGAAATTACATAGCTTTAGCCCTTCGTATGAAGAAAACAACAACTGCATAAAAAAATAAGCTAAACATGATTGTAACAGCTAACCGAATGTAGATCTTTGATGTAATGTTCAATTCTCTTCACTTCCCGCTGCTTAATCTTCAAGTTCCAAGCCAAACTCTAGTCTAGATTAAAAAATTTGGGATGTAACACCCCGAGGTCCAAAATTTATCTTTAATTTAATATTTAAATTATTTAAATATATTTATAGAAAATAGGTAACCGATTATGTGTTAGGCAAAGTATAGGGACCGGACAAGTGGACATTGCCATATCTTAAATATATATAGTGTAGTGATTGATTGGGTAAATCGTTCAAAGTTATATATATATATGTATATATATATGTGTGTGTGTATATAGACACACTCATTGAAAATTCAACAGAAAAGGAACAAAAATTATTGGTAGTTACATTAGAACTTGGCTGTATAATCACTTGCACTCGTGTAGGGGTTAATACTACAGGGCCTATGTAGATCGCTACACGGCCGTTTCCGTACACTTCGGTACAAATTTAGTATTTACTACTTATTATTATTGATAAGGGGAAAGTTTAAACGTGCGATTCCTTGATCTAAAGAATATTGTGTGATTAACTACAATTATATTGTGAGTATACTTGATTACTCTTTACTATAAATTATGTAATGTATAGGAATGATACAATACAGTATGTGATATAGATATTTCTACATAATATTGTACAATAATGACTTGGTACCAAGGGAAAGAAAGAAGGAGATCTATATGTGTATACATAGTGATAAACAGGGGGCGGAGACAACGGGGGCCGGGGGCCGAAGGGTGCTAGGCCTTCCTAATGAGCTCAAAATCCTTAAGTATTTTAAAAGCTCAAATACCACAAATATTTATTAAGCCCCCTAATTAGAGTTAAATTTATAATTAGTAGCCTAAATATTGCATAAAACGGAAGCGGCGATTCTAATTTCCGGTAGCGGCAATTCTAATTTCTGAATTTTGAGGGTTTCAAGGTTCTACACTTCTACTTGTTGCTTCTCATTGTCTTTCATAGTTTCAAGGTAATATGTTATTTTATTCACAAGCCAGTTTATACACTCTCTGAGTGGTGTAGAGGTCTACAAGAAACTAGGAAGTCATAAGTCTATCCTTTAGTTGATATATTTATTCGTCTTATACCAACTCTTCCGGTCTCAACTGCAACCGAAAGAGCTATCTCAATAATGAAAATTATAAAAACAAGGCTTCGTAATTTAAAATCAGTTTGGTTCTTTACATTGAGAGAGGGATTTCTATTACTTTCTCTGCAGACAATATAATAGATGACTTCTATTAAAAAAACAAAGACGTGTCCAACTACAAACACGCGAAATATGATTTGTTTATTGTTATTTTTTGGTTTCATTGAAGTTTTATCAACATAAAGCATTCGAGTGACCGACCCCCTATACTAAAATCTTAGCTCCGTCCTTGGTGATAAAGTAATTCAGTTTACGGATATTTCTTGCCATTACATGTTATAGTAAATTGCTAGATGAGTATGCTCACTAGGTGAAAGATTACTTACTTATTATTAATATTTTAGATGGCCCAGGTATAGATAAAGGTAAAGCCCCAGCTACATAATGTGGATGATAGCTTCCGATTTTAAACAACTGGATTTTGTGAAATCTTTTACAATAAGATGATAGCTTCCGTTTTTAAACATTTGAAGTTTGTGAAATCTTTTACAATATGATACATGTAACTGGCAAACAATACAAGTTTAATTATAACTTTTGTTTATATCTTGAAAGTTGCTAGAATCTCGAATATAAATATAAGTATTAATAAAAAAATATTATGGCCTTTACAACTTGGTATGAGAGCTAATGTTTGAGAGATTTGGACACACATAGGTGTGATGTTGGAACTTAAACACTTGTTTTAAGAAAATATGGAGTAATTGAGCGGGCGAGGATTTAGCGAGCTTACTGAGATTGAGAAAGATGTGGTTAGATGTTCATGGCAAATTGATTATGGAATTTATGTCAATTTAAGGCATTATATGCAAAATATATGGGTACAAAGGAGTTTTAATATGTGATTAAATGCTTATATATGTATGTATGTATGTATGTACGTATGTATGTATGTATATATATATATATATATGTGTGTGTGTGCGTGTGTGTAATATTTGAATCTTTATTTGATGACTTGTTATGTATATGAAGTGTTGTGTATGGATATGAATGTATATTTATGGTTATGTGAAAAAGAGTAGAATATGCTTTACCCAAGCTTGTGCAACGCGATTTTTAATTGTAAGTTAAGAATTAATATGTATAGTGTTTTTAAATAGTATAGGTGCCCATGCTATTATAAGCACGTGGTATGTTTTCGAGCTAAATGAGGTCAACGTTTATCCCTCTCAAAGACGTGATTATTGATAAGAAGTTAAATTATGTGGAACAACCTATAGCCATACTAGAAAGGAGAGAAGGGATTCATAGCTTAAGTAAGGGAATTGGTTGTCTAATTCAAATTAGGATTAAGGTGTGTTAATTGTTATTGTTATTTTTATAAGTGATTCAATAGTGTGCACTAGTTTCTAGTTTAATTGTTTACATGGAAGTGTTAGATGTTATTTAGTATTTAAAAATAATCAAATAGGTTGTTTCGGTATAAGCAACACTTAAATATGTTAAGAATTGGTTTATGAAAACCAAATGGGTTAAAAACAGTAGTTGTGTGCTGTGTTCGACGCTACATGGACCGCAGGTCTTAGGAGCCACGGGGACTATATAGGGGTACATAGCCATATTGAATTACACGACTCGTGTACCCTTGAATTCGTGTATGGTTAGCACTACAGCCTGTGTAGATTGCGACAGTAGGGGTAAGCAAACGGTTAGAACCGCCAAAAACCGGACCGGTTAACTAAACTGCTGGTAATGGTTCCGGCCCCGGTGCCAGTTTTTCGGTTAAATACCCGGTTAGAACCGGTACATATTCTTATGTAGTTTGTACAACTAGTCAATACCTTGAGACAAATGAATTTAAACAAAATAGTCCTCATAGTACTTCTTCGAATATTATAAAGTAGGATTGACGTAGAAAGTTACATGAAAACATCATGTGTGGCTAAAACTTGAATGTAAACAAGTGTTCAACGAACAAAATAAATTAAAACAGAAAATAACACATGATTCGCAGTAAAAACATGTTTTATTTTATTTTTTGAATTTGAATGGATTAGTATTAGACTATTAGATTATTATATTATGAAATTGTTTTGCCTTCTTAAAAAAATTTTGGTTCGGTTCCCGTTCTTTAACCGGATCCGGTGGCACGGAACCGGTTTGAAACAGGAACCGAATTAGGCCATTTTTAACAACTGATAACTGGACCGGTTGATGTTAACCGGTCCGGGTTTGGCACCGGTCCAGACCGGTTCCGGTTTGGTTCTGTCCAACCGGGCCAAATGATCACCCCTACGCTACACAACCTTGTAGCGTGCAGTTCGGTTCAGATTTAGCATTCTAACTGTTACTTATTATTGATTAAGGGAAAGTTTAAACGTGATATTCCTTGATCTAAAGAATATTGTGTGATTAACTGCAATTATACTACTAGCTAGTATACCTAGCTAGTGGACTTAGTCTTTACTATAAGTTATGTGATGCGTAGAAATGATGCATGGACTAACTCTTTACTATAAACAAGAAGATGGATATAAATGATACGGTACAATATGTGATACAAATATTGTATTGTACAGTTATGATCGACTTGGTACCAAGTAATAAAGTTGTTTTACAAATATTTTTTGTCATTACATGTTATAGTAAATTATTAGTTGAATATGCTCAATATACGAAAGCTTACTTTATCTATTGTTAATGTTTAACACGAGGACTGGGTATAGATAAATGTAAAGCCCCAGCTGTATGATGTGGATGATAGTTTCCATTTTCAAAAAACTGAATTTTGTGATATCTTTGGTTTACAATATGTTACATATATCTAACAAACAACACAACTTTAATTATAACTTTTGTTTTATTTTGATAGTTGCTAGAATCTGGAATATAAATATTAGTATTTATACAAAAAAATTTGGTCTTCAGGGCATATAAAAAAGATTATCAAAATCAAAATTGAAATATGAGTTGTGATATTACCAATGGTCAATGAAGCACCATTTAAATTGGTTGATGAAGATGAAATTGAAGTTGACGAAGATGAAGATGAAGTTGGAAGGAATGGCAATTAAAAATCAGGAAATCAAACCTTAATCTTCTCTAACACATAGGCTGATCCGGCACATAGGGTGTATTCAGCAACGTGCTTATGAGTAATTATAGGGGCTTGAGATATTCTAGTTTTCGTAATCCTCAGCCCACGACTCGTTCGTGTGTTAAAATCTTAGGGGGTATTATTGAAAACATAATCTATTGTAAGCCCCAAAAATGAAAGTCTTTTCAAGTTGCTTATGTATTGGGCTTAGAAATTAATCAGCCTAACTAGTTTCACCAAACACATCCATAAAAAGCCAAATCTGAAGAGATGGAATGGTAAATAAACATATCAACCATTGACAAATAGGAAATGGAATAAAAAATCAGAAACCAAGAAATTGAATCCCTGGCAACCAAAATTTGAATTTTAAATAAAAAATAACTTATGAAATCGAAAAAACGAAATCATAATGCTCATTAACTTTGAATGAGTATATCGATTACTAAAGATCGGAAAAGGAGATATGAATACTTACAATCAGGGATGAAGCTAGGATTTTAGTATAGGAAGGGTCGGTCAATACTTTATTATAACACTAATGATACATATATATACGAACGAGATAAGATATTCCATTATTTGTATACTAGGTCGCCCACTTGAAACTCTTTATCCATGCGCTTTTTATTTGCCGGCTTGATCTTTTTTTCACCGGCGTGTGACAAGGCTGTCTTAAGATCAGTAGTTACTCGTTGATGATCTAGTAATGCTTGTTCAATGGACCCTATGGATGTGGTACCGGGAATGTGGTCGTGAATTGCTTTTGCATCTCTTCCATACACAGCTTTGAAAGGCGTCATTTTGATGGTTGAGTGGTAGGACGTGTTGTACCAAAATTCCGCAAGGGAAAGGTAACGGTGCCAAGTTTTAGGTTCATCGAAAACAAAGGCGTGAAGATAAGCCTGGAGACACCGATTAACGACTTCGGTTTGTCCGTCTGTTTTTAGGTGGTATGCACTTGAGTGGCAGAGTTTAGTGCCTAATTGCTTGAACAATTGCTTCCAAAAATTACTCATGAAAAGAGGGTCACGGTCGGATATATACAATCGATTTAGGCAAGCCATGTAAGCGATAAATGTCCCGTAGAAAACGTGAAGCGAGTGATGAAGCGGCATAATGTGTGGGAAGGGAAATAAAGTGAGTGAACTTTGAGAGTCGATCAACCACAACCCAAATGACGGTTTTGCCTTTTGATAAGGGTAGGTGAGTAATAAAATCCATGGATATGTCTTCCCATGTTTGGATGGTATAGGAAGAGGTTGAAGGAGACCATATGGCTTATGATTTTGTGGTTTTGTTGTTTGGTAGATGTCCTACAAAAACTGCATTTCGAACAATCGACGGACATTACGAGTTTCTCGTCATGCCGTTTGGATTAACCAATGCACCGTCCACATTCCAAGCCGCAATGAATGGTTTGTTTAGAAACTTTTTACGTCTGTTCATCTTAGTTTTCTTTGATGATATCCTCATATATAGTACCACCTTAGACCTCCATTACCAACACCTTCACACCGTCTTGGAAACTTTACTCACAAATCATTACAAACTAAAGATCTCAAAATGTGAGTTTGCTGCCATCCAACTCCAATTTCTTTGGTCACTATATTTCCGCCGTAGGTGTCACCGCCGACCCGGATAAACTTAACTCCATCCAACATTGGCCAACACCTCATAACATCACCACACTTCGAGCCTTTTTGGGATTAACTGGTTTTTATAGACGTTTTGTTCCCAATTATGCTCACATCGCCTCACCATTGACCGATTTGCTTAAGCAATCGGTTTTTTCTTGGACCCAAGAAGCCGACCATGCCTTCACTCAACTAAAAGAAGCAATGTCAGCCTTGTCTACCTTAGCACTACCAGACTTTACTATACCGTTTGACATAACCACCGACGCCTCGGGAAGTGCCAAGGGTGCCGTCTTATCTCAAAAAGACTGCCCATTGCTTTTTTTAGCAAGAAACTTTCAAACTGCATGCAAGCCAAATCCACCTATAAACGTGAAATATTCGCCATAAATGAATCGATTAAAAAGTGGCGTCAATACTTGTTGGGTCGAAAGTTCCGTATATTCACCGACCATCATTCCTTGAAGCACCTCCTTACCCAAACCGTTCAAACCTTAACCCAACATAAGTGGATAACCAAGCTCTTGGGTTATGAATTTGAGCTCCATTATAAGCCCGGGAAAGAAAACAAAGTCGCCGATGCACTTAGTCGGGTCGATATTCCATCTTGCCTTGCCCTCACAACCCCGAAGGCACCATGGTTAAACGAGTTAAGAGCATATTTTACTTTTGAGCCGTCGAAGGTCGGTAAAGTAATTTTGGGTGGTCGTGGGTTAGGAGTCGGGGGCTGTGGGTTTCCATGTGGTGGGGGTGGTGGTGGTGGGGGTGGGTTATAGGGCGGTGGTGGTAATTTGTTAGATGAACTAGATTGTGAAATGGTGGTGATAAGGTTGGAGTTTTGCTCGTATTGGGCTGCAAGTTGTTGTACAACGATATCGAGCTGTGATTTTTAGCTAGTGAGAATTTTTTCGGTGTTTTGGTTGGATGTTTGGATGAGCTTTTGCAGAGAGTCGACCATAACATCCATCGTCTCTTCGAGAGGTGGTGTTTCTTTGCGGGGAGGCATGGTGAGGATGAAGATGAAAGCACCAAATTGATGTTGCCCGTTTCAAGATGGACGGTCTCCCAAAATAACAAGAACAATAAGCTGGAGCAATTTTCTGGTATTCCATTAATGCAGTTCAAAAAACTTAAATATAAAAAATAACAACTAACTCTTCCTAACTTTCTGATATGTGGACTACTGGAACAAAATAAACGGAACAATCATGCAGATTATAAACTAGGAAAACATGCAACTAATGAGAAAGTGGGAAAGTGGGAACTCCATGCAAATTCATGCAAAACACGTGCCAACAATATTCAAATCGGATGGGCTTTCGGGTCATTCTCTTGGGCCTGTCATGAGCGATGGACTCCACACGTTGGACTGCTACTCTTGCGACGGTATCAATACCCTCCCCCTCAAAACTCGATGTCGATAGGAAATTCCGGAAAGTGTAATTTAAATTCTTGTAAATCTTCCCATGTAGCCTCCGCTAATTCCGTATCTTCCCATTTAACTAGAACTTGTTTAATGGTATCATTGGTGATACGATGCTGAAGAACTATGTACCTCCGGTTTGTAGTAATGCGTGTCCTCTGAAATTGACCATTCCGTCATTTCTTCATGACTCGGTTTGAGTAGTGAAACGTGAAAGACAGGATGGATCTTGGAAGTTGGTGATAACTAAAGCTTGTATGCTACCTTTCCGATTCGTTCAATGATTTTGTATGGGCCGAAAAACTTTTTAGACACCTTCCTGTGATGACGTTTTTCAACTGTTTGTTGACGAAAGTCTTGCAATCGAAGGTATACTAGGTCGCCCACTTGAAACTCTTTATCCATGCGCTTTTTATTTGCCTGCCTGATCATTTTTTCATGAGCGTGTGACACGGCTGTCTTAAGATCAGTAATTACTCGTTGATGATCTAGTAATGCTTGTTCAATGGACCCTATGAATGTGGTACCGGGAATGTAGTCGTGAATTGCTTTTGCATCTCTTCCATACACAGCTTTGAAAGGCGTCATTTTGATGGTTGAGTGGTAGGAAGTGTTGTACAAAAATTCAGCAAGGTAAAGGTAACGGTGCCAAGTTTTAGGTTCATCGAAAACAAAGGCGCGAAGATAAGCCTGGAGACACCGATTAACGACTTCGGTTTGTCCGTCTGTTTGTGGGTGGTATGCACTTGAGTGGCAGAGTTTAGTACCTAATTGCTTGAACAATTGCTTCCAAAAATTACTCATGAAAAGAGGGTCACGGTCGGATATATACAATTGATTTAGGCAAGCCATGTAAGCGATAAATGTTCCGTAGAAAAAGTGAAGCGAGTGATGAAGCGGTATAATGTATGGGAAGGGAAATAAAGTGAGCGAAATTTGAAAGTCGATCAACCACAACCCAAATGACGGTTTTGCCTTTTGATAAGGGTAGGTGAGTAATGAAATCCATGGATATGTCTTCCCATGGTTTGGATGGTATAGGAAGAGGTTGAAGGAGACCATATGGCTTATGATTTTGTGGTTTTGTTGTTTGGCAGATGTCCAGGAAACTGCATTTCGAACAATCGACAGACATTACGAGTTTCTCGTCATGCCGTTTGGATTAACCAATGCACCGTCCACATTCCAAGCCGCAATGAATGGTTTGTTTAGAAACTTTTTACGTCAGTTCATCTTAGTTTTCTTTGATGATATCCTCATATATAGTACCACCTTAGACCCTCAATTACCAACACCTTCACACCGTCTTGGAAACTTTACTCACAAATCATTACAAACTAAAGATCTCAAAATGTAAGTTTGCTGCCATCCAACTCCAATTTCTTTGGTCACCATATTTCCGCCGTAGGTGTCACCGCCGACCCGGATAAACTTAACTCCATCCAACATTGGCCAACACCTCATAACATCACCACACTTCGAGCCTTTTTGGGATTAACCGGTTTTTATAGACGTTTTGTTCCCAATTATGCTCACATCGCCTCGCCATTGACCTATTTGCTTAAACAATGGGTTTTTTCTTGGACCCAAGAAACCAACCATGCCTTCACCCAACTAAAACAAGCAATGTCAGCCCTGTCTACCTTAGCACTACCAGACTTTACTATACCGTTTGACATTACCACCGACGCCTCGGGAAGTGCCATGGGTGCCGTCTTATCTTGACTGCCCATTGCTTTTTTTAGCAAGAAACTTTCAAACCGCATGCAAGCCAAATCCACCTATATACGTGAAATATTCGCCATCACTGAATCGATTAAAAAGTGGCGTCAATACTTGTTGGGTCGAAAGTTCTGTATATTCACTGACCATCATTCCTTGAAGCACCTCCTTACCCAAACCGTTCAAACCCTAACCCAGCATAAGTGGATAACCAAGCTCTTGGGTTATGAATTTGAGCTCCATTATAAGCCCGGGAAAGAAAACAAAGTCGCCGATGCACTTAGTCGGGTCAATATTCCATCTTGCCTTGCCCTCACAACCCTGACGACACCATGGTTAAACGAGTTAAGAGCCTATTTTACTTTTGAGCCGTCAAAGGTCGGTAAAGTAATTTTGGGTGGTCGTGGGTTAGGAGGCGGGGGCTGTAGGTTTCCATGTGGTGGGGGCGGTGGTGGTGGGGGTGGGTTACAGGGAGGAGGTGGAGGTGGAGGTGGTAATTTGTTAGATGAACTAGATTGTGAAATGGTGGTGATAAAGTTGGAGTTTTGCTCGTATTTGGCTGCAAGTTGCTTGTATTTGCTAGTGAGAATTTTTTCGGTCTTTTGGTTGGATGTTTGTATGAGCTTTTGCAGACAATCGATCATAACAGCCATCGTCTCTTCGAGAGGTGGTGTTTCTTTGCGGGGAGGCTTGGTGGGGACGAAGATGAAAGCACCAAATTGATGTTCCCGTTTCGAGATATGGACGGTCTCCCAAAATAACAAGAACAATAAGCTCGAGCAATTTTCATGTATTCCATTAATGCAGTTCAAAAAACTTAAATATAAAAAATAACAACTAACTCTTCCTAACTTTCTGATACGTGGACTAGTGGAACAAAATAAACGGAACAATTATGCAAACTAAAACCTAGGAAAACATGCAACTAATGAGAAGATGGGAACTCCATGCAAAATTCATGCAAAACACGTGCCAACTTCAATCTTTAAATCGGATGGGCTTTAGGGTCATTCTCTTGGGCCTGTCATGAGCGATGGACTCCACACGTTAGACTACTCCTTTAGAGATGGTATCACCCCACATGGCAAAAAGAGTGGGCGTGAAATCAATTGAAGGTGAGAAGGAGAGATGGGAAGCAGGAATTTCGCTCATTTTGAAATCAATAGAGTCTTTATTCAAGTTGGGATTTCGATAGGAGGGGAAACGAAAAAAGGGGCGGGATGGCGAGGAGGGAACACCAAAAACAATACGTGTTATGATTTTGAATTTTATATAGATAATAGGACTAACAAACATGTCTGAATTATAAATTTTAAATAATACCATTTAGACCCGGTTTTTTAACAAGGAATAGGGTCAGAATAGATTTGAACCTTCGGACCCGGTTTGTTTCATAACAAACAGGTCCGAATGTGTTTATAAATGTTGGACGCACTAAAACGTAAGATTTAGACCCTCTTTCTTTTAAAAAAAAACCGAGTTTGAATGTATATATGACTATCAAGCCTGGTTCTTTTTAAAAAAACAGGGTCTAAATCATAAAAAAACATGCCTTAGCCCTTTTTAGCCCGGTTTTAGGTGTTTTTTTTAAAAAACCGGATCTAAATAGTGGAGCCTAAAAGTGTTTTTTGTAGTAGTGACATTTTTTTATATAATAGTATATTGAAGCATTAATATTAATAGGTTATGTTCATTTAATAAAAAAGATATTTAAATAATGAAAAAAAGCAATAGTAGAAACTTAATAGGGGCCGGGCAACATACATAAATAGTGACGACACTATTAAAGACAACATTTTTAGGTGCAACATGGATAATACGAGTGATGTTATTAGTGGCGACATTAATA
The DNA here is from genome assembly GCA_038502395.1 of Dittrichia graveolens. NCBI lineage: Eukaryota > Viridiplantae > Streptophyta > Magnoliopsida > Asterales > Asteraceae > Dittrichia > Dittrichia graveolens. The sequence goes on from JARJIL010000006.1 coordinate 30,848,191, forward strand.
GCGACCATATGACTTGTCACCCCTATTACTTTCAACGACTTTTAAGGGTTTTAGCATGGACAAATGTCATTCCTAATACGCATAATTTTCTTAGTGAAACTCAGACCACACTTAAGAGATTAACTAAAAAGAATATGTATTTTAAATATTATTTAATTTAACCCGGATTAAAAATCTAGTGTACGTTCTCAATTATTAGAACTTCAAAACTTGTGATTTTTAGTGCTCATATCATTAAAAGGCTAGTTTTTTAAAAGAAAATATATTATCAAATTAATAGGGATATCTTCAATTCATTAATCTCTTTTAAAAAAAAATGTATGAAATCCAAACTAAATAGGGATGTAAAAGATTTACGGGTTATATTTAAGGGAAGTGGATTGTGTGTGTGTGTGAGTGGGTGAGAGAGATATTGAGAGATATATCCATCCTATGATTCAGGAACGTAACACAGTTCAATTATGGTAGCAAATCTTTTAATATATCTTTAGGATTTTTTATTTTTTTTTGTAAATAAAAATCTTCACACTCACCGATTCTCACATTATCAAACAAATATATAGTTTGCTTTCTCTTTCGGTTCTCCCATAATTATTAACTTCAGTCGACCAGCGCGCGGTTCGTTCAGAGTTGTGGATTTGTGGGTGTGATCGTGATCAGATATTGAAAATGGGTTCTGAGTTTATGAGGATCAAAGGCATTCTTGATAAAATTCCTGCAACAGAAGATGAAACAAGAATAATTTCTGAAGTCTTGAGCATCAAAACGATTCTCGTTAAGAATGGAGACGAATCCGTACTGCATGAGTTGTTAACCAAGCTTCAATGCATGGCGGTTTCTATGAAAATCTTGGAAGCAACCGGGATCGGGAAATCTGTTTGTGATCTTCGGAAAAATGCGTCCAAAGATATTAAGAAGATTTCAAGAATGCTCATCAAAGCATGGAGACTTACTGTCGATGAGTGGATAATAGCTACAGATAAGATGCAGTCTCTTCATCAACAAGAAGAAGGTAAGAAACTACCGACAAAGAAGCAAGTTCATGGAGCCAATGAAGTTGAAAAAGAAGGTGGTGAATTAAACAAAATACCAACTACCAAACAGCAACTTGAAACAACAAAAAGAAAGCTGCAAGAAACCGAGGTACAGCCTGAGAAACGATTGAAGAGCCAACTCATGGTTTTGCCGGAGAAAAAGACTTTCCCCCACGAGATCAAGAAAGGAGAGTTAACGGCTGTGAGACCAAATACTTTAGAGAAGAGAAGTTTTGAAAAGAAACTTGAAGCAACAAAGAGAAAGCTGCAACAAGGTTACAACGAAGCACAAAACATGAAGAAGATGAGAAGAACACAAGTGCTTGAGGTGCATGAGGTGTTGAGCCTGGCTTTGGCTCATAAACATCCGGACACTAACAGGTTTGGCAAGCGCAGGAGTGGTTGTCTGGTTTAGTACGTTGAGCATTTTCATTAATATATAATTTAGTGTGAAACAAAGTTTTGCATTCAAAGTTTTGTACGTTCTTATCATTGATGGTACAAATTTTGCTTACGTTTTTTTTCAATATATAGAATGTTCTTTGGAGTTTTTAATTTTTTGAGTTTTCATTAATATAGTCTCGATCTCAATGGGTCACGCTAAATATATTTTTAAATAAATCAAATGGAACCTCAATTAAAAACAACATTTGAATTTAGTTTCAACCCGAAAATTGAATTTAAATAATTAGTATACAATGTATATATTAACTCATAAATTAGCATGAAGTTTAATGAAATTTTCTATATTAATTTTTTTAAATGTAATTTTCTTTAACTAATTAATTTATTATGTAATTAGATTATAGGAAAAGGGAAAAAAATTTAATTGTTGGCTAAATGTGATGTCCACAAATTATATAAACTTGAAATAAAGCTCTAAACAACTAGAATTAAGCCTATTAAAATCAATAACACAACATGCTTTCAAATCTCGAATAATTAACTAACTCATATAATATTCTAACACAACAATAACTATAGAATTCAAGAACACAATAACCCTTATTTCAACACAATAACTATGGAGAACACAAAATAAGGATTCAAGATTTCTAGAATAGAGGCAATTCAAACACATTCACGCATAAATAAAAAAATCAAATCAAAAGCTCAACCAAGGCATTTGTTATAACCATATTTGACTTTATTTAAATTTTAATGGTGCTATTACCTAAATACTATGAGTCTATAAAAAAATTACACTACAATATGACTCCGACAATCTCTCTAATGACAAAATCATACATAGAATAGTAGTCTAAAAATATATTGATTTATCATTCAAGTACTATATATGGTTCGGGGTGTCTTGAGCCAAATGACAATATATCATTAAAGTATACCAGCTTCACATTTGATAGATCATTCTAAAGTAGTCGTGTTCATTTAGTTTGTTGAGCATTTTCAAGATTTATTTTAACTAATGAATGCAACATATGTTAATTTACTTGGCTAGTGAGACAAAGTTTTGTATTGAGAACCATGTGACCTTTATATATAGGCTATACGAATATATGTCATCCATAGTACCACTATAAGAATTTAAGCTTTTTGCGGCCATAACTTTTTCCGCCGACAAATTGTTAAATCCAGAAATTAATTTTTAATAAATTTGATACGAGAAATGTACAAAGTTTTATATGAGTTATAAATGGATATATGTAATAAGGTGTGATTATAAACTAGAGGGGCCAATACCGTCACAAGAGAACTTAAATAGTGAAGTGACTATGTATGTAATTATGAAAAACTTATATATATATATATATATATATATATATATATATATATATATATATAGAGAGAGAGAGAGAGAGAGAGAGAGATCCCTTGCGAACACAAATATAATTGCGAACTTGCGAACCGTGGTTTTTTGCATTGTCTACATATTTCATGGTGGACATAAACTATTTGATCAAACATAGTGGCTCTTAGCAGGAAGCTAAGATTTAATTGCTTCATTTTGTGACTTATTTATTTTTAAAAAAATTACAATAAAATATGATAGGCTTTAGATGCAATGCAATATTTCTAGACAAGATGTAGTGGTTTTCAATTAAAGAAATGATTGAATTCTTAATCTAGATGCACTAGTTTTTAGGAGAAGTTATGTATTTTAAACCGGATGTAGTGATTTTGTAAAGAAGATGTAGTGATTTGTAAAGAAGATGTAGTGTTTCTACCGAATGCAGTGATTTTCTAGTGAAGATGTAGTATTTTTAAACGAGATGCAGTGATTTTAGATTAGATACAGTTGGTTTCAAAATAAAAAACATTGAATCCTTAACCAAGATGCAGTATTTTTAAGGAGACTTTACGTTTTTTAAACAATATGTAGTAATTTCAAGCCGGATGCAGTGATTTTCTAAACAAAATAAAGTGTTCGTAACATTTGTATCTTAAGACCATTTATTAAAAAGGACACACGCATTAATATAAAATTTATCCACCATTAAAATCTAATTGCATCTAGTACCACCGTCACTACACAACAACAAGGCTGAATCCCGTCAAGAGTTATTTACGAGAAAAGTAAGATATAGACTCTTAGGTAAAGAGACTACTTTTAAAAGAGTTCCTAAAAAAAGTATCACATGCAAAACGTCAATTTAAAAAATAATTTCTTTAAAGAATAGATAATATTTTAATTATTAATATGAATATAATATTTTAATTATCTGTGTATATTTATATAGATAATTCAATAGTGAGATATTAAATATAGTGAATATCTCACCATCCACTTGTTTGCAAATTTAATCCAAAGGCCAAAGTCACCGCCATTTGCAGTCAAATGGCGTTTGCACGTTCACTGTGAATTTATGGTTCGCAAAGGATCTTTTTTCGGATCTAATAGAAACGGTTTCTAAAACAGGAACTCTAGTAACACTGCATCTAGTATATAAAATCACTACATCCAACTTAAAATCATTACATCTTATCTAAAAAAGATGTAGTTCAATTAAAACTAGTCCATTATACGTGAATTAATCAATGGATTATCATTTAAGAACCAATACATCTTGTCTAAAAATCACTGCATCTAACATAAAATCATTGCGTCTTGTATAAGAACACTGCATCTCATCTTTACACAAAATAATAATAATAATAATAATATTTAATAATATAATAATAATACATACATATTATTTACGCCAACATTATTTGACTTTTGTAGCCATTGATTGCCAAAAGTAGCCTGTTCGCAAATTGCGAACTATTTCAAGCGTTCGCATATGATCCTTATACTATATATATATATATATATATATATATATTGACATTCATAAGTCAATGAATTGCAAGAAACCATTTCCACAGCAACATATATTCATACATACGTACAGTCATGGTTAGTTCTTTATCTTCAATTTGTGATCCAGAATTAGTATTGTTAGGCTTCTCAATCATCATCTTCTTCAAAGAAACTTTTAGGTATGCTTGTTTTAATGGCTTTGAAGCTTCAAATGGGTTAAAGGTGAAATTAAGGATCAAAGAATGTTTCTTGTTGTTATGTAGTTCTTATGGATTGGTTTGGGCTGTGGAAAACATCCTACAATGTTAGAAGTGTTAAAAAATGAGTTTTTATGAGTTTTGGTAGGAGAACAGCTAGCCAGGCGACCAAACTGGTTGAGAGTAAGGGAGGCATGGGCGTGCCTGTAAAGGTCACACGCCTGCCTGTAAAGGTCACACGCGTGCCTTGTTTTCTAGCATCAGATTCAGCCTGTGATTAATATATTATTGGTATTATTTCATGTAGAGACTTGTCATTGGCAGGTTCACTATACTATTGTCAATTGTGGACTGTTATACATCATTACTAATTATAAGGTGACTCTTCTAGACTAATTTTCATATGTGCAACATGTGTGTTATTAAAGTGAGTACTTGTATGTATTCACCATATGTGTTATTCAGCATGCTGCTTTGTGTCGTAGTAGGCTCAGAAAATAGCACAGTACTATGGCTGAGTTTGTTGCCCTGGGTCTAGAACCAATGGTTGGCAGGTTATCATTATGTGTTGCCTATATGTGATATTATACATGGGTTTATATGATTGATAGTCCGGTTTACTCACTAAGCTTTCGCAGCTTATCAGATATTATTTCATATGTTTTGCAGGGCACAACAAAGGCGAGCAAAGTTTCGGTTTGACTACATTTTGATAAACTTTTTAGAACCAACTAATGCCTGGTTTGTGAATGACCGGTTTTGGTTTTAAACTTGTGATAATACATATGTAAGTATTTTAGATACAATAGATTTTTGAATAGTTTACGCTTCCGCTTTTATGAAAAACTTTCAGATGTGGTTTTACTACAAGCATCAAATTTTAGAAATTGGGGAATTACAACTTGGTATCAGAGCCACGGTTTGAGGGATCTGGATGTGTGTTATGCACATGCTAGACTTGAACCATGGTTTTGAAAATTTTCAAACTGGAGGCTTGTAGTTTGGTGAGTATACTAGCAATTATATTGATTATGTATTATGTGAAAATCATATGCTAGTACATGATGTGTTTAGAACAGATATGTTATATGTGTACAACTGTTAAGAGTTGGCTTTATATGTGCATTCGTTATGAATTGAATTGTATATGAATAAATGAGAACATGATGTACAGATTTTGACCCAAGCTTGTGAAGTAAGGTACCAAGTGGTGAAAGTTAAGATTTGGTATGTATAGTGAATTTGAAGTAGTAAGTGGGCCATACTACTACAATTACACAGTATATGCTAGAACTTGACATAATCATCGTTGTAACCCTATGGATCAGGTCAGGGGTGGTGTGTTAGAAAAAAAGTTAATATATGTTGATTAAGCTTTCCTATGAGCATTAAAGAATATATGTGAATGAAATATGTACTAAGTGTTTCAACAACATAAGAGTGAAACGTGTTAGAACTCAGAGAGTATATGTATCGTTTTATACAGAACTAGTTTCATGTTAAAAGTTTAGAATGGATAGTACAAGAGGTTTGAGAGTAGTAAATAACCCTAAGTGTGGTTTTACTCATAGAGCCGAAGGGACAAAAACCAGTATTACAAGTGAATGTATTCCTATAAAGATATAGCATGACGGGGGTGTGAAAGCCCTATATTTGAATTGCTAAGTATCAGAATCTGCAAATGGAGAATCTAGAGCAAGAGAATTTAGTAAAGTGATGGAGCAGAGTATATGTCATATAACATTCATAAGTTGTGGAACAGATAGAATAAGGAAGTGATCCGATAAGAGTTAGTAACAAGATTAGCTATAAAAGGTAAAAGGGGTTAATCCTTAACCCTAAGTTATTATTCATGAAGTATCAAAGGGTTGTACATTCAAGAATTTTCCACGTGTCAATCATCTTAGCAGATTGACTATCGGTCATAAATGGATTTCAGAGATTGAGAGTGCATTTCATATATGTACGTATACACCTGCGAATAAAGTGAAATATGTGATAGAGTAGATGAGAAGCAAAACAAAAGATTAGTGGGATATGAAGAAAAATAGAGGAGTTATAAATGAATTGAGAGCATGATGTGGAAAGGGTTTGAAGACATTATAAATGCATAGTTTTTGCCATAGTCAGAGATAGGTAGAATTGTGAGTGGATTCCACAAGTAGAACAGATAATAAAGACAATCCTAGAAATTAATGTGGAGTTTTAGAAGAACACATATTTTGTTTAGATTATGTTGTAAATGAAAAAGATGAAAATGTAAAAGTATATGATGACGTTCCAGCCTAGCATATGAGAATTTATTGACGCTTGTAAACACTCAAAACGTGAAATCCATGATGGATGTAGCCAGAACTACAAAGTTGGAATTAGAGAAACAGAAAAGAGGAGGAAACCGATAGAGAAAGTTGCACCGGTGTTTAAGAAGACAAGAATGGAGGTTCGACGAAAGAAGGTGATGCAAAAGACCTAACCTATAAGTTCAACAAGCAAGAGACTTCATATGGGAAATGCAAGTTTGGTTCACCAACATGTTTAAAATATGAAAATTCAGTCACATCAATAAGAATTGTGCGAACTTAAGAAAGTGAATGAAGAGAATATATCAATAATCAAAAGTGAAGCTTTCCAGATTACAACCGAGGAATCTAGAACAGAATTAAGTATGGTTATAGAAATTTCGATCATATGTGTATAAGCAAAATGTGATAGAAATGGACATTATTAGATTCCTTATTGAATTTATACCTATGAATATGAGGGAATCTCACGTAGTGATTGGAATAGATTAGTTAAATCGTAACCAGGCTATGATATTATGTGAACAGAAAGTGATATAAGTTCATCTCCCAAGTGGGGAGGAACTAATTATATGTGCTAATGTCAAACAGGATAGTTATATGTGTGTTCAGTTTCTAAAGCTAGAAAGTATCTTTAGCATTGATACATTGTTTTCTTAACTTATGTTATAGATATTAAATTGAAGAAGAACATATGAGTTTGAAAGATATAAAAATAGTGTGTGAGTATCCTAACATGTTTCCCCAAGATTTTCCGGGGGTACCGCCAAACAGACAGGTTGAATTCAGAATTGAATTAGTGATGGGAACTTCACCCATTATGAGAACTTCGTACAGACTTGCTCCTCCATGAAACAACTCCAAGAACGGCTAGACAAGGGGTTTATTAGACCCAGTAGTTCTCCGTGGGGTGCTCCTGTTGTATGTGTGAAAAAGAAGGATGGTACCATATATATGTGTATTAATTAATGTGAGCTTAATAAGGTGATTAACGAGAATAGATATCCGTTGCTCAAAATATGAGAAATCAACTTAAGATCAGAACGGATGACATTCCTTAAACTGTGTTCATAACATGTTTGGGCATTTTGAATTTATTGTGATGCCTTCTGGCCTTACTGATGCAGTAGTGTTTATGTATTAAATGAATAATATGTACAGGCCAATGTTAAATAAGTCAATAATTAGGTTCATAAACGATAGTCATACTTATTCTAGGAGTCCATTAGATCATGAGAAACATCTTTGATGAATCTTAGAGATACCGAGTAGAGAACAGTTATATGAAATGTACTCTAAATGTGGATTTCAAGATTAAAAAAGTGCAATTCGTTACACATTTAATTAACAAAGATGGACTTGAGATGGATTAATCTATATAAATAGGAGAAATATTGAAGTGGGAGCCACCAAGGAACTTGATAGTGATCAACAGTTTTACGGGATTAGCAACAGAAATTGTGAAACACCAGTTCTTGCACCGCCAAAAGTGATTGAAAAGACGATAGTATTTTGTGATGTTTTGTATAGTGAGTTGGGAAGTGTATCGTTCACACTGATCATAAAAGTTTGAAATAGTTTGTGGATCAGAAAACCTTAAATTGTGACAGAAACGTTGATTAGAACTACTAAAAGATTGACTAGAATATTATATTATTCTGGTAAGGATAAAGTTATAGCCAATGTTTTAAACAGAAAGTCAGAAACAGTACTTATGAAGGATTAGTCATTAAAATAATAATTACAATACTCTTATTCTAATGTGATAAAATGATCAAAAGTTAAAACTAGAAATAACAAGTAATTAATCTTGTTAAAAACAGTTGTGATGTATAGATTTTCTATGATCATATATAGGTACCAGGTTATGGAAATGCACTTCAGAAATCATATGAGAAGTTATTATCAGTGTAGATACCGGTCTAAAGATGAGAAAATGTTACTATGGACCTCAATACCAAATTACCCAAAATCTTATGAGGTTATAATGTGATATGGTTGATTGTAGACAGGTTAATTAAAAGTGTATATTTTCTTTCCATTACAGAGACTTATTCTACAGAACGTTTAATAAATGTGTATGTGAAAGAAATTATGTTTTGTAATGGTATATCAGTCTCTATTGAATCACACAGGGATATTAGATTCACTTCCAGGATTTGGAATAGATTTCATATAAATTTGGGAATTAAGCTTCATATCAGTACAATCTATCATCTTCAGATTGATAATCACAATGAAAGAAATATACAGATGTTAGAAAGCATGTTTCAAGAGGGTGTTATTGATTTAGAGGAAAACAGGGGTTAATGGACTATACAGAATTTCTGCAAATGTGGGGAAAGGTTATTTATAGACCAGAATCAACAGAAGAGTTATCATAGATTCATAATACCTTCCGTGTATTATATCTCAGAAAGTGTTTATCAATGTTGAAAAGAAAGGTTAAAACCTTACATAATAAACAAATTGGGATGGTTAAGGTCCAATGAAAGTACAGAAAGGATCAGATTTTACATGAGAAACTTAACAGAAAATGATGAGAAATTATCCAGAACTCTTCGGCAGTTGATTTCGGGGACGAAATCATTTCAAGTGGGAAAGAGCTGTATTTTTTTAATAAATTTTATACGAGAAAAGTACAAATTGTTATATGAGTTATATATATATATATATATATGTGTGATAAGGTGTGGTTATAAACTAGAGGGGCCAATACCGTCATAATAGAACTTAAATAGTCAAGGGACTATTTATGTAATTATGGAAAACTTGTATATATATATATTGACTTTCATAATCAAAGAATTTCAAGAAACCATTTACACAGCAACATATATTCACAAATACGTATATCCATGGTTAGTTCTTCATCTTCAATTTGTGATCAAGAATCAGTGTTGTTAGGCTTCTCAATCATCATCTTCTTCAAAGAAACTTTGAGGTATGCTTGTTTTAATGGCTTTGAAGCTTCAAATGGGTCAAAGGTGTAATTAAGGATCAAACAATGTTTCTTGTTGTTATTTTGTTGTTATGGATTGGTTTGTGGTGTAGGAAAAGATCCTACAAAGTTAGAAGTGTTAAAAAATGAGTTTTTATGAGTTTTGGCCAGAGAACAGCAAGTCAGGCGACCAAACTAGTTAGGGAGGCACTCGCGTGCCTGTAAAGGTCATGAGCGTGCCTCGTGACCATGACCGCCATAAGCCCGTACCCTAGGGGACCACGTGCGTACCTTTCATGCCGTACGACTTACAAGTTATAAGTCGGACCCGTCTGTCGCATCAATAAGTCGGATGAGAAATTCGGACCATTAGCCAGGCACAAGTGTGCCTATAGTACGGCACATGCATGCCCCTGTCTTGTTATGTTTTCTAGCATCAGATTCAGCATGTGATTGATATATTATTGGTATTATTTCATGTAGAGACTTGTCATTGGCGTGCTCACTATACTATTGTTAATTATGGACTGTTATACAACATTACTAGTTATAAGGTTAATCTTCTAGACTAATTTTCATATGTGCAACATGTGTGTTATTACAATGAGTACTTGTATGTATTCAACATATATGTTATTCAGCATGATGCTTTGTGAAGTAGTGGGCTAAGAAAATAGCATAGTACTGTAGCTCAGTTTGCTTCCCTTGGTCTAGAACTAATAGTTGTCAGGTTATCATTATGTGTTGCCTATATGTGATATTATACATGGGTTTATATGATTGATAGTCTGGTTTACTCACTAAGCTCTCGCAGCTTATCAGATATTATTTCATATGTTTTGCAGGGCACAACAAAGAAAAGAGCAAAGCTTCAGCTTCACTATATTTTGATAAACTTTTTAGAAATAATTAACGCCTAGTTTGTAAATGACAAGTTTTGGTTTTAAACTTGTGATAATACATATGTGAGTATCTTTTGATATAACAGATTTTCCAATAGTTTACGATTCCGCTTTTATGAAAAACTTCGAGATGTGAATGTTCAGATGTGTTAGTCCCATGATTAGTATAGTTAGATTTGATGAGACAAACTATCGATATGTATAGATAATAGGTTAAGAGTTAGGAATTATGTAAGTCTGTTATAGACTGACTAGTCAGCTCCAGCTGAGTAGTCAGCGTATAAACCGATATAGAGTTTTTTATGTAAGTACTAGATAGCTCGGTGACTTCTAAGCTGAGATAAGCTTTAAGGATGAAGACTTGAAGACTTGAAGATTCAAGAATTCAAGATTCAAGAAGTCAGCTTGACAAGGTCAAGACTGAGTATGTCAGCTCAGCGTAAGAAGTTAGTTTAGAATTTAAGTAAGTTCTAAATTCTGTTATAAACTCTCCATATCTACGACATTTAATATAGGATATCTAAACCTAATTTAAACTATCTATTAGTTGGATAGAAATCTCAAACGGAATTAATTAGATATGTTCTAATTAAGGAGTTTGTTACGGTTTTAAAGAAAAGATAAGTTCTATCTTTAAACTGTGATTTATTCGTAGATATATCAAGTATAAGTATAAACCTTCTTATAGGTTATACAATATAGATTTTCGTACGTGTGTACGAGAACAGATACGCGATACACAACGACGACTGCATAAGTTGCAAAACGTACGTGTGTTCGTGATACTTGATACACGTGTGTTGCGATAACTTTGTAAGTTCAAAGTTAGAGAGTGTTTTCAAGAGTTCTTGTTAATCAGTTTTAACAAGAAATTCGATCATCAATTAGTTTGTGATTCAAGAGTGTTTAAAGAGAGTTGAGGTTATAATCATTGTAATATCAAATCATCCTTTTGATTTGATTAAAGAGTTATTGTACTGGTTGATTAATTTAATATACATTTGATTAATTTGTTTGATTGTTTAAAGTGTATTCAACCCCCCCTTCTACACTGTATCGGTTGCTTGTTCACCCTCTTTGGGACGAACAACTGGTATCAGAGCAAGTTTCTTGATAAGTTGAAGATCAAGATCCGCTGTCAAGAGGTTAAGATGTCTACCAGCAAGCAATCAAGTCATATACCAACAATGGCGGCAAAAGGTTGTCCTATGTTTGATGGAATTGACTATCCTATGTGGAAGTTTAGAGCCATGCTATATCTGAAGTCTGTAGATCACAGGATGAGTACCGTGATTCAAGAAGGCCTAATCATACCAATGATCCATATTACTGCAACTGACAAAACTGTTCCCTCTGGAGAAACTCCCAAGCCTGAAGCATCCTGGACTGAAGAAGATCGTAAACTGTTTAATCTTGATGACAAGGCACAAAGCATCATAGCAAATGCTTTAACAAACCCTCTTCTGCATACTGTGGCTGGGTGCCAAACTGCAAAAGAGATGTGGGATACTCTCAATGTCATGTATGAAGGCACTGACCTGATCAAGCAACATAAGAAGAAAAGTCTGAGTCGTTCTTATGAAACTTTCTTTGCTAAAAAGAATGAAACTCTGGCATATTTGTTTACCAAATTTCAATGCTTGATAAATGATCTGATCTCGGTAGGTGTCAAGAAAGATGAGAATGAGTTGGTACTCAAGTTCTTGAATGTGTTACTAGAACAATTCAATGAGATCACCATTGCACTTCATGCTGGAGGAACCTTAGGAAAATATGATCTCAGATCTATCTATGGTTTCCTTCTAAATCATCAACAGATCATGGAACAGAAGAAAGTGGAGCAACAACTGAAAGAATCTATAAACGATGTTGGATCTGCATTAATTGCAGAAAAGAAAAAGAAGGGATCTAAGAAGTCTCAAGCTGAGACCGACTCTGAATCTGAATCTGAGGAAGTACGTCTTAACTCTGGTTCAGATGATGAAGAGATGGATGCTCTTACTGAACAAATGGCAATGTTAGCAAGAAACTTTAGAAAGTTCAGAAGAGGAAGGGGTCAATCTGACAGAAGCAAAAGTAGTAAGTCTTCTTTTGATCCTAAGAAAGCTAAGTGCTATAACTGTCAGAGGATAGGACACATAGCTGCTGAGTGTAGAGTAAAGGGGAGAATCAGCTTCAGTAGCTAACAAGAATGCCTACAGAGCTGATAAATATAAAAAGAAATATCAAAGACTCAAAGGCAAGCCAGATGAAAACACCAAAGGCCTCATTGCTGAAACTTGGTATACTGAATCATCTACTTCAGATGATGATGAGCAAGATAGGTGTTTGATGGCCATTGAGGATGAAGAGGAACAAGTTGACTATGAGTTAGAAGACAGTTCCTTTGATGAGGATCAAGCAGAAGCGGCTAAGCTGAGTAAGCAAACCAGTAACTGGGATCCTGCCTCAATGTATAAGGTAAATAACTTTAGCTCTTACATTGATGAACAAAAATGTCTAATGTTCAACTATTTGTTGAATGACTTCAAAACCTCTCTCACAGTTCAACCTAGTTTGAAAACTGAAATTTCAAAACTAAAAGATGAACTTAAACACTCTGAAACTCTCTTAAATGCTGGTAAAAGGATCCAAAGTGATTATGAATGTCAGCTTCATATAAACAAACTTCTAATTGAAAAACAACAAGAATCAAAAGAACAAGCTGACAATCTAAGAAAAATCTGTGAATCTTGGTGTAAGTCATCAAGAGAAGCAGAAAAGTGTATTAACCAGCGAATACCAAATCAAGTAAAAGCAGTACTAGGGGGAGATTATAGTGCTGCTGCTGAAATCATCGAAGATCAAGTCAGTCTTGAAGACAAATCGATGAAATCAGATGACATACTCCCAAGAACATTCTTAAGGAACAAGGAAGGGAAACAGGTCAAAACCAATAAGTTTGTGAGACCAACCCAAAGTCCTCAGGTTATTCACTCAAACCATCAAGCTGAATGTTCTAGATCTAACAGAAACTGTAAGTCAGTTTTCAAAAGATTGGATTACAATCCGGTGAGAACAACTGTTTTTGATAGAATATCTCATGTTAACTCAAAAAGACATAATTCTCAAGTCATACATGAAAGGATGTCTAAAAACAGGAAGTTGTCTATAAGTCAGACCTCACCAAATAGAGGTAACCATAAAGCTGACAAAGGTAAGTCCAAAGTCAGTGAAAATCAAGTAGACAAATTGTCGAAGAGGATTGAAAGGTTATCCACATAATATGACCCTAAATCTGAATCCAAATTTAATGTTGGAAAACTGAAAGAAATCACCCAAACACCCATCTTTAGAAGAAAATGTTATAAGTGTGGTGATAGAGGTCATGAGGCCAAAGATTGTGTAAGTACCAATCTTAGACCTGAAAACGAAAAGGAGGATCAGTCCAAAACAGACCCAGAATCTGTTCAAGCTGATAAATCAAACTCCAAAGGATCAGCTAAGTGCTCATCCTCAGGACCCACCAAACAGTGGGTTCCAAAAAGAAACTAATAAGTTTAGTTGATCATGTGCAGGGCTCCTACAAGTGGTATCTCGATAGTGGATGCTCAAGGCACATGACAGGAAGCAAAGGGATTCTAAGTGAATTCCTAAACAATGAAGGACCCAAGGTGACATTTGGGGATAATTCTCAACGAAGGACTAAAGGTTATTAAAAGATAACTGCTGGGAAAGTCACTTTCAAAAAGGTAGCATATGTTGAAGGCCTTAAACACAATCTGATAAGTATCAGTCAACTGTGTGATGAGGATTATGAAGTCACCTTCAGGAAGCATGCAGGGACAATTTATGATAATAATGGAAAACCAATATTAATGGCAAAAAGAGAGAGAGAGGTATCTATTTGTTAGATCTCAGCTCCGTAGATCCTTCAACTGAAACCTGCTTGTATTCTGATTTAACTCCCAAGCTGAGCTGGTTATGGCACAAAAGACTGTCTCATTTAAACTTCAAATATATTAACAAGTTGTCTAGCAAAGAGTTAGTCTCTGGTCTGCCTAAGATCACATTTTCTAAAGACAAACTCTGCTCAGCATGTGAAATGGGAAAACATCATAAGGGATCCTTCAAGTCCAAACAGAATTTCTCAATTACTGAACCATTGCATATGTTGCAATTGGACCTATTTGGACCTATCAGCACCCCAAGCCTAAGTGGCAAAAAGTATACTCTAGTGATTGTTGATGATTTCACAAGATTCACTTGGGTAATCTTCTTAAAAGCCAAAAGTGAAGCTGCATATGAGTTAATCAGCTTCATAAAACAAGAAGAGTTGCAAAAGGGTAAGTCCCTTAAATAACTCAGAAGTGATCATGGGACTGAGTTCAGAAACTCAACCCTTGAAGGCTTTTGTGAAGAGAAAGGAATTATTTAGAATTTCTCATCTGTAAGAACTCCACAACAAATTGGAGTTGCTGAAAGGAGAAACAGAACCTTAATTGAAGCTGCTAGAACCATGCTATGTGAGTCAAAGCTTAAACTGAGCTTCTGGGCAGAAGCTGTAAGTACAGCCTGCTATACTCAGAATAGATCAATTATAGTGAAAAGACATGGTAAAACATCTTACGAGATGTATCATGGCAGAAAACCCAACATTGGATATTTCCATATTTTTGGTTCAACATGCTATGTGCTAAATCAAAGAGATCAGCTCCATAAGTTGGAACTCAAAGCTGATCAAGGGATATTTGTTGGATATTCTTCAATCTCCAAAGCTTACAGAATCTTTAATCTTAAAAGAAAGGTAATTGAAGAGTCAGTACATGTTACGTTTGATGAGACAAGTATTGATGAATCCAACAGAGCTCAAGCTGACTCGGTTAGTCTGAGTGAGCTTGAGAGGAGCAAAGAAGATCTCACATCAAATCCCATGTATGTTATGGATGATTCTGATGATGATGATAGTAAATCTGACAAATGTGCATCACTGAAAGAAATTATCAATATTGAAGATAATCAGCTTGGGAATCTCGGTGAATCATCAGGTACATGTCAGATTGAAGATCTAAGTGATCATCAAATTTCTACTCAGACTGAAGAAGTAAGTCCTATTCAGCCTGAGAGACACTGCCGTGAATCAGACCCAGAACCTCAGTCTCCCACAACAACCTTCAAAGTATTAAAAGATCATCCTCTTGATGATGTCATTGGGAACGTTGAAGATGGTGTGTTAACTAGATCTAAGGCAAATGCAAACTATGTTGCCTACTCTAGTTTTCTATCTCAAATGGAACCAAAGAAGACTGAAGAGGCTCTAAAAGATGAAGATTGGATTGAAGCTATGCAAGAGGAGCTGACATAATTTCAAAGAAATAAGGTCTGGACCCTTGTCCCTGCTCCCAAAGGAAAAATAGTTATAGGCACTAAGTGGGTCTATAGAATAAAATAGACAAGGATGGAGTAGTGATCAGAAACAAGGCAAGGCTAGTAGCTCAGGGGTATCGACAAGAAGAAGGTATTGATTATGAGGAAACCTTTGCCCTTGTTTCAAGGATTGAAGCTATAAGGTTGTTTCTAGCCTATGCAGCCTTCAAAAACTTTAAAGTGTATCAAATGGATGTTAAAAGTGCATTTTTAAATGGAGCACTACAGGAGGAGGTCTATGTGAAACAACCCCCTGGATTTATTGATGCTAAATATCCAGATTATGTCTATACGTTGGACAAGGCTTTGTATGGACTCAACCAAGCTCCAAGAGCCTGGTATGATACACTATCCACCTATTTGCTCTCAAATGATTTTGTCAGAGGAAGTATTGACAAAACTCTTTTCATAAGGAAGAGCAGAGGACATGTCATTCTGGTTCAAAGTTATGTGGATGATATTATCTTTGGATCAACAAACCAAGATCTGTGTGATTGGTTCTCCAAGATAATGTCTAATCAATACAGAATGAGCATGATGGGTGAGATGACGTACTTTTTGGGACTTCAAATCTAAAAGAAAGAAGATGGTATATTCATTAATCAGAGCAAGTATGTCTTTGATCTGATTAAGAAATATGGACTAGACTCAAGCGATCCTGCAAAGTCTCCAATGTTACACAATGTCAAGCTTCACAAGGACATTGATGGAAAGTCTGTAGGTCAGACTACATATAGAGGAATGATAGGTTCATTACTCTATTTAACAGCAAGCAGACCTGATATAATGTTTGCTACATGTGTTTGTGAACGATATCAGGCTGATCCAAAGGAATCACACTTGCTAGCTGTTAAAAGAATACTCAAATATCTGAAGGGAACACCAAACTTAGGTTTGTGGTATCCCAAAGGATCAGGATTTGAGTTGATAGGGTACTCCGATTCAGACTTCGAAGGATGTGGTCTTGATAGAAAGAGTACTACTGGAGGATGTCAACTTTTGGGTGGAAAATTAGTCAGCTAGACGAGCAAGAAACAAAACTCAGTGGCAATTTCAACAGCTGAAGCTGAATATGTAGCTGCAGGGAGCTATTGTGCTCAAATACTATGGATGCAACATCAGCTGAAGGACTTTGATCTTCATTATTCAAAGACTCCCATATTTTGTGACAATCAAAGTGCTATTGCCATTGCACACAACCCAGTGTTTCACTCAAGAACCAAACACATTGAAATAAGACATCACATCATAAGAGATATTGTAGAAAAGGGAAAGATAGAGTTAGTCTTCATTGAAGCTGAAGATCAGCTTGCAGATATTTTCACGAAACCAATTGAAGGCACAAGATTTACAACTCTACTCGGCAAGCTTGGAATGCTCAACTCTTAATTGGTATGTTCCATTCTTTATCTCTGTTTAATATTTTCTAAGTGCTATATTTGACTAAGTGTCAAAATCTGAGCTAAGTGCTCAAGCTGAAGCTGGGTGCTTCACATAAGCTGAACGTTCAGGATCAGCTGAGTGCTTCATATAAGCTGAACGTTCTGGATCAGCTGAGTGCTTCATATAAGCTGAACTTTCAGGATCAGCTGAATACTCCATATAAGCTAAACATTCAGGATCAGCTGAGTAATCAGTTCCAAAGTGTGGTCAGTTCCACAAGTCTAGGTTAGTCCTATCAATATGGTAAGTCCAATAATATGGTAAGTCCAATATATTTACGGTGTGTTTGGTAAATAAACGTCAGTCGTTTAGAAATTTTTTATGATATATTTTTTATAAAAATATCTTTTCAATATAACAGTGTGAGTTTGGGTAACTAACAATAAATTTAGCCGTTGTAACAAACTGCGTAGAAGTTTTTACGGTAACGGTCATATTTATTACCCTCACATAACGGTAACTTTTCTCTCACATTGAAAAGGTATAAATAAGAGAGATTGTTCATCATATTTCGTTTAAACTTCCAAAATATTCTTCTCTCTTAAACCCTAACGTTGCTGTGTACAGAGTTCATTGCTAAGTGCTTAATACTACTAAGTGCAATCCAATACGATAAGTTCGATTTTAATTGAGGGGTATACTCTAACTCTAACTGAACAAATGATCCGTGGAGGAAATATCAAGAACAAAGCACTCCCCATCTACAAACAAAACAACGTCATCGCCTGTACCGATATTCCAAAGTCCAAAATTGGCAGGGGATATGAGGAGTGGGTTTCCTACATTCGCAAGGGACCCCTGGCACATGCATTTCTTCATGGACCTGCTGTGCTCATCCCTCAACTTCTTACGGAATTCTGGTATACGTGTAAACTGGATGCAACTCAACCGGTTATACGGGGCACAGTTCTAAGTGGACAAGTGGCGATTGAAGTCGATGCAAACTGTCTCCGCCGAATTCTTCATCTCCCAATTCACAATCAATATGAAGCGACGGTTTCTAGGGAAACATCACGAAGTGTTTTACCCTTAATGGGTCATCCTCAAGTTATTGGCGTCATACGAAAATCTATTTTCCAGACGGCATGGGGATTTATGGTATCCATTGTGGTTCGTTCCCTTGGATACAAGGTGAGAGGCCTGGATAATGTAAATGACTTTGAAATGCAATTATTATACAACTTATTTTATGATCGACGAGTGGATTACGCTGATTTGATCTTTGAGGCATTCAAGTTATTGGTGACCAAGAACATCAGGACACTATTGTACCCTTTGCAAGATTCATATCCATGGTCATCGAGGAGAGGTTGGGTAGAAGATATAATGCACAATATGAGTCAATCCCTACTCCTGTTCTCAGCTACACGATGTTCGCCCATGATATTTTCCCTGGTCACCCTACATTGAGTGCTCAGATGAGGGCGTATGTACAGCTTCCGACTCCTGAGTCAAGTGAAGCTGAGACAAAGGAGGAAGCTGCGGAAGAAGTGGGTGACGATGTTGGTTCTGAGGCTGAGTCTCCTCAAGCTGATAAACCTAGGACTCAGCTCAGACCCAGTGCTCAAGTAATTTCATCCACCACTTCAAGTTCTGAGCAAAGGAGTCTGTTTCCTAGCTCTGAGTCTCCACTGCTGGGTACAGCAGGTATGATTTCGAAACCCTTATCTCCTTCTATCTCTTTTACTTCTCCATCTCCAAACTTAGGAGATAGGACTGAGTCAAGCCCAACTCAGTCTAACCCCTCTCCTCCACCTCAAACATCTCCAACTATCTTACAATCTACAGCCAACCTTGGTCAGCCCACTGCTACCAAGGATACTTCCTACACCTATACAAGGAAAACTGCCAAAGGTGGTCCTTCATCTCAAAGGGACGCTGGAGTTGATATCACATTGATACCTCCACTGGCAGGAGCTGAGGGGGAGACACCTTTTCTTAAGGTGCCAACCTCTATGCTCAGTTCAACCTTTAAGCCTATACCGGGTATGGTGTCTACTCAGCCCATACTTACTAATGCCATGGGAGAACCTACTTCTGTGCCTTCACAGCCCCATGAAGGTAACATTGAAATACTGAACAATCCCCAGGGTCACTTACCCCCTCCTCACCAATAAGCCTAGCTCACCCCACTACCATACCTCACGAACTTGGTCATTCTTCTCTTCTATTCTCACACACTCTTGCACGACCTATCAATAAACCTTTCATACACCAGGAAGGTTTATAGGGTCTCAATTCTGGCCCCCTTGATTCCATAGGTCATCACCAACATTTGGATATGGGACCCACATCCTTATCGATTGAGGAACACTCAACAGCCACTCCTACGGTGAAAATACATTTTTCCACTGGACAGGATGACGTTGAAGTAAGAAGAAGACCTGCGGAGCCCACACTACTGACTACCGATGCTAAAGTCATTATGGACTATCTACAATCCTAGTTTGAGCTCCTGCATAAAAAGAGGAAAGCTGACAAAGCCAAGTTGATGCGCGAATTTAATGATTTGTCAACTTCAGTTGCCAACTTGGAAAGCTTTATGTTCAAACTCAGACCCTCCCCTATTGATGATGAAAAAAAGGGGGAGGAAGAATCAAAGAAGTATGATGATAAGGTTGAGGGGGAGCATACACAGGAAGTACAATTTGAACAAGCTCATGATCAGTTCATGAGTACTGTAGATCAGCCTTCTCAACAACAACTGGCTCCAACTGTCCAAATAACCACAACTTTACAAGCTCAACCAGAAACTCCACTTGAAGAAACATCTCAAGCTATTCACACCAACCTTCCTCAAGCTAATTTGCCAAAATTTGTTGAAGCTGAGTCTGTTCCAACTTCACAAATAGACAAAGGGAAGAGTAAGGTGTTTCAGATGATTAAAAGAAAGAAAATAAGTGTTATGCCTCTAGCAAAGAAAAGAAAAGTCGTCATTGCTGAGCCTGAGCTAGAGAACCAGGGTAAGTCTCAATTAGTTGCACATGAATCTGACACAAGCGATGAAGCTGATGCAACACAGAAAGCCAGTGACATACTTGCTAAGCAAATGTTACAAGAAATGGCTAAAGAACTAGGCGTAACAGTGGAGGAAATAAAAGAGCAGCAACGACAAGCTGAAGTTCAACGAGAAATGGCTAAAGCTGAGGCTGCCAGAGCTGAAGCTGAAGCTGATTATTCTGGTCCAAGAGCTGCCCCAATTCCCTACTCAGATGTGGATCTAAGGCATTGTTATAAAAGAACACATTTTAATAACAAGATCGAATCAATTACACTGAGTAGAAAAGGAGAATTGGTAATCATCAACTTTGTACTAGACAACAAATAAGAAATCGGTTTAGATATGAGATGTCTGTACAAGTTGGGATTCTCAGAGTTGAAGATCGTAGCCACAACTATCAAGCAGATGAAAAAGAGTCAAATCAGACAAGAGATAGTTGATGTGCTTAAGACAATCTTCATAAGAATCGATCAGCTAGGTGAGATCCCTGCTGATGAAATTGATACCTTCCTTAATCGAGGCAAAGCTGCAAGAGTTAGAGCAGCAAGTCAGCGAGCTAAAAGAGACATCATTTTACAAGTTCCAGAGGGAGTTGAATTCAGAGAGAATAATTATATCACTCAACCGCTGGAAGGATTCTTGTATCTTGATGTGGAGGGTAATCAATGTTTCTTAAGGATAGCTGATCTTCATTTGGCAAATCTGGAATTGATTCTGTACTTGAGAATTCTATGTGATGACTCAAATCAGAACTCAGTATTCAGATATCATCTCAACAAAGAAATCAGATCAAGAAAAGCTGAGATGAAAGAGATGCCAGAAGCTGAAGAGATTATGATTGATGCTATCAAGAAAGCTGCAATTTGGGTACTTAAATGTTCTGATATGTGGTTAGAACTTGGAGATTATGTTGAGTAAATTGATTAGTTCTAAGTTTTTATTAGCACTAAGTGTGCAGAAGCTAATCATAAAGATTAAGCTAAAATGTAAGTGATATGTTCATTAATACAAAATCAAGTTTGATATGTTCAACTTTTTATTATTTGATATGTTCAAAATTATGTTTGATATGTTCAAACAAATAGCTTTGTAAGTTTAAGCTGATGATTGATATGTTTAATTATTAACTAATATGTTCAGTTGTATAAGTTTTGTAAGTTCAGAACTTAAATTACTTCTGATAAGTTCAGAATCTAAGTAGTTGTATATTCAAATACTTAGAATACAAGTCTTACAATAGATTTGTAACATAAACATCTTGTAAGTTCAAGATACGTGAATAAGTATGGATCAGTTCAATACTTATTTCATGAACTAACTTTAGTCAGTTCGAGAGTTGTTCAACATAATTCTAATAACCTATAACTTATTTGATTCAATGTTTTGTCATCATCAAATAGGGGGAGATTGTTAGTCCCATGATTAGTATAGTTAGATTTGATGAGACAAACTATCGATATGTATAGATAATAGGTTAAGAGTTAGGAATTATGTAAGTCTGTTATAGACTGACTAGTCAGCTTCAACTGAGTATAAACAGATATAGAGTTTTCTATGTAAGTACTAGATAGCTCGGTGACTTCTAAGCTGAGATAAGCTTTAAGGATGAAGACTTGAAGACTTGAAGATTCAAGAAGTCAGCTTGACAAGGTCAAGACTGAGTATGTCAGCTCAGCGTCAGAAGTCAGTTCAGAATTTAAGTAAGTTCTAAATTCTGTTATAAACTCTCCATATCTACGACATTTAAATTAGGATATCTAAACCTAATTTAAACTATCTATTAGTTGGATAGAAATCTTAAACGGAATTAATTTAAACTGCGATTTATTCATAGATATATCAAGTATAAGTATAAACCTTCTCATGGGTTATACAATATAGATGTTCTTACGTGTGTACGAGAACAAATATGCGATACACAACGACGACTGCATAAGTTGCAAGACTGCATAAGTTGCAAAACGTACGTGTGTTCCTGATACTTGATACGCGTGTGTTGCGATAACTTTGTAAGTTCAAAGTCCGAGAGAGTTTTCAAGAGTTCTTGTTAATCAGTTTTAACAAGAAGTTCGATCATCAATTAGTTTGTGATTCAAGAGTGTTTAGAGAGAGTTGAGGTTATAATAATTGTAATATCAAATCATCCTGTTGATTTGATTAAAGAGTTATTGTACTGGTTGATTAATTGAATATACATTTGATTAATTTGTTTGATTGTTTAAAGTGTATTCAACCCCCCTTCTACACTATATCGTTTGCTTGTTTACCCTCTTTGTGACCAACAAGATGTAGTTTTACTAAAAGTATCAAATTTTATAAATTGGGGCGTTACACAAATGTCGCCTCAAAAGGCCCACTACTAGACAAATTTCCATTCAAGAGAATTTGACTTTCAACAAAGACCGTTTGTGCGACAATTGTCGACGCAAAAGGTGCCTCCGCAAATGCATTTTTCATTTTCTTAATATTAGGGAATTACTTGTCGCCGCAAAAAATAATACGAGATATTAGGTCATAACTCCTTCTTTCTTGTCATTAATCTTGTTTCTCCCTCGTCCTCCCCCGACGCAGATCGCGTTGGCGTTCGTCGCCCCCACCATCTTTTTTGTCATTAATCTTGTTTCTCCCTCCTCCACCGCGCCGCCGTCGTGCCACCTCCGGTCATGTACCACCAGAAAACTCAAGCCATTTTTTAATTACGCTGCGGAAGCTTTAAGTAAACAAATCATTTCCATACAAACCAATATTAACAAATGTACAAACATTGTTCAAACAAAATATCATTGTCGTGTTACAAAAACTACAGGCTCGTTTCTTTTCAAAAACTAATATCAGAGTCAGGTCAACTTCTCCTTCATCCAACCTCACAAACACGAACATGCAAAAGCAACAACTGAGGGGAATTAGCACAAATCTAAGTGAGTAGAGGCTAAACCCAAAAGCAAACATCCTCAGTCAATATCAAAGCATGTAATCACATATCCCGAGAAGACCGGCTGTTCGGCGCAGAACCTACAACCAATGTCGGCCAAAGCAAAGGTTTACCGATAGCTCTCCACTGAATTCGCACAGTGAAAATCCCCCTCTGATGCAACATATGCACCAATAAGGCTAACACTGTTCAACCAACCAGTGAAGAAGCCCAGCCCAATTCTACGTATAGCTGACTTCCCAACGCAACTCAAAATCATCCTAAGAGTGCGTATCGGCCAAATAATCATGCAGCAGGTATCAATCATCAATAATCACAATCAACAGTTCAATCAATCCAATCCAATCTCAATCACAGTCATGCATCACATCAATAACATTAACTGAAATCTTTACCATCCGCGATTAACGTCCACTCACCTCAAAATCAACACGGGCTCAGAAATCTAAATTTACTGAGTATTTTGATTGCCTGAAAACACAACAACAATCAACTCAGTCCCGAATATATAGATATATCTTCTCATAAATATTTATATCTTAAATCCATAAAAACAACTCAATAAAATCACATAAATAATGTGCCAAGTTATTCCAAGCAAAACATATTAAAAATAAAGCATCTTTCTCAAATGGGGTCCGTCGCGCCGTGACCGTGTCGGATTTCAAATCCGAATGGCATTTGTCGGATTTTGGTATCGGTTTTCTAAAGTATCGGATTTCAGGGTCGGATTTGCAAACTTTCAGATTTCCAAGGTCGGTTTTGTAAAATAACTCGGATTCTCACAATCCGACTCCAAAGTTCCGGATTTCTCAATGTCGCGCCTTTGTTACAGGTTGTCTTATTCCTTTAAACTTGGATTTCAAGCTTTCTTATTTAATCATAACATCAAAATCTACAAACCCATTATTTAATCATAACATCAAACATCAAAATCTACAAACATCAAAATCTACAAACCCATTATTCAAGCTTTCTTATTTCAAGCTTTCTCAATGTCGCACCTTTCTTATTTCATCATAAAATCAAAATCAACAAACCCATTATTCAAGCTTTCTTCCAAGCTTCAACAATGGTGAAACCACATATATTCATGCTTTTCAACTTATAAACACACCAATACGAATTATAACATGTCAATAACACTTTCTCAGCTTCTGTTTGAATTAAAACACACAAAGTCTTGATTCCCCAAATTCAAGTTTAGCAAGTTTGCAAGGTTTCTTCTTTTGAAAGTTTTCTCTCCAAAACACACACTTCACACTTTTGCACACTTTGATAAAAATAACCAGATTGCTAACCACGTATACAAGTAATTGATTTTAACCAAAGCAGGAGGTGTCTACAAACTATTTACTTTCTTTCCATACATACATACATACTAACACACATGCATACATACTTGTAACTTTCTTTTC
The DNA here is from genome assembly GCA_038502395.1 of Dittrichia graveolens. Classification (NCBI taxonomy): domain Eukaryota; kingdom Viridiplantae; phylum Streptophyta; class Magnoliopsida; order Asterales; family Asteraceae; genus Dittrichia; species Dittrichia graveolens. The sequence goes on from JARJIL010000006.1 coordinate 30,873,027, forward strand.
TTTTTTCCTTTCTAATCGGTAAACACATATAATAAATTAAATTAATTTAAATTACTTAATTCAATTAAGTTTATAAATAAACACATAACAAGTTTAACTCAATAAATCACATACCGCCAACCTGCTAATCTCCTAGTCCGGGTTTGCGTGTGTTACAAATCTCCCCTCTTTAAGAGGATTCCATTCTTGGAATCCCTTCTCACTCAAACAAATGAGGGTATCTATCCTTCATTTCTGCCTCAGTTTCCCATGTCAAATCAGAACCTAAACTGTGTTTCCACTTGACCAATACCATCGGTATCTGCTTCTTTCGAAGCTTGGTCACTTTACGATCTAACAGTTTGACAGGTTCCTCAATTAGTCTCTTCTTTGAATCCACTTTCAATTAGTGTACCGGGAGAATCTGGCTTTCGTCTTCAACCTTGCACTTCCTTAAATAACAGACGTTAAACGTATTGTGAATACCTGCAAGCTCTGCTGGGAGATCCAATGTAACTGTCTGGTCATTTACAATCTGACGAATTCTGAAAGGACCAATGTAACGGGGTGCCAAGTTCCCGCGTTTGCCAAATCGAATCACGCCCTTCCACGGAGAGACTTTCAAATACACGAACTCCCCCACATCAAACGTTACTAGACGACGACGCGGATCCGCATACATTTTCAGTCTATCTCTAGTTGCTTTCAACTTTTCTCTGGCTATAGCTGCCTTGTCAGCAGTCAACTGAACAATCTCGGGTCCTGCAAACTTTTTCTCACCAGCCTCTAACCAACACGTCGGAGTACGGAACCGACAACCGTACAACATTTCATACGGAGGCATTCCAACACTAGAGTGGTAAGAATTATTGTACGCAAACTCTATCAATGGCAGGTGTGAATCCCAAGATCCACCATACTCAATTACACAGGCACGTAGCATATCTTCGAGTGTCTGTATGGTTCGTTCAGTTTGACCGTCAGTCTGGGGATGATAAGCAGTACTCAAATTAATTCTCGTCCCCAACTCTCTTTGTAGACTCCTCCAGAAGTTATAAACAAACCTGGAGTCTCTGTTAGATACTATCGACAATGGTATACCATGCCTCGCAACGATCTCATCAATATACAATTGAGCTAACTTGCTCAGAGAAGCCGTCTCATAGTTAGCCAGAAAATAGGCGCTCTTCGTTAGTCGATCCACGATCACCCAAATCATATCGTGATTCTTCTGAGTTCGCGGAAGTTTAGTCATGAAATCCATCGTTATATGTTCCCACTTCCACTCAGGAATCTCTAACTGTTTCAAAGATCCGTAAGGCTTCTGATGCTCTGCCTTCACTTGTGCACAGATATGGCATGATTCTACAAAATGTGCCACATCTGCTTTCATTGTAGGCCACCAGTAAAGCACTTTCAAATCGTTGTACATTTTAGTGCTTCCGGGGTGAACAGACAGTCTCGACTTGTGTGCTTCAGTTAAGATTAACTTCCTCAATTCTCTAAGCATAGGCACCCACACACGAGTCTTATCATCTTCAATTCACGAGAATCATCAGTAAGCTCGTCCTTATGTTTCTTCATGAGTTCATTCTTCAAATTTTTTTCCTTTAGAGCTTCCAGCTATGCAGCTTTAGTCTATCCACTAAATCAGATACAATTTCCATACGCATGAATTGAATAGAACTTCTGGCTCTCTTGCGGCTCAGGGCATCTGCTACCACATTTGCTTTCCCAAGGTGGTATCTAATCTCACAATCATAGTCTTTTATCAGCTCCACCCATCGTCTCTGTCTCATGTTCAGTTCTTTCTGTGTAAACACATATTGAAGACTCTTATGATCGGTACAAATCACGCACTTGGTGCCATACAAATAGTGTCTCCACAGTTTTAGGGCAAATACAACCCAGTTCTAGATCATGAGTCGGGTAATTCTTTTCATGTGGTTTCAACTGTCTTGAAGCATACGCAATCACCCGATCCCTCTGCATAAGCACACATCCCAATCCAGCAAACGACGCATTGCAAAATGCAAGAATGGGAGCCTGACATAACAACTCCTTCAAAGTCTAAAAAGCCTTATCTTGTTCACTACCCCAAACGAACTTCACGTCTTTCCGAGTTAACTTAGTCAAAAGGACCCGCAATCTTAGAAAAGTCTTTAATAAACCTGCGATAGTATCCAGCCAAACCCAGAAAACTCTTTATCTCAGACAGTGTCTTTGGAGCATTCCAGTTCATCACAGCTTCCACTTTTGAAGGATCCACTTTCACTCCTTCATTACATATCACGTGCCCCAAGAATTGAACTTCTCTCAACCAAAATTCGCATTTTGAGAACTTGGCAAACAAATGTTCTTTCTTCAGTGTCTCCAAAACCTGTCTCAAATGCCGTTCATGTTCCTCCTCAGTCTTTGAATAAATTAGAATATCATCGATGAAGACTATTACAAAATCATCCAAGAATGGTCGACAAACCCTGTTCATCAAATCCATAAAAATCGCAGGTGCATTGGTCAAGCCAAAAGGCATAACCAAGAACTCATAATGCCCGTAGCGCGTACGAAAGGCTGTTTTCAACACATCTTCCTGAGAAACACGCACTTGATGATAGCCTGGTCTCAAATCAATCTCGGAAAAGAACGAAGCTCCCTGCAGTTGATCAAACAAATCATCGATTCTTGGCAACGGATACTTGTTCTTTATCTTCCTCTTATTCAGTTCCCGGTAGTCGATACACATACGCAACATACCGTCTTTCTTCTTTACAAACAATACCGGTGCTCCCCATGGATACGAACTTGGACGAATAAACCCTTTATCAAGCAGATCCTGAATCTGCGTCATCATCTCCCGAATCTCTGAAGGTGCCAACCTGTATGGAGCTTTCGATACTGGTCTAGAATGAGGGATTAAATCTATTTTGAACTCCACTTCACAAACCGGAGGCAATCCTGGCAACTCTTCTGGAAACACTTCCGGGTATTCCGCTACCACCCAGATATCAGTCATTTCTTTTTTCTCTTTCTTTCCATCAATCAAATACACCAAGTAATACTCACATCCCTTGCCCAACGCCTTCTGTGCTTTCAAACATGAGATAATAGGAATTACAGACCCAGCCTTCTCTCCGCTGGCTACTACCCATGTACCATTCACTAACGGAAAAGAAATTAACTTCTTGTGGCACTTGATACTAGCTTGATTTAGACTCAGCCAATCCATCCCAAGCACCACATCAAACCCAGACAATGGCATAACAAGAAAATAAACAGGAAAACACATGCCATCTATATCAATTTTAGCCCCATCCACAACAGTCGTGACTGGAACCATCATGCCATCTGCTTCTTCTATCTCTAAAGCAGTATCAAGTCTAATTACTGGCATATTCAACTTATCACAGAATTCCACAGAAACAAAGGAGCGATTTGCTCCTGAATCAAACAATACTCTAGCAGGAATAGAGTTTATTTGAAACATACCCGTGATAACGTCGTCTGTGGTGGTGGCATCATCCACCGTCATTTTGAATGCCCGACCCTCGGCGGTGGGTGGGTTCTTTCGCTTTTGACCCGTTGAAGACGATCCTCCAGCTCTTCCTCCCCCTGACCCTGACCCTGTCTTTTTGCTCATCGGGCAATCACCAACTCTATGCCCTTCCCTCTAACAATTCCAACAAACGCTCCTCATGAACCTGCAGTTCTTTAAATCATGGCCAAACTGCCCACATTTCACGCATCTCATTATCTCGGGCGTACACTGCCCGTTGTGATAAGATTTGCACCTACTACACCAAGGTGCCCGTTGAGTAAATCGTTCAAAGTTATATATATATATATATATATATGTATGTATATATACTTGCACTCATGTAGGGGTTAATACTACAGGGCCTATGTAGATCGCTACACAGCCGTTTCCGTACACTTCGGTACAAATTTAGCACTTACTACTTATTATTATTGATAAGGGGAAAGTTTAAACGCGTGATTCCTTGATCTAAAGAATATTGTGTTATTAACTACAATTATACTGTGAGTATACTTGATTACTCTTTACTATAAATTATGTGATGTATAGGAATGATACAATACAGTATGTGATATAGATATTTCTACATAATATTGTACAATAATGACTTGGTACCAAGGGAAAGAAAGAAGGAGATCTATATGTGTATACATAGTGATAAACAGGGGCGGAGACAAGGGCGGCCGGAAGCTGAAGGGTGCTAGGCCTTCCTAATAAGCTCAAAATCCTTAAGTATTTTAAAAGCTCAAATACCACAAATATTTATTAAGCCCCCTAATTAGAGTTAAATTTATAATTAGTAGCCTAAATATTGCATAAAACGGAAGCAACGACGATTCTAATTTCCGGAAGCGGTAATTCTAATTTCTAAATTTTGAGGGTTTCAAGGTTCTACACTTCTACTTGTTACTTCTCATCGTCTTTCATAGTTTCAAGGTAATATGTTATTTTATTCACAAGCCAGTTTATACACTCTCTGAGTGGTGTAGAGGTCTACAAGAAACTAGGAAGTTGTAAGTCTATCCCTTAATTGATATATTTATTCGTCTTATACCAACTCTTCCGGTCTCAACTACAACCGAAAGAGCTATCTCAACAATGAAAATTATAAAAACAAGGCTTCGTAATTTAAAAGCAGTTTGGTTCTTTACATTGAGAGAGGGATTTATGTACTTTCTCTGCACACAATATAATAGATGACTTCTATTAAAAAAAACAAAGACGTGTTCAACTACAAACACGCGAAATATAATTTGTTTATTGTTTTTTTTTGGTTTCATTGAAGTTTTATCAACATAAAGCATTCGAGTGACCGACCCCCTATACTAAAATCTTAGTTCTGTCCTTGGTGATAAAGTAATTCAGTTTACGGATATTTCTTGCCATTACATGTTATAGTAAATTGTTAGATGAGTATGCTCACTAGGTGAAAGATTACTTACTTATTATTAATATTTTGGATAGACCAGGTATAAAGCCCCAATTACATAATGTGGATGATAGCTTCCGATTTTAAACAACTGAATCTTGTGAAATCTTTTACAATATGATGATAGCTTCCGTTTTTAAACAACTGAATTTTGTGAAATCTTTTACAATATGATACATGTAACTGGCAAACAATACAAGTTTAATTATAACTTTTGTTTATATGTTGAAAGTTGCTAGAATCTCGAATTTAAATATAAGTATTAATAAAAAAATATTGTGGTCTTTACAACTTGGTATGAGAGCTAATGTTTTAGAGATTTGGACACACATAGGTGCGATGTTGAAACTTAAACAATGGTTTTAAGAAAATATGGAGTAATTGAGTGGGCGGGAATTTAGTGAGCTTACTGAGATTGAGAAAGATGTGGTTAGATGTTCATGGCAAATTAATTATGGAATTTATGTCAATTTAAGGCATTATATGTAAAATATATGGGTACAAAGGAGTTGTAATATGTGATTAAATGCTTATATATGTATGTATGTATGTATGTATATATATATATGTGTGTGTGCTAGGGCTGTCAAATGGGGCAGATCAGATCTTTAAAAGATCTGACCCGTAGACCCATTTAATTGGATTTGGATCTGACCCATTAGCATTAAGATCCAATTACTTGGATTTCGATCGGATCCATTACTAATGGATCTTGACCCGGAGCGACCCATTTAATATTTTATTATTTATAGTAAAATTTATCAAATATTTTTTCAACCACTACCCCCACCCTACGTCCCTACACCACCCCCCACAACACCACCGCCGGCCACCACCCGCCGCCGCCGCCGACACCGTCACCGTCACCACCACCACCACCCACCACCGCCGACCACCACCCGCCACCGCCGGCCACCACCATCACCATCACCGTCGACTACCCGCCGCCGCCACCATCACCGCCGACCACCACCTGCTATCGCCGACACCGTCACCACCACCACCACCGCTGGCCACCACCCGCCGCCGCCGTCACCACCACCACCGCCGACTACCCGCCGCTGCCACCATCACCGCCGGCCCCCACCGGCCACCGCCATCACTACCACCACCGCCGCCCACCATCCGCCGTTACCTTCACCGCCGCTAACACCGTCTTCTTTGTCGTCATTGCCTGGCTAGTTCTCTGTTTGAAATCGTCCTGAAATCATGCCAACCATATTAAAATATCATCTACTAAGTTTCCTTCCTTCCTTCCTTCATGATTGCACCGAATTAAATGTATATATAATCCTAGTGCATGTTGACATCTTAATTTAGCAACCATTGATTTATGTGCAGAAAAGCAAAAACTTTGAGATCAAAACAAGCACGATCGAAAAAGAAAAAAAAAGAGAAAAGCAACAATTAATATATAAATTTCAAGATCAATTAAGGTAATTAATTATGTAGTTTTTGACCCTCTAGCTACTTATATAACAAGCTTCTTCTTCATAATTAAACTACAGTGCAGTCTGAATTATAGTATTAACAGACTTAAAGAAAAATAAAAAAACAATTAGCTAGGTCTGAATGTCTGATTTAGGGTGGTGACCGGCATTGAAGGTGGCGGCAGCGGTGGTGAAAGTGGCGGGAGCCGGTGGTCGGCGGTGGTGGTAGTGGTGACGGTGTCGGTGGCGGCGGGTGGTGACGGGCGGCGGTTGGTGTTCGGCGCCGGTGGTGGTGACGGTGTCGACGGTAGAGGTGGTGGTCGGCGGTGGTGGCGGCCGGCGGTGTCGGCAACGGCCACGGGTGGTGGCCGGCGGTGAGTGTAACGGCTGCTGGTGGTTGGTGGTGGTGGTGGTGATGGTTGGTGGTGACCGTGTCGGCGGTGGCGGGTGGTGGCCGGCGGTGATGGTGGCGGATGGTGGTTGGCGTTGACGATGGTGGCGGCTGGTGGTGGTGGTGATGGGGTGTCGGTGGCGGCGGCGGGTGGTGGCCGGCGGTGACGACGGCCGGTGGTCGGCGGTGATGGTGGTGGTGATGGAGAGGATGGGTGGCGGGGGTGATAGTAGGTGACGGCGATGGCGGGTGATGACTGATAAATTGATGATAGTTGATTGTTAAAATTAAATTGTAGTTTAATATTAAATGGATCGACCCAGACAGATCTTAGATCGACCCATGTAGTGATCCAATTAAATGGGTCGACCTATTGGATCTCTTATTGGGGTGATGGATCCAATATTTAGACCCATTGGATCCAATAAATGGGGCAGATCGGAACGGATCTGGGGCAAGATCTAACCCATTGACAGGCCTAGTGTGTGCGTGTGTGTAATATTTGAATCTTTATTTGATGACCTGTTATGTATATGAAGTGTTGTGTATGGATATGAATGTATATTTATGTTATGTGAAAAAGAGTAGAATATGCTTTACCCAAGCTTGTGCAACGCGATTTTTAATTGTAAGTTAAGAATTAATACGTATAGTGTTTTTAAATAGTATAGGTGCCCATGCTATTATAAGCACGTGGTATGTTTTCGAGCTAAATGAGGTCAGCGTTTATCCCTCTCAAAGACGTGATTATTGATAAGAAGTTAAATTATGTGGAACAACCTATAGCCATACTAGAAATGAGAGTTAAGAACTTGCGTAATAAGCAAATTAGGCTTGTGAGGGTATAGTGGAGGCATAGGAAGAGTTGAGATTGTATTTGGAAACCCGAAGAAGAAATGATGAAGAACTACCCCGAGCTCTTCAACAATTAGATTTTGAAGATGAAATCAACCAATTGGGGAAGAGTTTTAACACCCTAAAGTCCGAAATATTATCTTTAAATTAATATTTAATTATTTAAAAATATTTATAGAAAATAGTAATTGATTATTTGTTAGGCAATGTATAGGGATTGATATTGCCATATCCCAAAAATATATAGTGTAAAGACTGATTGGGTAAATAGCTCAAAGTTATATATATATATATATATACATTGAAAATTCAAAAAAAGAACAAAATATTATAGTTAATTACCTTAGAACTTTGATGGGTAAAGGTAAAAGAGAAGGGATTCATAGCTTAAGTAAGGGAATTGGTTGTCTAATTCAAATTAGGATTAAGGCATGTTAATTGTTATTGTTATTTTTATAAGTGATTCAATAGTGTGCACTAGTTTCTAGTTTAATTGTTTACATGGAAGTGTTAGATGTTAATTAGTATTTAAAAATAATCAAATAGGTTGTTTCGGTATAAGCAACACTTAAATATGTTAAGAATTGGTTCCGGTTTGGTTCCGTCCAACCGGGCCAAATGTTCACCCCTACGCTACACAACCTTGTAGCGTGCGGTTCGGTTTAGATTTAGCATTCTAACGGTTACTTATTATTGATTAAGGGAAAGTTTAAACGTGATATTCCTTGATCTAAAGAATATTGTGTGATTAACTGCAATTATACTACTAGCTAGTATACCTAGCTAGTGGACTTAGTCTTTACTATAAGTTATGTGATGCATAGAAATGATGCATGGACTAACTCTTTACTATAAACAAGGAGATGGATATAAATGATACGGTACAATATGTGATACAAATATTGTATTGTATAGTTATGATCGACTTGGTACCAAGTAATAAAGTTGTTTTACAAATATTTTTTGTCATTACATGTTATAGTAAATTATTAGTTGAATAGGCTCAATATACGAAAGCTTACGTTATCTATTGTTAATGTTTAACATGAGGACACGGTATAGATAAATGTAAAGCCCCAGCTCTATGATGTGGATGATAGTTTCCATTTTCAAAAAACTGAATTTTGTGATATCTTTGGTTTACAATATGTTACATATAATTAACAAACAACATAACTTTAATTATAACTTTTGTTTTATTTTGATAGTTGCTAGAATTGGAATATAAATATTAGTATTTATACAAAAAAATTTCGTCTTCGGGGCATATAAAAAAGATTATCAAAATCAAAATTGAAATATGAGTTGCGATATTACAAATGGTCAATGAAGCACCATTTAAATTGGTTGATGAAGATGAAATTGAAGTTGATGAAGATGAAGTTGGAAGGAATGGTAGTTAAAAATTAGGAAATCAAACCTTAATCTTCTCTAGCACATAGGGTGATCCGGCACATAGGGTGTATTCAGCAACGTGCTTACGAGTAATTATAGGGGCTTGAGATATTCTAGTTTTCGTAATCCTCAGCCCATGACTCATTCGTGTGTTAAAATCTTAGAGTGTATTATTGAAAACATAATCCATTGTAAGCCCAAAAAATGAAAGTCTTTTCAAGTAGCTTATGTATTGGGCTTGAAAATTAATCAGCCTAACTAGTTTCACCAAACACACCCATAAAAAGCCAAATCTGAAGAGATGGAATGGTAAATAAACATATCAACCATTGACAAATAGGAAACGGAATCAAAAATCAGAAACCAAGAAATTGAATCCCTGGCAACCAAAATTGGAATTTTAAATAAAAAATAACTTATGAAATCGAAAAATGAAATCATAATGCTCATTAACTTTGCGTTATCGATTACTAAAGATCGGAAAAGGAGATATGAATACTTACAATGAGGGATGGAGCTAGGATTTTAGTATAGGAAGGGTTGGTCAATACTTTATTATAACACTAATGATACATATATATACGAACGACATAAAATATTCCATTATTTGTATACTAGGTCGCCCACTTGAAACTCTTTATCCATGCGCTTTTTATTTGCCTGCTTGATCTTTTTTTCACGAGCGAGTGACAAGGCTGTCTTAAGATCAGTAATTACTCGTTGATGATCTAGTAATGCTTGTTCAATGGACCCTATGGATGTGGTACCGTGAATGTAGTCGTGAATTGCTTTTGCATCTCTTCCATACACAGCTTTGAAAGGCGTCGTTTGATGGTTGAGTGGTAGGAAGTGTTGTACTAAAATTCAGCAAGGGAAAGGTAACGGTGCCAAGTTTTAGGTTCATCGAAAACAAAGGCGCGAAGATAAGCCTGGAGACCACGATTAACACTTCGGTTTGTCCGTCTGTTTTTGGGTGGTATGCACTTGAGTGGCAGAGTTTAGTGCTTAATTGCTTGAACAATTGGTTCCAAAAATTACTCATGAAAAGAGGGTCACGGTCGGATATATACAATTGATTTAGGCAAGCCATGTAAGCGATAAATGTCCCGTAGAAAAAGTGAAGCGAGTGATGAAGCGGTATAATGTGCGGAAAGGGAAATAAAGTGAGCGAACTTTGAGAGTCGATCAACCATAACCCAAATGACGGTTTTGCCGTTGGATAAGGGTAGGTGACTAATGAAATCCATGGATACGTCTTCCCATGGTATGGATGGTATAGGAAGAGGTTGAAGGAGACCATATGGCTTAATATTTTGTGGTTTTGTTGTTTGGCAAATGTCCAAAAAACTGCATTTCGAACAATCGACGGACATTACGGGTTTCTCGTCATGCCGTTTGGATTAACCAATGCACCGTCCACATTCCAAGCCGCAATGAATGATTTGTTTCGAAACTTTTTACGTTAGTTCATCTTAGTTTTCTTTGATGACATCCTCGTATATAGTACCACCTTAGACCTCCATTACCAACACCTTCACACCGTCTTGGAAACTTTACTCACAAATCATTACAAACTAAAGATCTCAAAATGTGAGTTTGCTGCCACCCAACTCCAATTTCTTGGTCACCATATTTCCACCATAGGTGTCACCGCCGACCCGATAAACTTAACTCCATCCAACATTGGCCAACACCTCATAACTTCACCACACTTCAAGCCTTTTTGGGATTAACCGATTTTTATAGACGTTTTGTTCCCAATTATGCTCACATCGCCTAGCCATTGACCGATTTGCTTAAGCAATCGGTTTTTTCTTGGACCCAAGAAGCCGACCATGCCTTCACTCAACTAAAACAAGCAATGTCAGCCTTGTCTACCTTAGCACTACCAGACTTTACTATACCCTTTGACATGACCACCGACACCTCGGGAAGTGCCATCGGTGCCGTCTTATCTCAAAAAGACCGCCCCATTTCTTTTTTTAGCAAGAAATTTTCAAACTGCATGCAAGCCGAATCCACCTATATATGTGAACTATTCGCCATCACTAAATCTATTAAAAAGTGGCGTCAATACTTGTTGGGTCGAAAGTTCCGTATATTCACCGGCCACCATTCCATGAAGCACCTCCTTACCCAAACCGTTCAAACCCTAACCCAACATATGTGGATAACCAAGCTCTTGGGTTATGCATTTGAGCTCCATTATAAGCCCGGGAAAGAAAACAAAGTTGCCGATGCACTTAGTCGGGTCGATATTCCATCTTGCCTTGCCCTCACAACCCCGACGGCACCATGGTTAAACGAGTTAAGAGCCTATTTTACGTTTGAGCCGTTGGAGGTCGGTAAAGTAATTTTTGGTGGTCGTGGGTTAGGAGTTGGGGGCTGTGGGTTTCCATGTGGTGGGGGTGGGTTACAGGGAGGAGGTGGACGTGGTAATTTGTTAGATGAACTAGATTGTGAAATGGTGGTGATAAGGTTGGAGTTTTGCTCGTATTTGGCTGCAAGTTGTTGTACAACGATGTCGAGATGTGATTTTTGCTAGTGAGAATTTTTTCGGTGTTTTGGTTGGATGTTTGGATGAGCTTTTGCAGAGAGTCGACCATAACAACCATTGTCTCTTCGAGAGGTGGTGTTTCTTTGCGGGGAGGCATGGTGAGGACGAATATGAAAGCACCAAATTGATGTTGCCCGTTTCAAGATGGACGGTCTCCCAAAATAACAAGAACAATAAGCTAGAGCAATTTTCTGGTATTTCATTAATGCAGTTCAAAAGCCTTAAATATAAAAATTAACAACTAACTCTTCCTAACTTTCTGATATGTGGACTACTGGAACAAAATAAACGGAACAATCATTCAGACTATAAACTAGGAAAACATGCAACTAATGAGAAAGTAAGAAAGTGGGAACTCCATGCAAATTCGTGCAAAACACGTGCCAACAATATTCAAATCGGATGGGCTTTCGGGTCATTCTCTTGGGCCTGTCATGAGCGATGGACTCCACACGTTGGACTGCTACTCTTGAGACGGTATCAATACCCTCCCCCTCAAACCCGACATTGTCCTCGATGTCGATAGGAAAATCCGGAAAGCGTAATTTAAGTTCTTGTAAATCTTCCCATGTAGTCTCCGCTAATTCCGTATCTTCCCATTTAACTAGAACTTGTTTATGGTATCATTGGTGATACGATGCTCAAGAACTACGTACCTCCGGTTTGTAGTAATGCGTGTCCTCTGAAATTGACCATTCCTTCGGTAACACGTCTGTTTCGATTTCTTCATGACTCGGTTTGAGTAGTGAAACGTGAAAAACAGGATAGATCTAGGAAGTTGCTGATAACTAAAGCTTGTATGCTACCTTTCCGATTCATTCAATGATTTTGTATGGGCCAAAAAACTTTTTAGACAGCTTCGTGTGGTGACGTTTTTGAACTGTTTGTTGACGAAAGTCTTGCAATCAAAGGTATACTTGGTCGCCCACTTGAAACTCTTTATTCATGCGCTTTTTATTTGCATGCTTGATCATTTTTTCATGAGCGTGTGACAAGGCTGTCTTAAGATCAGTAATTACTCGTTGATGATCTAGTAATGCTTGTTCAATGGACCCTATGGATGTGGTACCTGGAATGTAGTCGTGAATTGCTTTTGCATCTCTTCCATACATAGCTTTGAAAGGCGTCATTTTGATGGTTTAGTGGTAGGAAGTGTTGTACAAAAATTCAGCAAGGTATGGTAGCGGTGCCAAGTTTTAGGTTCATCGAAAACAAAGACGCGAAGATAAGCCTGGAGACACCGATTAACGACTTCGGTTTGTCCGTCTGTTTGTGGGTGGTATGCACTTGAGTGGCAGAGTTTAGTGCCTAATAGCTTGAACAATTGCTTCCAAAAATTACTCATGAAAAGAGGGTCACAGTCGGATATATACAATTGATTTAGCAAGCCTTGTAAGTGATAAATGTCCCTTAAAAAAAGTGAAGCGAGTGATGAAGCGGTATAACGTGTGGGAAGGGAAATAAAGTGAGCGGACTTTGAGAGTCGATCAACCACAACCCAAATGACGGTTTTGCCGTTTGATAAGGGTAGGTGAGTAATGAAATCCATGGATATGTCTTCCCATGGTTTGGATGGTATAGGAAGAGGTTGAAGGAGACCATATGGCTTATGATTTTGTGGTTTTGTTGTTTGGCAGATGTCCTAAAAACTGCATTTCGAACAATCGACGGACATTACGAGTTTCTCGTCATGCCGTTTGGATTAACCAATGCACCGTCCACATTTCAAGCAGCAATGAATGGTTTGTTTAGAAACTTTTTACGTTAGTTCATCTTAGTTTTCTTTGATGATATCCTCATATATAGTACCACCTTAGACCTCCATTACCAACACCTTCACACCGTCTTGGAAACTTTACTCACAAATCATTAAAAACTAAAGATCTCAAATTGTGAGTTTGCTGCCACCTAACTCCAACTTCTTGGTCACCATATTTCCGCCATAGGTGTCACCGCCGACCCGAATTTCGCATGAAGTTGTTTTGATCCGAATGTCACATGAAGTTGTTTTGATCCGTATGTCGCATGAACCCATTGATCCGACAGTCGTATGATGTTCCTTGGTCCGAATGTCGCATGATATTCTTTGGTCCGACAGTCGCATGGAACTCTGGTCCGACTGTCGCATGAGATGATTAACGCGACGCGTTGAGTTATTTGACGCGATGCGTCCGGTGTATTTTAAGATGAAAGCTTTTGTTTGATGAATCTTTTGAACTGTATATTGATTGTGTATTTTATATGTAAATCTAACTAGTGGAAATTGAGTATACTTGATATACTATATGAAAAGATATATTTATGAATCGAGGACTGATTTCTGGATTGTTGTATTCTCAGGAACTGCGAAGACTCAGTAATATTAGACCACTGAGCAACGTGATTGAAATCAGAGGTGAGTGGACGTTAAACACGGATGGTAAAGATTGCAGTTAATATTATGGATGTAAAGCATGATTGTGGATTGAGATTGAGCTGCTGATTGTGATATTGAATGTTGATAACTGCTGCATGAATATTTGGTCGATACGCGCTCTTAGGATGATTTTGAGTTGTTTGTGATATTGAATGTTGATAACTGCTGCATGAATATTTGGTCGATACGCGCTCTTAGGATGATTTTTGAGTTGCGTTGAGAAGTCAGCTATACGTGGACTTGGGCTGGGCTTGTCTAACTGGTTTGTTGAACAGTAGTAGCCTTTCTGTTGCATTTGTTGCTCAGAGGGGAGTTTACTGTGCCAATCTAGTGGAAAGCTATCGGTAAATCTTTGCTTTGGCCGGCATTGGTTGTAGGTTCTGCGCCGAACCGCCGGTCTTCTCTGGATATGTGATTACATGATTGATGATTGATTGTGAATGTTTGCATTTGATGCTTTAGCCTCTATTCACTTAGCTTTGTGCTAATTCCCCTCAGTTGATGTTTTGCAGGTTTGTGTTTGAGTTGAAGAAGGAAGAGTTGACCACACTCTGACACATATTTTGAAGAAGAGACGAGCCAGTATTTTGTAACACCAAACAGTTGTAGATGTTGATGTCTTTTGAATAAGTGATTGTACATTTGTAAATGTTGATTATATGTAATCAAGTTTGTTTTAATTAGTTTCCGCAGCGCGTTTAAAAAAAATGGCTTGTGATTTTCCGGTGTTACAGTTTGGTATCAGAGCCTAGGTTTGGCGATGCATGCATGGCTAGAGTGTTGCATTCCCAAATCTTGGCTTGTAGCGGGTCAAGCTTCCCTTCGGGGGGAATTAGAGTGAGTTAGAGTTGTTTTAGTAGTTAGTATTTTGGATACTAACGGTTATGCTAATGATCTATGAGGTGATGTGATTGTAACAGATTATGGCTGACAGAGAAACTCCCATCCTACCTCCTATGACCCAATCTACAGAAGCACCGGTGATTGAAGATGTGAACCCAGCTCGAATGTTTGGTCAAGAACAAGAGGAAGATCAGAGTGAATATATCGTCAAGCTAGAGAATGAATTGATGGATCTCAGGAATAAAGTCCTTAACATGGAACAGAGATTGAGTCAACCTGAACTACCACCTGTACCAATTGCGATAACCACCCAAGCAACAGTACCACGAGTATCAGTACCTTTACCACCAGTGACACAGATGATACAACAACCTTTCTTCTATCCGTATCCACAACGTGGAGGGTATCCATTTGTGTTTCCGGGATACAAACAACCCTGCACGTACAAGCAATTCCTTGATTGCAAACCTTCTGAATGACGAGGGAGTTCTGATCCCAGTATCACCTTGAATTGGCTTAGGGAGATGACGAAGACATTAGATGCTTGCAACTGTGAGAATGAACTGAAAGTAAAATATGCCTCAAGGATGTTGAAGGGAGACCAGAATGAACTGAAAGTAAAATATGCCTCAAGGATGTTGAAGGGAGACGCCATTGCCTGGTGGGATTCGATTACCGTCCATTTCACGGAGCAACAATAGGAGAGTATCACCTGGAGTCAATTCCAGGAAAAGTTATGTGAACAGTACTGTGGAACGTTTGAGATTGCAAAAATAAAGAGGGAATTTATGGAGTTACAGATGACTGGGAATATGACGGTGGATCAATTGATAAAACAATTCAACAAGAAAATGCAATTTGCGAAGCATTGGGTACCTGATAAGGAGTCAAGAATTGCCCATTTTGTAGGGGCACTACATCCTGATCTTCGTAGCACCACTAGGTGGGCTACCACACTATCTCAGGCATTCACTTTAGCTAAGTCAGCTGAAGGAGATTTAATAGCAAGGAACAGGTTGAGTTGGGAAAGAATTTTCCAGCATAAATCAAAGTTTGAACAATATAACGCTCAACAACGGCAAGGAGGGCAGGGCAGTGGAAAACGTCAGGGAAGTCAGAATAGGATGCCTACTACAGGTGGGTCTACTCAGAGGGCACCATGGTGTAACAGGTGCAAGTCATATCATCATGGGTAGTGTACGCCCCAGTCCATGAGATGCATGAAGTGTGGTCAGTTTGGCCACGATTTGAAAAATTGCAGACTGCCGAGGAGCATCTGCTGGAATTGTCAGAAGGAGGGGCACTGAGTAGGTGATTGCCCATTGAGTAAGAAAGTCGGATCTGGGTCAGGAGGGGGAGGTGCTAGAGGGTCATCTACAGCCGGGCAGAAACGAAAGAACCCACCCACTGCTGAGGGTCGGGCATTTAAGATGACTGTGGAAGATGCCACTACCACAGATGATGTGATAACCGGTATGTTTTTAATAAAATCTATACCTGCTAGAGTATTATTTTATTCGGGGGCAAATCGCTCCTTTGTATCTGTAGAATTCTGTGGTAGGTTGAATGTGCCTTTAACTGAACTAGCTACTGCTTTAGAAATAGAGGTAGCTGATGGTATGATGGTACCAATCACAACTGCTGTGGCTAGAGCCAAGATAGATATAGATGGTATTTGCTTTCCTATTTATTTCCTTGTAATGCCATTGTCTGGATTCGATGTGGTGCTCGGGATGGATTGGCTGAGTTTGAACCAAGCCAATATCAAGTGTCACAAGAAGTTGATTTCCTTCCCATTGGCTGATGGCACGAGAGTAGTAGCAAGGGGTGAAAAGGCTGGGTCTGTAATCTCAATGATTTCATGTTTAAAGGCTAGAAAGGCATTGGATAAAGGTTGTGAATCGTATTTAGCCTGAAAGAAAGAGAAGCAAGCAGTGAACGAAATCCGGGTGGTAACGGAATACCCGGAGGTGTTTCCAGAAGAATTACCAGGACTACCTCCAGTTCGTGAGGTAGAGTTCAAGATAGACCTAATTTCTGGTTCCCGACCAGTGGCAAAGGCACCGTACAGATTGGCACCGTCAGAGATTCGGGAAATGATGACACGGATACAAGATTTGTTAGATAAAGGTTTCATTCGTCCAAGATCATCTCCATGGGGAGCACTGGTATTATTTGTAAAGAAGAAAGACGGTACGTTGCGTATGTGTATTGACTACCGTGAGCTGAACAAGAGAACGATAAAGAACAAGTATCCGTTGCCAAGAATAGATGATTTGTTTGATCAACTACAGGGAGCTTCGTTCTTTTCCAAGATAGATTTGAGATCAGGATATCATCAGGTGCGTGTTTCTGAGGAAGACGTGTCAAAAAACGGATTTTCGTACGTGTTACGGACACTATGAGTTCTTGGTTATGCCGTTCGGCTTAACCAATGCACCTGTGATTTTCATGGATTTAATGAACAGAGTCTGTCGAAACTTATTGGATAAATTTGTGATAATTTTCATTGACGATATACTGGTATATTCAAAGACTAAGGAAGAGCACGAGAAGCATTTGAGACTGATTTTGGAGACCCTGAAGAAAGAGCATCTGTTTGCTAAGTTCTCGAAATGCGAATTCTGGTTGAGAGAAGTACAGTTTTTGGGACATGTGATCTGTGACGAGGGGGTGAAAGTGGATCCTTCAAAAGTGGAGGCAGTTATGAATTGGAACGCTCCGAAGACACCGTCCGAGATCAAGAGTTTTCTGGGTCTAGCTGGATACTACCGCAGGTTTATAAAAGACTTCTCCAAGATTGCGGGTCCGTTGACGAAGTTGACTCGAAAAGATGTGAAGTTTGTTTGGGACAGAGAACAGGATCAAGCTTTTCAGAAATTAAAACAGTTGTTATGTCATGCCCCTATTCTAGCATTCCCAAGTGGCTCAGAGGATTTCGTAGTTTATTGCGATGCATCGTTTGCGGGATTGGGTTGTTTACTTATGTAGAGGGATCGGGTAATTGCGTATGCTTCAAGACAATTGAAACCCCATGAGAAGAATTACCCGACACATGATTTGGAACTGGCAGCCGTTGTTTTTGCCCTGAAGTTGTGGAGACACTATATGTATGGCACCAAGTGCGTGATTTGTACTGACCATAAGAGCCTACAGTATGTATTTACACAGAAAGAGTTGAATATGAGACAGAGACGCTGGGTGGAATTGATTAAAGACTATGATTGCGAAATAAGATATCACCCAGGCAAAGCAAACATGGTAGCAAATGCCTTAAGCCGCAAGGGAGCGGGAAGTTCTATCCAGTTTATGCGCATTGAGATCGTATCTGATCTAGTGGATAGACTAAAGTCTGCACAGTTAGAAGCTTTGAAAGAGGAAAATTTGAAGAATGAACTGATGAAGAAACGTAAAGATGAACTTACTGATGACACTCGTGGATTAAAAGTATACAAGACTCGTGTGTGGGTGCCTATGCTTGGAGATTTGAGGAAGTTGATTTTGGCAGAAGCACACAAGTCTAGATTGTCAGTACACCCAGGAAGCACAAAAATGTATAATGACCTGAAAGTGCTTTACTGGTGACCTACTATGAAAACAGATGTGGCACGGTTTGTTGAATCATGCCATATCTGTGCACAGGTGAAGGCGGAGCATCAGAAGCCTTATGGATCTTTGAAGCAATTGGAAATCCCTGAGTGGAAATGGGAACATATTACCATGGATTTTGTAACCAAACTTCCACAAACTCATAGAAATAATGATATGATTTGGGTGATTGTGGATCGGCTGACTAAGAGTGCTCATTTCTTAGCTACATGTGAGACGGCTTCCTTGAGTAAGTTGGCTCAACTTTATGTGAATGAAATTATTGCAAGGCATGGCATGCCGTTGTCTATAGTATCTGACAGAGATTCCAGATTTGTTTCTAACTTATGAAGAAGCTTACAGAGAGAATTCGGGAGGAGGATTAACTTAAGTACTGCTTATCATCCCCAGACTGATGGTCAGACTGAACGTACCGTACAAACACTTGAAGATATGTTGCGAGCCTGTGTAATTGAGTATGGTGGGTCTTGGGATTCGCACATGCCATTGATAGAGTTTGTGTACAATAATTCTTACCTCTCCAGTATTGGGATGTCTCCGTACGAAATGTTATACGGCCGTCGTTTACTCCGACGTGTTGGTTAGAGGCTGGTGAGAAACAGTTTGTAGGGCCCGAGATAGTTCAGATGACAGCTCATAAGGTTGCTATTGCCTGAGATAAGTTGAAAGCAGCTAGAGATAGACAGAAATGTATGCAGATCTATGTCCTCGTTCAGTTAAGTTTGATGTGGGAGAGTTAGTGTATTTGAAAGTTTCTCCATGGAAGGGTGTTATTCAATTCGGTAAACGCGGGAAGTTAGCTCCCCATTACATTGGTCCTTTCTGCATACGTCAGATTGTGAATGACCAGACAGTTACACTGGATCTTCCAGTAGAACTTGCAGGAATACATGATACATTCAACGTTTGTTATCTGAGAAAGTGCAAAGTAGAGGATGAAAACCAGATTCTCCCAGTACAAGAGTTGAAGGTTGATTCTAAGTAAAGATTGATAGAGGAACCAATAGAACTGTTAGATCGAAAAGTGACCAAGCTCCGAAAGAAACAGATACCAATGGTATTGGTCAAGTGGAAGCATAGTCTTGGTTCTGATTTAATATGGGAAACTGAGTCGGAGATGAAAGAAAGATATCCCCGGTTGTTTGAGGAGGAAAGGATTCCGAGGACGGAATCCTCTTAAGGGGGAGAGATTTGTAACACCCGCAGACCTGGGCTAGGAGATTAGCAGGGTTTGCGGTACGTGCTTAATTATATTATTGTGATTAATGGTTAGTTGTTTAGTTAACTATTTAATCTAAATAAATAAATATATATATATATATATTTATGCATGTGTAGTATGTATGTATTTTATTGTATGTACTTGTGTACGTGTATGAAATTTAAGGAGGTGATTACCACCTCCTTCTTTTATGTATGTATACGTGGTGGTTAGTAAGGTAATCCTCATTATCTCAAAAGTTTAGAAAAATATTGTGTGTATGTTCTGTGTGTTTCTCTCGGCCGAAGAACAAGAGCAAGGAAACAATTGGATTCCATTTTATTTTGTGTCTAATTCAAGATCAAAGGTTGGTATATGTTTGTTACTGATTATTATTAAGATTCATGAAGTTTTGATTTGTGTTTGATGAATTTAGCATGTATAAATAGAAACACCATTAATGGTGAAAGTTGATAAAACTTGAGAAATGGGTTTTGATTTATGATGATGTTTAATTAACTTTGATGTGTTCTTGATGTTTCTTCACATGTTATATGAGCTTTGTATGTGTTTAAAAGAGTTTTTATGATGTTTTAAGATGTTTAAAGTTGCATGTATGTTTAAGTTTGTTGTCTGGAAGTTTGAGATGAAGAAGATGATGAGTCATGCGACTTTTATATGTATCATCCGACTTTCTTTCCTATGATCCGAATGTCGCATGAAGTTGTTTTGATCCGAATGTCGCATGAAGTTGTTTTGATCCGAATGTCGCATGAAGTTGTTTTGATCCGTATGTCGCATGAACCCATTGATCCGACAGTCGCATGATGTTCCTTGGTCCGAATGTCGCATGATATTCTTTGGTCCGACAGTCGCATGGACCTCTGGTCCGACTGTCGCATGAGATGATTAACGCGACGCGTCCGGTGTATTTTAAGATGAAAGCTTTTGTTTGATGAATCTTTTGAACTGTATATTGATTGTGTATTTTATATGTAAATCTAACTAGTGGAAAATGAGTATACTTGATATACTATATGAGAAGATATATTTATGAATCGAGGACTGATTTCTGGGTTGTTGTATTCTCAGGAACTGCGAAGACTCAGTAAAATTAGACCACTGAGCAACGTGATTGAAATCAAAGGTGAGTGGACGTTAAACACGGATGGTAAAGATTGCAGTTAATATTATGGATGTAAAGCATGATTGTGGATTGCGATTGAACTGCTGATTGTGATATTGAATGTTGATAACTGCTGCATGAATATTTGGTCGATACGCGCTCTTAGGATGATTTTGAGTTGATTGTGATATTGAATGTTGATAACTTCTGCATGAATATTTGGTCGATACGCGCTCTTAGGATGATTTTGAGCTGCGTTGAGAAGTCAGCTATACGTGGACTTGGGCTGGGCTTGTCTAACTGGTTGGTTGAACAGTAGTAGCCTTTCTGTTGCATTTGTTGCTCAGAGGGGAGTTTACTGTGCAAATTTAGTGGAAAGCTATCGGTAAATCTTTGCTTTGGCCGGCATTGGTTGTAGGTTCTGCGCCGAACCGCCGGTCTTCTCTGGATATGTGATTACATGATTGATGATTGATTGTGAATGTTTGCATTTAATGCTTTAGCCTCTACTCACTTAGCTTTGTGCTAATTCCCCTCGGTTGATGTTTTGCAGGTTTGTGTTTGAGTTGAAGAAGGAAGAGTTGGCCACACTCTGACACATATTTTGAAGAAGAGACGAGCCAGTATTTTGTAACACCAAACAGTTGTAGATGTTGATGTCTTTTGAATAAGTGATTGTACATTTGAAAATGTTGATTATATGTAATCAAGTTTGTTTTAATTAGCTTCCAACATTGGCCAACACCTCATAACTTCACCACACTTCGATCCTTTTTGGGATTAACCGATTTTTATAGACGTTTTGTTCCGAATTATGCTCACATCGCCTCGCCATTGACCGATTTACTTAAGCAATTGGTTTTTTCTTGGACCCAAGAAGCCGACCATGCCTTCACTCAACTAAAACAAGCAATGTCAGCCTTGTCTACCTTAGCACTACCAGAATTTACTATACCCTTTGACATGACCACCGACACCTCGGGAAGTACCATCGGTGCCGTCTTATCTCAAAAACACCGCCCCATTGCTTTTTTAGCAAGAAATTTTCAAACCGCATACAAGCCGAATCCACCTATATACGTGAACTATTCGCCATCACTGAATCGATTAAAAAGTGGCGTCAATACTTGTTGGGTCGAAAGTTCCGTCTATTCCCCGGCCATCATTCCTTGAAGCACCTCCTTACCCAAACCATTCAAACCCTAACCCAACATATGCGGATAACCAAGCTCTTGGGTTATGAATTTGAGCTCCATTATAAGCCCGAGAAAGAAAACAAAGTCGCCCATGCACTTAGTCGGGTTGATATTCCATCTTACCTTGCCCTCACAACCCCGACGACACCATGGTTAAACGAGTTAAGAGCCTATTTTACGTTTGAGCCATTGAAGGTCGGTAAAGTAATTTTTGGTGGTCGTAGGTTAGGAGTCGGGGGTTGTGGTTTTCCATGTGGTGGGGGTGGTGGTGGTGGGGGTGGGTTACAGGGAGGAGGTGGAGGTGGTAATTTGTTAGATGAACTAGATAGTGAAATGGTGGTGATAAGGTTGGAGTTTTGCTCGTATTAGGCTGCAAGTTGTTCTACAACAATATCGAGATGTGATTTTGGCTAGTGAGAATTTTTTCGGTGTTTTGGTTGGATGTTTGGATGAGCTTTTGCAGAGAGTCGACCATAACAACCATCGTCTCTTCGAGAGGTGGTGTTTCTTTGCGGGGAGGCATGGTGAGGACGAATATGAAAGCACCAAATTGATGTTGCCCGTTTCAAGATGGACGGTCTCCCAAAATAACAAGAACAATAAGCTGGAGCAATTTTCTGGTATTCCATTAATACAATTCAAAAACCTTAAATATAAAAATTAACAACTAACTCTTCCTAACTTTCTGATATGTGGACTACGGGAACAAAATAAACGGAACAATCATGCAGACTATAAACTATGAAAACATTCAACTAATGAGAAAGTAAGAAAGTGGGAACTCCATGCAAATTCGTGCAAAACACGTGCCGGCAATATTCAAATCGGATGGGCTTTCGGGTCATTCTCTTGGGCCTGTCATGAGCGATGGACTCCACACGTTGGACTGCTACTCTTGAGACGGTATCAATAAAACTTGAAATAAAGCCTATTAAAATCAAGCTCTAAACAACTAGAAGTAAAGCTAAATGAGATGTCCACAAATTATATAAACTTGAAATAAAGCTCTAAACAACTAGAATTAAGCCAATTTTAATCAATAACACAACATGCTTTCAAATCTCGAATAATTAACTAACTCATATAATATTCTAAGACAACAATAACTACAGAATTCAAGAACACAATAACCCTTATTTCAACACAATAACTACGGAGAACACAAAATAAGGATTCAAGATTTCTAGAATAGAGGCAATTCAAACACATTCACGCATAAATAAAAAAATCAAATCAAAAGCTCAACCAAGGCATTTGTTATAACCATATTTGACTTTATTTAAATTTTAATGGTGCTATTACCTAAATACTATGAGTCTATAAAAAAATTACACTACAATATGACTCCGACAATCTCTCTAATGACAAAATCATACATAGAATAGTAGTCTAAAAATATATTGATTTATCATTCAAGTACTATATATGGTTCGGGGTGTCTTGAGCCAAATGACAATATATCATTAAAGTACACCAGCTTCACATTTGATAGATCATTCTAAAGTAGTCGTGTTCAGTTAGTTTGTTGAGCATTTTCAAGATTTATTTTAACTAATGAATGCAACATATGTTAATTTACTTGGCTAGTGAGACAAAGTTTTGTATTGAGAACCATGTGACCTTTATATGTAGGCTATACGAATATATGTCATCCATAGTACCACTATAAGAATTTAAGCTTTTTGCGGCCATAACTTTTTCCGCCGACAAATTGTTAAATCCAGAAATTAATTTTTAATAAATTTGATACGAGAAATGTACAAAGTGTTATATGAGTTATAAATGGATATATGTGATAAGGTGTGGTAATAAACTAGAGGGGCCAATACCGTCAGAAGAGAACTTAAATAGTGAAGGGACTATTTATGTAATTATGAAAAACTTATATATATATATATATATATATATATATATATATATAGGGAAGAGATCCCTTGCGAACACAAATATAATTGTGAACTTGCGAACCGTGGTTTTTTGCATTGTCTACGTATTTCATGGTGGAGATAAACTATTTGGTCAAACATAATGGTGATAAGGTTGGAGTTTTGCTCGATTGGGCTGCAAGTTGTTGTACAACGATATCGAGCTGTGATTTTGGCTAGTGAGAATTTTTTCGGTGTTTTGGTTGGATGTTTGGATGAGCTTTTGCAGAGAGTCGACCATAACAGCCATCCTCTCTTCGAGAGGTGGTGTTTCTTTGCGGGGAGGCATGGTGAGGATGAACATGAAAGCACAAAATTGATGTTGCCCGTTTCAAGATGGACGGTCTCCCAAAATAACAAGAACAATAAGCTGGAGCAATTTTCTGGTATTCCATTAATGCAGTTCAAAAACCTTAAATATAAAAAATAACAACAAACTCTTCCTAACTTTCTAATATGTGGACTACTGGAACAAAATAAACGGAACAATGATGCAGACTATAAACTAGGAAAACATGCAACTAATGAGAAAGTAAGAAAGTGGGAACTCCATGCAAATTCGTGCAAAATACGTGCCAACAATATTCAAATCGGATGGGCTTTCGGGTCATTCTCTTGGGCTTGTCATGAGCGATGGACTCCACACGTTGGACTGCTACTCTTGAGACGGTATCAATACCCTCCCCCTCAAACCCGACATTGTCCTCGATGTCGATAGGAAAATCCGGAAAGCGTAATTTAAAATCTTGTAAATGCGTGTCCTCTGAAATTGACCATTCCGTCGGGAACACGTCTGTTTCGATTTCTTCATGACTCGGTTTGAGTAGTGAAACGTGAAAGACAGGATGGATCTTGGAAGTTGCTGATAACTAAAGCTTGTATGCTACCTTTCCTATTCGTTCAATGATTTTGTATGGGCCGAAAAACTTTTTAGACAGCTTCGTGTGGTGACGTTTTTGAACTGTTTGTTGACGAAAGTCTTGCAATCGAAGGTATACTTGGTCGCCCACTTGAAACTCTTTATCCATGCGCTTTTTATTTGCCTGCTTGATCATTTTTTCATGAGTGTGTGACAAGGCTGTCTTAATGCTTGTTCAGTGGACCCTATGGATGTGGTACCGGGAATGTAGTCGTGAATTGCTTTTGCATCTCTTCCATACACAGCTTTGAAAGGCGTCATTTTGATGGTTGAGTGGTAGGAAGTGTTGTACAAAAATTCAGCAAGGTAAAGGTAACGGTGCCAAGTTTTAGGTTCATCGAAAACAAAGACGCGAAGATAAGCCTGGAGACACTGATTAACGACTTCGGTTTTTCCGTCTGTTTGTGGGTGGTATGCACTTGAGTGGCAGAGTTTAGTGCCTAATTGCTTGAACAATTGCTTCCAAAAATTACTCATGAAAATAGGGTCACGGTCGGATATATACAATTGATTTAGCAAGCCATGTAAGCGATAAATGTCCTGTAGAAAAAGTGAAGCGAGTGATGAAGCGGTATAATGCGTGGGAAGGGAAATAAAGTGAGCGAACTTTGAGAGTCGATCAACCACAACCCAAATGACGGTTTTGCCGTTTGATAAGGGTAGGTGAGTAATGAAATCCATGGATATGTCTTCCCATGGTTTGGATGGTAGGGGAAGAGGTTGAAGGAGACCATATGGCTTATGATTTTGTGGTTTTGTTGTTTGGCAGATGTCCAGAAAACTGCATTTCGAACAATCGACGGAGATTACGAGTTTGTTGTCATGCCGTTTGGATTAACCAATGCACCGTCCACATTCCAAGCCGCAATGAATGGTTTGTTTAGAAACTTTTTACGTTAGTTCATCTTAGTTTTCTTTGATGATATCCTCATATATAGTACCACCTTAGACCTCCATTACCAACACCTTCACACCGTCTTGGAAACTTTACTCACAAATCATTACAAACTAAAGATCTCAAAATGTGAGTTTGCTGCCATCCAACTCCAATTTCTTTGGTCACCATATTTCCGCCATAGGTGTCACCTCCGACCCGGATAAACTTAACTCCATCCAACATTGGCCAACACCTCATAAATTCACCACACTTCGAGCCTTTTTGGGATTAACCGGTTTTTATAGACGTTTTGTTCCTAATTATGCTCACATCGCCTCGCCATTGACCGATTTGCTTAAACAATCGGTTTTTTCTTGGACCCAAGAAGCCGACCATGCCTTCACCCAACTAAAACAAGCAATGTCAGCCTTGTCTACCTTAGCACTACCAGACTTTACTATACCCTTTGACATTATCACCGACGCCTCGGGAAGTGCCATCGGTGCCGTCTTATCTCAAAAAGACTGCCCATTGCTTTTTTTAGCAAGAAACTTTCAAACCGCATGCAAGCCAAATCCACCTATATACGTGAACTATTCGCGATCACTCAATCGATTAAAAAGTGGCGTCAATACTTGTTGGGTCGAAAGTTCCGTATATTCACCGACCATCATTCCTTGAAGCACCTCCTTACCCAAACCGTTCAAACCCTAACCCAACATAAGTGGATAACCAAGCTCTTGGGTTATGAATTTGAGCTCCATTATAAGCCCGGGAACGAAAACAAAGTCGCCTATGCACTTAGTCGGGTCGATATTCCATCTTGCCTTGCCCTCACAACCCCGACGGCACCATGGTTAAACGAGTTACGAGCCTATTTTACGTTTGAGCCGTCGATGGTCGGTAAAGTAATTTTGGGTGGTCGTGGGTTAGGAGGCGGGGGCTGAGGGTTTCCATGTGGTGGGGGTGGGGTGGGTTACAGGGAGGAGGTGGAGGTGGTAATTTGTTAGGTGAACTAGATTGTGAAATGGTGGTGATAAGGTTGGAGTTTTGCTCGTATTTGGCTGCAAGTTGTTGTACAACGATATCGAGTTGTGCTTTTTGGCTAGTGAGAATTTTTTCGGTGTTTTGGTTGGATGTTTGTATGAGCTTTTGCAGACAGTCGACCATAACAGCCATCGTCTCTTGGAGAGGTGGTGTTTCTTTGCGGGGAGGCATGGTGAGGACGAAGTTGAAAGCACCAAATTGATGTTCCCGTTTCGAGATGGACGGTCTCGCAAAATAACAAGAACAATAAGCTGGAGCAATTTTCTGGTATTCCATTAATGCAGTTCAAAAAACTTAAATATAAAAAATAACAACTAACTCTTCCTAACTTTCTGATACGTGGACTAGTGGAACAAAATAAACGCAACAATCATGCAAACTAAAACCTAGGAAAACATGCAACTAATGAGAAAATGGGAACTCCATGCAAAATTCATGCAAAACACGTGCCAACTTCAATCTTCAAATCGGATGGGCTTTCGGGTCAATCTCTTGGGCCTGTCATGAGCGATGGACTCCACACGTTGGACTGCTCCTCTAGAGACGGTATCACCTCACATGGCAAAAAGAGGCGGCGTGAAATCAATTGAAGGTAAGAAGGAGAGATGGGAAGCAGGAATTTCGCTCATTTTGAAATCAAACGAGTCTTGATTGAAGTTGGGATTTCGATAGGAGGGGAAACGAAAAAAGGGGCGGGATGGAGAGGAGGGAACACCAAAAACAATACGTGTTATGATTTTGAATTTTATATAGATAATAGGACTAACAAACATGTCTGAATTATAAATTTTAAATAATACTATTTAGACCCGGTTTTTTAACAAGGAATAGGGTCATAATAGATTTGAACCTTCGGACCCGGTTTGTTTCATAACATACAGGTCCGAATGTGTTTATAAATGTTGGACGCACTAAAACGTATGATTTAGACCCTGTTTCTTTTAAAAAAACCGAGTCTGAATGTACATATGACTATCAAGCCCAGTTCTTTTTAAAAAAACAGGGTCTAAATCATAAAAAAAACATGCCTTAGTCCTTTTTAGCCCGGTTTTAGGTGTTTTTTTAAAAAACCGGATCTAAATAGGGGAGCGTAAAAGTGTTTTTTTATAGTAGTGACATTTTTTATATATAATAGTATATTGAAGCATTAATATTAATAGGTTATGTTCATTTAATAAAAAAGATATTTAAATAATGAAAAAAAGCAATAGTAGAAACTTAATAGGCCTATTAAATCCAGAAATTAATTTTTAATAAATTTGATAAGAGAAATGTACAAAATGTTATATGAGTTATAAATGGATATATGTGATAAGGTGTGGTTATAAATAGTGAAGGGACTATTTATGTAATTATGAAAACCTTATATATATATATATAGAGAGAGAGAGAGAGAAGAGATCCCTTGCGAACACAAATATAATTGCGAACTTGCGAACCGTGGTTTTTTGCATTGTCTACGTATTTCATGGTGGAGATAAACTATTTGGTCAAACATAGTGGCTCTTGGCAGGAAGCTAAGATTTAATTGCTTCATTTTGTGACTTATTTATTTTTTAAAAAATTACAATAAAATATGATAGGCTTTAGATGCAATGCAATATTTCTATACAAGATGTAGTGGTTTTCAATTAAAGAATGATTGAATTCTTAATCTAGATGCACTAGTTTTAGAGACGTTATGTATTTTAAACCGGATGTAGTGATATTATAAATAAGATGTAGTGATTTGTAAAGAAGATGTAGTGTTTGTACCAAATGTAGTAATTTTCTAGTCAAGATGCAGTATTTTTAAACGAGATGCAGTGATTTTAGATTAGATGCAGTTGGTTTCAAAATAAAAAACATTGAATCCTTCACCAAGATGCAGTATTTTTAAGGAGTCTTTACGTTTTTTTACGGGTAAATTGCATGAAAATTCAATGAATTTTGTCTTAATTATTATTGTATACAACCAACTTTATTTTTTTAAAAACAATACAATCAACTTTTATAATCCTCCCATTGTATGCAAGTTGTTGTATACTATGGAAATTATGAAAAAGTTAATTGTATACAATGGTAGCTAAAGACTAGACACAGAAATAAGTTGTTTGCATACAATGGAATTTTTTTGAAAGTTAGTTGTATTATTTTTAAGAATTTAAAGTTAGTTGTATACAATGACAATTAAGACAAAGTTAATTGTATTTTTCATGCATTTTGTCCTTTTTTTAAACAAGATGTAGTAATTTCAAGCCGGATGCAGTGATTTTCTAAACAAAATAAAGTGTTTGTAACATTTGTATCTTAAGACCATTTATTAAAAAGGACACACGCATTAATATAAAATTTATCCACCATTAAAATCTAATTGCATCTAGTACCACGGTCACTACACAACAAGGCTGAATCCCGTCAAGAGTTATTTACGAGAAAAGTAAGATATAGACTCTTAGGTAAAGAGACTACTTTTAAAAGAGTTCCTAAAAAAGTATCACATGCAAAATGTCAATTTAAAAAAATAATTTCTTTAATGAATAGATAATATTTTAATTATTAATACGAATATAATATTTTAATTATCTATGTATATTTATATAGATAACTCAATAGTGAGATATTAAATATAGTGAATAGCTCACCATCCACTTGTTTGCAAATTTAATCCAAAGGCCAAAGCCACCGCCATTTGCAGTCAAATGGCGTTCGCACGTTCGCGGCGAATTTATGGTTCGCAAAGGATCTTTTGCCGGATCTAATAGAAACGGTTTCTAAAATAGGAACTCTAGTAACACTGTATCTAGTATATAAAATCACTACATCCAACTTAAAATCATTACATCTTATCTAAAAAACATGGAGTTCAATTAAAACTAGTCCATTATGCGTGAATTAATCAATGGATTATCATTTAAGAACCAATACATCTTGTCTAAAAATCACTGCATCTAACATAAAAATCATTGCGTCTTGTCTAAGAACACTGCATCTCATCTTTACACAAAATAATAATAATAATAATAATAATAATATTTAATAACATAATAATAATACATATATATTATTTACGCCAACATTATTTGACTTTTGTAGCCATTGATTGCCAAAAGTAGCCCGTTCGCAATTTGCAAACTATTTCAAGCGTTCCCGTATGATCCTTATACTATATATATATATATATATATATTGACATTCATAAGTCAATGAACTGCAAGAAACCATTTCCACAGCAACATATATTCATACATACGTACAGCCATGGTTAGTTCTTTATCTTCAATTTGTGATCAAGAATCAGTCTTGTTAGGCTTCTCAATCATCATCTTCTTCAAAGAAACTTTTAGGTATGCTTGTTTTAATGGCTTTGAAGCTTCAAATGGGTCAAAGGTGAAATTAAGGATCAAAGAATGTTTCTTATTGTTATTGAGTTCTTATGGATTGGTTTGGGGTGTGGAAAACATCCTACAAAGTTAGAAGTGTTAAAAAAATGAGTTTTTATGAGTTTTGGCAGGAGAACAGCTAGCCAGGCGACCAAACTGGTTCAGAGTAAGGGAGGCACGGGCGTGCCTGTAAAGGTCACACGCGTGCCTCGTGGCCGTGACCACCATAAGTTCTTCAGGTCCAGACATACCCGGGTATGGGTGTGCCCTGGGGGACTATGGGCGTACCTTTCATGTCATACGACTTACAAGTTATAATTCAGACCCGTATGTCGGATCAATAAGTCGGATGAGAAAGTCAGACCATTAGCCAGGCACGGGCGTGCCCTTGTCCTGTTAAGTTTTCTACCATCAGATTTAGCATGTGATTAATATATTATTGGTATTATTTCATGTAGAGACTTGTCATTGGCGGGTTCACTATACTATTGTCAATTGTGGACTGTTATACAACATTACTAATTATAAGGTGACTCTTCTAGACTAATTTTCATATGTGCAACATGTGTGTTATTAAAGTGAGTACTTGTATGTATTCACCATATGTGTTATTCAGCATGCTGCTTTGTGTAGTAGTAGGCTCAAAAAATAGCACAGTATTATGGCTGAGTTTGTTGCCCTGGGTCTAGAACCAATGGTTGGCAGGTTATCATTATGTGTTGCCTATATGTGATATTATACATGGGTTTATATGATTGATAGTCCCGTTTACTCATTAAGCTTTCGTAGCTTATCAGATATTATTTCATATGTTTTGCAGGGCACAACAAAGGCGAGCAAAGTTTCGGTTTGACTACATTTTGATAAACTTTTTAGAACCAACTAATGCCTGGTTTGTGAATGACCGGTTTTGGTTTTAAACTTGTGATAATACATATGTAAGTATTTTAGATACAATAGATTTTTGAATAGTTTACGCTTCCGCTTTTATGAAAAACTTTCAGATGTGGTTTTACTACAAGTATCAAATTTTAGAAATTGGGGCATTACAACTTGGTATCAGAGCCACGGTTTGAGGGATCTGGATGTGTGTTATGCACATGCTAGACTTGAACCATGGTTTTGAAAATTTTCAAACTGGAGGCTTGTAGTTTGGTGAGTATACTAGTAATTATATTGATTATGTATTATGTGAAAATCATATGCTAGTACATGATGTGTTTAGAACAGATATGTTATATGTGTACAACTATTAAGAGTTGGCTTTATATGTGCATTCGTTATGAATTGAATTGTATATGAATAAATGAGAACATGATGTACAGATTTTGACCCAAGCTTGTGAAGTAAGGTACCAAGTGGTGAAAGTTAAGATTTGGTATGTATAGTGAATTTGAAGTAGTAAGTGGGCCATACTACTACAATTACACAGTATATGCTAGAACTTGACATAATCATCGTTGTAACCCTATGGATCAGGTCAGGGGTGGTGTGTTAGAAAAAAAAGTTAATATATGTTGATTAAGCTTTCCTATGAGCATTAAAGAATATATGTGAATGAAATATGTACTAAGTGTTTCAACAACATAAGAGTGAAACGTGTTAGAACTCAGAACTCAGAGAGTATATGTATTGTTTTATACATAACTAGTTTCATGTTAAAAGTTTAGAATGGATAGTACAAGAGGTTTGAGAATAGTAAATAACCCTAAGTGTGGTTTTACTCATAGAGCCGAAGGGACAAAAACAGTATTACAAGTGAATGTATTCCTATAAAGATATAGCATGACGGGGGTGTGAAAGCCCTATATTTGAATTGTTAAGTATCAGAATCTGCAAATGGAGAATCTTGAGCAAGAGAATTTAGTAAAGTGATGGAGCAGAGTATATGTCATATAACATTCATAAGTTGTGGAACAGATGAAAGAACAGAATAAGGAAGTGATCCGATAAGAGTTAGTAACAAGATTCGCTATAAAAGGTGAAAGGGGTTAATCCTTAACCCTAAGTTATTATTTATGAAGTATCGAAGGGTTGTACATTCAAGAATTTTCCGTATGTCAATCATCTTAGCAGATTGACTGTCGGTCATAAATGGATTTCAGAGATTGAGAGTGCATTTCATATGTGTACATATACACCTGAGAATAAATTGAAATAAGTGATAGAGTAGATGAGAAGCAAAAGAAAAGATTAGTGGGTTATGAAGAAAAACAGAGTAATTATAAACGAATTGAGAGCATGATGTGGAAAGGGTTTGAAGACATTATAAATGAATAGTTTTTGCCACAGTCAGAGATAGGCAGAATTGTGAGTGGATTCCACAAGTAAAACAGACAATAAAGACAATCCTAGAAATTAATGTGGAGTTTTAGAAGAACACATATTTGTTTAGATTATGTTGTAAATGAAAAAGATGAAAATGTACAAGTATATGATGAAATTCTAGCCTAGCGTATGAGATTTTATTGACGCTTGTAAACACTCAAAACGTGAAATCCATGATGGATGTAGCCAGAACTACAAAGTAGGAATTAGAGAAACAGAAAAAAGGAGGAAAGCGATAGAGAAAGTTGCACTGGTGTTTAAGAAGACAAGAATGGAGGTTCGACGAAAGAGGGTGATGCAAAAGACCTAACCTATCTATTCAACAAGCAAGAGACGTCATATGGGAAATGCAAGTTTGGTTCACCAACATGTTTAAAATATGAAAATTCGGTCACATCAATAAGAATTGTGAGAACTCAAGAAAGTGAATGAAGAGAATATATCAATAATCAAAAGTGAAGCTTTCCAGATTACAACCGAGGAATCTAGAACAGAATTAAGTATGGTTATAGAAATTTCAATCATATGTGTATAAGCAAAATGTGATAGAAATGGACATTATTAGATTCCTTATTGAATTTATACCTATGAATATGAGGGAATCTCACGTAGTGATTGGAATAGATTAGTTAAATCGTAACCAGGCTATGATATTATGTGAACAGAAAGTGATATAAGTTCATCTCCCAAGTGGGGAGGAACTAATTATATGTGCTAATGTCAAACAGGATAGTTATATGTGTGTTCAGTTTCTAAAGCTAGAAAGTATCTTTAGCATTGATACATTGTTTTCTTAACTTATGTTATAGATATTAAATTGAAGAAGAACATATGAGTTTGAAAGATATAAAAATAGTATGTGAGGTCCTAACATGTTTCCCCAAGATTTTCCGGGGGTACCGCCAAACAGACAGGTTGAATTCAGAATTGAATTAGTGATGGGAACTTCACCCATTATGAGAACTTCGTACAGTCTTGTTCCTCCATGAAACAACTCCAAGAACGGCTAGACAAGGGGTTTATTAGACCCGGTAGTTCTCCGCGGGGTGCTCCTATTGTATGTGTGAAAAAGAAGGATGGTACCATATATATATGTGTATTAATTAATGTGAGCTTAATAAGGTGATTAACGAGAATAGATATCCATTGCTCAGAATATGAGAAATCAACTTAAGATCAGAACGGATGACATTCCTTAAATTGTGTTCATAACATGTTTGGGCATTTTGAATTTATTGTGATGCCTTCTGGCCTTACTGATGTAGTAGTGTTTATGTATTAAATGAATAATATGTACATGCCAATGTTAAATAAGTCAATAATTATGTTCATAAACGATATTCATACTTATTCTAGAAGTCCATTAGATCATGAGAAACATCTCTGATGAATCTTAGAGATACCGAGTAGAGAACAGTTATATGATATGTACTCTAAATGTGGATTTCAAGATTAAAAAAGTGCAATTCGTTACACATTTAATTAACAAAGATGGACTTGAGATGGATTAATCTATATAAATAGGAGAAATATTGAAGTGGGAGCCACCAAGGAACTTGATAGTGATCAACAGTTTTATGGGATTAGCAACAGAAATTGTGAAATGCCAGTTCTTGCACTGCCAAAAGTGATTGAAAAGATGATAGTATTTTGTGATATTTTATATAGTAAGTTGGGAAGTGTATCGTTCACACTGATCATAAAAGTTTGAAATAGTTTATGGATCAGAAAACCTTAAATTGTGAGAGAAACGTTGATTAGAACTACTAAAAGATTATGACTAGAATATTATATTATTCTAGTAAGGATAAAGTTATAGCCAATGTTTTAAACAGAAAGTCGGAAACAGTACTTATGAAGGATTAGTCATTAAAATAATAATTACAATACTCTTATTCTAATGTGATAAAATGATCAAAAGTGAAAACTATAAATAGCAAGTAATTAATCTTGTTAAAAACAGTTGTGATGTATAGATTTAATATGATCATATATGGTTACCAGGTTATGGAAATGCACTTCAGAAATCATACGAGAGGTTATTATCAGTGTAGATACCGGTCTAAAGATGAGAAAATGTTACTATGGACCTCAATACCAAATTACTCAAAATCTTATGAGGTTATAATGTGATATGGTTGATTGTAGACAGGTTAATTAAAAGTGTATATTTTCTTTCCATTACAGAGACTTATTCTACAGAACGTTTAATAAATGTGTATGTGAAAGAAATTATGTTTTGTAATAGTATATCAGTCTCTATTGAATCACACAGGGATATTAGATTCACTTCCAGGATTTGGAACAGATTTCATATAAAGTTGGGAATTAAGCTTCATATCAGTACAATCTATCATCTTCAGATTGATAATCACAATGAAAGAAATATACAGATGTTAGAAAGCATGTTTCAAGAGGGTGTTATTGATTTAGAGGAAAACTGGGGTTCATATTTGCTTTTGACAGAGTTTCGTATTATAATAGATATTGGTCTAGCATCGGGATTCCAATGAAGGAAATTTGGTATAATATAAAATGTCGAACTCAAGTGTATTGGGGTGATATGGATCAGAAAGACCTGGGTAGTACATAAATGGTACAACAGACGACAGAAT
Source organism: Dittrichia graveolens (assembly GCA_038502395.1). Lineage (NCBI taxonomy): Eukaryota > Viridiplantae > Streptophyta > Magnoliopsida > Asterales > Asteraceae > Dittrichia > Dittrichia graveolens. The sequence goes on from JARJIL010000006.1 coordinate 30,908,062, forward strand.
AGGTTCAGAAGATATGAAACAAATTGTTAGCCGCCCAGAGTAGACAAAAGGGTTATACAGATTAGTAAAAGTCACAACATGAGCTTCAGGTGGGGAAGTATGTATTATTAAAATTATTATCATGAAAGGACGTGATTAGATTCAAAAGTGAGAGAAACTAAGTCCGAGAGTTAATGGACTATACAGAATTTCTACAAATGTGGGGAAAGGTTATTTATAGACCAGAATCAGCAAAAGAGTTATCATAGATTCATAATATCTTCCGTGTATTATATCTCAGAAAGTGTTTATCAATGTTGAAAAGAAAGGTTAAAACCTTACATAATAAACAAATGGGGATGGTTAAGGTCCAATGAAAGTACACAAAGGATCAGATTTTACATGAGAAACTTAACGGAAAATGATGAGAAATTATGGAGAACTCTTCGGCAGTTGATTTCGGGGACGAAATCATTTCAAGTGGGAAAGAGCTGTAAATTTTTAATAAATTTTATACGAAAAATGTACAAATTGTTATATGAGTTATAAGTATATATATATATGTGATAAGGTGTGGTTATAAGCTAGAGGGGCCAATACCGTCATAATAGAACTTAAATAGTCAAGGGACTATTTATGTAATTATGGAAAACTTGTATATATATATATATATATATATATATATATATATATATATATATATTGACGGTCATAAGTCAAAGAATTTCAAGTAACCATTTACACAACAACATATATTCACAAATACGTATAGCCATGGTTAGTTCTTCATCTTCAATTTGTGATCAAGAATCAGTGTTGTTAGGCTTCTTAATCATCATCTTCTTCAAAGAAACTTTGCGGTATGCTTGTTTTAATGGCTTTGAAGCTTCAAATGGGTCAAAGGTGTAATTAAGGATCAAACAATGTTTCTTGTTGTTATTTTGTTGTTATGGATTGGTTTGGGGTGTACAAAAGGATCCTACAAAGTTAGAAGTGTTAAAAAATGAGTTTTTATGAGTTTTGGCAAGAGAACAGCAAATTAGGCCACCAAACTGGTTAGGGAGGCACTCGCGTGCTTGTAAAGATCATGAGCGTGCCTCGTGACCATGACCGCCATAAGCCCGTACCCTGGGGGCCACGTGCATACCTTTCATGCTGTACGACTTACAAGTTATAAGTCGGACCCGTCTGTCGGATCAATAAGTCGGATGAGAAAATCGGACCATTAGCCAGGCACAAGCATGCCTATAGTACGGCACATTCATGCCCCCGTCTTGTTAAGTTTTCTAGCATCAGATTCAGCATGTGATTGATATATTATAGGTATTATTTCATGTAGAGACTTGTCATTGGCGTGCTCACTATACTATTGTTAATTATGGACTGTTATACAACATTACTAGTTATAAGGTGAGTCTTCTAGACTAATTTTCATATGTGCAACATGTGTGTTATTACAATGAGTACTTGTATGTATTCACCATATATGTTATTTAGCATGTTGTTTTGTGAAGTAGTGGGCTAAGAAAATAGCATAGTACTGTAGCTCAGTTTGCTTCCCTTGGTCTAGAACTAATAGTTTCCACGTTATCGTTATGTGTTGCCTATATGTGATATTATACATGGGTTTATATGATTGATAGTCTGGTTTACTCACTAAGCTCTCGCAGCTTATCAGATATTATTTCATATGTTTTGAAGGGCACAACAAAAAAAACAGCAAAGCTTCAGCTTCACTATATTTTGATAAACTTTTTAGAAATAATTAATGTCTGGTTTGTAAATGACAAGTTTTGGTTTTAAACTTGTGATAATACATATGTGAGTATCTTTTGATACAACAGATTTTCCAATAGTTTACGATTCCGCTTTTATGAAAAACTTCGAGATGTGAATGTTCGGATATAGTTTTACTACAAGTATCAAATTTTATAAATTGGGGCGTTACACAAATGTCGCCTCAAAAGGCCCACTACTAGACAAATTTCCATTAAAGAGAATTTGACTTTCAACAAAGACCGTTTGTGCTACAATAGTCCACTGAAAAGGTGTCGCCGCAAATGCATTTTCATTTTCTTAATATTAGGGAATTACTTGTCGCCGCAAAATGTTTTATGTCGCCGCAAAAAATGATACGAGATATTAGGTCACAACTCCATCTTTCTTGTCATTAATCTTGTTTCTCCCTCGTCCTCCCCCGTCGTAGATCTCGTCGGCGTCCGTCGCCCCCACCATCTTTTTTGTCATTAATCTTGTTTCTCCCTCCTCCACCGCGCCGCCGTCGTGCCACCTCCGGTCATGTAACACCAGAAAACTCAAGCCATTTTTTTTAATACGCTGCGGAAGCTTTAAGTAAACAAATCATTTACATACAAACCAATATTAACAAATGTGCAAACATTGTTCAAAAAAATATCATTTTCGTGTTACAAAAACTACAGGCTCGTTTCTTTTCAAAAACTAATATCAGAGTCAGGTCAATTTCTCCTTCAGCCAACCTTACAAACACCAACCTGCAAAAGCAACAACTGAGGGGAATTAGCACAAAGCTAAGTGAGTAGAGGCTAAACCCAAAAGCAAACATCCACGGTCAATATCAAAGCATGTAATCACATATCCCGAGAAGAACGGCTGTTCGGCGCAGAACCAACAACCAATGCCGGCCAAAGCAAAGGTTTACTAATAGCTCTCCACTGAATTAGCACAATGAAAATCCCCCTCTGATGCAACATATGCACCGGTAAGGCTAACACTGTTCAACCAACCAGTGAACGTGCCCAGCCCAATTCTACGTATAGCTGACTTCCCAACGCAACTCAAAAGCATCCTAAGAGTGCGTATCAGCCAAATAATCATGCAGCCGATATCAATCAACAATTCAATCCAATCCAATCTCAATCACAGTCATGCATCACATCAATAACATTAACCGAAATCTTTACCATCCGCGATTAACGTCCACTCACCTCAAAATCAACACGGGCTCAGAAATCTAATTTTACTGAGTATTTTGATTGCCTAAAAACACAGCAACAATCAAATCAGTCCCGAATATATAAATATATCTTCTCATAAATATTTATATCTTAAATCCATAAAAACAACACAATAAAATCACATAAATAATATGCCAATTTATTCCAAGCAAAACATATTAAAAATAAAGCATCTTTCTGAAATGGGGTCCGTCGAGCCGCAACACAAACCCCGTCGCGCCGCGACCGTTTCAGATTTCAAATCCGAATTGCATTTGTCGGATTTTGGTTTCAGTTTTCTAAAGTATCGGATTTTAGGGTCGGATTTGCAAACTTTCGGATTTCCAAGGTCGGTTTTCTAAAATAACTCGGATTCTCACAATCCGACTCCAAAGTTCCGGATTTCTCAATGTTGCGCCTTTGTTACAGGTTGTCTTCTTCCTTTAAACTCGGATTTCAGCCAATAATAACTTCATAAAACCCTTTCTAACAATGTGTAACTTCAAACCAAACATATATATAACATCTAACATGTCTATAAACCATCATGAACACCTTTCTTATTTAATCATAACATCAAAATACAAACCCATTATTCAAGCTTTCTTCCAAGCTTCAACAATGGTGAAACCACATATATTCATGCTTTTCAACTTATAAACACACCAATACAAATTATAACATGTCAATAACACTTTCTCACCTTCTGTTTGACTCAAAACACACAAAGTCTTGATTCCACAAATTCAAGTTTAGCAAGTTTGCAAGGTTTCTTCTTTTGAAAGTTTTCTCTCCAAAACACACACTTCACACTTTTGCACACTTTGATAAAAATAACCAGATTGCTAACCACGTATACAAGTAATTGATTTTAACCAAAGCAGGAGGTGTCTACAAACTATTTACTTTCTTTCCATACATACATACATACTAACACACATGCATACATACTTGTAACTTTCTTTTCTTTTTTCCTTTCTAATCAGTAAACACATACAATAAATTAAATTAATTTAAATTACTTAACTCAATTAAGTTTATAAATAAACACATAACAAGTTTAACTCAATAAATCACATACCGCCAACCTGCTAATCTCCTAGTCCGGGTTTGCGTGTGTTACAAATCCCCCCTCTTTAAGAGGATTCCATTCTCGGAATCCCTTCTCGCTCAAACAAATGAGGGTATCTATCCTTCATTTCTGCCTCAGTCTCCCATGTCAAATCAGAACCTAAACTATGTTTCCACTTGACCAATACCATCGGTATCTGCTTCTTTCGAAGCTTGGTCACTTTACGATCTAACAGTTTGACAGGTTCCTCAATCAGTCTCTTCTTTGAATCCACTTTCAATTCGTGTACCGGGAGAATCTGGTTTTCGTCTTCAACCTTGCACTTCCTCAAATAACAGACATTAAACGTATTATGAATATCTGTAAGCTCTGCTGGGAGATCCAATGTAACTGTCTGGTCATTTACAATCTGATGAATTCTGAAAGGACCTATGTAACGGGGTGCCAACTTCCCGAGTTTGCCAAATCGAATCACGCCCTTTCATGGAGAGACTTTCAAATACATGAACTCCCCCACATCAAACGTTACTAGACGACGATGACGCGGATCCGCATACTGTTTCTCACCAGCCTCTAACCAACACGTCGGAGTACGGCAGCGACGACCGTACAACATTTCATATGGAGGCATTCCAATACTAGAGTGGTAAGAATTATTGTACGCAAACTCTATCAATGGTAGGTTCGTTTAGTTTGACCGTCAGTCTGGGGATGATAAGCAGTACTCAAATTAATTCTCGTCCCCAACTCTCTCTTTAGACTCCTCCAGAAATTAGAAACCAACCAGGAGTCTGTCAGATACTATCGACAATGGTATACCATGCCTCGCAACGATCTCATCAATATAAAATTGAGCCAACTTGCTCAGAGAAGCCGTCTCACAGGTAGCCAGAAAATGGGCACTCTTCGTTAGTCGATCCACGATCACTTAAATCATATCGTGATTCTTCTGAGTTCGCGGAAGTTTAGTCACGAAATCCATCGTTATATGTTCCTACTTCCACTCAGGAATCTCCAACTATTTCAAAGATCCGTAAGGCTTCTGATGCTCTGCCTTCACTTGTGTACAAATATGGCATGATTCTACAAAATGTGTCACATCTGCTTTCATTGTAGGCCACCGGTAAAGCACTTTCAAATCGTTGTACATTTTAGTGCTTCCGGGGTGAACAGACAGTCTCGACTTGTGTGCTTCGGTTAAGATTAACTTCCTCAATTCTCCAAGCATAGGTACCCACACACGAGTCTTATACATCTTCAATTCACGAGAATCATCAGTAAGCTCATCCTTACGTTTCTTCATCAGTTCATTCTTCAAATTTTCTTCCTTTAGAGCTTCCAGCTGTGCAGACTTTAGTCTATCCACTAAATCAGATACAATTTCCATACGCATGAATTCAATAGAACTTCCCGCTCTCTTGCGGCTCACGGCATTTGCTACCACATTTGCTTTCCCAGGGTGGTATTTAATCTTGCAATCATAGTCTTTTATCAGCTCCACCCATCGTCTCTGTCTCATGTTCAGTTCTTTCTGTGTAAACACATATTGAAGACTCTTATGATCAGTAAAATCACGCATTTGGTGCCATACAAATAGTGTCTCCATAGTTTTTAGGGCAAATACAAAAGCTGCCAGTTCTAGATCATGAGTCGGGTAATTCTTTTCATGTGGTTTCAACTGTCTTGAAGCATACGCAATCACCCGATCCCTCTGCATAAGCACACATCCCAATCCAGCAAATGACGCATCGCAATATACAGTAAAATCATCTGATCCACTTGGCAATGCAAGAATGGGAGCCTGACATAACAACTCCTTCAAAGTCTGGAAAGCCTTATCTTGTTCACTACCCCAAAGGAGCTTCACGTCTTTCCGAGTTAACTTAGTCAACGGACCCGCAATCTTAGAAAAGTCTTTAATAAACCTGCGGTAGTATCCAGCCAAACCCAGAAAACTCTTTATCTCAGACGGTATCTTTGGAGCATTCCAGTTGATCACAGCTTCCACTTTTGAAGGATCCACTTTCACTCCTTCATTACAAATCACGTGCCCCAAGAGTTGAACTTCTCTCAACCAAAATTCGCATTTTGAGAACTTGGCAAACAAATGTTCTTTCTTCAGTGTCTGTCTCAAATGCCGTTCATGTTCCTCCTCAGTCTTTGAATAAATTAGAATATCATCGATGAAGACTATTACAAAATCATCCAAGAATGGTCGACAAACCCTGTTCATCAAATCCATAAAAATCACAGGTGCATTGGTCAAGCCAAACGGCATAACCAAGAACTCATAATGCCCATAGCGCGTACGAAAGGCTGTTTTCAACACATCTTCCTCAGAAACACGCACTTGATGATAGCCTGATCTCCAATCAATCTTGGAAAAGAACGAAGCTCCCTGCAGTTGATCAAACAAATCATCAATTCTTGGAAACGGATACTTGTTCTTTATCATCCTCTTATTCAGTTCCCGGTAGTCGATACACATACGCAACGTACCGTCACCGGTGCTCGCCACGGAGACGAACTTGGACGAATAAACCCTTTATCTAGCAGATCTTGAATTTGCGTCATCATCTCCCCAATCCCTGAAGCTGCCAACCTATACAGAGCTTTTGCTACTGGTCTAGAACGAGGGATTAAATCTATTTTGAACTCCACTTCACAAACCGGAGGCAATCCTGGCAACTCTTCTGGAAACACTTCTGGGTATTTCGCTACCACCCGGATCAGTCATTGCTTGTTTCTCTTTCTTTTCATCAATCACATACGCCAAGCAATACTCACATCCCTTGCCCAACACCTTCTGTGCTTTCAAACACGAGATAATAGGAATTACAGACCCAGCCTTCTCTCCCATGGCTACTACCCGTGTACCATTCGCTAACGGAAAAGAAATTAACTTCTTGTGGCACTTGATACTAGCTTGATTTGGACTCAGCCAATCCATCCCAAGCACCACATCAAACCCAGACAATGGCATAACAAGAAAATAAACAGGAAAACACACGCCATCTATATCAATTTTAGCCCCAGCCATAGCAATCGTGACCGGAACCATCATGCCATCTGCTACTTCTATCTCTAAAGCAGTATCAAGTCTAATTACAGACATATTCAACTTATCACAGAATTCCACAGAAACAAAAGAGCGATTTGCTCCTGAATCAAATAATACTCAAGCAGGAGTAGAGTTTATGAGAAACATACCCATGATAACGTCGTCTGTGGTGGTGACATCATCCACTGTCATTTTGAATGCCCAACCCTCGGCGGTGGGTAGGTTCTTTCGCTTTTGACCCGCTGAAGACGATCCTCCAGCTCCTCCTTCCCTGACCCTGACCCTGACCCTTGTCTCTTTGCTCATCGGGAAATCACCAACTCTATGCCCTTCCCTCTAACAATTCCAACAAACGCTCCTCGGGAACCTGCATTTCTTTAAATCATGGCCAAACTGGCCACATTTCACGCATCTCATTGTCTGGGGCGTACACTACCCGTTGTGATAAGATTTGCACCTACTACACCAAGGTGCCCTTTGAGTAGACCCACCCGAAGTAGGTCTTATATTTTTCTCCCCATGCCTGCTCCCACTGCTCTGCCCTCCCTGCCTCTGTTGAGTGTTGTAATGTTCAAATCGTGATTTTTGTTGGGAAATCTTCTCCCCGCTCAACCTATTTCTTGCAATGATGTCCCCTTCAGCCGATTTAGCTAAAGTGAAAGCCTGGGATAGTGTAGTAGCCCACCTGGTGGCGCCACGGAGATCAGGGTGTATTGCCCCCACAAAATGGGTAATCTTCGATTCCTCATCCGGTACCTAGTGTTTAGCAAACCTCATTTTCTCATTAAATTGTTTGATTAATTGATCCACAGTCATGTTCCCGGTCATCTGCAGATCCATGAATTCCTTCTTGATTTTGGCTATCTCAAAGGTTCCACAATATTGTTCACACAACCTTTCCTGGAATTGAATCCAGGTGATGCTCTCGTGTTGCTGTTCAGTAAAATGGCCGGTAATGGAATCCAACCAGACCAATGCGTCTCCTCTCAACATTCGTGATGCATACTTGACCTTCAATTCGTTTTCGCAATTACAGGCATCAAGTGCCTTTGCCATCTCTCCCAACCAGTTCAATGTTGCATTGGGATCAGAACTCCTATGATACTCAGATGGTTTACAATCAAGAAATTGCTTATAGGTGCATGGTTATTTATATCCAGGGAACGCAAATGGATAGGCTGCTCGTTGTGGATATGGACAATAAAATGGCGGTTACATCATCTGTGTCATAGGTGGTAAAGGTGCAGAACCTACAACCAATGCCGGCCAAAGCAAAGGTTTACCAATAGCTCTCCACTGAATTAACATAGTGAAAATCCCCCTCTGATGCAACATTTGCACCCGTAAGTGTAACACTATTCAACCAACTAGTGAACGAGCCCAACCCAATTCTACGTATAGCTGACTTCCCAACGCAACTCAAAATCATCCTAAGAGTGCGTATCGGCCAAATAATCATGCAGCAGATATCAATCATCAATAATCACAATCAACAGTTCAATCAATCCAATCCAATCTCAATCACAGTCATGCATCACATCAATAACATTAACCGAAATCTTTACCATCCGCGATTAACGTCCACTCACCTCAAAATCAACACGGGCTCAGAAATCTAATTTTACTGAGTCTTTTGATTGCCCGAAAACACAGCAACAATCAAATCAGTCCCGAATATATAAATATATCTTCTCATAAATATTTATATCTTAAATCCATAAAAACAACTCAATAAAATCACATAAATAATATGCCAAGTTATTCCAAGCAAAACATATTAAAAATAAAGCATCTTTCTCAAATGGGGTCCGTCGCGCCGCGACCGTGTCGGATTTCAAATCCGAATGGCATTTGTCGGATTTTGGTGTCGGTTTTCTAAAGTATCGGATTTCAGGTTTGGATTTGTAAACTTTCGGATTTTCAAGGTCGGTTTTGTAAAATAACTCGGATTCTCACAATCCGAATCCAAAGTTCCGGATTTCTCAATGTCGCGCCGCAACATTCAATCGTAGCGCCGCAACGCGCTTTGTTACAGGTTGTCTTCTTCCTTTAAACTTGGTTTTCAGCCAATAATAACTCCATAAAACCCTTTCTAACAACATGTAACTTCAAACCAAACCTATATATAACATTTAACATGTCTATAAACCATCATGAACACCTTTCTTATTTAATCATAACATCAAAATCTACAAACCCATTATTCAAGCTTTCTTCCAAGCTTCAACAATGGTGAAACCACATATATTCATGCTTTTCAACTTATAAACATACCAATACAAATTATAACATGTCAATAACACTTTCTCACCTTATGTTTGAATTAAAACACACAAAGTCTTGATTCCACAAATTCAAGTTTAGCAAGTTTGCAAGGTTTCTTCTTTTGAAAGTTTTCTCTCCAAAACACACACTTCACACTTTTGCACACTTTGATAAAAATAACGATTGCTAACCACGTATACAAGTAATTGATCTCAACCAAAGCAGGAGGTTTCTACAAACTATTTACTTTCTTTCCATAGATACATACATACTAACACACATGCATACATACTTGTAACTTTCTTTTCTTGTTTCCTTTCTAATCGGTAAACACATATAATAAATTAAATTAATTTAAATTACTTATTTCAATTAAGTTTATAAATAAACACATAACAAGTTTAACTCAATAAATCACATACCGCCAACCCGCTAATAAACTAGCCCGGGTTTGCGGGTGTTACATGTCAAGGTGAGTTTTTTTGTTTCTTTTCATCTTTTTTGTTAATATTTGTTGTTAATATCTGGTTTGTTGATTTGGAGGTTGTTTGTTCTCCTCCTCTCCTTCGGTCACATCCCTGCCGCTGCCGCCACCTTGCCGTCGTTGCTACCGCCGGTGGTCACCTCCTTGCCTCCTGCTCTCCTCTAACTTCAAGGTATTTTTTTTTTATTTTTAATATTTTTGTTAGATTATAAATAATCTGTTTTAATAATTTTAGTTAATTTAATGTTAGATTATACTAGTTTTAATATTAATTTTTTAATTTGATTATGTTAGATTATGACTTTAGTTAATTTAATGTTAGATTATTTTAGTTTTTATTAGCTTTAATATTAATTTGTTTATTTGATTATGTATCATTATAATTTTAGTTAATTTAAAGTTAGATTATATTAGTTTTAATATTAATTTGTTTTAGTTGATAATGTTAGATTCTTATTTAGTGTTAATAATGTTAGCTTATTGTTGATTTGTGTTAATCTTTAATTATTGTTACTAAAATAATAATGTTGGAAGTTAGATCAATATTAGAATACTTGTTTCTATATACATAATTATGTGTTAAATAGTTTATTTGATGATTTTAGATTATTATTTAGTGTAAATAATGTTAGATTATTGTTAGTTAGTGTTAATCTTCAATTAGTGTTGAACTTCAATGTTAGTGTTTTCATTTAATTGATGATGTTAGATTATTATTTAGTGGTAATAATATTAGATTATTGTTAGCTAGTGTTAATCTTTAATTATTGTTAGTATACAAGTAATGTTAGAAACTAGAGCAATGTTGGAATAATTGTTTCTATATATTTAATTATGTGTTAAAAAGTTTATTTGATGATACTAGCTAAATTATTATTTACTGTTAATAATGTTAGATTATTATTTTGAATATGTTAATCTAATTTATAACAATGTTAGAAATTAGATTAATGTTAGTTTGAATTTATATGATGTTAATTATTCCTAGTAATTTTGTTAAAATAATTGTTCGTTTAGTGTGTGAGCTTAGAATTCCTGCTCGAAATTAATTTAAGAAATTAGTTTTGGGTTGTTCTCATGTTGGGGACTACTTTTTGAATACTTTATCTCATTTAGGATGTGAATGCTTGTTACATGGTTGGGTGTTTACGAAAGATTCGGTTGTTATTTAGTCTACGCTTCTTGGATATATATTTATTTATATACTTGTGAGCTTAGGGTAAATGCCGTTGAATTTTCTTAAATGACTGATTATGTAATATGTATTCACATATGAGATAAGGTATTCAAAAGGTATTATGGTCTACCGACATATATTAGTGGTTACAGGGTTGTGCTCTTTCGATGTAAATGGTTTAAAACTGATAATCAACAACGATGTGTCACTAAGAATAACATAATAAGTATTTCTACTCAGACTGAATGGTTTGTAGAAACCAATACATTCTTGCAACATAGGCAAATCAAGTCTTTTACCTTGATGACCCGTCTAAAGGCCGTCAAAGAGGTGAATCAAACCAACATTATTGGAAGGTCGTTCAAGAGCTGAATCATAGAAAGATATGGGACTGGGATATCATTGCTAAAGATGACGAAGATATTATACATGATAACATTTCATCTGATCTATCATTAGATCATTGTGTGCTGATTTAGATCATTTGACTTCTACAAATTTGAGTATAGGTCAATCCATAGAAGTTGAACTTGTTTGTATGCCCGAACATACAAATATTGATGATGATAGTGATGATTATGATAATGAAGATTCCGATTCTCAACAAGAATGTGAACCACAAATTTGTAGTAGCGATGAATCTAATTGATCCGAAATTGTATTTTGTAAAAAGACACTACTTTGAATAATTATGTTTATTTAGTTGTTTGATTTATATAATTGTTATTTGTAAAATAACATTAATGCTCATTTCAGGTGTTTATTCGTATATTTATATTTTTTTACATACAGATCCATTGCTGGTATGTTGGGAAGAACCTGATTTCCTTTGGTACATTGACGAAAATGGATATAAATATTCTCGCAAAGCGAATGGACCAAAGGTTTCTAAGGATGCTCTAGTGACAATGCAGCGCATGCTGCTACGTGGTATATACATTCTCGAAGACAGTTCTATGTTTGGAACGTCAGCTTGAGCAGAAAAATAACTTGACGAAGTCGAAATGACACGCGTGGAGATGGTCTCCTGTTAAATCACGTTACGTGGTGTCGGACTTCGTGGCTCGTGTCACTACAAGAATTCAAGGCAATAGCAGCAACACCTCGCTCAACACGAAAGGTGTCGCTGCTATTGCCCTTGTCGCCGCTAAAGGTGTCGCTGCTATTGCCTCCGAAAAAACGTGCCCAGATTTCCCCTTTCTTTTTCACGTGTTGCTGCTATAAACATTGTCGCTGCTAAAAGTGTCGTTGCTATTGCCCTTGTAGCCGCTAAAGGTGTCGCTGCTATTGCCTCCCCATTTGAACAAATAGATTAGACCGGCTCAAGCCTTGTTCTCTCGATCTACCTCCGACGACGATGACCCACCCCCGCCGCTCGCTGCGTCATCTCCTCACAACCGCAGTTGATATTTTCTTCTCCTCCCGTTGCCGTCGCCACCTCACAACCGCCTCGCCCCACCCACCGCCGCCGTAGCTATTGTGCTCCTCAACTAGGTTTTTTCTCTAATTTCAAATGATTTGGGTTATTTGTTGTTATTTTGCTAATTTTATGTTAAACTTTTAAGATCTTGTGTGGTAAATTGGTTTATTGATTATTTGGGGTTTATAGATTATAAATGTGATAAATTTTGGGGTTTTTGAATTGTGTTCGCTATGTGTGTTGTGCGTGTGTTATTGTGTGTGCGTTAGTGTAGGTTGTGTGTGTCGTGCATGTGTTAGTGTGGGAAGTGCTGTTGTGTGTGTATTTGCAACCACGGGTACGTTGGGATTAATTTCAAGAATTTTGCATAAATTGGTTACACGCTATTCTTGTTTTTTTTCTTTTTTCAACTTGTTTTGTGTAGATTATAAATTGTAACTTTGTTGTAGACTACAAGTTTTTAGATTATCACCATTTCAAATCATAACCAAAGTTGCCCTCCTTCTGCTTCTTTTAGAACAATAGCTTGCATTGTATTGCTCATGATCTTATATGATTATATCCATAGGTAATGAAAGCTTCAATGATTTATTTTCGATGTTCGTACATATGTGGATTTGCATTGTGTGTTCATCTTTCGAAGGACAATCTACAATGACCAGCGGTAAATTGACAATTACACCTTATTTTGTACATGAGTGAATATCATTAGATTGGTGTATTTATTTCATGAATCAGTTACATCTTATGGTAGATTTTTTCATGTAATCTAGCAACTATTATTTTATTTATCTTATGATAGATTGTTAAACCCTGATAAGATTATTATGAAAAAGTATTACTTGCATTTAGAGTGGCAATGGAATCGGTAATAGCAAAGATGATTCAATTGTTTTCCACCCAAAACGCTAATGTGAATATATAACAACGAGAACGGGGACGAAGATAGTGACGAGTAGTTATGTATTATGCTTTGTGTGTTAACAAACAACTTAACTAAAACATATATATCTATATATTAAGGATTTTGTAATATCTTATACGGTTCAATATAACATTAGTTTTTCTGCATTTTTGGTTGTATTAAATTACAAAAAAAAAACAGGTTATAATTATTTTTGTACTTAATTATTAAAAAATAAAAAAGAACAATAGCACGTCAATGACTTACTCAAGAAGTTCAACTTTTCAGACTCCTCCCCGATGAAGACTCCCATTGTTTCAAAAACCAAGCTCACATCTGATCTGAACGGGAAAGCAGTTGATCTTCCGACATTCATAGGGATGATCGGATCCTTGCATCTGACAGCTAGTCATCCTGACATAATGTTTTCCACATGCCTATGTGCAAGGTTTCAGGCGAATCCAAAGGAATAACATCTAACAGTTGTCAGAAGGATTTTCAGATATCTGAAAGGTACACCTGAACTAGGACTATGGTACTCCAGAGACTCCGGCTTTGATCTAATTGGATTTTCAGATTTGTTCTAAGCCGGATGTCAGATTGATAGGAAGAGTACTACAGGTGGGTGTCAGCTACTAGGTGGAAAACTAGTAAGTTGGCAAAGCAAAAGGCAGAATTCCATCTCCTTATCCACCGCTAAAGCTGAATACATTTCAGCTGGGAGTTGTTGTGCACAAGTCCTATGGATGCAACATCAGCTCGCTGACTATGGCATCTCCTTTCAGCGCACTCCCATTTATTGTAATAACACAAGTGCTATTGCAATTTCCAATAATCCTGTGCTTCATTCTCGCACAAAACACATTGATGTACGCCATCATTTCATTCGAGATCACATAGCAAAGAATGAAATCGAGCTTAGATTCATCTCTACTAAACATCAGCTCGCTGACATCTTCACAAAAGCCCTGGATGAACACTAGTTCAACCTACTAGTTGCAGAAATTGGAATGCTAAATCCTTCAGAAATGTAGCTATTTCAGGTAAATTTGATTGTTACTATTCATTCTTTCTTGTCACATTTAATGCCAGCCACCCTAATAGCTAAGTTTGAATAATTACTTTTACCCCGTCTCTCTCTGACTGTCAAATCATCTCTGAAACGTAATCATGAGTAATTTTCTTTATAAACAACCGAAGATTTTCTTTCCTTTTTCATCTTCTGCAAAACAAAAAAATTCAAAGAAAATCTTTCACTTTCTTGAAAACTCATAGTGTTTACTATTACGTTCGTCTTCTTTCCAGTTTGCTATATGATCACCGTTCGTATTCCTGATGAAGGGATTGGGATTGATGTATCATCTCAAATATATATCTTATCTTAAACATGGATGTAATTTTTCTTTTTGGCAGATACATTCGTGATCAACATCATGTAATCATCTTTTGTTTATATGGAATTAGTAATATCCAAGCTTAGTTCTTATTCTTGTTGGCATTGTGTTTTTTTGTCTACTTTCGTTTCTTTTTATTTTTTTCTTGAGATTAAAAATTTTCAATGCAAAGTTTGGATTTTTTTTCCCTTTGCCTTGTGAAATTTTATCTCCTTGCTAATGGTTTGATGATGAAGCTTAGCTGTTTCCAAGATTACGCTGCTGACCTCACCATCCCTCCTCCATCCTCACCACTTCACCAAATCATGACCTACCTTCATAACTGACCGTTGAACTTTGCTCTCTCAGCAAAGGTTCCGATGTTCGAAGAACATCTCTGTGAGTTCTGGATGACCGCTAAACTCATTAACCCCAAAACCTCTGGCGAACGTATTCACTTCAGTATGCTCTCTCGTAGCAAGCCCGCTGAAATCTCCAAGGATTTCCTTGCATCTATTCTCCATCTTCCTTGCCAGGAACTCACCTCATCCACTGCCAACGCTAAGGAGCTGCTCTTCTCCTTTTTTTAATACGCTGATGAGCACAAAGTGAAATGAAACTCAATGGTTCGTACTCGTCTCCCAAAGGAGTGGAATTGTCTGATTGCTCATCTGAACTTCTGTATAACCAGCAAAACTAGTGGTCTTAACCAGGTCAATGAAGCAATTCTAAAAATGGCTTATGCCACCATTCATGGTCACAACATTGACTATGCTGACCTTATCCTAGAAAGTCTTGTGGTCTCACTGACGGCTCGGTCAAGGTCTCAACACATTCCTTTTCCTAGGTTTGTGTCCTTGGTTATCTACTCCTTGCTCTGGTCTCTCTCAAACCTTCTCCTACCATCCCTCTACCATTTTCAGGGTTATCATATGAAACTACACCCTCTAAAACCCAACACCATGTGCTTCAGTCTTCCCCTTCTAAAACGAAGAAAAGGAAACTGATATCCACTTCGGCTAAGCCATCCATCAAACCTTCAGCTATTCCAAAATCCACCACCACCACCACATAACAAACCACCACCACTCAACCACCCAAATCACTCTCAACCGCTAAACGTCAAAAATCCACCATTCCCTCTAGTCCCATCATCTCCTACTATGATTCAGGTGACGACTCCCCTGATGATACACCTTTGGTTCACTACAAGATTCAGCTTCAAAGATCAAAATCTACTGAAGTTGTTCAGGTAAATCTCCTTTACTTAAGCTCTCTGACCACATTTTGACTGATGAAGAGATAGCTAAAACCCTTGCTGTCCCTGAGGTCCCACTTCCATAAGTTCAGGACACCGACAAAAACAAGTCAGCCGAGACTTTACCAATCCTCACCAATGAGTCTGCTAGCACACCCACTACAACTCAGGTACAACGAGTGTAGGGAACTACCATTCCTGCTTCTGCTAAAATTCTCCCTCTATCCCTTGATGCGTCAGTAAACCCAACTGATGCTATGGATATGGACAAAGCACATGATGTGTCAGCATCCAAACCAGCTGACTCTGATGCTCAGCCAACAACCAATGATGAAACTACAATTCCCCTAGTTTCTGAGGTCTAACCAGTTTATGAATCTTCAGTACTCCCTGAAGATGAAACTGCACCTAAATCCCTTGATGTGTCACAAAACCCAAATGACACTATGGATTCAACCAGGGCAGATGATTTATCAGTTCCACACCAAACTGAGATTGATGCCCAACCTTCCAAAATCAATGAGACTGAAGTTCAACCTCCTTCAGTTGAGATTACCCATGCTCATGAAGACACAGTCTTAAACCAGACTATAACTGAAGCAATTGTGCCAAAGGCCCTTGATGTATCAGTCACTCCTACTGATGCTACGGCCTCCACATCCCTTTTAAACAAACTTTTTGATATCACTTCTCGTGAAACAACTGTCAATCCTTTTGATGATAGTGATGTTTTTGATTTTCTTCAATCCCCCAAGTCTGTACATTCCCAACCTTCTGAGCCTTCAATAGACATTGCTTCCTCCCTGGAAAGTCTATCTGAAATTGTTCTTTCAGTTTCACATCTTGTTAAGACCAATACTTTTCAAGGGTCTTGTATCGCCAATAATCAAACCAAGCTCGAAACTGAGCTCAACCCTCTGGTTGATTCTATCAACAACCACTTCACAACTCTCACCAAAACCATTGACCATCAAAATCTGACACGTCATGGGATGTTCAAACAATTTCAGAATCTTTTGAAAACTATGGCTGATTCTGCCACCATTAAGTTCTCTAAACTCAACTCCCAACTCTCCGCTCTCTCAACATCTGTACATTCTTTTTCATCCAAAGTTGACAACATTCATACTATCAATCTTTCTAAAGCAGCAACTCGTCAGTTGCAGGATTTATTTCCTCTCTCCTTCTCTGGCCTCTCCAATGAGATTTCGGCCCTGTCTCGATCGATAGAAGCTTCAGGAATCTCTGCAGCTTCTAAGGGGGAGAAAGTTCGAAGAAAGTCCAAAATCTGTCAGATTATGAGAAAGAAAGCTGCCGCTGATCGAAAAATTATCAAATGGCAAAGAAAGTATTCACGAGTTGAAGCCATGCAAAAATTAGAAGATGAAGTGGCTCACCTCAAATCTACTGAAGAGAATAAGAATAAAGCCTTGATCGATTTTGAGGCTAGGCTAGCCAAAGCTGAAGAAGCTAAGGCACTTGCTGAGGGGGAGCTCAAGCGTCTCCTTGATCAGACGAAAGCTGAAGCTAAACTCTTTAGTTCAGAGTTAGATGGAGCTGAATGTCAACAAATAATAAGAGAAGTTAAAGCCTCTAAGATTCACACTCAATCAGTTGCTCCATCATCTAGTGGACAGCCAAGCCGTGCTGATAAAGGTTAAGGGAAAGCAATAATAAGTTCTTCGGATAATCTGATGAATAAGGGTACATATGATTTAGATGACTCAAATGATGAAAATCCGAAAGCCAAAGAGATGAAAGTGGCTGATGAAATTGGCAGAATAGCAGCAAAGAAATTGGCACTTGAAGAAGTTGCTACAAATAAAATTGATCTATCTCCTTTGGATTAGCAAAAACAGATTCAGGAGGAGATCGAAGCTGAAAAAGATTTACAAGAGAAGAAGAAAAAGATCTTTGATGCTAAACAAGAACAGTGGATAAGCTCTCGGCATCGAAGAATACATCCAGATTGTAAGACCCAAGATTCGGAAATTTCCGTAATTAGTAACTTTTTGATTTAATGTGTTTTGGTTTTACCTAATTGAGATTAGAAGGTGCTTATAAACTTGGGAGACTTATGTTGTCATTTTTGGTACTAGTATAGTACAAGGACCATTTGTGTCAAATTATCAAAGTTTATATATATATATATATATGTATATATATATAGAAGAATTTGACTTTGTTTGAGTCAAAGTTGGCAAATTGTTTATGCAAATCCACAAGAGAATTATAGAGCAGCTGAGTTTCTTTGAGTTTGGAGTTAGAACAACAAGGAGGAATAAGCTATATCTATTTCTAGTTGATTACAAGTTTGAAGGTAAGATTTCTTGATGTTTTTGTGGGTTTTGTAGTTTGATTCAAGGTTAAACATGTTAGAAGTGTTGTAGATGAGTTAGTATTGTTTCCTTACTGTTTGGGGTGTAGGAAAACACCCCAAAGCATGTTATTTATGAGTTTTTCGGATTTTCAGTTGAAATCCGCTACTTCAAAGAAGAACTGTCGGATTGTCTATAAGGTACACGGCCCGTGTAGAGTAAAAAGCGGTCATAGGGCCATGTTGGAGTACATGGTCATGTAGTAGTAGAGGAACACGGCCCGTGTAGGTGACGAGTACATGGTCGTGTAGTAGTAGAGTGTATAGGACACGGCCCGTGTTGGGATACACGGCCCGTGTTGGGATACACGGCCCGTGAAGATCAACTCCCTTGTTTTATTTGTTAAGTGTTTATTTGGTACATGTTTTGATTATATGATTATATGATTGTAGGGGTTACTATTTGACGTGTACTGAGTTATCTAGCATATATCTGTGTGATAGAAATTGTTGAGGTGAGTTTTCTAAACTCTGATTCATATCTGTGATATGTGTGTGTAACATTGCAATGTGTTATATTATCAATTAGAGGATCAGAGAGAGAGAGCTGTAGCATGCTGCTTTGTGTAGCAATTGCTACGGACAACATTTTAGCCTTCTGGGCGGTTACTAAGATGATGCAGTACTGTGTCGATAAGAACTGTTACAACATTCGTATATGTGTAGCTTATTAGATACTGCTTACTATTGTTTTGCAGGGTGTGATTCCTCCAAAGGCAAGGCCCCAGTTTGATAGAGATTGTTGTATGAGGAAAATCTATATTTTGAAACCTAATGCCTGGTTGTATTTTGAAAACAAATCTTTTGTTGTAAATATTGAATATTACTCTTTTATATGAACCAGAGGGTTCAATATTACTTTGTAGCTTTCGCTTTTATATTAAAACTCTTTTGATTCTAAATAACTCTATTTTAGAGCTTTATTTATATTTAAGAATTTGGGGCGTTACAACTTGGTATCAGAGCCAAGGTTTGAGAGATCTGGAGGTGTGTTATGCATCATCTGGACTTAAACCATGGTTCTGAGGATTTTGAGTCAAACTGGAGGCTTGCAGCTTGGTGGATATACTGAGTATTCCATTGAGAACATGCTAACTATTTATGTTGTTATGATTGGTATTGATATACCTGAGGTGTTAATATTATTGATGTCAGATACGTGATGCTTTATATAACATGATATGTTAGTGATACATGGCCTAAGCCTGTGAATCGGGACTTTTTTTTGATAAAGTTAAGATCAAACGTGTGTAGTGTGTTTTGAATAATATAAGGGCCCTTATTATTACAGACACATTATACATGTTAGAGCTTGATGGAATCATGAGGAATCTTGTGAATCGGGTGAGGGGTACTTGTAAGAGGTAGTGCACTTGAGATTATAAATGCCTTAGTATGTATAGAACTACTTTGGATCTAAGGATAAGTGTACTAAGATATTGTATATACTTGAGATTTTTTGATATAGAGGATGGCGTGGTAAAGCTACCTTTTGTCCTAATGCTTTATCTATGCTACCAAGATGGTGAATACAAGAGGTTCTCGAGCTACGGATCGTCATGAGGGTGGTCCTAGTAACAAATAGGAGGGAGTAGATACCAGTGCGACTTGTAGGAGGAGGCCACCTGTAACATCCTCGATTTGGGCCTAGCTGTTAATCGTATCTAAGTGTATTTAAGTTAGTAATCTTGTAAGAAATCCAAGTTGTAAGTTAATCATATTAATGAGGAGACTTACTTTTATATATATGTTTTATGTGTATGTGTGTATGTGTGTATTATGTATCTATGTATGAATTTTTAAATGAAAGAAAAGAAAAGAAAAGAATTTAAATTCCAAAGGCGGTGCCTCTAGAAATGAATTTGAGTATATATAATTTGAAATTACTTTGACTAAGTCAAAATTGCATAAACACACAAAACTCAAACTCTCGGTTTTCTCTCTCCTCCCTTGCGTCTCTCTTGCCACTCGGATTCTTGAAAAATTAAGGATTTGCTCATTTTGAATCAAGTAAAGGTAAACACATGTTTATTGTAGAAATTTAACATGTATAAAACTGTTTTTGTGTGTAAAACAGGCTTAAAGACTCAAATCCTTGCAAAACACCACTTAGAACATTCAAAGCTTACTTTGTAAGTGGGTTTTGGTTGTTTGGTGTTATTGTTTGGGTTTGATATGTTTTTAAAGTCATGTTGATGAAAATAAGTGTTTTAAGAATGTATAAATGTCAAAACAAACAAGAACGAATTCTGGAAATAAGATAAGATGAAGTTGGTGGATTTCCAGCATGAAGTTATCGGATTCCGAGACTTGAATGTGTCGGAATCCGCAAGTTGCTCAAATCCGATAGAATGTCGGATTCTGTTGTAGTGTCGGACTCTGATAAATGTACCGGATTCCGATTGAAGGTCGGATTCCAATTATGTGTCAAATTTCACAAGTATTTCTAAGTGTTGAAATAGAGTATCGTATTTCATATGTGTCGGAATCCGACAGAGTGTCGGATTTCCTATATGTCGGATTTCTTCAATATGTCGGAATCCGATAGAGTATCGGATTCAATTATTGTATCAAGCCAATTAGATGACCAAGTGTTGAAATTTGATGATATATCGGATTTCCTTGTAGTATCGGATTTCCTTGAAAGTGTCGGATTTCATGTAATCCGACAGATTGTGTCGGATTTCCCACAATCCGATAGTTTGTCGGATTTATGTGGAATCCGGGTTTAGGGATTTCCTTTGTTGATTTTAACCCATTCTAAGTATGTTAAGGTAATTGATGTAAGTCCCAATGTTCTAGGTGAACCTGACACCCTAGACAAGGCAGAAATAAAATAATTATGTGTTTTAAGCCACTCAGGTGAGTACCGACTTCCATAAGCCTCAGCAGAGGAAGAATTATGTGTTAAGTGCTTTAAGTACACTTGTGCTTATGAGTAAATGACTAAGAATTGCCATGCTACTTTAAGTACAATGCCATGTTAAATAATTGTCATACGTAAGATTAAGTGCGTGCTAGCGGGATCCAGAATTGGAACCGCCTAGTTAAATGAATAATGTGTGTGCTAAGGATCCAGACTGGATCCATCATGAAGTAAGTAAATGTAAATGCATGATAAAAGAAGTAATTGAATATGCATGCTAAGTGAATGATCCAGATTGGATCAGTATGTGTATGTGAAAAGTTCGCGAACATCTTCGAGCATGGTTAAGGTCAGCCGGATAGTTGGATCCCACGGACCCTTGATCAGGAGATTCGGGATTTAACGATGATTCGAGGTTACATTCCAGATCATAGGTTCTGCAGAACCGCCGTGCCTTATATCATGAGGGATAATCAGCCGGTTGTAGCTGAATTGCCTAGGGAGCCTCTAGTTCCGTAAACGATGCTTGGTGGACTGCTTTATGCTCCCCCACCAACGCGGAGGGTTGTGTCTGATCCCCCGGTATATTGTTATTGAGTGGGACTAGCTAACCTACAAGAAATGACTTATACTGATCTTATCAGCACACCACAATTTGATAGGATAGCCTTTTGTGCTTATTCCTGTGATACATGACTTACTCTATTGATGCTTATGCTAAGTTTGTGCTCACTAGCTAAGTGTTGCTAACGGTGCCATGTTAACTGCTTTTGTAGATTGAAGTTAGATTACCTGGTGAGCCGGGTCCTCTGCCTCTAGATATTTTTGCTGGAACACTTGTGATGTAATTATAAACATTATGGTCGGTTGTATTGTAAAGTAACACCAGTTGTTTATAAATATTCCGTTGCTTAATGTTATTTGATCGTGATTAAGTTCACGTTTGTTTAAAAATGCAAATTATTGCTAAAATCTGGTGTATGCAAAGGCGGTGTTACAAGTAGGTATCAGAGCCTAAGTTTGAGGGAATTGGATACTTGCAAAAGTATTCAATCTCAAACAAGGGCCCGACCATAATAAGTGTTCCTTGGGGGGGGTTGAGTATGAGAGTTATATGATTATTATTTGCTATGATATAGCTTGTCAGATATGACGAGCAAGAATGATTAAATACTAATTACTCGTATGTGTTATATAGAAGAGTTAAGATAAAGTAAAGATGTATGCTGATAAAGCAAATACTGAGCAAGCGCTCAAGGAGATGGAAGATGAGGCTTCCCATATGCCTCACCAAGCCGAAGACCAACGCTCTCAGCATAATGCTGGTGGCGCAGTACCTGATCCAGACCAACTCGCATATATAAATCGTCTGGAGGAAGAGCTCCGCCTTGCTAAAGAGCTCTTGTTACAATCCACTCTCGGCAAACCACGCAAGACCTGCTCGTATAAGAAGTTCTTGACGTGTCATCCGCCGACGTTCGAGAGGAGTGATAACCCCGTTGTTACTATCCAATGACTCCATGGAATGGAGCAAGCTTTTGAGTCTTGCGAGTGCGAGCCTGAGTTCCGTGTGAAATACGCGGCACGTCTGTTAAAGGGTCATGCTATTTTCTGGTGGGATACTGTGAAGGCCTCTGTCAACAAAGAGGTATTGAATGCTCTCTCCTAGGAGCAGTTTTCTGAAAAAGTGCTCTAGAAGTATTGTACCGAGTACGATATGGAGCGGATGGAAAAAGAATTTACAAATCTCCGGAAGGGAGATAAACCGATTGAGGAGCACATTAACTCATTTACTGATAAGATGAGGTTTGTTCCACACTTGATTCCAGATAAAGTTACCAAGATAAGAAGGTTTGTGGCGACTCTGCCACTGGAATTTCGTGCCCATGTGCGGGTAGCTCCAACACTAGATTGGGCGTTTCAAGTGGCCCGACAAATGGAAGGTGATCGTATACAGTGTCGGGGTGAATTTGCCAGTGGAAGTTGTAAAAGGAAGTTTCATCATCTGTCCAATCGGGCTCTTCAAAAGGGCAATCCTCAGGAGGTGGGAAAACTGAATCTCCTAAGAAACCAAGACCTAACAATCCTTGGTGTTCTTCATGCCGTACCTATCATTCCGGAGAATGCTCAACAGCAACCAGGAGATGCGGCAGGTGTGGGCAAAGTGGGCATTCGGTGACTGAATGCTGATACAAAGAAGATGTTTGTTACCGGTGTCGTAAACCCGGTCACAAAATGGTAGAATGCCCTGACCGAAAAAGCTCCGGAGCAGCTGGGTCTTCTGGAGGGCAGAAGAAAGACAATGCCCCTCGTGCCAAAGGGTGGGCATTTCAGATGACTACAGAGGAGGCAAAGGCTGCAAATGATGTCGTCACTGGTACATTTCTTATCAATTATATTCCGGCCAGTGTACTATTTGATTCAGGAGCAACATATTCTTTTGTTTCTGTTGTTTGCCGTAAGAGACTCCAGTTACCTATTGTGCCTTTAGACGAGCCACTCAATGTAGAAGTTGCTGACGGCAAAGTAGTATCGGTTACCGAGAAAGTCC
Source organism: Dittrichia graveolens (assembly GCA_038502395.1). Taxonomy (NCBI): domain Eukaryota; kingdom Viridiplantae; phylum Streptophyta; class Magnoliopsida; order Asterales; family Asteraceae; genus Dittrichia; species Dittrichia graveolens. The sequence continues at coordinate 30,931,824 of JARJIL010000006.1, forward strand.
CTATTACCGTAATTTATATTGATGGGAGCAATATCCCTATCTCATTCTTTATTATGCCTATTGCGGGCTTCGATGTCATGATTGGAATGGATTGGCTTAGCAAACGTGATGTTGAGATTCTCTGTTCCAAGAAGATGATTAAGATCCCTCTTGCTCATGGATCTTATGCGGTTGCTCGAGGAGAACGACAGGATTCTGATATTCCTGTTATCTCCGTCATTAAAGCTCAGAAATTTGTTGCCAAAGGTTGTGATTCTTTCTTAGCATATGCTATTGATGCTACGATGGAAAAGCGACCAGTTCAAGAAATCAGGGTAGTTTCTGAATTCCCTGACGTCTTTCCTGATGAATTACCGGGTTTACCTCCAGTAAGAGATGTCAAATATAAGATTAAACTGATTCCTAGAGCTACACCTGTAGCTAGATCTCCATATCGTCTCACTCCTTCTAAAATCCGCGAGATGATGACTCAAATCTAGGAGTTACTAGAGGAGGGTTTCATTCGTCCAAGTTCCTCACCTTGGGGAGCTCATGTTTTATTTGTCAAGAAAAAGGATGGAACCATGAGGATATGTATCGATTACAAGGAGCTTAATAAGCGAACTGTAAAGAATAAGTATCCTCTTCCACGAATCGATGACCTCTTTGATCAGTTACAGGGAGCTACGTATTTCTCGAAGATTGATCTCCGTTCGGGGTATCATCAAGTACGAGTCCACGAAGTAGACATTCCGAAGACGGCTTTCCGGACTCGTTACGGCCATTATGAATTCTTGGTTATGCCATTCGGCTTAACCAATGCTCCTGCTATATTCATGGATTTGATGAATCGCGTCTGTCGTCCTTTTCTTGATAAATCCGTGATTGTTTTCATTGACAACATTCTTGTCTACTCAAAGACTGAGGCTAATCACGAGCTTCATCTTCATCAGGTTCTCGAGACTCTTAAACGAGAACAATTGTACGCCAAGTTCTCTAAATGTGAATTATGGCTTAGGGAGTACATTTCCTCGGCCATGTTATATGTCAAGAAGGCGTTAAAGTAGATCCGGCTAAGGTTGAAGTGGTGATGAATTGGGAGGTTCCTCGAACTCCCTCTGAAATAAAAAGTTTCCTTGGCTTGGCCGGCTACTATCGGCGATTTATTCGCAACTTCTCAAAACTTGCGGGTCCGTTGACCAAGCTGACCCGTAAGGATGTTGCATTTGTCTGGTCGGAAGCTCAAGAAGAAGTGTTCCAGACCTTAAAGCGGTTATTATGCGAAGCTCCGATTCTCGCCTTACCGGAGGGTTCGGAGGACTTCGTAGTTTATTGTGATGCCTCATATGCGGGTTTGGGTTGTGTCCTCATTCAAAGAGATAAAGTAATTGCTTATGCCTCTCGGCAACTAAAATCTCACGAAAGGAACTACCCAACTCATGATCTCGAACTTGTTGTTGTTGTCTTCGCACTAAAATTGTGGAGGCATTACCTTTATGGCACAAAGTGTGTGATATGTAGTGATCACAAAAGTTTGCGATATGTCTTTACACAGAAAGAACTCAACATGCGGCAGCACCGTTGGCTGGAGTTAATTAAAGACTACGACTGCGAGATCCGCTACCATCCGGGTAAAGCTAACATTATAGCGGATGCTTTAAGCCGTAAGGGGCCAGCAGCTGAGGCAAAGTTCATGAAGCTCACTGTTGTATTAGATTTGATTGCAAAGTTAAATGATGCCCAGCAGTTAGCTTTGCAGGATGACAATCTGAAATCTGAAACAATGAGAAAGTTAAAAGACTAGTTGGGTGAAGATAATCATGGATTGAAGACTTTTCAATCCAGGATTTGGGTGCCTCTTCTTGGAGGTAATCGTGAGCTGATTCTGCAAAAAGCTCACAAGTCTAAGTTGTCTATCCATCCGGGTATCACCAAGATGTACTATGACCTGAAAATGTTGTATTGGTGGCCCACTCTGAAGAAAGACATTGCTTCATTCGTGGAGAAATGTCAAATATGTGCCCAAGTCAAGACAAAGCATCAAAGGCCTTATGGCAATTTGCAACAGCTTGACATTCCGGAATGAAAATGGGATCACATCACGATGGATTTCATGACAAAGCTACCAAAGATGTTCAGAGGGCACGATATGATTTGGGTCATTGTTGACCACCTAACTAAAAGTAATCATTTATTGGCAACCAACGAGTCGGCTTTGTTGACTCGTTTGGCGCAGCTTTACATTGATGAGATAGTATTACGTCACCGTCTTCCTTGTTCAATTGTTTCTGATCGTGACTCCAGATTTGTATCTAATTTCTAGCAAAGTTTGCAACGTGAGTTAGTCACCCGTGTGCATCTGAGCACTGCCTACCACCCGCAGACCGATGGCCAATCAAAACGAACGATTCAGACTTCTGAATACATGCTTCGGGCGTGTGTACTTGAATACGGTGGATCATGGGATTCTCATCTCCCATTGATTGAATTTGCTTATAACAATTCGTATCTTCCAACATTGGAATGCCACTGTACGAAATGCTCTATGGGAAACGTTGTCGCACTCCGACCTGTTGGTTGGAGCCCGGAGAGAAACAGTTTGCTGGACCTGAGATTGTCCAAATAACTGCTGATAAAGTGAATGTGGCTTTGGAAAAGCTTAAAGCTGCCCGAGATCGACAGAAGATGTATGCGGATCCTAAGCGTCGCCCCTCTACATTCAATGTCGGTGATCGTGTATTCTTGAAGGTTTCCCCTTGGAAGGGCGTTATTCGTTTTGGGCGCAAGGGGAAGCTAAGTCCACGCTTCATAGGCCCATTCAAGATCGTACATAAAGTCAATGATCAGACAGTAACTCTTGAGCTGCCGCCTGAGTTATCTGGAATTCATGATACCTTCAACGTATGTTACTTGCGTAAGTGCAACGTTGAGGAGGAGCAGATTGTTCCGTTACAAGAACTAAAGATTGACTCTTCTAAGCGACTCGTAAAAGAACCCGTTGAAATTCTTGACACAAAGGTCAAGAAGCTATGAAAGAAGATGATCAAGCTGGTTCTTGTTAAGTGGAAACACAGTTTAGGTCCGAACCTGACATGGGAAGTCGAGGACGAGATGAAGACAAGATACCTTCACCTGTTTATCACTGAGTAGATTCCGAGGAGGGGGTAGATTTGTAACATCCTCGATTTAGGCCTAGCTGTTAATCGTATCTAAGTGTATTTAAGTTAGTAATCTTGTAAGAAAACCAAGTTGTAAGTTAATCATATTAATGAGGAGAGTTAATTGCATATATATGTTTTGTTTGTATGTGTGTATTATGTATCTATGTATGTATTTGTAAATGAAGGAAAAGAAAAGAAAAGAATTTAAATTCTAGAGGCAGTGCCTCTTGAAATGAATTTGAGTACATATAATTTGAAATTACTTTGACTAAGTCAAAGTTGCATAAACACACAAAACTCAAACTCTCGGTTTTCTCTCTTCTCCCTTGCGTCTCTCTTGCCACTCGGATTCTTGAAGAATTAAGGATTTGCTCTTGTTGAATCAAGTAAGGTAAACACATGTTTATTGTGGAAATTTAACATGTATGAAACTGTTTTTGTGTATAAAACAAGCTTAAAGACTCAAATCCTTGCAAAACATCACTTAGAACATTCAAAGCTTACTTTGTAAGTGGGTTTTGGTTGTTTGGTGTTATTGTTTGGGTTTGATATGTTTTTAACGTCCTGTTGATGAAAATAAGTGTTTTCAGAATGTATAAATGTCAAAACAAACAAGAACGAATTCTGGAAATATGCCAAGATGAAGTTGGCGGATTTCCATCATGAAATTATCGGATTCCCAGACTTGAATGTGTCGGAATCCGCAAGTTGCTCAAATCCGATAGAATGTCGGATTCTGTTGTAGTGTCGGATTCCGATAAATGTACCGGATTCCGATTGAAGGTCGGATTCCAATTGCGTGTCAAAGTTCACAAGTATTTCTAAGTGTTGAAATAGAGTATCAGATTTCCTATGTGTCGGAATCCGACAGAGTGTCGGATTTCCTATATGTCAGATTTCTTCAATATGTCGGAATCTGATAGAGTATCGGATTCCATTACTGTATCAAGCCAATTAGATGACCAAGTGTTGAAATTCGATGATGTATCGTATTTCCTTGTAGTATCGGATTTCCTTGAAAGTGTCGAATTTCATGTAATCCGACAAATTGTGTCGGATTTCCCACAATCTGACAGTTTGTCGGATTTATGTGGAATCCAGGTTTAAGTCCCAATGTTCTAGGTGAACCTGACACCCTAGACAAGACATAAATAAAATAACTATATGTTTTAAGCCACTCCGGTGAGTACCGACTTCCATAAGCCTCAGTAGAGGAAGAATTATGTGTTAAGTGATTTAACTACACTTGTGCTTATGAGTAAATGACTAAGAATTGCCATGCTACTTTAAGTACAATGCCATGTTAAATAATTATCGTACGTAAGATTAAGTGCATGCCAGCGGGATCCAGAATTGGAACCGCCTAGTTAAATGAATAATGTGTGTGCTAGGGATCCAGACTGGATCCATCATGAAGTAAGTAAATGTAAATGCATGATAAAAGAAGTAATTGAATATGCATGCTAAGTGAATGATCCAGATTGGATTAATATGTGTATGTGAAAAGTTTGCGAACATCTTCAAGCATGGTTAAGGTCAGCCGGATAGCTGGATCCCAGGGACCCTTGATCAGGAGAATCGGGATTTAACGGTGATTCGAGGTAAAATTCCGGATCATAGGTTCTGCAGAACCGTCGTGCCTTATATCATGAGTGGTAATCAGCCGGTTGTAGCTGAATTGCCTAAGGAGCCTCTAGTTCCATAAACAATGCTTGGTGGACTGCTTTATGCTCCCCCACCGGCGCGGATGGTTGTGTCTAATCCCCGGTATATTGTTATTGAGAGGGATTATCTATCCTTCAAGAAATGACTTATACTGATCTTATTAGCACACCACTATGTGATAGGATAGCCTTTTGTGCTTATTCCTGTGATACATGACTTACTCTAATGATGTTTATGCTAAGTTTGTGCTCACTAGCTAAGTGTAGCTAACGGTGCCATGTTAACTGCTTTTGAAGATTGAAGTTAGATTACCTGGTGAGCCGGGTCCCCTGCCTCTGGATATTTTTGCTGGAACACTTGTGATGTAATTATAAACATTATGGTTGGTTGTATTGTAAAGTAACACCAAATACAGATACAAGTTGTTTGTAAATATTCTGATGCTTAATGTTATTTGATCGTGATTAAGTTCACGTTTGTTTAAAAACGCAAATTTTTGCTAAAATCTGGTATATGCAAAGGCGGTGTTACACAACCTGTGGCCCGTAATACTCAAGCAGATGAGACTCCAGAGCTGAATCAGGGGCTTGTTGAGGCTCAACCCAGAGTGACTATTGCTGAGGAAATTGGCAACGCTTTGGAAAAGGCTATACCGTTTATTATTACCCAAGTGGTAGATCATTTGAAAGACTACAGGAGAGGCTGTACGATAGGAAGTGGCAGCTGCATTAGCTGGGAGGGAAGAAAGAGTTAATCACCAGCTGCAGGTGATTATTAGAGATGCACCGAAAGGCTGTACTTTCAGGGATTTTGCTGCGTGGCAGCCACCGCTGTTTCAGGGATCCACTGATCCAATTGTTAGTCAGAGGTGGATAACAGAGTTGGAAGGAGCATTCCATACTTGCTCGTGTGCTCCAAAAAATAAAGTGAGATTTGCTTCCAATCAGTTGAGGGGTGCTGCCAAGGATTGGTGGGATTTGGAAAAGAAAATGAGGGGTGAGACGCAGATTGAGGCCATGACCTGGGCAGAGTTTAAAGAGATTACTACGGAGCAGTTTGTTCCGCAGTCCGAGATTGATCGAATAGTTGATGAGTTTCACAAGTTGAAACAAACCACAGAAACCGTTACAGAGATTAATGCCAAGTTTCACAAGAAGGCACGGTTCTATCCTGATTATGTAGCTAACGAGAAAATGAAGATGTATCGCTACATAATGGTTTTGAAGCCAAGCATTAGAGAGTTTATTGATTCGAGCAAACATCAAACCCTGAAGTCCATGATGGACGCTGCGCGAGCTAGAGAGTTAGAACTAGAAAGACAAGTGAAAGAAAGAAGGCCAGTGGAAGGATTAGCACCACAGAATAAGAGGCCGAGAGTAGAGTATGGGGAGAAGAAGGAAGCACCAAGGGTGTGTAAGAGGTGCAAGAAGAGTCATTAGGGGAAGTGCTAGACAAATGTTGTTCACTGTTTTAAATGTGACAAGCCAGGCCATATGGGTAAAGACTATCGCAGTTTGTTGAGTGTATGTTTTCATTGTTACAAGCCAGACCACCAGAAAGCCAACTGTCCTCAACTGGCTGCATCCAACCGTTCAACAGGTTCAAGAAATACACCATCTCTACCTCCACTGCGGATTACAGAGAATAAAGAAGTAAAGAAAGAGGATACTTCTAAGAGCAAGGAGAGGGCCTTACAATTAACTGAAGAGGAAGCACAAAGGAAACCTGATCTGGTTGCAGGTACATATCTCGTAAATTATTTGCCTTCTCTAGTATTATTTGATTCGGGTGCTAGCAAATCGTTTCTATCTCTTTCTTTCTGTAAAAATTTCGAGCAAGTATGTGGTAAACTCAATCCCCCTCTCGAGATAGAAATAGCTGATGATAAGTCTGTACTCGTGACTGATGTGTATAGAGACAATGTGCTAGAGATAGACACTGTACGGGCATTTTGAGTTTGTGGTTATGCCATTTGGTCTTACAAACGTGCCTGTAGCATTTATGGATCCTATGAATAGAGTTTGCCGTCCGATGTTGGACAAATCTGTGATTGTGTTTATTGATGATATTCTCATTAACTCAAAGAACCCGACAGAACATGAAAGACATCTGAAAGAAGTTTTGGAGACGCTGCGGAGAGAGAAGCTGTATGCTAAATTCTACAAGTGTGAATTCTGGATTCAAGAGGTAAAATTCTTGGGTCATCCGATTAATATAGAAGGAATTAAAGTTGATCCTGCAAAGGTTGATGCAGTAATGAAGTGGGAAAGTCCGAGGAACCCTACCGAAATCAGAAGCTTTTTAGGGTTAGTAGGTTATTACAGATGATTCATTCAGAATTTTTCAAAGATTGCAGTTCCATTAACCAAGCTAACCAGGAAGAATGTAGAGTTCGTATGGGGAGATGAACGAGAGGCTGCGTTTTCAACTCTTAAGCAAAGGTTGTGTGAGACACCTGTTCTTGCTTTGCTAGAAGGAATGGAAGATATGATAGTGTTTTATGCTGCTTCTTATCAGGGGTTGGGGTGTGTTTTGATGCAGAGAGATAGAATTATTGCTTATGCTTCTCGACAACTTAAGCCGAATGAAATTTATTACCCAACTCACGATTTGGAATTAGCAGCAGTGGTTTTTGCATTGAAATTTTGGAGACACTATTTGTATGGAGTGAAGTGTACTATTTATACTGATCACAAAAGTTTGAAATATTTTGTGGATCAGAAGAATCTTAATATGAGGCAGAGAAGGTGGTTAGAGCTTCTGAAGGATTATGATTGTGAAATACTTTATCACCTGGGAAAAGCCAATGTTGTGGCAGATGCTTTGAGCAGGAAGTCGGGGTCGGTATTTTTGAAGAATGAGTCGTTACGGATGACAGTGACTACGCCATTGTTGGATGTTATAAAAGATGCTCAGCTGGAAGCAATTTGGGTGATTGTGGATAGATTAACCAAAAGCGCACATTTTATTCCCATTAAAGAGACTTACTCTTCAGAGAAGCTGTCAGAGGTGTATATGAAAGAAATAGTATCTCATCATGGTGTGCCAGTGTCTATTGTGTCAGATAGAGATACTCGATTTACTTCCAGGTTTTGGAATAAATTTCATGGGGAAATGGGGACTAAGCTTCATCTTAGTACAACATTTCATCCACAGACAGATGGTCAAAGTGAGAGAACGATTCAAACTCTGGAAGATATCTTGCGCGCGTGTATTATTGATTTTGGAGGGAGTTGGGATTCTTATCTACCACTTGCAGAGTTTTCTTACAATAATAGTTATCATTCTAGTTTTGTAATGCTACCTTATGAAATATTGTATGGTAGAAAGTGTCGGACTCCGGTTTGTTGGGGTGAAGTGGGTCAGAGAGAGTTGGGAAGTACTGAGGTGGTACAGCGAACGATAGAGCAGATTCAGCAGATAAGAGATAGGTTGCTAGCAGCTCAGAGCAGACAAAAGATTTATGTGGATAAAAGAAGATCACCACTAGAGTTCCAAGTGGGTGATTATGTGTTATTAAAGGTGTCACCATGGAAGGGAGTAATTAGATTCAGAAAGAGAGGTAAGCTGGGTCCGAGGTTTATTGGACCATTCAGAGTTAGTGCTCGTGTGGGGAAAGTTTCTTACAAACTGGAACTTCCAGAAGAGTTATCCAAGATACACAATACCTTTCAAGTGTCTCATCATAGGAAATGTTTAGCAGACGAGTCTGCATTTGTGCCACTGGAGGATGTATGTGTTGATGATAAGTTGAATTATGTCGAGCAACCTGTTGCTATACTGAAAAGAAAAGTTAAAGCTCTACGTAATAAACAGATTGGATTGGTTAAAGTTCAGTGGAAACACCGTAAAGGGTTGGATTATACTTGGGAATCGGAAGATGAGATGATACGCAACTATCCAGAACTCTTCAGCAGTTTATTTCGGGGACGAAATCGTTTTCAAGTGGGGAAGAGTTGTAACACCCAAGATTCGGAAATTTCTGTAATTAGTAACTTTTTGATTTAATGTATTTTGGTATTTCCTAATTGAGATTAGGAGGTGTTTAGAAACTTGGGGGACTTATGTTGTCATTTTTGGTACTAGTATAGTACAAGGACCATTTGTGTCAAACTATCAAAGTTTATATATATAGAAGAATTTGACTTTGTGGAGTCAAAGTTGGCAAATTGTTTCTGCACATCCACGAGAGAATTATAGAGCAGCTGAGTTTCTTTGAGTTTGGAGTTAGAACAACAAGGAGGAAGAAGCTATATCTATTTCTAGTTGATTACAAGTTTGAAGGTAAGATTTCTTGAAGTTTTTGTGGGTTTTGTAGTTTGATTCAAGGTTAAACATGTTAGAAGTGATGTAGATGAGTTAGTATTGTTTCCTTACTGTTTGGGGTGTAGGAAAACACCCCAAAGCATGTTATGAGTTTTTCAGACTTTCAGTCGAAATCCGGTACTTCAAAGATGAACTGTCGGATTGTCTGTAAGGTACACGGCCCGTGTAGCAGTACACGACCCATGTAGTGTAGAAGGCGGTCATAGGGCCATGTTGGAGTACATGGTCGTGTAGTAGTAGAGATACACGGCCCGTGTAGGACTACACGGCCCGTGTAGGTGACGTGGACAACACTGGCCATGTGGTCATGTGTGGTCGTGTAGAGTGTATAGGACACGGCCCGTGTTGGGGTACACGGCCCGTGTAGATCCCCTGCCTTGTTTTATTTGTTAAGTTTTTATTTGGTACAAGTTTTGATTATATGATTATATGATTGTAGAGGTTACTATTTGACGTGTACTGAGTTATGTGGCATATATCTGTGTGATAGAAATTGCTGAGGTGAGTTTTCTAAACTCTGATTCATATCTGTGATAAGTGTGTGTTACATTGCAATGTGTTATATTATCGAACAGAGGATCACAGAGAGAGAGCCGTAGCATGCTGCTTTGTGCAGTAATTGCTACGGACAGCATTTTAGCCTTCTGGGTAGATGCTAAGATGGTGCAGTACTGTGTTCATAAGAACTGTTATAGCATTCGTATATGTGTATGCGCATGCTTATATGATTTACAGTTTAGATTTCTCACTAAGCTCTCGTAGCTTATCAGATACTGCTTACTGTTGTTTTGAAGGGCGTGATTCCTCCAAAGGCAAGGCCCCAGTTTCACAGAGTTTGTTGTATGAGGAAAATCTGTATTTTGAAACCTAACGCCTGGTTGTATTTTGAGAACAAATCTTTTGCTGTAAATATCGAATATTACTCTTTTATATGAACCAGAGGGTTCAGTATTACTTTGTAGCTTCCGCTTTTATATTAAAACTCTTTTGATTCTAAAATAACTCTATTTTAGAGCTTTATTTATATTTCAGAATTTGGGGTGTTACACAGATAAGATCACTTCAGTAATACTAAAGAAAGTAAACAATGAAATCTTTCTGAATATTCAGCGCAGAAATCTTCCTCTCTTTAGTATGTACACAGTCAAGAATGTCCAACTAAACTGTGCTATTTCTGAATGGGCTGAAATAATGGCTTTTGTATCAAAACGCAAGCTGACTGATGATGTTGAGTTCGTTCAACGAGAAATCACCAAAGTAATTGAATTTTACGAAGAGGAAGTGAAGAAGAGGGGATCTGATGCAGAAGTCTTGCCACAGAAGGAAAAACCCTCACGAGCTGATATCTCTTGGAGAGCTTCCAAATTGAAAAGGCTTTGACACTTCCTTGCCTTCTGGATTCATTCCTAAAATGGGTAAAGTTCTCTCAAATCCAAGGGTATTTTACTTTCTTGATGTATATGATAAGATTCATTTTCAGAGAGTTTCAGAATTCGCTAAGGCTGATCTGCTTCATCTGAAATCTCTCAGATACTTCATTGATCATAAAGATTCTTCTATCAAAGAAATTTTGGATGAGTATCTGAAACAAGTAGAGCTCAAAACTCCAACTGAACTCGTTCCTGATGAGTTCAAACCAGTTATTTAGAATAGTAATTATTTTATTCTTTATTCTTTCTATTCATTATTGTTGTTGTAAATAGTCATGGATTATAAACAAATAGGGGGAGATTGTTAGTCCTTTATTTGTGTATATTCCAGTCCTAAAGGAGCTTTCGAAGAAAGCGCCTAAAGGAGTATTCTTTATTCTTTTGTAAACTGTTCTGACGCGCCATCTGAAGAAAGAAGCCTAAAGTTCATCTGAAGATTTATTCTAAGTGAACATCAGTTGAAGTTAGTCTTCAGTTATCAAAGGGTCTTCTACACTGAAAATACATCTGACTACCAGAATCTTCCTGTTATGTAAAGTGCACGGTCTATGCATCTGAAGGAGCTTGAAACGGCAATCTTGTTTTCAGTTCCTAATTTTGTGAAGAGCAGTACACGTGTAATTTAATTAGATGGTCAGGATTAGTTTACTTAGCCTATAAATACCTGCTCGTTGTTCGAGAAAAGGTTAAGCGTTTGTTCGCTAATTTGCATTCAAGTTTCTTCTTGATTTAGTTTGTACTCGGTGCTCAAGTTTGTTCTTGTGCACTCTTTGAAGTCTGGTTATTAATATAATCTTTCTTTGAAAACTTTCATGTGTTCGTTACTTTAAGACTATTTCCGCACTTTGATATTAATTATTGTTAGTTTTATACTTAATTGGGAAAAAGAATAATAAGGAGACACCTATGAAATGGACGTTCTTCGAGGTAAATCATATCGATCATCTTATGTTAGATATATATTAAACTTATTTGTGTGTTGAATTTTATTAGAATTTATTGCAATCAACAATTAAATAGTTGGGAGGATGGCTATTACATCATGCGGGTACTCCATGAATTTATGCTTCATATTATTTGAATTTTGTCTATTGCCACTTTTTGTTAAAATCTCTTAGTTGAATAATTTTTTTTATTTTAACATGTATATAGATTCCTTGAAAGAACACTAGTTCATTTGACCAAAAGGATTCGGATGCTATTGTTGATATATGGCTTGACACATTTGTGCCGGTTTTTCTTAGCAAGTGATGAGATATTATGGTGTATATATATGCATGTTTTTATTTTCTTTTAGCCTAATGATGACGAAATTATTCTAAGGGAGAAGAACTTGTTACTTATATTTTATTCTACTTCATTTTTTGGCTATAAATTATTTATAAAATACAATAAAAATGACCCATTAAATCCCTACTTTAAATTAACATAGATAACTTATATTTACTAATGGGTCATTTGGGTGTATTCTACAAATAATTAAAATCAAATAAAATGAAATGAATATAAACTTATATTTGTTAACTAGTTGTATTTTAAAAAGCAAGTTATTATTATTTTGAAAAAGACACTTATAAGTAGAGTTGCACATAAAACTAGATAAAAAGTTTAGGGCGTTTTAATAGTTTTTATAAGTATATATTTGTTAACTTCATTGCTCTTAATGTAATATTTATTTGTTTTGATATATTTTATTCATGTAACTTCATTGGTTATTAGAAACTAAGTTAATTCTTTTTTTCTATTCGTATAGGGTTTCTTTCTAATCACAAGAGATAATCTATTTGTTCGTGTTGCAAGTTAAGAAGTATATATGTTTCTACAAAATGTTCTTGCTCTTTTGAATTTGAAAAATCTGCACAAATTGCTCGAATCCAACTAACGGGAATTGTTATTATGGTTGGTTTACCCATTTGACTTAATTAGTTTTTATTTATGACAGAGTATTTTGTTTATTATCATTGTCATGTTATTTGGGTTGAAAATTATTGGTTAACAAAAGCAGAAAAAAAACTTATCTTTTTAAAAAATATAATAGATTCAGACCTGGTTTTAACCAGGCTTAGAAGCCTATAACAGGGCTTAAAAGGGAAGCTTTAAAACTGTAACGCCCCAAAGTTCAAAAGTTGTTTTGGCTAAGTGTTACAAAAGATTAGAGGTGTTTATAAAAACTATCGGGGCAAAAGCTGTCAGATTAAAAGATGATAAGTCCAGGGGCTGTTTAGCAATTCTTAGAAAGTATTTATATATATATATATATATATATGTGTGTGTGTGTGTGTGTGTAGTCAGGTTTGACTTTAAAAGTCAAACCCATAAACATTCTTCAGCCACTTCACTAGTAGCCCATTTTCCCTCATTTAAATTGATCAAGAACAGTTGATTAAGGTGTTTCAACAGCTTACAATCAATCTGGAGTAGCAAGGTATGAGTTTTGTTTGAGTTTTTATGTGTTATGGGTCAAGAAAGTGATTTCAAAGGTGAAATCATGGATTGGTGATTGTAAGTGTGTTTGTTGTTGTTATTTGATAGTTCCAGATGTTAAAACATGGTTTGCAAGTGCTGGAAAACACTTGTTTTGAGTTTAGATGTGATTTTGGTCGGAAAACAGCAAGGCAGTCGCGAAACTGCTGCTGCAGTTCATAGGGCACGTGCGTGCCTTTGGGGGTACGGTCGTGCCACGTGGGCGTGACCGCCATTGTTCTTCAAGTCCGGGCGTACCTCTACAGGGTACGGGCGTGCCTGGCCCAGTATGCCCATGTTGGAGCAGGCCTTGTGTTGGGCCTAGAATGAAAGGCACGGGCGTGCCTTGAGCGGGGCACGGGCGTGCCTGGCCCAGTTCAGCTTTAATTGCCAGGCAGAGTTGTAAGTATTGATGCAAAGATTGTATATTGCATGTAGGCAATAAGAGATGGCGTACTTATGGCGAAATGCGGCCGAGTTAGCAGAGCTTAGCATGTTACACGATCACCAGGTGAGTGTACTAGTCCTTTAGCATGTTTTGCGTATGGCTATGATCTAGATGAACAACATGATACCTGTATTAAGATATATGAATGCTATATATATACAATGAAAGTAATCGTGATACAGAATATATATATGCGACGTGTAATCTTGTACAAAGAACAGTATTATGATATACAGCCACTCAGATGGTGTAACTGTACACCAAAATGGTATAAGTAATTATGAGTCCGTATATGTAGTTGTGCACTAGAAGATATAGTCAGACATGATATGTTATGACCAAATATGCTATACATACGTGATCAGATATGATATGTTATGTTATGATCAAATATGATATGTTATGTTATGACAAGATATGATATGTTATGATATGACCAAGTATGATAGGTTGTGTTATGCCCAGATATGATATGTGATACCAATACAGGTGTATAGTTATGCTGTGAGCATAACTATGCACAAGAACAGAGACAGGGTATACAGTGAGCTGTATACCAATAGCAGCAGGGATAGGCTACACCCGTGGGGTGTAGATAAGCCCGGCACAGATGATACTCAGCACGTGCAAACGTAGCTTTGTATCCAAGATAATAGAAAGGGGTATATCGAGCTCTTCATACCCAAAGAAAGCACTGGGGATATCCTACACTTTAGTGTAGATAAACCCTAGTATAGTATCAGATTTGCAGGTTGCAGGTAATACAGCTGGGATACAAGACATCCTGAGGAGACTTTACTCCCGATGACACAGATTGGATGCAGGACATCCTTACGTTGTTTATGTTTAGTTAGTATGCTCACTAAGCGGTAGCTTATGTTTCAGTGTTGCTTGTTGCAGGTTTTGCAGGTTCCAGCAAGGGTAAGGCCCCAGCGTGATAATCAGTCGGATAGCTCCTGGTTTTCAAGAAGCAAATTTTGACACTACGTAGGTAAATGTTAGCACGTATATGATTAGAAACTGTATTTTTGAGAAACTCTGATATCTTCTTAGTGCTAACTCGAAAGATAATGTTTTTGAATTAAAACTAGAAAAGTGGTGTTACAACTTGGTATCAGAGCCAAGGTTAAGGGATTTGGGCACACATGAGTGTGATGCCTGAACTTAAACCATGGTTTTAAGATTAAGTGGAGCTATCTCTGGGGCAGTAAACCTTAGTGAGCATACGGTTAGTAGAAGTTTGAGATTCATATCTGTTTTACAGATAAAGTATGAGTTAGCCTGTTTATGCATGTACAATAGTTATGTGGCTAAGTGTTAAATGCTATGAAGTGGGAATCTGGTTGGTTAAGTTGAGAATAGGTAAGGTATAGTGTGTTCGTAATAATGTAGGGCCCATATTATTATAAACACATGGTACATACTTAGGCTCAACAAGATCATGATGAACCCTACGGATTATATGTTTGATATCATGATGATTTATGTATGTAGACCAGTATACCTGCTTTGGTACAAAGAAAGTTGTTATAGTATTGTATGTTAAAGATTTCTGATCCTTAGAAAGTGTATGTAGAAAGAATTAATATGTAACTAACGCAGTAGCCTGAGGTAAGTAGATCTCGGGAAGCTAGAGACAGATATGAAATAGATGCAATCCCTATCCCAACCACTAGACTTACAGATAATCTTACTAAAGAGATTCCAACTATAGAATAATTGCAAGAATATGAGAACAGTACAGTAAGAAAGACAGTAGCTATAGAATTGGGGTAGAGTCCTACAGATAAAAATTCTTTGTTTAAGCACAGTTCATTGAGTAAATGTTAGAAAGATTGTAGGTGATGTTATAGAAACGAGTAGATGCAGTGGTGTAGGTTGCAATGATGTAAGTTCAGAGAATTAAGAGAATTTAAACCATAATGTATCAGTTATAAGAGTTAGAGTGTACTTACAAAGATTTCTAGCAGGTAGAGTACCTCTTCTTGGAGGAGGTTACAGATTCGATCGTCGGTGATCGTTAGTAAGTAGAGATGTAAGGGACATTCCATATGGTTGGGTGTTCAGTAGAATGAAAAGTTATATACGGTTCAAAGTTATTTTAGGAAATAACAAAAGACCAGTAGACTTTGCTGTTACCAAGGAAAGAGAAAGTACAGAGGGAGGCAACGATTAGGCCTCAGTATAAAGAAGTGTTAGAGGTGCAATTTGCACCAATTAGCTTGAATAGATAAGATTACAGAAGAGTTTTTAGCTCTCCGACAGATGACAGAAGCGGTGAATGATATCACCGGAAGGTTGATAAAAGTAACTAGTTTTGTCTAGAATGTATTGTTATTGAGTTTATGAAATGTAGCGACGGTTATTAGTAACACAGCAAAAGAGATGATGAGTTTTGTATAAAAGAGAGAGCAGTAGTTGAGCAGGTAGAGATTAATGAATGGAAAAGTGAAAGGTTAAACCAGCAAGTATGTCAAGCAAGAGATTAGTGTATATACTATAGTGGGGAAGGCTAGTTCCTCACTCAGATGTAAGAAAGTATGAGGAGCAAAGACATGTGCTCAGAAATTGTTAGAATTCACACTAAGGAGATTATTATTCTTACCAGTGGGGCATATTGAGTTTGCCCTAAGCTGATAGCTTTAAAGAAAAGCACAGTGAATTCTCTACCCCCACTTTGTGTAACAAGGGTAGGGATAAGTAATTGGAAGTGCAGCATATGGTTGTAGATAAAAGGGTGGAACCGAATGTAATGGCAGGTACCTTTGTAAATGATAGTACATCTGTTATAGTATTCATTGATTCTGGTAAAGTGAATCTTTGTTGTAGTTTCACATTTATGTTCAGACGAGTGTTTCACCCAGTATGGTAGAATTCCCTCTTGAGGAAGAAGAAGAAGCAGATGATGAGGCTACTATTAAGAATAGTAGGTGTAAGAATAATGTGATAAAGAGAGATAATTGTCAGTTTCCCCATCAATCTTGTAGCAAACAAGGTGAAAGAGTTTTGAGTAGTTGTAAGTATGAATCGGTATCAAACTCAGATATTATGTGATCAGAAAACACTATAAGCTCAGACCCCAAGTGGGGAAGAATTGTTTAATAAAGATAGAAGTATAAGAGCCAGTAATCCTGTTTGATAGTAAAGTAAGGAAGTATCTAGTTTTTGTGTCATGGGAAAAGAGAAAATGACATGTTCAGAATGTGTATATATTACAGAATTAATGAGTATAGTTTATTGAACTATGTTTGATAAATTAGTGGTTGTGATTAATGAGGATCAGTTATTTATTCTAAGATTTCAGAAACACGTGGTGTTAGTTTTAGAGAAGTGCTAAAAATGTTATAAAGAGAGAAATGGTAAGAGAAATTCTCCAAGTGTAAAGTTTAGTTATAAGAAGTAAAATTTCAGAATCGCGTTGTTAGGTAGAAAAGGATTGAGCAGATTCAGCCAGGACAAATCAGTGATGGAATGGGAGCCATCTCAGAATCGTACCAAGGTAATGAGTTTCTTTGAGTTTGCAAGGTATTACAGATGATTTATACTAGACCTTTCTAAGATAGTAGTACCCTCAGTCTAGTTGACTAAAGAAAGCATATAATTCAAGATAAATAATGATCAGTAGTAAGTGGTTGATACATTAAAGTAAGAATGATGTAATAATTCAGTTAAAGATACAGAAAAGCAACTTCCTAACTTATTATTAGAATTAACAACAGTTGTCTAACTAGAGCTAATATGGTAGCAGATGTTTTAAGCAGAAACATAGAAATAGCGAGAAAGTTACTGTAAATTTGATTGTCAGATCCCTTAGAACTTCTCAGGAGTTTAATATTATTTGAGAAGTAATTGACAGACTCATAAGAATGTAGATTTTGTTTGAGTAAAGGGAGTGTATTCTTCAGAAAGAATGACAGATGTTTAGTTGGGGGAGATAGTAGTCAGATATAGAGGTCCTGTTACACCTCGGTTTAGTATCCCACCCTCGGAGGAAGAATAGAGTAAAAGAGAGATACAGATACAAGAAGACAGACGTGAAACATGTGTCGATTGCAGTAATAGATGGGATATCTGTCTACCGTTAGCAGAGTTCGTTTAGTTAACAGTTACCTTTTAAGTGATGGTGTGTAAGACCCCTTCTGTTGGGGGTAAAGCTAGTCGGAAAAGATGAAATGATGTAGGAACAGTACAGCGATAGACTGAATATATATATATAGTAAATAGGTAAGCAGTTTAAGTAATTCAGAATGAATAGAAAAGATATGTAGATAAGATGAGATCACTGTTAGAGTTTTAGATTAAAGACTATGAATTGTTAAGAGTGGCACATGGTAGAAAGTTAATAGATCATTGCAAGATGAAGTAAAATAACATACAGACAAGAATTACCTTAGTGGGTGATCAACAAATGAATTAGCAGTTGTTTCCCTGCAAGAGGTATCAGGGAATGAAAAGAACGGTTTTATATAGACCAACCAATAGTTATTTTAGAAGTAAAGGTTAAGAGTTTATGTAAAGAATGGATAGAACTTGTAAGAGTACAGTAAAAGCATAGAAAGGATTCAGATACACTCAGATGTATGGGTGTCATGTATGTGTGGTACGTGTTTCATGAGAATGTTGTAGACTGTTTACTTTGGTAGCGGATAGTAAGTGATGTAAGACTATTGTCAGTGCGCTGCAATAGCACTCAGAGATGAGGAGATGTAAGACTACCACTAATGTGCTATGGTAGCATTCAGCTTGATAATGTTTAGATATTTGTAAAGTAGATTTCGGGGACGAAATCATTCCAAGTGGGGAAGAGTTGTAACGCCCTAAAGTTCAAAAGTTGTTATGGCTAAGTGTTACAAAAGATTAGAGGTGTTTATAAAACTATAGGGGCTAAAGCTGTCAGATTAAAAAATGATAAATCCAGGGGCTGTTTAGCAATTCTTAAAAAGTATATATATATATATATATATATATATATATATATATATATATATATATATATATATATATTTATATATGTGTGTGTGTGTAGTCAGGTTTGACTTTAAAAGTCAAACCCATAAACATTCTTCAGCCACTTCACTAGCAGCCCATTTTCCTCATTTAAATTGATCAAGAACAGTTGATTAAGGTGTTTCAACAGCTTACAATCAATCTGGAGTAGCAAGGTATGAGTTTTGTTTGAGTTTTTATGTGTTATGGGTCAAGAAAGTGATTTCAAAGGTGAAATCATGGATTCGTGATTGTAAGTGTGTTTGTTGTTGTTATTTGATAGTTCCAGATGTTATAACATGGTTTGCAAGTGCTGGAAAACACTTGTTTTGAGTTTAGATGTGATTTTGGTCGGAAAACAGCAAGGCAGTCGCGAAACTACTGCTGCAGTTCATAGGGCACGGTCGTGCCAGGTGGGCGTGACCGCCATTGTTCTTCAGGTCCGGGCGTACCTCTACAGGGTACGGGCGTGCCTGGCCCAATATGCCCATGTTGGAGCAGGCCTTGTGTTGGGCCTAGAATGAAAGGCACGGGCGTGCCTGGCCCTGTTCAGCTTTAATTGCTCAGCAGAGTTGTAAGTATTGATGCAAAGATTGTATATTGCTTGTAGGCAATAAGAGATGGCGTACTTATGGCAAAGTGCGGCCGAGTTAGTAAAGCTTAGCATGTTACACGATCACCAGGTGAGTGTACTAGTCCTTTAGCATGTTTAGCGTATGGTTATGATCTAGATGAACAACATGATACCTGTATTAAGATATATGAATGCTATATATATACAATGAAAGTAAGCGTGATACAGAATATATATGCGACGTGTAATCTTGTACAAAGAACAGTATTATGATATACAGCCACTCAGATGGTGTAACTGTACACCAAAGCGGTATAAGTAATTATGAGTTAGTATATGTAGTTGTGCACTAGAAGATATAGTCAGGCATGATATGTTATGACCAAATATGCTATGCATACGTGATCAGATATGATATGTTATGTTATGATCAAATATGATATGTTATGTTATGACCAGATATGATATGTTATGTTATGACCAGATATGATATGTTATGATATGACCAAGTATGATAGGTTATGTTATGCACATATATGATATGTGATACCCATACAGGTGTATAGTTATGTGGCGAGCATAACTATGCACAAGAACAGATACAGGGTATACAGTGAGTTGTATACCAATAGCAACAGGGATAGGCTACACCAGTGGGGTGTAGATAAGCCCGGCACAGAGGATACTCAGCACGTGCAAACGTAGCTTTGTATCCAAGATAATAGTAAGGGGTATATCGAGCTCTTCATACCCAAAGAAAGCACTGGGGATATCCTACACTTTAGTGTAGATAAACCCCAGTATAGTATCAGATTTATAGGTTGCAGGTAATACAGGGTTTAAGGCCCCAGCGTGATAATCAGTCGGATAGCTCCTGGTTTTCAAGAAGCAAATTTTGACACTACGTTGGTAAATGTTAGCACATATATGATTAGAAACTGTATTTTTTAGAAACTCTGATATCTTCTTAGTGCTAACTCGAAAGATAATGTTTTTAAATTAAAACTAGAAAAGTGGTGTTACAAAATCATAAAAGAAAACAAACAACGTGGTTTTTTATATAAAAAACGGGCTATAAAGTAAGCTTTAAACCCGGTTTTTTAGCCGGTATTGAAAGGGCTTGAAAGTGATCTTTTGACCCGGTTATTTAACCAGTCTTGAATTGCAGGACTTTCATGCTCCCCCTTCTTAACACCCCTTCAAAACCGGGCCAAAAGGTCCTAAAAAACCGGGCCTGAATGTGTTTTTTGTAGTAGTGACACACACACACACACACACACATATATATATGTGTATGTATATATTGGAAGATCTAACAAAATTAATTTCTACCATCAATCGTAATTAAGAACTATGGACGACATATTCATATAGCCTATATATAAATGTTACAAGGTTTTCAATGCAAAACTTTGTTTCACTAGACGAGTGAATATACATCGCAAATGTGAAGTTGGTATACTGTAATGATATATGGTCATTTGACTTAAGTCAAGCCAAGCCATAGCACTTGAATTAATGAATGATGAATCAACATTTTTTTAGGCTACTATTCTATGTATAATTTTGACACGGGCCAAGGGATTAGGGGTAGTGTAGTGAGTTTGCCCCTTAAAACGTTATAGTGCAATGTATTTGTTTTTACAAATTAATAGTATTTAGGTAATTGTTCCCTCAAAATGTCTAAATAAAATCAAATATATTCATAACAAATACCCTAATTGAGCTTTCGATTTGTGTATGAGTGAATGTGTTTCAATTGCTTCTATTCTTTATTTTGTGTTCTTGAACTTGATAGACCATGTTGTGATAGAATCTGAGTTAGTTAATTATTTGAGTCTTCTAAGCATGTTGTGATTATTTGAGTCTTCTAAGCATGTTGTGTTATAGATTTCAACCCGTTTAATTTTAGTTGTTAATTTAGAGCTTTATATCTAAGTTTATACAATTGTTGAACATCTAATCAGTCAATTATTAAATTTCTTTCCCTTTTCCTATAATTTAATTACATAAGAAATTAATTACTTATACAAAATTGTCTTTTCAAAAAAAAATTCATTAAAATTTATATTAATTTTTGAGTTTGTACATTGTTTATTAACTATTCGAATTCGATTTCCATGTTGAAACAGAATTCAAATTCTGTTTAAGGTTGCATTTGGTTGAATCGCTAAATTGTAAAAAAAATCGTAAACGGAACTAATTTATATCATCAATGAAAATACAAAACTTTGTTAAACAAGAACAGGAAGCATGGAACTCTGCAGTTTAATCAAACTAAATTATATACTAATGAAAATGCTCAACGTATTAAACCAACACAACTGCTGCTGCGCTGCCAAATCTGTTAATGTCGTGATGATTATATATGAGCCAAACCACCCAGCCTCAACACCTCATGCACCTCAAGCACTTGTGTTCTTCTCATCTTCTTCATGTTCTGTGCTTCGTTGTAACCTTGTTGCAGCTTTCTCTTTGTTGCTTCAAGTTTCTTTTCAAAACTTCTCTTGTCTAAAGTATTTGGTCTCACAGCCGTTAACTCTTCTTTCTTGATCTCGTGAGCGAAAGTCTTCTTCTCCGGCAAAACCATGAGCTGGCTCTTCGATCGTTTTTGAGGCTGTAACTTGGTTTCTTGCGGCTTTCTTTTTGTTGTTTCAAGTTTATGTTCACTGATTACTATCTCTTTGCTTTCTTCATCGCTCTTTGGATTCTTTGATTTTTCTGTATTCAAATTCGTTTCCTCTGCTTTGTCGGATAACGGCGTTAGAACACTTGATTCTTTAGCAATCAAATAATCATTCACCATCGCTTTCCATTCTTTGACGAGCTTCCCTGCCGTTCTGCAAACAGCCTTTGAAGGATGTTTTCGAAGACCGCCAACCGTTCTTCCTATTCCGGTTACTTCAAGAGTTTTCACAGATAACCCCAAGAGTTGAAGCTTTTTTAACAAGTCGCACACTACCGATTCATCTCCACTCTTGGCGAGAATCCCCTGGATCCTTATAACCTCAGCAACTCCCTGAGTAATAGCAGCCACCTTTTTCTCTTGAACACCCTTTGGACAGCCTTCTTCTTCTGGACTAATTTGGACCTTCTTCTTCAACTTAGTCGTCATTGGCGCCTCCTTTGGTTGTTGCTGTTTGGTCGTTGGTATTTTGTTTGATTCACCACCTTCATTGGCTCCCTTAACTTGGTTCTTTTTCGGTGGTTTCTTGTTTGATTCGCCACCTTCTTCTTCTTGTTGATGAAGAGACTGCATCTTATCTGTAGCAATTATCCACTCATCGACGGTAAGTCTCCATGCTTTGATGAGCATTCTTGAAATCTTCTTAATATCTTTGGACGCATGATTCTGAAGATCACTAACAGATTTTCTGATCCCGGTTGCTTCCAAAATTTTCATAGACACCGCCATGCATTGAAGCTTCGTTAACGACTCATGCACTACGGATTCGTCTCCACTCTTAACGAGAATCGTTTTGATCCTCAAGACGTCAGAGATTATTCTTCTTTCATCTTCTGTTGCAGGAATCTTATCAAGAATGCCTTTCATCCTCAAAAACTCAGAACCCATTTTCGAAATTTGATCACGATCACACCCTCAAATCAACAACTTTGAACTGCCCGTCGACTGAAGTTAACAATTATGGGAGAACTGCAAGGGAAATTAAGGAAACTATTTGTTTGATGATGTGAGAGTCGGTGAGTCTGTGGAGATTCAAGATTTATATGTATAAAACAAAATAAGTTGAAGATTCATTAAAGATTTGTTACCATAAATTGAGTCCTGAATCTTCGGATTGATATCTCTCACTCGCTCTCACTCTGACTCTCTCTCACACACACGCACACAATTCACATCGCTAAAATATTGCCCGCGCGTAACTCTTTCGGATCTCTATATATTTAGATTTTCATTAAATTTTTTAAAAATAAAAAGAATTAATGATAATACATTAGAACGGTGTTACGATTTTTAATTGTTTTTAACGACTTACAAGGGAGAAGTTAAGATTATTTTTATTGGAGCAAACAATGTCTCAAATTATCTATCTTTGGAAGATTTGATTTATATATTTTCTTTAAAGAATATTTAAAGTTATAATATTCATAACGTACACTAGCTTTTTAATCATCCGGTTAAATTAAATAATATTTAAGATACATATTCTTTTTACTTAATCCATTTAAGTGTTGTTTGAGTTTCACTAGAGAAATTACGGGTATTAATAGTAATGACATTTGACACTGCTAAAGCCCCCTAAAAGTCATTGTTAAAGGTATCTGGAAGGATAAGTCGCCGCTATTATTTAATCACTAATACTAAGATATATGTCACTCATATTTTTTTTGACGCTATTAATGTCATTGCTATTGTCAAATATCGTTGCTAATGATGACGCCGCTAATAACATCGCACGTATTACCCTTGTAGCATCAGGGCCGGCCAGCCGCTAATGTGTTAATATTAATCATCAATAATACTATTATATGTAAACTTTGTACCATATAAAAGGTACATAAACTATATCAAATTGTTAAAAGTTTTCTTATCTAAATATAATTGAATCAATAAAAACTTTTCTTTAATTACAAAACCATTTACAATTGCACTGTTGCATGACGTCACAATCCTTAATCCCACAACTTCATATATATACACGTAGACCTAAAATATATTTGGGTTACTCGATTTTCCCAAATGGATCCCGCTACACGCCATCTTGGTTAGAAAACCCTAATTTCATGAATTCTCTTTGCGGCGTTATTGTAAGTGTTCTTATCACCCTTTCCGATATTAAATTATCTATATACTCATTCAATGTTCATGAACATTACGATTTCATTATTATTTTTGATTTCATAAGGTTATTTACGATTAAAATGCTGGTTTTGTTTACCAAGTATTCAATTTCTTGGGTTTTGACTTTTGATTTCGTTTCATCTGTGTGTCGATGGTTGTTATCGTCACTTCGATTTCTGATTGCCATTTCTTCTAACTTCATCTTCATTAACTTCGATTTCATCTTCATTGACCAATTTAATAGGTGCTTTATTGACCGTTGGTAATATCGAAACTCACATTTTAATTTCAATTTTGATTTTGCTTGTCTTTTCTGTATGCCCATGTTTTAATTTATTCCTACTTCCTGTTTTTCATAGTTCCGATAGGAGAAATGAGGATCGATGAATGAGGATCGGGCAAAAGTTGTTTTCTTATTGTCACTACTTTAGGCAATATATTGCATAAAGAATGAAGATTATTACACTTGATTCAACGGTGTAATTATGAACTTCTTGACCTACTGGCCTGGGCGTTTAATTTGTTATTTTTCTTCAACGGTATCCATGTATGAATTTTGTTGGTATCTTAATTATAAAGTTTCAATTGTATTACCATTCTAATTATTATTATTTCAATTCAGATATGATTATTGTCCAATCATTGGCTTTCTATTACGTATGAATAGTTTTGACTCATTTACTATAAACATCGCCTCATATCCATGAATATTTTTAGTTGAATTTCCACAATCAGATGATTAAAAACATGAAACTGAGGCAATGCTTATAATATAAAAATATGAAACATGAAAGATGATATTTTATCTTGCTAATTGAAATTATAATCTAAAAAAATCTAATGTAATATATTGCGTATGCTTATTCATTTTGTTGTAAGTAGAAGGAAGTTTGGTCCTATTGACCTAGTTTTGATTGTTGGAGATTAATAGCATGAGGTATGTATTTTAAAAGCTATGGTATATTATATGTTAGGTCGTGACATGGTATTAACAATACGAATTAAACTAGAATGTAATGAAATGGAAGATTGATGTAAACATAAATCTCCCGGTAATAAATCATCGCTAGAAGGTCGTCGCTCAATCCCGTCAGTGAAAATTTACACCGACGACGGATGTCGTCGCCGAAACTCTTTTTATAAAAAATCAAAATTATAATAAATAACTTTTTTGCCACGACAAATGTCATCATGGAAACTTTTAGGACGAAAGTTGTCGTCACGAATAGTTTCTTAAATTAATAAATAACTTTTGTAAAATCAGTATAGCGACATACGTACTTTGACGTAAAGTTCTTTTTTATATAGTTTTATATTTTTCTTTTATAATTTTAAACATAAAACTATTTGTATAGTACCAGTTTCAATTCTTACGATCAAGTTATTTGTTGTAACACCCAAAATTTGGAAATTTCGTGGCTTGATAAATTAAACAAGTATTATTGTTTTAATGCGTTGTTTAATTAAGATTAAGAGATGTTTAGAAACTTTAGCGATTAAAATAATCAAAACAAAAAATAAAAGGTTGAGGGACCATTTGTAGAAACACTTCATCTAGTCTGTAAAATAACTGCATCCTATAAGTAAGATACCAGAAACTTGACTTTGCATTGAATGAAGAAGAAGGTACATATACAGTTTGAGATCCTATGAAAAAGGATCGGATACAACAAAGAGCAAGATAAATAACAAACAAAAATGATCTATAACAAATATTTGAAATTCAAATAAATGACATAATTAATTTAAAGCTGTGTATCGTTAATATGCTCCCGCAAGATGGGCGATCGAGAGATAAGTCCAATCTTGGATAGTAAGATGTGAAATCGATGCTTGAGAAGCGGCTTGGTAAGGGCATCAGCAAGTTGATCATCACCTTTAATGTGGTTGACGCGTATAGAGCCTTCTTGAACCTTTTCACAAACAAAATGGAAGTCTAATGCTAAATGTTTCATGCGCGAGTGGAAAACCGGGTTTGCCGAGTAGTGTGTAGCACTTAAGTTATCACAGAAAATAGTGGGGGTAGTGGAAGATCGATAACCCAGTTCAGAAACTAGAGATACAACCCATTGTACTTCAGTGGTAGTGGAGGCTACTGCACGAAATTCTGCCTCCGTTGAGGATCGAGCTAAGGTAGGTTGACGTTTTGAGCTCTAAGCGATGGGGTTGGATCCAAGGTAGACGATGTACCCGGTGGTGCTTCGGTAGGTTTGTTTATCACCCGCCCAGTCTGCGTCGGTAAAGGCATGTAGGTGTATAGGGGAGTTTCTGCGTAGGAGGAGGCCATGATGAATGCTCCCGTGAAGATAGCGTAGTAATCGTTTAAGAGCAGCCCAGTGAAGATTGGTGGGGCAATGCATGAACTGGGATAGCTTGTTGACTGTGTATGCGACATCCGGGAAAGTAAGAGACAAATATTGGAGGCAATCAACAAGAGATCGGTAATATTTGGGATTGGGTAGTGGAGTGCCTTCATTTGTTTCAAGATGGTATGACGCAGTCGATGGTGTGGACGCCGGTTTGCAATCACTCATGTTGGCTTTTGTGAGAATGTCAAGGATGTATTTTGCTTGAGAGAGGAAGAGACCATGTGCATGAGGTAGAACCTCAACGCCAAGGAAGTAGGAGAGATTTCCAAGATCTTTTAGAGAGAAACAGTTGGCGAGAGATGTGATGAAGGAGGAAACCACGGAGGAGGAAGGCCCTGTGATGATGATATCATCGACATAGACGAGAATATATATGGGCGATGAGAATGACTTTTGGACAAAAAGAGAAGAATCTGAAATAGTAGGTTTAAATCCGTTAGATATAAGGAAAGATTTCAATTCGTTGTACCAAGCAAGAGATGCTTGGCGAAGACCATATATAGCTTTATTTAATTTATAGACATGGGTGGGAAATAAAGGGTCAATGAAGCCGGGAGGTTGAGACATATAAACGTCTTCGGTGAGAGTGCCTTGTAGGAAGGCGTTGTTGATGTCTAACTGTCGTAGGCACCAATTTTGAGAGGTAGCGAGAGATAAGATGAGTCGAAGAGATGCTGGTTTAACTACCGGACTGAAGGTTTCAATGTAATCAAGGCCGGGTCGTTGATGAAAACCTTTGGCAACAAGTCTTGCCTTGAGGCGTTTGAATTTGGTGCGGAAGACCCATTTGCAACCAACTAGGTTTGGTGCGGAGTCAGAAGGAACAAGAGACTAAGTATTGTTGCGGGTTAAGGTATTATGTTCATCTTGCATTGCTTGGCACCATTAAGGTTGTTTAAGAGCTTGAGTAAAGTTTTGAGGTTCGGGAAATGGTTGGACAATGGAATGATATAAAAGGAAATCGTTATTATGATAACGAGAGTTGGGTTTGCGATTAGTTCAAGTGGTTCGGGAAGATAAGAGAGGCGCTGTAGTGGAGTGAAGGGGGATGTTCGGAGGCGACGGAGGTGATATATGGGGCGGGGAAGTAGGAGGGGTGGGGTTTAGTGGTATTAAATTAATGTGAAGCCAATCTTCAAGATTAGGCAGTGGAGTGGTGTTTTTGTGATTTAGTGAGGCATAAGGAAATGTGTGTTCAATAAAATGAACATGTCTTGAGGTATAGATTTTATTTGTGAGCGGGTCAAGTAGGTGGTAGGCACTTTGAGATGAGGAATAACCAACAAAAATACAAGGCTTAGATCGGGGTTCGAGTTTATGGTGGGAGTAAGGACGAAGCCAAGGATAGGCAAGGCAACCGAAGCTCCGAAGCTTGTCGTAGTTGGGTAAGTTATGAAAGAGACGAAGATAGGGTGATTCGTTTTTAAGTATGGTGGTGGGTAAGCGGTTAATGAGGTAAGTGGCCGTGGTGACCGCAAAGGGCCAAAAAATGAGAGGCATGGTTGCATGAGAAAGAAGGGAGAGTGTGGTTTCAACAATATGGCAGTGTCGACGTTCGGCATAGCCATTATGTTCCGGAGTGTGAGGTGGAGAAGTAAGGTGAGTGATACCACACTAAGCAAGATGAGAGGCAAGTTTGATGTACTCACCACCGTTACAGAAAATAATTGTTTGATTTTAGTTTGG
This sequence comes from Dittrichia graveolens, assembly GCA_038502395.1. Taxonomy (NCBI): domain Eukaryota; kingdom Viridiplantae; phylum Streptophyta; class Magnoliopsida; order Asterales; family Asteraceae; genus Dittrichia; species Dittrichia graveolens. The sequence continues at coordinate 30,959,715 of JARJIL010000006.1, forward strand.
AAATAGTTTTCAACAAGTTGTTGGAAACGGGTAAAGGTGGTGAGAGAGTCTGATTTGTGTTTAAGTGGATATAACCAAGTGTATTTGGTATAGTGATCAACAAAGATAATTTAATATTTGTAAGCATCAAAGGAAGTAATTGGAGAAGACCATACATCGGGAAAAATTAATTGTAAAGGTGCAGTAGATGTAAGAGAAGAAATATGGAAAGGAAGTTTGTGACTTTTATTAATGCAACACGAGTTACAATTATTTTTCATGGAAGTAATACTAGGAACTAAAGAAGATAAATATTGTTGGACTTGAAAGTGTGGGTGGCCAAGTCGATGATGCCATGAGATGCACTTGGGGAGAGCATGAAAAGCATGAGGCTGAGTGATGGAGCGGAGAAGATATACACCATGACTAGCTGTCCCGCGGAGTAGAATCTGTTTGGTGGGAAAATCCTTGATAAAAAAAGTATGAGAGAAAAATTCAATTAGTATGTTGTTATCTATACATAATCGAGAAATGGATATGATGTTTTTGGAAATAGAAGGAACACACAGAACATTAGTAAGAGTTAAAGAGAGATTTGAAAATTTGAGAATTAAAGAACCAACATGAGTAATTGTTAGGGACGAACCATCACCAATAACGAGTTCATCAGTGCCATCATAGGGTGCGTGTAGAGCCAATGCATTGAGATCATTTGTGATGTGGTGAGAGGCACCACTGTCAAACAACTAGTTGCTGTTTTGGTCTGTAGATGTGGTGTTCATGGCGTTGGCTTAAGGTTTGAGTGGTCACGGGTTTGGGCAGAGATGGTAGAATGACATGTGGGTGTTTAGTTTTAAAGGCATAGCAGGAGGTGAGGGAATGTCCTTTTGTGAAACAAAATTGACATTTGCCAAGGAAAGGACGAGGTGTCCCAGTAGAGTTAGGTGTAGGGAGTAAGCCAGGGGAAGAGGGAGGGGGCGTGGGTTCCAAGGTTTGTTGGGAGGTCGTCGATTTGCAGCAAATGCAGTTGCCGGCTGATGCAAGTTTGTAGCAGTAGGTGCTTGTTGGATCAGAGAAAGCTCATGGTTAATTAGTTTCTCATGAAGTTCATGGAAGGAAATAGGTGTGTCTCTAGCATGGATGGCATCGATGATGGTTTTGTAGGCGGTGGCGTCAAGACCATTGAGAACGGCATCCGTAATATCCTCAACATCCATTTTCTTGCCTAGAATGTTAAGTTCATCAACAATGGTTTTCACTGATTGCATGTATTCAGTGATGGATTGGTTGGAAGTTTTGGTGGACTGTTTCAAACGGTGTTGGAGTTGCTTGATATGACCACGGGATGGAATGTCATAGGTGTTCGATAAAATCGTCCAGGCCTCTAAAGAGGAAGAAGCGTTGGTGATCAGTGGTACAATCGACGGGGAAAGAGTACCAACAAGAGCACCGAAGAGGAGTCTATCTTGGCGAAACCATGCTGGAAAAGCTTCATGAGAGATGGAAACTCCATCGATGACAGTGGGTTCAGGTGATGGATTAGTACCATCAATATATTTGTAGAGGTCAACACCATAGAGAAGGGCTTCAATCTGGGTTTTCCAACTTAAGTAGTTTGTGGAAGATAGTTTGAGAGAGGGTGGAAAGGTAACAAGTGTCAACGATGGAGTGTTTAGGGGGAGGGTAGGAATGAGTGTAGAAGAAGAACTTGATTGTGTCATGGTGGTCTGCAATTAGGAAGAAGGTAACCTGGCTGATACCATATAAGTAAGATACCAGAAACTTGACTTTGCATTGAATGAAGAAGAAGGTACATATACACTTTGAGATCCTGGGAAATAGGATCGGATACAACAAACAACAAGATAAATAACAAACAAAAATGATCTACAACAAATATTTGAAATTCAAATAAATGACATAATTAATTTAAAGTTGTGTATCGTTAATACATCCAACTTAAAATGGCATCTCGGCTAATAAACATAATGTCCCCTTCAACTGTTACATCTTGATTGGGAGATTCAATTATTTCTCATTTAAAAAACCACAACATCTAGTATAAAAACCATTGCATCTAATATAAAAAATATCGCATCTTGTCTAAAAATGCTGCATCTTGATCATTCAACCCCTTGTATGTATGTAATTGTAATAATATATATGTGTGTGTGTTGCATGGATGAATTCCTTCACATGGAAGAATTAATCAAACAAATTCAAGAATGCTCCACGTCGTGGAGATGTTAAGCATGGCGTGGGATCTTGTAAATTTTCGAAGGCTCGTGTCGTGGGGTAGGAGTGCACAACGTGGAGAAAAGTTTAGGCCGTTTGCACGCTACGAACATTCGCATATGATCCTTCGTCCATAACATATATATATATATATATATATATATATATATATATATATATAAAGGTCATTGAAAGAATTAACAATGACATATAGCCTCCTTGAAGCTTAATTTGTTTCACTAGATGAGTAAGTACACTAAACTTAACCACCACCACTACGTTAGAACGTATGTTCTGTAACGATATATGATGGTCTTTTAATTTCGCCGATGACAACCTAAGCCATAGCACTTGAATTAATGAATGATAAATTAATATTTTCTTAGACTACTATTCTATGTATGATTTTGTCATTCGATTATGAGAATAAGTTATCCAACCCTTCAATCATTTTCTATTTTTTTTAAAGAATTAAATGTAAGGTGATGAGTAGATAAAAAGAAGAGAGAGAAAAGAATTAAATGTAAAGTGATGAGAAGATAAAAAGAAGAGAGTAAAAGAGAGGGAGAGAGCGTGAGCCGGCATGGGTGAAGTGTATGTAGGCAGTTGCCCTTTACAATTTTACATTGCAATGTAATATTTTTTACCAATTAATAGTATTTAGGTAATTGTCCTCTTAAAATATATAAATAAAATCTAATATATTCATAAAAAATTCCCTAATTGAGTTTTTGATTTGTGTATGTACGTGCGAATTCTATTCTTGAAATCTTGAATCCTTATTTTTTATTATTGGTTTTTGTGTTTAAATAAGGGTTCTTGTGTTCTTGAATTCGATAGTTTGCTGTTGTGTTAGAATTTAAGTTAGTTAATTAGTTGAGCATTGTAAACATGTTGTGTTATTGATTTCAATCCACTTAATTCTAGTTGTTTAGAGCTTTATTTTTAAATTTAAATCTAGTTAGCCATCTATTAAATTTCCTTTCTCTTTTCATATAATTTAATTACATAAGGAATTAATTACTTATAGAAAATTGCCTTTAATTTAACAAAAATACTATAGAAAAATTCCATATACTTTTATTCATGCCTATTTTCTAAGTTTATACATTGGTTAATAACAATTCGAATTGGATTCAGTTTGAGATTGCATTTGGTATTTATTTTGGCATGACTCATTGATCAAAGAAAAGTGAAACCATAAAACTTGAAAAATTGACAACCAAATCCAATAACACGTACTTTGTTGGAAAAAAACGTAATCAAAATGTATACCATTAATAAGAGCGTACAAAGAATGACATATAAAGTTCACAATTTTGAATGCAAAACTCTGTTTCAACGTATTAAACCAACACAACTGCTGCTGCGCTTGCCAAATCTGTTGTCCTGATGTTTATGAGCCAAACCCAGCCTCAACACATCATGCACCTCAAGCACTTGTGTTCTTCTCATTTTCTTCATGTTTTGTGCTTCGTTGTAACCTTGTTGCAGCTTTCTCTTTGTTGCTTCAAGTTTCTTTTCAAAAATTCTCTTGTCTAAAGTATTTGGTCTCACAGCCGTTAACTCTTCTTTCTTGATCTCGTGAGGGAAAGTCTTTTTCTCCGGCAAAACCATGATTTGGCTCTTCAATCGTTTTTGAGGCTGTAACTTTGGTTGTTGCTGTTTGGTCGTTGTTATTTTGTTTGATTCACCACCTTCATTGGGTCCGTTAAGTTGCTTCTTTGTCGGTGGTTTCATGTTTGATTCACCACCTTCTTCTTCTTGTTGATGAAGAGACTGCATCTTATCTGTAGCAATTATCCACTCATCGACAGTAAGTCTCCATGCTTTGATGAGCATTCTTGAAATCTTCTTAATATCTTTGGAGGCATGCTTCTGAAGATCACTAACAGATTTTCCGATCCCCGTTGCTTCCAAAATTCTCAGTCACTCACAGACACAAACAATTCACATCGCTAAAATATTGCCCGTAACTCTATATTTTGGTTTTCATTCAATTTTTTAAAAATAAAAAAAATAATGATGATACATTTAAACCGTGTTAAGATTATTAGATTTTTTAAATTTTTTTTAAAGATTTACGATGGAGAAGACCGTGTTAAGATTATTTTTTAAGTCGCATGACAAATATCCATTTCAATTTGATTTTTATTGGAGCAAACTATGTCTCAAATGATGCATCTTTTAAAGATTTGATTATATATTTTCTTTAAAAAAACTAGCTTTTTAATGACAATAGCAATAAAAATCACAAGTTTTGAAGTTCTAATTATTCGGAACGTAAACTAGCTTTTTAATCCGGTTAAATTATATTATATTGGAAATACATATTCTTTTTACTTAATCTACTTAAGTGTGGTTTGAGTTTTACTAGAGAAATTATGGGTATTAGTAAGGACTTTGTTACTAAAACTGAGATAGCTAAAAGTTTAAATGAGAACTGTTTTTCGTACGAGAACGACAAGAACTAATTTTAGTCGTCCAATTTCTCCTCCTTTAATTGGATTGTCCACCCATTAATTCCTTACATGCACTGTGCCACACTCAATCCCCCCATGCTCTTCATCCATGAATTTCATTATCCAAAATAAATGACAAAGATTAGTTTTTGCAATTCTCGTACAAAAAACAATTCTCGTTTGAACCCTCCCCTACTGAGATATATGTCACTCATATTAGTGTTGATGCTATTAACGTCATTGTTATTCTCAAATATTGCTCCTAATGATGTCGCCGCTAATAACATCGCCCGTATTAACCTTGTAGCATCTAAGAATGTCACCTTTAATAATGTCATCGTTGTTTCTCTATATTGTCCAATTGATTCTGAGCATCTTTTCCTTTGATAACATCTCAATTTTCTTTATCTTTTTTTCTATTTTCTTTATTTTCCTGTTCTTAATTATTTACTTTATTATTTTAAAATAAAATTTGAGAACAATTAAATAAGAACAATGTTTCTACTTATAAAATAGGGTAAATTGAAAATACTGAGTGTAAATTAGTAATTTAAATTATTAATTATACGAGCTATTTAAAAATATTATAAATATATGTTTATAAATTATGATTATAGGTTATTCGAGTTTATAATTAAGGTCTACTTATACACATTTTTTAATAATTGCATTAAAATATTTATTACATGATAGATTGATAGAATAGGTTTGGTTATGAAAATATTTTTTAATAAATAAGTTAATTAGACTTTATATTTTTTAATAATGGAAAGTTAGTTATTAAAATGGAATATAAGAATCTTATTAACTATTTAATAGTTATTTCATTTAACTTTCCATTTAGTTTATATGAGTGATAATTTATTAATTTTAAAATACTTAAAGTTTAAAAGCTTAAGTAAAAGGCTTAAATGCTTTATAATATAGTATAGATATGTCAAATAGTGCAAAATTTGGAATGTTTGGAATATCAGTTTCACGACACTACAGATAGTGCAAACTTTGTAAAATGTAACTGAAGACGATGATGGTATGGATGAAGAAGACTCGGATGACGATGGTTATTAACTATATATTGTAATTTAATAATGTCGTCGTTGTTTCTCTATGTTGCCCATATTAAGTCACTGTTGTGTATTGTTTTTTTCATCTTTTAAATCCAGTTAACGTATTAATATTAATGCGTCGATAATATTATTACTAGCATGGTACCTACATAATGTGGCGGTATAAAAAAAATTTACTCAATAACGTGTCCGTTTTCGATATTAAGGTGACAACGAATAATTTCCTTTTGATAACATCTCTATTTTCTTTTGTAACGCCCGAATTTCAAAATACGAGTAAAACTCTAAATAAAAGTATTTTGGAACTAAAACAGTAGTTTAAACAAACGAGCGGAAGCAACATAAGTAGTTTTGAACCCTCATGTTCATACAAAAGAGTAGTGTTAACATATTTACATCGGAAAACAGTTTTCTCAAAACACAACCGGGCGTTAAGTTTACAAAATATAGTTTTTCCAACAGTCAACCAACAACCGTCAAACTAGGGCCTTGCCTTTGGAATCATTACGCCCTGCAAAACAACAGTAAGCAGTATCGCTGATAAGCTACGAGAGCTTAGTGAGAAAACTAAACTGTAAATCATATAAGCATGCACATACACATATGCGAATGTTGTAACAGTTCTTATGGATACAGTACTGCACCATCTTAGCGTGCTACCCTCTCCATGATCCTCTGATCACTAATATATATTGCAATGCAACACACATATCACATATATAAATCAGAGTTGAACAAGCTCATACATAGAAGAAGGATCCCAGTTGGTAGTTGAACAAGCTTTTGCAGCCTTTTTCATGTCTTCATCAAAGGAACTACCATCATTGTTGTTGGCCATCAAGCATAGCTGAGCAGAGATCACCTCATCTTCATCTGAGGAGAGATCTTCTTCTGCCCAATCTTCTTCTTCAGCAACAAGAACTTGGCCCTGGGCTTTCTTCTTCTTCTTGTCAATGACAACAGCAAGGAGTTTCTTATACTTGGCTTCATAATCAATTTTTCCCTCCTGCTTTTGCACAGATGAAGAACCAGTGTTATATTTGGACTTAGGCTATGTGGCCAATCTTGCCACACTTATAACACTCTGCTGTAGAGGCATCAAATGTGGATTTGGGCTTGACAAACTTTGATGACCTCTTGCTGAACCTCTTGACACCCTTTCCCTTCTTGAAAGGTCTGAACTTCTTAACCAACATTGCTACACCTTCAACTAACTCCTCCATGTTACGTTCCTCACAATCATTCTCCTCATCACTTTCTCCAGCACTTTCCTCTTCATCTCATTCTTCATCAGAACCAGAATCAATAGCTGAAAAGCTTCTCATCTTTCAAGCGTAGTTGGTGCAACTTTCTCAACCTCCTTCATCTCCTTGGATGATAACTTCCTTTGTTTGACTGATTGCTCATGGTTTAGTAAGTTACCATAGAGAGCAACCAGAGACATTCCCTTAATTTTCTCACTATGTCTTAGAACAGTGACAAAGTGATCCCATGTTTCAGGGAGGGAGTCTAGAAACTTGTTCACCAAAACAAAGTTGCTCTTGGTTATGTCTGCCCTTTTCAAGTCATTAACTAGGCAGTTGAACCTGTTGGTTCTATGTGCACAAGACACAAATTAATACGATATTACTAATAATAAATAAACCCATAGGGTCACACATTTACAATCAATGGACACCAATTACATATTTGAATATGATTTAAATATGTTTCCAACTCATTATATATATAAGTATATATATATGCATTGTTGCATATTATTATTTATGTGAAATAATAATATCACTCTTATATATTAATATAAGATAATGCATATGAAATACATAAATATAAACATATGATTTTATATATGTATATATATATATATGTACAAATGTATATTTGTTACAAGTAAAGAGTTACTAGTAACAATTATATAAATGTATGTATATCCTTGTTACAAGTAAAGAGTTACTAGTAACAATTATATAAATGTATGTATATCCTTGTTACAAGTAAAGAGTTACTAGTAACAATCAAGTATGTATATAAAATACATGTAGATGTATTTTATACTTAGTATGACATATCTAGTATACTCTTTTATATAAATTGAAAGAAAACTAGAAATTCACACATTAATCCTTCAAAGGGGCCATGTATTGCTTCTTGATTGGAATGGACCAAGGAATGGACTAGATGTACAAGCATGGAAGGAAGACAAGAGGGGACCCTCCCCCCTCACCCATTTTGGCCGAAAATGGGAGCCAAAGGGGGCCTCCCCTTGTTGCTTTACTTCTAGATCTTATTTAGTACATGCATGGCTCTTTTGTGTATAAGTTTATGCTACCACCTTTCCTTGAGTTCTTAGAAAAGTTCTAAGTGTTTGATACTTGAAAACATCCTTACTTTGTAGTATTGGTGTTCTTCAAGTGAGCAAAGTGTGGTGTTAGAATACATACTCATATACATACATAGTAAGTTCAAGAAGAAGAACAAGAGGTTGTTGCTTGCTTGCTTGAATTTCAAGGGTTGGAGAGACTAGCATCTTGGAGGTGTTGGACTCATTGATTTTGTGGATACCTTGGAGGAAGTCTTCTCTTGGCTTCTCATAGATCAACCACTTCATCAACGGTTTACTCACGCTACAAAGGTTGTAGTTCTAAACACCCTATGGTTGTTTTGTTTCTTAAGGCTTGCATATGGATCATTGGTGGGGAGTTTTAAAAAGTTTAAAATTGTTGTTCATGCTTCCGTTGCTAAAATATATTTTGAAAAAACGAATAAACCCCAACAATGGTATCAGAGCCACTTATGTATAGTTTTAAGAAACTTTTTGAGTATGTATTGTTTTAAGAAAATGGACAACTTTTCTTTTGTTAGAAAAGTTGTGGATTTTCTTGTTGGCAACTTATATATGTTTATATATTTATTTTGGGAAACAACCAAACCACATGCATGTTTGGTTGTAAAAGTTGCCTAAATATCAAGTGTTGATATATATGTTTGTTTGAGTGTATGTTGTGCACAACAAGCCATAGACCTTTTGTGATGTGTTGGAAATTCGATTTGGTTGTAAAATTATTTTTTCATTTGGTATGTAATAATAATTTTAGTTTTGTTTCATCTTGTTGTATTTTGTAAGTAGTAGAATAGTTTAGACTAGTTTACTTTTATAAAAAATGTAACAAGATGAAGAAATGACCAAGTTGGAGTTTTCAAGTGTGGTGGAGTCAACCATGAAGGCTTGGAGTCATTTGCACTACAAGGAGTTGTTTTGGCAAGTGGGAGCTTCAAGTTCATCACAAGAGGAATATTTGGTCCTTAGTTATGACTTGGTATTTTTGTATGGCTCACAAAAATACCACTTAGGATAAATGGCTTGGTTATGCACTTATACATGTTATTTGTGTGTGTTTATGTTTATATTATTATGCATGGTTGAAAATAGGATTTTTGCATGCTAGATAATATTTTTTACATAATATAAATCACACAATGGGAGTTTGGTATTTTAAGTTGACATAACATAAGATGTAAAATGAATTTTATATAAAAGGAGTTTTGTAAAGATTAAAATTCATTATGTCAAAATATATATCTTTGTATATATATATAAGTATATGAGTTTTATAAAATAGAGATTTTAAAACTCAACCAAACTCCATTCAAGCTTAATAATAAAATGGTTTTATTACAAGCTAAAATTGGTCGTATTTGCGCGCTCGAAACTACACACGTTAATATAGGATATTAATACTAGTTTAAAATTGAACGCGTTGAGAGTTCATAAAATATGGATTTTAAGAATACTCAAGACCAATATATATATAAAATATGATTTTATCAAAACGTGGACTTGTTATTGTATGCATGCAATACTAGTCACACGACTCGTTTTGTTTTATTTAATAAATATACAAAACGGTAAAAGCCCTTTTTCAAAACGTAAGTCTATGCCATCCCATTTTAAGACACTCGCTTGTTGCAACGACACTCACGTGGAGAGAGCATTAGCCAAACGCGTGGATTGTTTTTGTAACAACCGAGGTGTTTTTCCGCGAATTCCATGAACGTCTTGGGCCGGAAATTCACCGTCTTGAAATAGGATGACTTAATCGGAATCTTATTACAGAGAGAGCATTAGCCAAACGTAAGGAAGCCCGAGGCATAGATGGGATCAAACATGCCAAAATTGACAATCGTTGTCTAGGATCCCATAAAGATCTAGGAATTACATACGAGATGTAATTGGTAAACGTTACCTACCTTGTTGTTTTAACTTGATGGAGAGAGCATTAGCCAAACATTCAAGGTTAAGTTCAACTTGGATCCTAGCCTTTAAAAATTAAAGAATTTTATAATTCTAAAGGGTATTAATTATTAAAGGATTAAATATCAAAAAATACTAAATTGAACTTTGTTAAATTTTGTAGATGGCCCCTAACTCAACTACGCCCGTTAACAACTTATCTCTTCGTTCAATCCTAGAGAAAGAAAAACTCAATGGTACAAATTTCTTAGACTGGTATCGTAACTTGAGAATCGTTCTTAAGCACGAAAAGAAATTGTACGTACTTGAGGATCCCGTCCCTAAGGAACCTCCATTGACTGCGGCCAAAGCCGTTAGGGATGCTTGGGTGAAGCATTCCGATGACTCGGTCGAAATTTCATGCCTCATGCTTGCTACCATGTCTCCGGATCTTCAAAAGAACCTTGAGGAGCATGGAGCATATGAGATGCTTGGCCAGCTTAAGGAAATGTTCCAAAAGCAAGCGAAGCAAGAACGCTTTGAGGTCACTCGAGCTTTCCATGCATGTAAGATGGAGGAAGGTCAATCCGTTAGCGACTATGTGCTAAAGATGAAAGGATACATTGACCAGCTTGCTAGGCTTGGATCTCCCATAACCAACGATTTTGCACAGGATATGATCCTTAACTCGTTGACCAAAGCCTATGATCAATTTGTCATGAACTATAACATGAACAATTGGGAGAAATCTGTCTCAGAGTTGCATGGGATGCTTAAAACTGCTGAGAGTAAGATTCCAAGCAAAACACCTCAAGTCTTGATGATTCAAGAAGGGAGAATCAAGAAGAAAAGCAAAAGCAACTCAAAAGGGAAGGGCAAAGCGAAGGCAAAGGGAAAGGACAAAGGCAAGCAAGTTGCCAAGGCTCCTACACCCAAGACGGCGGGAAAGGTTCCCAAGAATGACCCGTGTTTTGAATGCGGGGTGGTAGGACATTGGAGGCACAATTGTCCAACCTACCTTGCAGAGTTGAAAAAGAAGAAGGCTGGCGAGGCTAGCACTTCAGGTATATATATGATTGAAATGTATACTTTTTCCATTAATTCCTGGGTATTTGATACCGGTTGTGGAACTCACATTTGTAACAATGTGCAGGGGTTGAGAAAAAGTAAGCTGCTGAAGCCAGGCGATTTGGATCTCCACGTGGGCAATGGAGCAAATGTTGCTGTTGAAGCCCTTGGAACTTTTGAATTATTATTACCAAATGGCCTGTACTTAATATTAAACAATTGTTGTTATGTACCTAGTTTAACTAGGAATATTATTTCAGTAGCTCGGTTAAGAGAATCTGGATTCACATTTGGTTTCTTTGATGATGGCATTCGTGCCTTCAAAAACGACATTTTGTATTTTGAGGCTCGGCCTCTTAATGGAATATATGAAGTTAATCTTAAAAGATCTCTTGATGATAATTCTATATATACCACTAGCACCAAACGACCTAAGCATGACTTAAGTCAAACATACCTATGGCATTGTCGACTTGGTCATATAAACAAGAAACGCATTGCAAAACTTCAAAAGGATGGAATTTTAAAATCAAACGATTCTAGCTCATTTGAAGTTTGCGAATCATGTTTATATGGGAAGATGACTAAGGCTCCTTTCTCCGGTTCAAGTGAAAGAGCCAAAGATCTATTAGGAATCATACATACGGATGTATGCGGTCCTTTTAGATCAATGTGTAGGGATGGTGATAGATACTTCGTTACATTCACAGATGATTATAGTAGATTTGGTTATGTTTATTTGATGAAACATAAACATGAAACATTTGAGATGTTCAAGCTGTTTCAAAACGAAGTACAAAATCAACTCAACAAAACAATCAAGGCCCTTCGTTCCGATCGAGGTGGTGAGTACTTAAGCCAAGAGTTTATGGATCATCTTAGTAATTGTGGGATTATCTCACAACTTACTCCTCCTAGAACACCACAACATAATGGTGTATCTGAAAGGAGGAACCGAACTCTACTAGATATGGTTCGGTCGATGATGAGCCGAAGTACTCTACCCTCGTCCTTTTGGAGTTATGCTTTATTAACAGCTGCGCGCATATTGAATATGGTTCCAACCAAGAAGGTAGATAAGACACCATATGAGATGTGGTATGGAAAGGTGCCAAACTTATCTTACTTGAAAGTCTGGGGTTGTGAGTCTCATGTACGACAAGAAGCTTTAAGCAAACTCGATCCTAGATCTATCAAATGTAATTTTGTGGGATATCCTAAAGATTCATTAGGATATTATTTCTACAACCCAGCTGAGAACAAAGTGTTTGTTTCTAGGCATGCCACTTTCTTAGAAAAGGAGTTTCTTTCGAAAGAGGCAAGTGGGAGCAATGTAGACCTTGAAGAAATTCAAGAACCACAAAATACAAGTCAGGTTGACACTAGCACTCAACAAACGGTTGTTGAACCTGAACAAATGGTTGTTCAAGAACCTACTGAAACACAAAGTGTTCGTAGATCTGGTAGACCTCGTCAAGAACCCGAGAGATACGGATTTCTCGTGTCCAATGATGAGATTTTCTTGGTAGACTCTTCTGAGCCTACTAACTACCAAGATGCTATATCGGATCCGGAATCCGATAAATGGCTTGATGCCATGAACACTGAGATGCAGTCCATGTATGAAAATCAAGTATGGGACTTGGTTGATCTTCCTCCCAATAGTAAGACTGTAGGGAGCAAGTGGGTCTTCAAGAAGAAGACAGACATGGATGGAAATGTACACACATTTAAGGCAAGGCTAGTGGCGAAAGGTTTCACTCAAACTCATGGTATTGACTATGATGAAACTTTCTCTCCGGTAGCCATGATTAAATCTATTAGAATACTTATTGCCATAGCTGCATATTATGACTATGAGATATGGCAAATGGATGTCAAAACGGCTTTTCTAAATGGACACTTAAGTGAAGATGTCTATATGGTTCAGCCTGAAGGTTTTGTAGATCCTAAGTATCCTAATAAGGTGTGCAAGCTTAAAAGATCCATCTATGGACTAAAGCAAGCATCTCGAAGTTGGAATCTTCGATTTGATGAGAAAATAAAAGAGTTTGGTTTTATCAAATCAGAAGATGAACCGTGTGTTTACAAGAAAACTAGTGGGAGCGCAGTAGCATTCCTTGTCTTGTATGTTGATGACATACTACTCATTGGAAACGACATCCCGACCTTGCAAGACATCAAGTCTTGGCTTGGGAAGTGTTTCTCAATGAAAGACTTGGGAGAAGCCGCCAACATTCTTGGAATAAAGATATATAGGGATAGATCTAGGCGTCTTATTGGCCTAAGTCAAAGTGCATATATTGACAAAATCTTGAAACGATTCAAGATGGAGAATTCTAAGAGAGGATTCTTGCCAATGGCACTAGGCACGGTTTTGAGTAAAGCTCAAAGCCCTAGCACAAGAGAAGAGCTAGATAGAATGAGTGAGATCCCATATGCTTCTGCAATTGGATCCATCATGTATGCCATGCTATGCACTAGGCCAGATGTCTCGTATGCTTTGAGCATGACGAGCAGATACCAGCAAAACCCAGGAGATAGCCATTGGATGGCAGTCAAGAACATTTTAAAATACTTGAGAAGAACCAAAGACATGTTCTTGATCTATGGGGGTTTGGAAGAAGATCTTTGTGTAAAGTGTTACACAGATGCTAGTTTCCAAACGGATCGAGATGATTCTCGATCACAATCGGGCTATGTCTTCGTTATGAATGGAGGCGCGGTTGCTTGGAAAAGTTCTAAGCAAAGTGTAGTTGCACAATCCACTACAGAATCTGAATACATTGCTGCTTCTGAGGCAGGACAAGAAGCTGCATGGATGAAGAAGTTCATTGCTGACCTTGGGGTAGTAACAAGCATTCAAGACCCCATAGAAATATTTTGTGATAATGAAGGTGCTATTGCCCAGGCAAAAGAACCTAGATCACATCACAGCACCAAACACATCCTCAGGCGTTTCCACTACATACGGGATATAGTGGATAGAGGAGATGTGTGTATTCGCAAAGTTCATACAGATCAGAATCTTGCAGATCCTTTTACGAAACCTCTTGCCTCGACTAAGCATGAGTCTCATACTAGGGCAATAGGTCTTCGCTTTGCAAGGGATTGGATTTGAATTGTAATTTAGTATTTGGATATTTTGGAACATTATGACAATATCTATTTTATCTGAATGATGTATGGGATATGATCACTTCATTAATATATATTGTGTTCTTTATTAGCATGTTTAAATCCATGAATAATTCTTTATTCTAAAACGTCCATAGTCGGTTATAACTATGGGAATAGTTATGAATTAAGACTAATGTGAATAAGTTGGTTGACTTTCATTCGTGATGAAAGTAGGCAAAAGGGTTTGCAGCCAAATTCACTAATGTTTGTTAGGGAACAAACATTGGACATGACCCGCTCTTAACATCGCTTCATGGATCAGTGTCATAAGTAAATCTTGAGAAAAAGGTGGTATCTTTGTATCCTTAGACCTGAGACACATATTGGGACTCGAGTATGAGGAGTATCATGCTTTAATGTGGTTAAACGCTATCTTTAACCGGGTAGTTATAAAGGCCATTATTAGGTATGATATGAGTCTTATAAGAGACGTATGTGGTCAAGATGGAATTTGTTTCTCTCATTTAATTGGGAGTATAATATCTCTGGGCCCTAAAACAAGTTGAACATTATATGAGAATTGATGACGATCCATGTCTCATGTTCAACGAGATGTTAAAACAAAGGGATAATTGATGACTTACCTATAACAACGATTTGTAGCTAGTGAGTTAACTTCGTTGGTGAAAGTGTTGATCAACACACTTTATTTATTATTAGGGGCAATGGGATGTTGCTAGACGTTCTTACCATTGTCTATATCGGCTTAAGTTGTAACTTGTGCAAGTGGGAGATTGTTGGTTCTATGTGCACAAGACACAAATTAATACGATATTACTAATAATAAATAAACCCATAGGGTCACACATTTACAATCAATGGACACCAATTACATATTTGAATATGATTTAAATATGTTTCCAACTCATTATATATATAAGTATATATATATGCATTGTTGCATATTATTATTTATGTGAAATAATAATATCACTCTTATATATTAATATAAGATAATGCATATGAAATACATAAATATAAACATATGATTTTATATATGTATATATATATATGTACAAATGTATATTTGTTACAAGTAAAGAGTTACTAGTAACAATTATATAAATGTATGTATATCCTTGTTACAAGTAAAGAGTTACTAGTAACAATCAAGTATGTATATAAAATACATGTAGATGTATTTTATACTTAGTATGACATATCTAGTATACTCTTTTATATAAATTGAAAGAAAACTAGAAATTCACACATTAATCCTTCAAAGGGGCCATGTATTGCTTCTTGATTGGAATGGACCAAGGCATGGACTAGATGTACAAGCATGGAAGGAAGACAAGAGGGGACCCTCCCCCCTCACCCATTTTTGGCCGAAAATGGGAGCCAAAGGGGGCCTCCCCTTGTTGCTTCACTTCTAGATCTTATTTAGTACATGCATGGCTCTTTTGTGTATAAGTTTATGCTACCACCTTTCCTTGAGTTCTTAGAAAAGTTCTAAGTGTTTGATACTTGAAAACATCCTTACTTTGTAGTATTGGTGTTCTTCAAGTGAGCAAAGTGTGGTGTTAGAATACATACTCATATACATACATAGTAAGTTCAAGAAGAAGAACAAGAGGTTGTTGCTTGCTTGCTTGAATTTCAAGGGTTGGAGAGACTAGCATCTTGGAGGTGTTGGACTCATTGATTTTGTGGATACCTTGGAGGAAGTCTTCTCTTGGCTTCTCATAGATCAACCACTTCATCAACGGTTTACTCACGCTACAAAGGTGTAGTTCTAAACACCCTATGGTTGTTTTGTTTCTTAAGGCTTGCATATGGATCATTGGTGGGGAGTTTTAAAAGGTTTAAAATTGTTGTTCATGCTTCCGTTGCTAAAATATATTTTGAAAAAACGAACAAACCCCAACAGAACCTAGTGTATGTCTGTGTAAGACTCTCACCTTTCTGAGCAAAGAAGAATTCATACTCTCTGTTGAGGAGGAGCTTCTTGTTCTCCTTCACCTCTTCAGTCCCTTCATATGCAACTGTGAGTGTATCTAACATCTCTTTAGCAGAAGAACAGTTAAGCACTTGATGATAGATTTCATTAGGTAGTGCATAGACAAGAGCTGATCTAGCCTTAACATCTAGGCTAACCAACCTCTTATCTTCATCTGTCCACAGATGCATGGGTTTGGTTATGATTCTTTCTGTTGTAGAGGTTTGACCTTCAGATTCTGATGGAATGGATAACACTGATGTTGGAACATAAGGACCATCAGTGACTATTTCTAGCATTTGGATATCAAGGGTGGATAAGAAAAGATGTGCTCTACATTTCCACATGGAGAAATATTCTGCATCAAACATGGGACATCTTGTTAAAGACCCAGTGTTTGAGATATTCATGTTGTTTACTGATGAGGCCATATTGAGAGGGGTAGAAACAGTTGTAGAGTAAGTAAAACAAATCTAGATATTGATTATCTAACCTGCTCTGATACCAGTTGTTAGTCCCAGATTGAGTACACAACAACAAATGTTTGTAGAAGGGGGGGGGTTGAATATAAAATTTAGCTTTTAAAAATAAAGACACACTGATATACTTTTATATAATTCTTATTGATATTGAATCAAGAATTACATGTACTAGAAGCGGAAATTCTAAGTACAATAAAAGGTGGCAATCTATTTGTCTAACACATAGACAAGCTAACTCTAAAACAACTAATGTATATAGAGTGTTCAACACATGAACAAGTTTGATTCTACATAATGCTTAAACTCTACGAATTTCTCAACTGATGAGATTTTCTTTCTGTGGAGTAGAGACTTCACTGTGTTGTATGTTTGCATGTCCACCATGCATGAGTATATATAGAAGTCTTTGGTGAATCCGGTTGCATGAAGGTAAAAGACAAAGAGGATGTGGAAATATAATATTTTAATTGTAAAGGTAGTGGGTGAAAAGTAAAGTTACTTTAATAAAATGTTTTGATAAAAGTAATTGTACTTTTCTGCAAAAGTGCAACCCATACACAATATAAAAAATTAAAACCCACATCTACTGTCGTGTAGAAGTATCTTTCTCTTTCCATGCTTGTACTTTAATCAACACCATGCTTCTGTTTGATTTGACTTTACCAAGTATGGGATTGCCAGCCATACTTAGTTGTTTGAACAAATCTTCAAGATCTTCGTCTGTTTGAGGTATCATTATCCTTTTCCAGAGGATAAGATCAAACCTTTTTGTCTCATACTTGATCCAAAAAGTGCATTTTTACTTTTACAAACAAAGATCTAAGGCATAATAGAACAACATATGTTTTGCCTTTTACATATGACTTACAATCTGAAAAGATAGAGTAGATTTGACATTTTTCACGACTCAGCTAACAGATTGTACTAGGAACTCTGATATTCACTACTCAGTTGACAAAATATATCAGTTGATCACTTTTTGATAGGGCTTAGTTGATACATATTGCTCAGCTGATCATATAGATGCTCAGCTGATCAATGGTAAGCTTAGGAGGACATAAGCTCATGTATTTGTATGATCAGTTGATCAAGAATGCTCAGCTGATCATTCAAATACATAAGTTTATGAGGGGAGATGACTTGTGTAAAGGAAGACTTACTAAGCTGATGCTCTGGGCCTCAGCTGATCCATTTGTTCACTCAGCTGATGGAGTAGGCACTCAGCTGATCAATTTCTTCACTCAGCTGATCAATTTGTTCACTTCAGCTGATGGAGTATTTTCCTCAGCTGATCAACTTTTTCACTCAGCTGATGACAATTTTTCCTCAGCTGATGGTCTTCTTTACTTGTTTTTGTTGGGAAAAATAGGCTTATAAATAAATCCTTTTTTGTTGACACAAAAATATACAACTTGTTTATATAATTGTATGTATTAACATTAACATATGTGCACATATACATATATATATTCAATCAAATATATTCTCATCCATAATCTACAAAATAAGCTTCATCAAATGGCCAAGCTTCAATCGTCAAGATCCGAGTTCAAGTAGAAGTCGATGTTCAAGTCTCCTACAAATAAACATTCAAAGTCTATGAGCTTACAAAATAAATAATCAAATGAGTTTAAGTTTTTATAAAATAACTTTTATAAAAACCTTTATAAAAATTGAGACAATTTTTATAAAAATCACAAGCTTGGAAGTCAAAGAAAAAATTCCCATTTTGGCAAATACTAAACACAATCTTCTATTGAAATAAGCCAAAACCATATTTAGCAAAAGGAATCTCCCAAAGAGGTAAACTTCCAACATGCTTTGTGCATTTGGTTTCCAAACTACCATTTTCATGATTAAATTCAAACTTAAGAAGTAAGGCACTTACCCAACTTTTCTAAAGCTTCTTTTCAGTGCATTTTTATAGTAAAAATGGGTTGTGTGTGGTTTTGGTAAAAGCCCAACGTCTATATGCACAAGGCTCAAAAATCTCCAGCATTGCGACGGTCGATTCCATGGTCGACCATGGATCGTCTGGACACTTTTTGAGCATCAAAATTTTTCCTTATTTAAAGCAACTCAAGTCTTGTGTTTTACTCACCTCTTGCAATCTCTAAAAACACAGAATACATAAAAATCTTGTGAGTTCATATTCCTTGATAATTCAATCTTTCAAGATCAATAATCAAGCAATAGTGAAAGCCTTCACATTCATATACTTCATTACATTCATATACATTTGTGATAGTGTGAGGATAATCTCTAGCCTATAGAATTAGAAAGAAGTGAGGATCAACTCTAGCCTTTCCAATTAGAGTGAAGTGAGGTTTATCTTAACCTTGTTTGCAAGAGTGAAGTGTAATTCTTGTAAGCTAAAGAGAGAAGTTGTAAAAGGTTTATCTCTACCTTCAAAGAGAGAAGTTAGTGGAGCAACTCTTGGTGGGTGAGGCCAAGGAGTGGATGTAGAGCAAGGTTGTTAACCCTTGCTTGAATCACTATAAATCATTGTGTCCAAACTACTTCATTGGTGATATCTTTCTTCCTTAAACTCTTTAATTACTTGCAAATATTGTTAAAAACTTCAAAAAGTGGGCATATAACCTATTCACCCCCTCTAGGTTCTAACAATTTTCTTCATCTGATGCTCCTTGGCTGATATCCCTTTGGCTGATACATTGAGTAGGATCTGATGCTCAGCTGATGGTTAGCTGATGGTTCCATACTTAGCATTTTTTTTACATAAACTGATTCAAACAACACATGTTTGAATTCTTTCTAAGTCATACTGATTGTAGGGTTTGGTTATCATCAAATTCTATGTTTTAGGATAGGCAGAGTTGATTATTAGGGTGAAGTGATTATCTCCCCAACAATCTCCCCCTATTTGATGATGACAAAACCTTTTTCTTTTTGAAGAATCAGTTTGACTTCGAATACAAAAGATTTGAACTTTTAAGTACACTTGGCTACGTAGTTATCTGTTTTTGGTAGCTCTTTTTATTTTGAACCTTGTTCTGTTTTTGGTTTCTTTTCTAGTGTTCCATTTTGTTTTGTTTTTACGGAATCCTTTTCTGTGTTGTACCATTTTGTTGTGTTTTTGTGGTATCTTTTCATTTTCCATTTTTATATGTTTTTGATTTTCTGATATACATAAACATCACTTGAAATAACAAAATAAAGAAATGTACAGAAGTTTTTACAGAGATTAAATACTAACTAACTAGTTTATAATGTACAATCAACTAGGTATCAACAAATCTTCAGAGTTAGAATCAGTCTTCAATCATCCCACCATGGTTCTTCCTTTACTTCAAAATCTTTGGCATGGGGATCTGCTTCAGCTAAGACTTCACATTGGGCTTGTACAAGGGCTTCAAAATTTTCATTTCCAGTTCTGCCTCTTGTAGATATCCTTAGCCCAAAGAGAAACTTCTTGCTAGCTTTGAGGATTTCAGACTGTCTAAAGAACCTTCAAGTGCCAGCTCTGTCCAGAAATAATATACCTTCAACATGCATAACTATAAACTTGTACAGCTTAGGGGTGATATTCAATGGCAGTGATGTGTTGAGACCCTCAAAGTCAGATAAGAATTCATGCTGGGGTAGTACCTCTCTTAGCTCAAATGGTTTAAAGGGATTGGAGCCTTTCTTGTGAAGATTATCAACTGTGTGCACATGTCTGTAATAGTCATCTGGAGTGAAGGCTCTTTGTGACACAGCTAGAGCTATCCAGTTCTGAATTTTCTGAATGAATTGAACTTTGAGCTTAGATTCGGATTTGAAGAGAAGGTACAGGATCTCAACTAACTCTATGAACCCATAGATGTGACACCTCTCATAGGATACAACTGCACAGCTGTTGAAGTTGTTTTGCCTTATTGCTTTGAGGTAGGGTTCACCATCACCTTTGTGGACAGTGGCTCTTGTTATTCGAGTTGGTTCTGTTCTGTTTCTAAGAATGTTAATCCTTTCTCTGAAGCTTTGAAGCCTTTGTTGACTTAGATTGATGGGAACAGATAGATCAAGGTTGAAGAGGGTTTTGATAACATCCGCATGAGATCTAGCTTTGAGCAGTTCAGACTGAGATTTCTCCCTTGCCAATTTGTGTTGAACAGCAGCTTGATTTTGAACTTGTTCTTGTTCTTGCTGATATGCTAGCTCCTTGGCTTGGTAGATTTCTTCAATTGAAACACCCAATGCTTGAGCCATTTGGGCATTTTCCCTTTCTTCTTGCTCTTTAAGAGCAAGCTCCCTTTTTATTTGATCATCTGCTTCAACTTGCTCAGGTGTCATTTTTTTGTTTGCCTTTGTCCATAGGAGCAGAGCTTGAAGCTTTTTGGACGGATGGGGTTGATTGTACTGGTGGAGCATATGGTTTTGGGCTCTGTCTTCTTCTTCTGAGGATGTCAGATAGTGGAGTATCATCCTCATCATCAGAATCAGACTCTATAGTAATTGGAGGAGAGCAACTCTCAGCAACTTTCCTTCTAGGCTTTGGCCTGTTTGCCATTCTTTTCAAACGTTTAGGAAACCTTTGCTCCCCCTCAGAAGGTGCTTTTCTTTTGAGAGTAGGAGGAGCTGTTGCTTTGGGTGCTTCCTGCTGCAATATTTTTGTGGCAGTTTCAGAATAAGCAGCATCAATTTCCTCTGAGTCAGGATCATCCTCCCTTAAAGAACTTGAGAATTTCTCCCCCTTTTTGGCATCATCAAAAGGAGGAGGGGAGTCACCTGTAGTTGGCTTTGGGGATGGGGTAGGGGTAGGGGTAGGTGTATGGGTTGAGGAAGGGGTTTGGGGTAAGTTTAGAAAGTTGAAGGGAGAGGTCATCCTTGAGATCTTTTATGGCTTTCCACAATGAGAGATGACTCATTCTGGATTGTTCAGTTAAGGTTTCTATGTCATCAAGGATGCCTTTAAGGTAGGAAGGCATGGGTAGGAGTTGATCTGGGATATGGACAGAAATATTTGGGTTTATTGGGCGTAGTGTTTGGAGTTGGGATAGTAGGTTGGAGATGGTTTGGTTTAGGGAAGAGATAGTGGATTGAGAAAGGATGGGATTGGGTGATTGAGATAGGAGAAGGGTAGAGAGATGGTCTATTTTGTTTAGGAGAGGTGTAAGATCAATGGGTGCAGCGGAGGGTTGGGGTGGGGTTTTGAGGGACTCAATGTCTTTTGCAAGTCTAGACAGTTGAGTAGAGGTTTGAGTTTAGAAGGCTTGGAAGGTTTGGGTTAGGTTATCAAGGTTTTGGTTTATGGATTGGATAAGGGTAAGGTTTGGTGGTTGGGTAAAAGTAGATGGTTTAGAGGTGGAAGAGGTGGAGATAGGTTCAAAGAATTTAGGTAAGGTTTGTGTCCCCTCATTTGAGCCTTGGTGTATAAGCTCAAATTCATTGGGAAAGAGTGTTGAGCCCTGTACAAGTGGTTGGTTTGTACCACTAGCATTGGCAGGCTGTGCTTGTGTAAGAATAGAATTGATAAAGGGTGCAAGATAAATGGACTGAGTGTGGGATGCACTCAATAACAGTGAATCCCTTATTGGATCCACATTCTGTTGTGAGAATGTGGATGGTATAGGCTGACTCAATAGTGGGAGAGACACAGTATGACCTTGGGTTGAGGTTTGTCTTTCAATGAGATCAACCTGTTGGGAGGTTGTCTTAGCTATCGGCTTAGATCCCATTTTTACAGATGTATCCTGTTGTGAGGATACATCCACCGGCTTAAAGGTTGCAACATCCAATTGCTCCCCCTCAACATGAGGAAGGGTAATTAGAGTTGAGGTCAGAGGTGTGGATTGCACTCCCTCAAAGTGCTCATAATGAGTCACTTCTGGTGACCTTGTATATATGGGGCTACGAATGGGAGTAGAACTAGTGACCACATGAGGTCCACTAGAGCTTGGCTGTTGGAGTGGTGTATGGATTGGAGAGGAGGATGGGCTATCAAAGGTTGGGACAACCATTTGAATATCCTCCGAGGTGGAATCAGAATTGTCCTTACCTTGGGACATGATGTGCCTGCTTCTGTCAATGAGCTCCAGAAGTTGCTCAGAAATTTCTTGTTCTTGGGCATCACCATCATCACCAAGAGGACTTAACACCATTGGACTGAGTGGAGTAAATTCACCAGCATCATCATCATCATTATTAGAGCCAGTGTGGCTTTCATCATCATCACCAGCATTGGCATTGTCTTTTGCAGCATCTATTAGCTCTTGCATTTGGGCAGTGATTGGAGGACCTCTGTTTGCCTTTAGAAAATGGAATATCTTTTCACCCATGGCAGGGACAGGAATATGCTCTAGATGTTCAATTAAGCCCACGTAATCATTTTCTCCAATCTCCCACATAGCAATCAGGCTTAAAAACCGAATGTAGGGCACCTAAGACCTTGAGGATTTCTTGTTGGTGCTCTAAGTGATTTTATCAATAAGATCAGAAAATAGGACTTGAGCAAAGTCGATGTTTACCCCAAAGACTAGGGCATAAAGCACAAGAAGCTCGGTTTGATTGATGAGATGGTGGCTTCCAGATTTTGGACCGAAGCAACGTATGACCACGTTGGCCAAATACTTCCACGCATGAGAAAGAGCAGAGGCTTTGACTTGACCATGCACTACAGGTTCATTGTAGCCGATGGATTGCAGAACTGTTTGAACTTCTGCTCTGGAGGGAAAAGCTGTGTAAGGTGGGAAGTGAGGAATACCAGTGGCTTCGCGATAGGTTTCAGAGGTGATTTGGAGATTGTAGTTTCCTTGGGCTAAGGTGCAGTTGATGTTGTTGTTGTTTAGGTTGTAGGTTGCGGAGTACCATAGCTCACCGACAATGGTAGGGTATATGTAGTGTGGATCGGCAGTGAGACTATAAAACAAGGGATGAGCTTGAAGGAACTGAACCATTGGTTCATAGCCTTGGTTTTCTCGCGAGGCAGTGATGGTGGTGTAGAGTAGAATGTTGTTGGGAGTTATATTCATTGCTTGATTGGGTGCAATATTCTCACCAGGGTTAACAGCAGGGTCTGGAATATAGGTGGCCATTTGGTAGGGATGATGAATAGTGAGTATCAAGAGAGAAGGTAGGGTAGTTCTTTGTAGAGAGAGAGAGGTAACTTAGAAAGTTTGAACAGGTAAAGGTGAATGAGAGAGAAATTGGGATATTTATGAAGGTTAGTTAACAGAGATCGTTAGATACTGACAAAAGATCTAACGGAAAACAAATTAATTAGCTATTAAATGAAATTTGACAAACTGAGTAAATAACTAGGGTTCTTGTTAAGTGGAAACACAGTTTAGGTCCGAACCTGACATGGGAAGTCGAGGACGAGATGAAGACAAGATACCTTCACCTGTTTATCACTGAGTAGATTCCGAGGACGGAATCTTCTTAAGGTGGTAGATTTGTAACATCCTCGATTTGGGCCTAGCTGTTAATCGTATCTAAGTGTATTTAAGTTAGTAATCTTGTAAGAAATCCAAGTTGTAAGTTAATCATATTAATGAGGAGAGTTAAGTGTATATATATGTTTTGTGTGTATGTGTGTATTATGTATCTATGTATGTATTTGTAAGTGAAGGAAAAGAAAAGAAAAGAATTTAAATTCCAGAGGCGGTGCCTCTTGAAATGAATTTGAGTACATATAATTTGAAATTACTTTGACTAAGTCAAAGTTGCATAAACACACAAAACTCAAACTCTCGGTTTTCTCTCTTCTCCCTTGCGTCTCTCTTGCCACTCGGATTCTTGAAGAATTAAGGAATTGCTCATTTTGAATCAAGTAAGGTAAACACATGTTTATTGTGGAAATTTAACATGTATGAAACTGTTTTTGTTTGCAAAATACCACTTAGAACATTCAAAGCTTACTTTGTAAGTGGGTTTTGGTTGTTTGGTGTTATTGTTTGGGTTTGATATGTTGTTAACGTCAT
Source organism: Dittrichia graveolens (assembly GCA_038502395.1). Classification (NCBI taxonomy): domain Eukaryota; kingdom Viridiplantae; phylum Streptophyta; class Magnoliopsida; order Asterales; family Asteraceae; genus Dittrichia; species Dittrichia graveolens. The sequence continues at coordinate 30,984,280 of JARJIL010000006.1, forward strand.
GTTGATGAAAATAAGTGTTTTCAGAATGTATAAATGTCAAAACAAACAAGAACAAATTCTGGAAATATGCCAAGATGAAGTTGGCGGATTTCCATCATGAAATTATCGGATTCCGAGACTTGAATGTGTCGGAATCCGCAAGTTGCTCAAATCCGATAGAATGTCGGATTCTATTGTAGTGTCGGATTCCGATAAATGTACCGGATTCCGATTGAAGGTCGGATTCCAATTGTGTGTCAAAGTTCACAAGTATTTCTAAGTGTTGAAATAGAGTATCAGATTTCCTATGTGTCGGAATCCGACAGAGTGTCGGATTTCCTATATGTCAGATTTCTTCAATATGTCAGAATCTGATAGAGTATCGGATTCCATTAGTGTATCAACCAAATTAGATGACCATGTGTTGAAATTCGATGATGTATCGTATTTCCTTGTAGTATCGGATTTCCTTGAAAGAGTCGAATTTCATGTAATCCGACAAATTGTGTCGGATTTCCCACAATCTGACAGTTTGTCGGATTTATGTGGAATCCGGGTTTAGGGATTTCCTTTGTTGATTTTAAGCCATTCTAAGTATTTTAAGGTAATTGATCTAAGTCCCAATGTTCTAGGTGAACCTGACACCCTAGACAAGACAGGAATAAAATAACTATCTGTTTTAAGCCACTCAGGTGAGTACCGACTTCCATAAGCCTCAGTAGAGGAAGAATTATGTGTTAAGTGATTTAAGTACACTTGTGCTTATGAGTAAATGACTAAGAATTGCCATGATACTTTAAGTACAATGCCATGTTAAGTAATTATCGTACGTAAGATTAAGTGCATGCCAGCAGGATCCAGAATTGGAACCGCCTAGTTAAATGAATAATGTGTGTGCTAGGGATCCAGACTGGATCCATCCTGAAGTAAGTAAATGTAAATGCATGATAAAAGAAGTAATTGAATATGCATGCTAAGTGAATGATCCAGATTGGATTAATATGTGTATGTGAAAAGTTTGCGAACATCTTCAAGCATGGTTAAGGTCAGCCGGATAGCTGGATCCCAGGGACCCTTGATCAGGAGATTCGGGATTTAACGGTGATTCGAGGTAAAATTCCGGATCATAGGTTTTGCAGAACCGTCGTGCCTTATATCATGAGTGGTAATCAGCCGGTTGTAGCTGAATTGCCTAAGGAGCCTCTAGTTCCATAAACAATGCTTGGTGGACTGCTTTATGCTCCCCCACTAGCGCGGAGGGTTGTGTCTGATCCCCCGGTATATTGTTATTGAGAGGGACTATCTATCCTGCAAGAAATGACTTATACTGATCTTATCAGCACACCACTATGTGATAGGATAGCCTTTTGTGCTTATTCCTGTGATACATGACTTACTCTAATGATGTTTATGCTAAGTTTGTGTTCACTAGCTAAGTGTAGCTAACGGTGCCATGTTAACTGCTTTTGAAGATTGAAGTTAGATTACCTGGTGAGCCGGGTCCCCTGCCTCTGGATATTTTTGCTGGAACACTTGTGATGTAATTATAAACATTATGGTCGGTTGTATTGTAAAGTAACACCAAATACAGATACAAGTTGTTTGTAAATATTCCGATGCTTAATGTTATTTGATCGTGATTAAGTTCACGTTTGTTTAACAACACAAATTTTTGCTAAAATCTGGTATATGCAAAGGCGGTGTTACACCACCTGTGGCCCGTAATACTCAAGCAGATGAGACTCCAGGGCTGAATCAGGGGCTTGTTGAGGCTCAACCCAGAGTGACTATTGCTGAGGAAATTTGCAACGCTTTGGAAAAGGCTATACCGTTTATTATTACCCAAGTGGTAGATCATTTGAAAGACTATAGGAGAGGCTGTACGATAGGAAGTGGCAGCTGCATTAGCTGGGAGGGAAGAAAGAGTTAATCACCAGCTGCAGGTGATTATTAGAGATGCACCGAAAGGCAGTACTTTCAGGGATTTTGCTGCGTGCCAGCCACCGCTGTTTCAGGGATCCACTGATCCAATTGTTAGTCAGAGGTGGATATCAGAGTTGGAAGGAGCATTCCATACTTGCTCGTGTGCTCCAAAAAATAAAGTGAGATTTGCTTCCAATCAGTTGAGGGGTGCTGCCAAGGATTGGTGGGATTTGGAAAAGAAAATGAGGGGTGAGACGCAGATTGAGGCCATGACCTGGGTAGAGTTTAAAGAGATTACTACGGAGCAGTTTGTTCCGCAGTCTGAGATTGATCGAATAGTTGATGAGTTTCACAAGTTGAAACAAACCACACAAACCGTTACAGAGATTAATGCCAAGTTTCACGAGAAGGCACGGTTCTATCCTGATTATGTAGCTAACGAGAAAATGAAGATGTATCGCTACATGATGGTTTTGAAGCCGAGCATTAGAGAGTTTATTGATTCGAGCAAACATCAAACCCTGAAGTCCATGATGGACGCTGCGCGAGCTAGAGAGTTAGAACTAGAAAGACAAGTGAAAGAAAGAAGGCCAGTGGAAGGATTAGCACCACAGAATAAGAGGCCGAGAGTAGAGTATGGGGAGAAGAAGGAAGCACCGAGGGTGTGTAAGAGGTGCAAGAAGAGTCATTAGGGGAAGTGCTAGACAAATGTTGTTCACTGTTTAAAATGTGAAAAGCCAGGCCATATGGGTAAAGACTGTCGCAGTTCGTTGAGTGTATGTTTTCATTGTTACCAGCCAGGCCACCAGAAAGCCAACTGTCCTCAACTGGCTGCATCCAACCATTCAACAGGCTCAAGAAATACACCATCTCTATCTCCACTGCGGATTACAGAGAATAAAGAAGTAAAGAAAGAGGATACTTCTAAGAGCAAGGGGAGGGCTTTACAATTAACTGAAGAGGAAGCACAAAGGAACCCTGATGTGGTTGCAGGTACATATCTCGTAAATTATTTGCCTGCTCTAGTATTATTTGATTCGGGTGCTAGCAAATCGTTTGTATCTGTTTCTTTCTGTAAAAATTTCGAGCAAGTATTTGGTAAACTAAATCCCCCTCTCAAGGTAGAAATAGCTGATGATAAGTCTGTACTCGTGACTGATGTGTATAAAGACATTGTGCTAGAGATAGACACTGTAAGATTTCCTATTGAGCTTATACCTATGCCTATGAGAGAGTTTCAAGTGGTAGTGGGAATGGATTGGCTTGAGCGTTACCAAGCAACCATTTTGTGTGGGCAAAAATTGATTCGGGTTCAAGCCCCAAGTGGGGAAGAACTATCAATTTTTGGTGATAGAAAAGGTGAGAAAATGTGTATGTGTTCAGTGACTAGAGCTCGGAAATACCTTCAGCATGGGTGCACAGCCTTTTTAGCTCATGTTATTGATACGAAATTAGAAAAGAGACAGGAGAGTGTGGATGATGTGGCAGTGGTACGAGAGTATTATGATGTTTTTCCAGATGATCTGCCTAGTATACCGCCTGATAGGCAAGTAGAGTTCATAATTGAGTTAGTACCAGGGGTTGCACCGATTACGAGAGCTCCGTATAGACTTGCACCGCCAGAGATGCAAGAATTGATGAAACAATTGCAAGAGTTGTTAGATAAAGGTTTTATTCGACCTAGCAGTTCACCATGGGGCGCTCCCATTTTGTTTGTGAAGAAGAAAGATGGTACATTTCGAATGTGTATTGATTATCGTAAACTTAACAGAGTGACTATGAAGAATAAATATCCTTTGCCTAGAATAGACGATTTGTTTGATTAGTTGCAAGAGGTGTCATGGTTTTCAAAGATTGATTTAAGGTCGGGTTATCATCAGTTGAAGGTTCGGGAGGAAGATATTCCTAAAACTGCGTTTAGGACGCGGTACGGGCATTTTGAGTTTGTGGTTATGCCATTTGGTCTTACAAACGTGCCTGCAGCATTTATGGATCTTATGAATAGAGTTTGCCATCCGATGTTGGACAAATCTGTGATTGTGTTCATTGATGATATTCTCATTTACTCAAAGAACCCGACAGAACATGAAAGACATCTAAAAGAAGTATTGGAGACGCTGCGGAGAGAGAAGCTGTATGCTAAATTCTACAAGTGTGAATTCTGGATTCAAGAGGTACAATTCTTGGGTCATCCGATTAATAAAGAAGGAATTAAAGTTGATCCTGCAAAGGTTGATGCAGTAATGAAGTGGGAAAGTCCGAGGAACCCTACCGAAATCAGAAGCTTTTTAGGGTTAGTAGGTTATTACAGATGATTCATTCAGAATTTTTCAAAGATTGCAGTTCCATTAACCAAGCTAACCAAGAAGAATGTAGAGTTCGTATGGGGAGATGAACAAGAGGCTGCTTTTTCAACTCTTAAGCAAAGGTTGCGTGAGACACCTGTTCTTGCTTTGCTAGAAGGAATGGAAGATATGATAGTGTTTTGTGATGCTTCTTATCAGGGGTTGGGGTGTGTTTTGATGCAGAGAGATAGAACTATTGCTTATGCTTCTCGACAGCTTAAGCCGAATGAAATTTATTACCCAACTCACGATTTGGAATTAGCAGCAGTGGTTTTTGCATTGAAATTTTGTAGACACTATTTGTATGGAGTGAAGTGTACTATTTATACTGATCACAAAAGTTTGAAATATTTTGTGGATCAGAAGAATCTTAATATGAGGCAGAGAAGGTGGTTAGAGCTTCTGAAGGATTATGATTGTGAAATACTTTATCACCTGGGAAAAGCCAATGTTGTGGCAGATGCTTTGAGCAGGAAGTCGGGGTCGGTATTTTTGAAGAATGAGTCGTTACGGATGACAGTGACTATGCCATTGTTGGATGTTATAAGAGATGCTCAGCTGGAAGCAATTAAAGAAGAAAGCCACAATAAAGAACGAATTAAAGGGCAAGTAACTAATTTTGCTAAGGATAGTCGTGATCTATTCTTATGTTGTGGACAAGTATGGGTACCTAATCATGGAGAATTCAGACAAACTCTTTTGAGTGACGCTCACAGATCTAAATTCTCTATTCACCCGGGGATGACTAAAATGTATAAAGATTTGAAAGTGGATTATTGGTGGCTAGTTATGAAGCGAGATGTGGCTAAGTATGTGGAGAGATGTCTTACGTGTCTGCAAGTGAAAGCTGAACACCAGAAACCGCATGGGAAGTTGCAACCTTTGGAAATACCTGTCTGGAAATGGGAGAATATTACTATGGATCTAATCACTAAATTACCTAAGACCCCTAGAGGTTACGATGCTATTTGGGTGATTGTGGATAGATTAACCAAAAGTGCACATTTTATTCCCATTAAAGAGACTTACTCTTCAGAGAAGCTGTCAGAGGTGTATATGAAAGAAATAGTATCTCATCATGGTGTGCCAGTATCTATTGTGTCAGATAGAGATAATCGATTTACTTCCAGGTTTTGGAATAAATTTCATGGGGAAATGGGGACTAAGCTTCATCTTAGTACAACATTTCAACCACAGACAGATGGTCAAAGTGAGAGAATGATTCAAACTCTGGAAGATATGTTGCGCGCGTGTATTATTGATTTTGGAGGGAGTTAGGATTCTTATCTACCACTTGCAGAGTTTTCTTACAATAATAGTTATCATTCCAGTTTGGTAATGCCGCCTTATGAAATGTTGTATGGTAGAAAGTGTCGGACTCCGGTTTGTTGGGGTGAAGTGGGTCAGAGAGAGTTGGGAAGTACTGAGGTGGTACAGCGTACGATAGAGCAGATTCAACATATAAGAGATAGGTTGCTAGCAGCTCAGAGCAGACAAAAGATTTATGTGGATAAAAGAAGATCACCACTAGAGTTCCAAGTGGGTGATTATGTGTTATTAAAGGTGTCACCATGGAAGGGAGTAATTAGATTCAGAAAGAGAGGTAAGCTGGGTCCGAGGTTTATTGGACCATTCAGAGTTAGTGCTCATGTGGGGAAAGTTTCTTACAGACTGGAACTTCCAGAAGAGTTATCCAAGATACACAATACCTTTCACGTGTCTCATCCTAGGAAATGTTTAGCAGACGAGTCTGCATTTGTGCCACTAGAGGATGTATGTGTTGATGATAAGTTGAATTATGTCGAGCAACCTGTTGCTATACTGGAAAGAAAAGTTAAAGCTCTACGTAATAAACAGATTGGATTGGTTAAAGTTCAGTGGAAACACCGTAAAGGGTTGGATTATACTTGGGAATCGGAGGATGAGATGATACGCAACTATCCAGAACTCTTCAGCAGTTTATTTCGGGGACGAAATCGTTTTCAAGTGGGAAAGAGTTGTAACACCCAAGATTCGGAAATTTCTGTAATTAGTAACTTTTTGATTTAATGTGTTTTGGTATTTCCTAATTATAGAGCAGCTGAGTTTCTTTGAGTTTGGAGTTAGAACAACAAGGATGAAGAAGCTATATCTATTTCTAGTTGATTACAAGTTTGAAGGTAAGATTTCTTGATGTTTTTGTGGGTTTTGTAGTTTGATTCAAGGTTAAACATGTTAGAAGTGATGTAGATGAGTTAGTATTGTTTCCTTACTGTTTGGGGTGTAGGAAAACACCCCAAAGCATGTTATGAGTTTTTCAGACTTTCAGTCGAAATCCGGTACTTCAAAGATGAACTGTCGGATTGTCTGTAAGGTACACGGCCCGTGTAGCGGTACACGACCCATGTAGTTTAGAAGGCGGTCATAGGGCCATGTTGGAGTACATGGTCGTGTAGTAGTAGAGATACACGGCCCGTGTAGGACTACACGGCCCGTGTAGGTGAAGTGGACAACACTGGCCATGTGGTCATGTGTGGTCGTGTAGAGTGTATAGGACACGGCCCGTGTTAGGGTACACGGCCCGTGTAGATCCCCTGCCTTGTTTTATTTGTTAAGTTTTTATTTGGTACAAGTTTTGATTATATGATTATATGATTGTAGAGGTTACTATTTGACGTGTACTGAGTTATCTGGCATATATCTGTGTGATAGAAATTGCTGAGGTGAGTTTTCTAAACTCTGATTCATATCTGTGATATGTGTGTGTTACATTGCAATGTGTTATATTATCGAACAGAGGATCACAGAGAGAGAGCTGTAGCATGCTGCTTTGTGCAGTAATTGCTACGGACAACATTTTAGCCTTCTGGGTAGATGCTAAGATGGTGCAGTACTGTGTTCATAAGAACTGTTATAGCATTCGTATATGTGTATGCGCATGCTTATATGATTTACAGTTTAGATTTCTCACTAAGCTCTCGTAGCTTATCAGATACTGCTTACTGTTGTTTTGAAGGGCGTGATTCCTCCAAAGGCAAGGCCCCAGTTTCACAGAGTTTGTTGTATGAGGAAAATCTGTATTTTGAAACCTAACGCCTGGTTGTATTTTGAAAACAAATCTTTTGCTGTAAATATCGAATATTACTCTTTTATATGAACCAGAGGGTTCAGTATTACTTTGTAGCTTCCGCTTTTATATTAAAACTCTTTTGATTCTAAAATAACTCTATTTTAGAGCTTTATTTATATTTCCGAATTTGGGGTGTTACACAGATAAGATCACTTCAGTAATACTAAAGAAAGTAAACAATGAAATCTTTCTGAATATTCAGCGCAGAAATCTTCCTCTCTTTAGTATGTACACAGTCAAGAATGTCCAACTAAACTGTGCTATTTCTGAATGGGCTGAAATAATGGCTTTTCTATCAAAACGCAAGCTGACTGATGATGTTGAGTTCGTTCAACGAGAAATCACCAAAGTAATTGAATTTTACGAAGAGGAAGTGAAGAAGAGGGGATCTGATGCAGAAGTCTTGCCACAGAAGGAAAAACCCTCACGAGCTGAAAAGATAAAATTTCAGAGAAGGAGGCTCACACACAAAAAGTCTCAGCTACAAATTTTGGAGCTAATATCTCTTGGAGAGCTTCCAAATTGAAAAGGCTTTGACACTTCCTTACCTTCTGGATTCATTCCTGAAATGGGTAAAGTTCTCTCAAATCCGAGGGTAAAGTTTCAGAATTCGCTAAGGCTGGTCTGCTTCATCTGAAATCTCTCAGATACTTCATTGATCATAAAGATTCTTCTATCAAAGACATTTTGGATGAGTATCTGAAACAAGTAGAGCTCAAAACTCCAACTGAACTCGTTCCTGATGAGTTCAAACCAGTTATTTAGAATAGTAATTCTTTTATTCTTTATTCTTTCTATTCATTATTGTTGTTGTAAATAGTCATGGATTATAAACAAATAGGGGGAGATTGTTAGTCCTTTATTTGTGTATATTCCAGTCCTAAAGGAGCTTTCGAAGAAAGCGCCTAAAGGAGTATTCTTTATTCTTTTGTAAACTGTTCTGACGCGCCATCTGAAGAAAGAAGCCTAAAGTTCATCTGAAGATTTATTCTAAGTGAACATCAGTTGAAGTTAGTCTTCAGTTATCAAAGGGTCTTCTACACTGAAGATACATCTGACTACCAGAATCTTCTAGGTTATGTAAAGTGCACGATCTATGCATCTGAAGGAGCTTGAAACGGCAATCTTGTTTTATGTTCCTAATTTTGTGAAGAGCAGTACACGTGTAATTTAATTAGATGGTCAGGATTAGTTTACTTAGCCTATAAATATCTGCTCGTTGTTCGAGAAAAGGTTAAGCGTTTGTTCGCTAATTTGCATTCAAGTTTCTTCTTGATTTAGTTTGTACTCGGTGCTCAAGTTTGTTCTTGTGCACTCTTTGAAGTCTGGTTATTAATATAATCTTTCTTTGAAAACTTTCGTGTGTTCGTTACTTTAAGACTATTTCCGCACTTTGATATTAATCATTGTTAGTTTTATACTTAATTGGGAAAAAGAATAATAAGGAGACACCTATGAAATGGACGTTCTCCGAGGTAAATCATATCGATCATCTTATGTTAGATATATATTAAACTTATTTGTGTGTTGAATTTTATTAAAATTTAGTGCAATCAACAATTAAATAGTTGGGAGGATGGCTATTACATCATGCGGGTACTCCATGAATTTATGCTTCATATTATTTGAATTTTGTCTATTGCCACTTTTTGTTAAAATCACTTAGTTGAATAATTTTTTTTATTTTAACATGTATATAGATTCCTTGAAAGAACACTAGTTCATTTGACCAAAAGGATTCGGATGCTATTGTTGATATATGGCTTGACACATTTGTGCCGGTTTTTCTTAGCAAGTGATGAGATATTATGGTGTATATATATATACATGTTTTTATTTTCTTTTAGCCTAATGATGACGAAATTATTCTAAGGGAGAAGAACTTGTTACTTATATTTTATTCTACTTCATTTTTTGGCTATAAATTATTTATAAAATACAATAAAAATGACCCATTAAATCCCTACTTTAAATTAACATAGATAACTTATATTTACTAATGGGTCATTTGGGTGTATTCTACAAATAATTAAAATCAAATAAAATGAAATGAATATAAACTTATATTTGTTAACTAGTTGTATTTTAAAAAGCAAGTTATGATTATTTTGAAAAAGACACTTATAAGTAGAGTTGCACATAAAACTAGATAAAAAGTTTAGGGCGTTTTAATAGTTTTTATAAGTATATATTTGTTAACTTCATTGCTCTTAATGTAATATTTATTTGTTTTGATATATTTTATTCATGTAACTTCATTGGTTATTAGAAACTAAGTTAATTCTTTTTTTCTATTCGTATAGGGTTTCTTTCTAATCACAAGAGATAATCTATTTGTTCGTGTTGCAAGTTAAGAAGTATATATGTTTCTACAAAATGTTCTTGCTCTTTTGAATTTGAAAAATCCGCACAAATTGCTCGAATCCAACTAACGGGAATTGTTATTATGGTTGGTTTACCCATTTGACTTAATTAGTTTTTATTTATGACAGAGTATTTTGTTTATTATCATTGTCATGTTATTTGGGTTGAAAATTATTGGTTAACAAAAGCAGAAAAAAACATATCTTTTTAAAAATATAATAGATTCAGACCTGGTTTTAACCAGGCTTAGAAGCCTATAACAGGGCTTAAAAGGGAAGTTTTAAAACTGTAACGCCTCAAAGTTCAAAAGTTGTTATGGCTAAGTGTTACAAAAGATTAGAGGTGTTTATAAAACTATAGGGGCTAAAGCTGTCAGATTAAAAGATGATAAGTCCAGGGGTTGTTTAGCAATTATTAGAAAGTATATATATATATAAATATATATATATATATATAAATATATATATATATATGTGTGTGTGTAGTCAGGTTTGACTTTAAAAGTCAAACCCATAAACATTCTTCAGCCACTTCACTAGCAGCCCATTTTCCCTCATTTAAATTGATCAAGAACGGTTGATTAAGGTGTTTCAACAGCTTACAGTCAATCTGGAGTAGCAAGGTATGAGTTTTGTTTGAGTTTTTATGTGTTATGGGTCAAGGAAGTGATTTCAAAGGTGATTTCATGGATTGGTGATTGTAAGTGTGTTTGTTGTTGTAATTTGATAGTTCCAGATGTTATAACATGGTTTGCAAGTGCTGAAAAACACTTGTTTTGAGTTTAGATGTGATTTTGGTCGGAAAACAGCAAGGCAGTCGCGAAACTGCTGCTGCAGTTCATAGGGCACGGGCATGCCTTTGGGGGTACAGTCGTGCCAGGTGGGGGTGCCCTCCATTGTTCTTCAGGTCCGGGCGTACCTCTACAGGGTACGGGCGTGCCTGGCCCAGTATGCCCATGTTGGAGCAGGCCTTGTGTTGGGCCTATAATGAAAGGCACGGGCGTGTGTTGAGGGGGGCACGAGCGTGCCTGGCCCTATTCAGCTTTAATTGCCAGGCAGAGTTGTAAGTATTGATGCAAAGATTGTATATTGCTTGTAGGCAATAAGAGATGGCGTACTTATGGCGAAGTGGGGCCGAGTTAGCAAAGCTTAGCATGTTACACGATAACCAGGTGAGTGTACTAGTCCTTTAGCATGTTTAACGTATGGCTATGATCTAGATGAACAACATGATACCTGTATTAAGATATATGAATGCTATATATATACAATGAAAGTAAGCGTGATACAGAATATATATGCGACGTGTAATCTTGTACAAAGAACAGTATTATGATATACAGCCACTCAGATGGTGTAACTGTACACCAAAACGGTATAAGTAATTATGAGTCAGTATATGTAGTTGTGCACTAGAAGATATAGTCAGACATGATATGTTATGACCAAATATGCTATGCATACGTGATCAGATATGATATGTTATGTTATGATCAAATATGATATGTTATGTTATGACAAGATATGATATGTTATGATATGACCAAGTATGATAGGTTATGTTATGCCCAGATATGATATGTGATACCAATACAGGTGTATAGTTCTGCTGCGAGCATAACTATGCACAAGAAAAGAGACAGGGTATACAGTGAGTTGTATACCAATAGCAGCAGTGATAGGCTACACCCGTGGGGTGTAGATAAGCCCGGCACAGAGGATACTCAGCACGTGCAAACGTAGCTTTGAATCCAAGATAATAGAAAGGGGTATATCGAGCTCTTCATACCCAAAGAAAGCACTGGGGATATCCTACACTTTAGTGTATATAAACCCTAGTATAGTATCAGATTTGCAGGTTGCAGGTAATACAGCTAGGATACAAGACATCCTGAGGAGACTTTACTCCCGATGACACAGATTGGATGCAGGACATCCTTACATTGTTTATGTTTAGTTAGTATGCTCACTAAGCGGTAGCTTATGTTTCAGTGTTGCTTGTTGCAGGTTTTGCAGGTTCCAACAAGGGTAAGGCCCCAGCGTGATAATCAGTCAGATAGCTCCTGGTTTTCAAGAAGCAAATTTTGACACTACGTAGGTAAATGTTAGCACGTATATGATTAGAAACTTTATTTTTGAGAAACTCTGATATCTTCTTAGTGCTAACTCGAAAGATAATGTTTTAAATTAAAACTAGAAAAGTGGTGTTACAACTTGGTATCAGAGCCAAGGTTTAAGGGATTTGGGCACACATGAGTGTGATGCCTGAACTTAAACCATGGTTTTAAGATTAAGTGGAGCTATCTCTGGGGCAGTAAACCTTAGTGAGCATACTGTTAGTAGAAGTTTCAGATTCATATCTGTTTTACAGATAAAGTATGAGTTAGCCTGTTTATGCATGTACAATAGTTATGTGGCTAAGTGTTAAATGCTATGAAGTGGGAATCTGGTTGGTTAAGTTGAGAATAGGTAAGGTATAGTGTGTTCGTAATAATGTAGGGCCCATATTATTATAAACACATGGTACATACTTAGGCTCAACAAGATCATGATGAACCCTACGGATTATATGTTTGATATCATGATGATTTATGTATGTAAACCAGTATACCTGCTATGGTACAAAGAAAGTTGTTATAGTATTGTATGTTAAAGATTTTTGATCCTTAGAAAGTGTATGTAGAAAGAATTAGTATGTAACTAACGCAGTAGCCTGAGGTAAGTAGATCTCGGGAAGCTAGAGACAGATATGAAATAGATGCAATCCTTATCCTAACCACTAGACTTACAAATAATCTTACTAACGAGATTCCAACTATAGAAGAATTGCAAGAATATGAGAACAGTACAGTAAGAAAGACAGTAGCTATAGAATTAGGGTAGAGTCCTACAGATAAACATTCTTTGTTTAAGCACAGTTCATTGAGTACATGTTAGAAAGATTGTAGGTGATGTTATAGAAACGAGTAGATGCAGTGGTGTAGGCTGCAATGATGTAAGTTCAGAGAATTAAGAGCATTTAAACCAGAATGTATCAGTTATAAGAGTTAGAGTGTACTTACAAAGATTTCTAGCAGGTAGAGTACCTCTTCGTGAAGGAGGTTACAGATTCGATCGTCGGTGATCGTTAGTAAGTAGAGATGTAAGGGACATTCCATATGGTTGGGTGTTCAGTAGAATGAAAAGTTATATATGGTTCAAAGTTATTTTGGGAAATAACAAAAGACCAGTAGACTTTGCTGTTACCAAGGAAAGAGAAAGTACAGAGGGAGGCAACGATTAGGCCTCAGTATAAAGAAGTGTTAGAGGTGCAATTTGCACCAATTAGCTTGAATAGATAAAATTACAGAAGAGTTTTTAGCTCTCCGACAGATGACAGAAGCGGTGAATGATATCACCGGAAGGTTGATAAAAGTAACTAGTTTTGTCTAGAATGTATTGTTATTGAGTTTATGAAATGTAGCGACAGTTATTAGTAACACAGCAAAAGAGATGATGAGTTTTGTATAAAAGAGAGAGCAGTAGTTGAGCAGGTAGAGATTAATGAATGGAAAAGTGAAAGGTTAAACCAGCAAGTATGTCAAGCAAGAGATTAGTGTATATACTATAGTGGGGAAGGCTAGTTCCTCACTTAGATGTAAGAAAGTATGAGAAGCAAAGACATGTGCTCAGAAATTGTTAGAATTCACACTAAGGAGATTATTATTGTTACCAGTAGGGCATATTGAGTTTGCCCTAAGCTGATAGCTTTAAAGAAAAGCACAGTGAATTCTCTACCCCCACTTTGTGTAACAAGGGTAGGGATAAGTAATTGGAAGTGCAGCATATGGTTGTAGATAAAAGGGTGGAACCGAATGTAATGGCAGGTACCTTTGTAAATGATAGTACACCTATTATAGTATTCATTGATTCTGGTAAAGTGAATCTTTGTTGTAGTTTCACATTTATGTTCAGACGAGTGTTTCACCCAGTATGGTAGAATTCCCTCTTGAGGAAGAAGATGAAGAAGATGATGAGGCTACTATTAAGAATAGTAGGTGTAAGAATAATGTGATAAAGAGAGATAATTGTCAGTTTCCCCATCAATCTTGTAGCAAACAAGGTGAAAGAGTTTTGAGTAGTTGTAAGTATGAATCGGATGAGTCGGTATCAAACTCAGATATTATGTGATCAGAAAACACTATAAGCTCAGACCCCAAGTGGGGAAGAACTGTTTAATAAAGATAGAAGTATAAGAGCCAGTAATCCTGTTTGATAGTAAAGTAAGGAAGTATCTAGTTTTTGTGTCATGGGAAAAGAGAAAATGACATGTTCAGAATGTGTATAGATTACAGAATTAATGAGTATAGTTTATTGAACTATGTTTGATAAATTAGTGGTTGTGATTAATGAGGATCAGTTATTTATTCTAAGATTTCAGAAACACGTGGTGTTAGGTTTAGAGAAGTGCTAAAAATGTTATAAAGAGAGAAATGGTAAGAGAAATTCTCCAACTGTAAAGTTTAGTTATAAGAAGTAAAATTTCAGAATCGCGTTGTTAGGCAGAAAAGGATTGAGCAGATTCAGCCAGGACAAATCAGTGATGGAATGGGAGCCATCTCAGAATCGTACCAAGGTAATGAGTTTCTTGAGTTTGCAAGGTATTACAGATGATTTATACTAGACCTTTCTAAGATAGTAGTACCCTCAGTCTAGTTGACTAAAGAAAGCATATAATTCAAGATAAATAATGATCAGTAGTAAGTGGTTGATACATTAAAGTAAGAATGATGTAATAATTCAGTTAAAGATACAGAAAAGCAACTTCCTAACTTATGATTAGAATTAACAACAGTTGTCTAACTAGAGCTAATATGGTAGCAGATGTTTTAAGCAGAAACATAGAAATAGCGAGAAAGTTACTGTAAATTTGATTGTCAGATCCCTTAGAACTTCTCAGGAGTTTAATATTATTTGAGAAGTAATTGACAGACTCATAAGAATGTAGATTTTGTTTGAGTAAAGGGAGTGTATTCTGCAGAAAGAATGACAGATGTTTAGTTGGAGGAGATAGTAGTGAGATATAGAGGTCCTGTTACACCTCGGTTTAGTATCCCACCCTCGGATGAAGAATAGAGTAAAAGAGAGATACAGATACAAGAAGACAGACGTGAAACATGTGTCGATTGCAGTAGTAGATGGGATATCTGTCTACCGTTAGCAGAGTTCGTTAGTTAACAGTTACCTTTTAAGTGATGGTGTGTAAGACCCCTTCTGTTGGGGGTAAAGCTAGTCGGAAAAGATGAAATGTTGTAGGAACAGTACAGCGATAGACTGAATATATATATATATATATATATATAGTAAATAGGTAAGCAGTTTAAGTAATTCAGAATGAATAGAAAAGATATGTAGATAAGATGAGATCACTGTTAGAGTTTTAGATTAAGTACTATGAATTGTTAAGAGTGGCACATGGTAGAAAGTTAATAGATCATTGCAAGATGAAGTAAAATAACATACAGACAAGAATTACCTTAGTGGGTGATCAACAAATGAATTAGCAGTTGTTTCCCTGCAAGAGGTATCAGGGAATGAAAAGAACGGTTTTATATAGACCAACCAATAGTTATTTTAGAAGTAAAGGTTAAGAGTTTATGTAAAGAATGGATAGAACTTGTAAGAGTACAGTAAAAGCATAGAAAGGATTCAGATACACTCGGATGTATGGGTGTCATGTATGTATGGTACGTGTTTCATGAGAATGTTGTAGACTGTTTACTTTGGTAGCGGATAGTAAGTGATGTAAGACTATTGTCAGTGCGCTGCAATAGCACTCAGAGATGAGGAGATGTAAGACTACCACTAATGTGCTATGGTAGCATTCAGCTTGATAATGTTTAGATATTTGTAAAGTAGATTTCGGGGACGAAATCGTTCCAAGTGGGGAAGAGTTGTAACGCCCCAAAGTTCAAAAGTTGTTATGGCTAAGTGTTACAAAAGATTAGAGGTGTTTATAAAACTATAGGGGCTAAAGCTGTCAGATTAAAAAATGATAAGTCCAGGGGCTGTTTAGCAATTCTTAGAAAGTATATATATATATATATATATATATATATATATATATATATATGTATGTATATATGTGTGTGTGTGTGTAGTCAGGTTTGACTTTAAAAGTCGAACCCATAAACATTCTTCAGCCACTTCACTAGCAGCCCATTTTCCCTCATTTAAATTGATCAAGAACAGTTGATTAAGGTGTTTCAACAGCTTACAATCAATCTGGAGTAGCAAGGTATGAGTTTTGTTTGAGTTTTTATGTGTTATGGGTCAAGAAAGTGATTTCAAAGGTGAAATCATGGATTCGTGATTGTAAGTGTGTTTGTTGTTGTTATTTGATAGTTCCAGATGTTATAACATGGTTTGCAAGTGCTGGAAAACACTTGTTTTGAGTTTAGATGTGATTTTGGTCGGAAAACAGCAAGGCAGTCGCGAAACTGCTGCTGCAGTTCATAGGGCATGGTCGTGCCAGGTGGGCGTGCCCGCCATTGTTCTTCAGGTCCGGGCGTACCTCTACAGGGTACGGGCGTGCCTGGCCCAATATGCCCATGTTGGAGCAGGCCTTGTGTTGGGCCTAGAATGAAAGGCACGGGCGTGCCTTGAGGGGGGCACGGGCGTGCCTGGCCCTGTTCAGCTTTAATTGCTCAGCAGAGTTGTAAGTATTGATGCAAAGATTGTATATTTCTTGTAGGCAATAAGAGATGGCGTACTTATGGCAAAGTGCGGCCGAGTTAGCAAAGCTTAGCATATTACACGATCACCAGGTGAGTGTACTAGTCCTTTATCATGTTTAGCGTATGGCTATGATCTAGATGAACAACATGATACCTGTATTAAGATATATGAATGCTATATATATACAATGAAAGTAAGCGTGATACAGAATATATATGCGACGTGTAATCTTGTACAAAGAACAATATTATGATATACAGCCACTCAGATGGTGTAACTGTACACCAAAGCGGTATAAGTAATTATGAGTCAGTATATGTAGTTGTGCACTAGAAGATATATATGTTATGACCAAATATGCTATGCATACGTGATCAGATATGATATATTATGTTAAGATCAGATATGATATGTTATGTTATGACCAGATATGATATGTTATGTTATGACCAGATATGATATGTTATGATATGACCAAGTATGATAGGTTATGTTATGCACATATATGATATGTGATACCAATACAGGTGTATAGTTATGCGGCGAGCATAACTATGCACAAGAACAGATACAGTGTATACAGTGAGTTGTATACCAATAGCAACAGGGATAGGCTACACCAGTGGGGTGTAGATAAGCCCGGCACAGAGGATACTCAGCACGTGCAAACGTAGCTTTGTATCCAAGATAATAGTAAGGGGTATATCGAGCTCTTCATACCCAAAGAAAGCACTGGGGATATCCTACACTTTAGTGTAGATAAACCCCAGTATAGTATCAGATTTGCAGGTTGCAGGTGATACAGGGTTTAGGGCCCCACCGTGATAATCAGTTGGATAGCTCCTGGTTTTCAAGAAGCAAATTTTGACACTACGTTGGTAAATGTTAGCACGTATATGATTAGAAACTGTATTTTTGAGAAACTCTGATATCTTCTTAGTGCTAACTCGAAAGATAATGTTTTTAAATTAAAACTAGAAAAGTGGTGTTACAAAATCGTAAAAGAAAACAAACAACGTGGTTTTTTATATAAAAAACGGGCTAGAAAGTAAGCTTTAAACCCGGTTTTTTAGCCGGTATTGAAAGGGCTTGAAAGTGATCTTTTGACCTGGTTATTTAACCAGTCTTGAATTGTAGGACTTTCATGCTCCCCCTTCTTAACACCCCTTCAAAACCGGGCCAAAAGGTCCTAAAAAACCGGGCCTGAATGTGTTTTTTGTAGTAGTGACACACACACACACATATATATATATATATATGTATGTATATATTGGAAGATCTAACAAAATTAATTTCTACCATCAATCGTAATTAAGAACTATGGACTACATATTCATATAGCCTATATATAAAGGTTACAAGGTTTTCAATGCAAAACTTTGTTTCACTAGATGAGTGAATATACATCGCAAATGTGAAGTTGGTATACTGTAATGATATATGGTCATTTGACTTAAGTCAAGCCAAGCCATAGCACTTGAATTAATGAATGATGAATCAACATTTTTTTAGGCTACTATTCTATGTATAATTTTGACACGGGCCAAGGGATTAGGGGTAGTGTAGTGAGTTTGCCCCTTAAAACTTTATAGTGCAATGTATTTGTTTTTACAAATTAATAGTATTTAGGTAATTGTTCCCTCAAAATGTCTAAATAAAATCAAATATATTCATAACAAATACCCTAATTGAGCTTTCGATTTGTGTATGAGTGAATGTGTTTCAATTGCTTCTATTCTTTATTTTGTGTTCTTGAACTTGATAGACCATGTTGTGATAGAATCTGAGTTAGTTAATTATTTGAGTCTTCTAAGCATGTTGTGTTATAGATTTCAACCCGCTTAATTTTAGTTGTTAATTTAGAGCTTTATATCTAAGTTTATACAATTGTTGAACATCTAATTAGTCAATTATTAAATTTCTTTCCCTTTTCCTATAATTTAATTACATAAGAAATTAATTACTTATACAAAATTGTCTTTTCAAAAAAAAAATTATTAAAATTTATATTAATTTTTGAGTTTGTACATTGTTTATTAACTATTCGAATTCGATTTCCATGTTGAAACAGAATTCAAATTCTGTTTAAGGTTGCATTTGGTTGAATCGCTAAATTGTAAAAAAAATCGTAAACAGAACTAATTTATATCATCAATGAAAATACAAAACTTTGTTAAACAAGAACAGGAAGCATGGAACTCTGCAGGTTAATCAAACTAAATTATATACTAATGAAAATGCTCAACGTATTAAACCAACACAACTGCTGCTGCGCTGCCAAATCTGTTAATGTCGTGATGATTATATATGAGCCAAACCACCCAGCCTCAACACCTCATGCACCTCAAGCACTTGTGTTCTTCTCATCTTCTTCATGTTCTGTGCTTCGTTGTAACCTTGTTGCAGCTTTCTCTTTGTTGCTTCAAGTTTCTTTTCAAAACTTCTCTTGTCTAAAGTATTTGGTCTCACAGCCGTTAACTCTTCTTTCTTGATCTCGTGAGCGAAAGTCTTCTTCTCCGGCAAAACCATGAGCTGGCTCTTCGATCGTTTTTGAGGCTGTAACTTGGTTTCTTGCGGCTTTCTTTTTGTTGTTTCAAGTTTATGTTCACTGATTACTATCTCTTTGCTTTCTTCATCGCTCTTTGGATTCTTTGATTTTTCTGTATTCAAATTCGTTTCCTCTGCTTTGTCGGATAACGGCGTTAGAACACTTGATTCTTTAGCAATCAAATAATCATTCACCATCGCTTTCCATTCTTTGACGAGCTTCCCTGCCGTTCTGCAAACAGCCTTTGAAGGATGTTTTCGAAGACCGCCAACCGTTCTTCCTATTCCGGTTACTTCAAGAGTTTTCACAGATAACCCCAAGAGTTGATGCTTTTTTAACAAGTCGCACACTACCGATTCATCTCCACTCTTGGCGAGAATCCCCTGGATCCTTATAACCTCAGCAACTCCCTGAGTAATAGCAGCCACCTTTTTCTCTTGAACACCCTTTGGACAGCCTTCTTCATCTGGACTAATTTGGACCTTCTTCTTCAACTTAGTCGTCATTGGCGCCTCCTTTGGTTGTTGCTGTTTGGTCGTTGGTATTTTGTTTGATTCACCACCTTCATTGGCTCCCTTAACTTGGTTCTTTTTCGGTGGTTTCTTGTTTGATTCGCCACCTTCTTCTTCTTGTTGATGAAGAGACTGCATCTTATCTGTAGCAATTATCCACTCATCGACGGTAAGTCTCCATGCTTTGATGAGCATTCTTGAAATCTTCTTAATATCTTTGGACGCATGATTCTGAAGATCACTAACAGATTTTCTGATCCCGGTTGCTTCCAAAATTTTCATAGACACCGCCATGCATTGAAGCTTCGTTAACGACTCATGCACTACGGATTCGTCTCCACTCTTAACGAGAATCGTTTTGATCCTGAAGACGTCAGAGATTATTCTTCTTTCATCTTCTGTTGCAGGAATCTTATCAAGAATGCCTTTCATCCTCAAAAACTCAGAACCCATTTTCGAAATTTGATCACGATCACACCCTCAAATCAACAACTTTGAACTGCCCGTCGACTGAAGTTAACAATTATGGGAGAACTGCAAGGGAAATTAAGGAAACTATTTGTTTGATGATGTGAGAGTCGGTGAGTCTGTGGAGATTCAAGATTTATATGTATAAAACAAAATAAGTTGAAGATTCATTAAAGATTTGTTACCATAAATTGAGTCCTGAATCTTCGGATTGATATCTCTCACTCGCTCTCACTCTGACTCTCTCTCACACACACGCACACAATTCACATCGCTAAAATATTGCCCGCGCGTAACTCTTTCGGATCTCTATATATTTAGATTTTCATTAAATTTTTTAAAAATAAAAAGAATTAATGATAATACATTAGAACGGTGTTACGATTTTTAATTGTTTTTAAGGACTTACAGGGGAGAAGTTAAGATTATTTTTATTGGAGCAAACAATGTCTCAAATTATCTATCTTTGGAAGATTTGATTTATATATTTTCTTTAAAGAATATTTAAAGTTATAATATTCATAACGTACACTAGCTTTTTAATCATCCGGTTAAATTAAATAATATTTAAGATGCATATTCTTTTTACTTAATCCATTTAAGTGTTGTTTGAGTTTCACTAGAGAAATTACGGGTATTAATAGTAATGACATTTGACACTGCTAAAGCCCCCTAAAAGTCATTGTTAAAGGTATCTGAAACGATAAGTCGCCGCTATTATTTAATCACTAATACTAAGATATATGTCACTCATATTTTTTTTGACGCTATTAATGTCATTGCTATTGTCAAATATCGTTGCTAATGATGACGCCGCTAATAACATCTCACGTATTACCCTTGTAGCATCAGGGCCCCAGGGCAGCCACCGAGGGCCCACCTACACTAAGGGCCCACTCTAAAAATATAGTCCATATATATACATATACATATAAACCCATTAATATTGAAGTTAATTAGCCCATGAAAAGAGCCTAGCCAAGTGAAGGACTAAACTTTAGTGAAATTAAAGAGTCGGTCCACGACTCTCCGGGAGGAATTAAAGTGAAAACTGAAGCGCTGTTCCCCAAACCTATATTCTCGATGTTGATTCTTGAAATTGAAGGATTGAAGCATGAATCGAAGTGGCGGTCTAGGGGTTAGGCGACCATGCGGAAGTAAAGAAGTCACGGCATTCTCGAATCTGCAAATGGTGTAGTCCATTCGCTATAATCTTTTCTCGAAGTCAAGAAGTCGAGTACTCGCCTGTTGCTACCGTGGCCCGTCGCTCTCTTCCTTCTCACGAATAGTTGCTACCGTCTTCCTTCCCTTGAATCTTGATTCTCAAATAGTTTCTTCCTTCTATCAAATTGTAAGTAGTTTTCACTGATAACTGATTTTTTTTTATTATTATGTAGTTTAGGGTTCTTCACTGTTATCTGATTAATGTTTTTATTATTTAGTTTAGGGTTGTTAAAAGTGATATTCATGCTAAGTATAAGTTCCAGTCATCATTCTTAATGGCTTTATTTTTCATCCTTCGGTATGTTCGTCGAGTTCAATCCAAGGTGCACTTATTTGAAACCTTGAGTCAATCTTTACTATGATTAATTTGATTACCGATTTGATCTTTCTATGTGTAAATGTGATTACTGATTTGATTTTTTTTTTTGTATTTTATGTGACTAATTGCTATTTAGTATGTTAATGTATTATTAAATATTGAAATTTTGAGTCTTGACTATTATGTTAGCTTACATAACGTTAAAAAAAATATTAGGGGTATGTTAATTTTACTTGGTTAGAAATAAATTACATTAAGGGCCTCTTCTAAGATTTTTCCCAGGACCCAGAAATAGATTGAACCGGCCCTGTGTAGCATCTAAAAGTGTCACCTCTAATATTGTCGTCATTGTTTCTCTATCTTAACTCTATTAAGTCGCTACTATTTTTTTAAGTATGTGTTAATATTAATCATCAATAATACTATTATATGTAAACTTTGTACCATATAAAAGGTACATAAACTATATCAAATTGTTAAAAGTTTTCTTATCTAAATATAATTGAATCAATAAAAACTTTTCTTTAATTACAAAACCATTTACAATTGCACTGTTGCATGACGTCACAATCCTTAATCCCACAACTTCATATATATACACGTAGACCTAAAATATATTTGGGTTACTCGATTTTCCCAAATGGATCCCGCTACACGCCGTCTTGGTTAGAAAACCCTAATTTCATGAATTCTCTTTGCGGCGTTATTGTAAGTGTTATTATCACCCTTTCCGATATTAAATTATCTATATACTCATTCAATGTTCATGAACATTACGATTTCATTATTATTTTTGATTTCATAAGGTTATTTACGATTAAAATGCTGGTTTTGTTTACCAAGTATTCAATTTCTTGGGTTTTGACTTTTGATTTCGTTTCATCTGTGTGTCGATGGTTGTTATCGTCACTTCGATTTCTGATTGCCATTTCTTCTAACTTCATCTTCGTTAACTTCGATTTCATCTTCATTGACCAATTTAATAGGTGCTTTATTGACCGTTGGTAATATCGAAACTCACATTTTAATTTCAATTTTGATTTTGCTTGTCTTTTCTATATGCCCATGTTTTAATTTATTCCTACTTCCTGTTTTTCATAGTTCCGATAGGAGAAATGAGGATCGATGAATGAGGATCGGGCAAAAGTTGTTTTCTTATTGTCACTACTTTAGGCAATATATTGCATAAAGAATGAAGATTATTACATTTGATTCAATGGTGTAATTATGAACTTCTTGACCTACTGGCCTGGGCGTTTAATTTGTTATTTTTCTTCAACGGTATCCATGTATGAATTTTGTTCGTATCTTAATTATAAAGTTTCAATTGTATTACCGTTCTAATTATTATTATTTCAATTCAGATATGATTATTGTCCAATCATTGGCTTTCTATTACGTATGAATAGTTTTGACTCATTTACTATAAACATCGCCTCATATCCATGAATATTTTTAGTTGAATTTCCACAATCAGATGATTAAAAACATGAAACTGAGGCAATGCTTATAATATAAAAATATGAAAGATGAAAGATGATATTTTATCTTGCTAATTGAAATTATAATCTAAAAAAATCTAATGTAATATATTGCGTATGCTTATTCATTTTGTTGTAAGTAGAAGGAAGTTTGGTCCTATTTACCTAGTTTTGATTGTTGGAGATTAATAGCATGAGGTATGTATTTTAAAAGCTATGGTATATTATATGTTAGGTCGTGACATGGTATTAATAGTACGAATTAAACTAGAATGTAATGAAATGGAAGATTGATGTAAACATAAATCTCCCAGTAATAAATCATCGCTAGAAGGTCGTCGCTGAATCCCGTCAGTGAAAATTTACACCGACGACGGATGTCGTCGCCGAAACTCTTTTTCTAAAAAATCAAAATTATAATAAATAACTTTTTTGCCACGACAAATATCATCATGGAAACTTTTAGGACAAAAGTTTTCGTCACGAATAGTTTCTTAAATTAATAAATAACTTTTGTAAAATCAGTATAGCGACATACGTACTTTGACGTAAAGTTCTTTTTTATATAGTTTTATATTTTTCTTTTATAATTTTAAACATAAAACTATTTGTATAGTACCAGTTTCAATTCTTACGATCAAGTTATTTGTTGTAACACCCAAAATTTGGAAATTTCGTGGCTTGATAAATTAAACAAGTATTATTGTTTTAATGGGTTGTTTAATTAAGATTAAGAGATGTTTAGAAACTTTAGCGATTAAAATTATCAAAACAAAAGATAAAAGGTTGAGGGACCATTTGTAGAAACACTTCATCTAGTCTGTAAAATAACTGCATCCTATAAGTAAGATACCAGAAACTTGACTTTGCATTGAATGAAGAAGAAGGTACATATACACTTTGAGATCCTGGGAAATAGGATCGGATACAACAAACAGCAAGATAAATAACAAACAAAAATGATCTACAACAAATATTTGAAATTCAAATAAATGACATAATTAATTTAAAGCTGTGTATTGTTAATATGCTCCCGCAAGATGGGCGATCGAGAGATAAGTCCAATCTTGGATAGTAAGATGTGAAATCGATGCTTGAGAAGCGGCTTGGTAAGGGCATCAGCAAGTTGATCATCACCTTTAATGTGGTTGACGCGTATAGAGCCTTCTTGAACCTTTTCACAAACAAAATGGAAGTGTAATGCTAAATGTTTCATGCGCGAGTGGAAAACCGGGTTTGCCGAGTAGTGTGTAGCACTTAAGTTATCACAGAAAATAGTGGGGGTGGTGGAAGATCGATAACCCAGTTCAGAAACTAGAGATACAACCCATTGTACTTCGGTGGTAGTGGAGGCTACTGCACGAAATTCTGCCTCCGTTGAGGATCGAGCTAAGGTAGGTTGATGTTTTGAGCTCCAAGCGATGGGGTTGGATCCAAGGTAGACGATCTACCCGGTGGTGCTTTGGTAGGTTTGTTTATCACCCGCCCAGTCTGTGTCGGTAAAGGCATGTAGGTGTATAAGGGAGTTTCTGCGTAGGAGGAGACCATGATGAATGCTCCCGTGAAGATAGTGTAGTAATCGTTTAAGAGCAGCCCAGTGAAGATTGGTGGGGCAATGCATGAACTGGGATAGCTTGTTGACTGTGTATGCGACATCCGGGCAAGTAAGAGACAAATATTGGAGGCAACCAACAAGAGATCGGTAATCTTTGGGATTGGGTAGTGGAGTGCCTTCATTTGGTTCAAGATGGTATGACGTAGTCGATGGTGTTGACGCCGGTTTGCAATCACTCATGTTGGCTTTTGTGAGAATGTCAAGGATGTATTTTGCTTGAGAGAGGAAGAGACGATGTGCGTGAGGTAGAACGTCAACGCCAAGGAAGTAGGATAGATTTCCAAGATCTTTTAGAGAGAAACGGTTGGCGAGAGATGTGATGAAGGAGGAAACCATGGAGGAGGAAGGCCCTGTGATGATGATATCATCGACATAGACGAGAATATATATGGGCGATGAGAATGACTTTTGGACAAAAAGAGAAGAATCAGAAATAGTAGGTTTAAATCCGTTAGATATAAGGAAAGATTTCAATTCATTGTACCAAGCAAGAGATGCTTGGCGAAGACCATATATAGCTTTATTTAATTTATAGACATTGGTGGGAAATGAAGGGTCAATGAAGCCGGGAGGTTGAGACATATAAACGTCTTCAGTGAGAGTGCCTTCTAGGAAGGCGTTGTTGATGTATAACTGTCGTAGGCACCAATTTTGAGAGGTAGCGAGAGATAAGATGAGTCGAAGAGATGCCGGTTTAACTACCGGACTGAAGGTTTCAATGTAATCAAGGCCGGGTCGTTGATGAAAACCTTTGGCAACAAGTCTTGCCTTGAGGCGTTCAACAGTGCCATCGGGTTTGAATTTGGTGCGGAAGACCCATTTGCAACCAACTAGGTTTGGTGCGGAGTCAGAAGGAACAAGAGACTAAGTATTGTTGCGGGTTAAGGCATTATGTTCATCTTGCATTGCTTGGCACCATTGAGGTTGTTTAAGAGCTTGAGTAAAGTTTTGAGGTTCGGGAAATGGTTGGACAATGGAATGATATAAAAGGAAATCGTTATTATGATAATGAGAGTTGGGTTTGCGATTAGTTCAAGTGGTTCGGGAAGATAAGAGAGGCGCTGTAGTGGAGTGAAGGGGGTTGTTCGGAGGCGACGGAGGTGATATATGGGGCGGGGAAGTAGGAGGGGTGGGGTTTAGTGGTATTAAATTAATGTGAAGCTAATCTTCAAGATTAAGCAGTGGAGTGGTGTTTTTGTGATTTAGTGAGGCATAGGGAAATGTGTGTTCAATAAAATGAACATGTCTTGAGGTATAGATTTCATTTGTGAGCGGGTCAAGTAGGTGGTAGGCACTTTGAGATGAGGAATAACCAACAAATATACAAGGCTTAGATCGGGGTTCGAGTTTATGGTGGGAGTAAGGACGAAGCCAAGGATAGGCAAGGCAACCGAAGCTCCGAAGCTTGTCGTAGTTGGGTAAGTTATGAAAGAGATGAAGATAGGGTGAGTCGTTTTTAAGTATGGTGGTGGGTAAGCGGTTAATGAGGTAAGTGGCCGTGGTGACCGCAAAGGGCCAAAAAATGAGAGGCATGGTTGCATGAGAAAGAAGGGAGAGTGCGGTTTCAACAATATGGCAGTGTCGACGTTCGGCATAGCCA
Organism: Dittrichia graveolens; assembly: GCA_038502395.1. NCBI lineage: Eukaryota > Viridiplantae > Streptophyta > Magnoliopsida > Asterales > Asteraceae > Dittrichia > Dittrichia graveolens. Next base: position 31,010,483 of record JARJIL010000006.1, read on the forward strand.
TTATGTTCCGGAGTGTGAGGTGGAGAAGTGAGGTGAGTGATACCACACTAAGCAAGATGAGAGGCAAGTTTTATGTACTCACCACCGTTATAGAAAATAATTGTTTGATTTTAGTTTGGAAATAATTTTCAACAAGTTGTTGGAAACGGGTAAAGGTGGTGAGAGAGTCTGATTTGTGTTTAAGTGGATATAACCAAGTGTATTTGGTATAGTGATCAACAAAGATAATCTAATATTTGTAACCATCAAAGGAAGTAATTGGGGAAGACCATACATCGGGAAAAATTAATTGTAAAGGTGCAGTAGATGTAAGAGAAGAAATATGGAAAGGAAGTTTGTGACTTTTATTAATGCAACACGAGTTACAATTATTTTTCATGGAAGTAATACTAGGAACTAAAGAAGATAAATATTGTTGGACTTGAAAGTGTGGGTGGCCAAGTCGATGATGCCATGAGATGCACTTAGGGAGAGCATGAAAAGCATGAGGCTGAGTGATGGAGCGGAGAAGATATACACCATGACTAGCTGTCCCGCGGAGTAGAATCTGTTTGGTGGGAAAATCCTTGATAAAAAAAGTATGAGAGAAAAATTCAATTAGTATGTTGTTATCTATACATAATCGAGAAATGGATATGATGTTTTGGAAATAGAAGGAACACACAGAACATTAGTAAGAGTTAAAGAGAGATTTGAAAATTTGAGAATTAAAGAACCAACTTGAGTAATTGTTAGGGACGAACCATCACCAATAACGAGTTCATCAATGCCATTATAGGGTGCGTGTAGAGCCAATGCATTGAGATCATTTGTGATGTGGTGAGAGGCTCCACTATCAAACAACCAGTTGCTGTTTTGGTCTGTAGATGTGGTGTTCATGGCATTGGCTTGAGGTTTGAGTGGTCACGGGTTTGGGCAGAGATGGTAGAATGACATGTGGGTGTTTAGTTTTAAAGGCATAGCAGGAGGTGAGGGAATGTCCTTTTGTGAAACAAAATTGACATTTGCCAAGGAAAGGACGAGGTGTCCCAGTAGAGTTAGGTGTAGGGAGTAAGCCAGGGGAAGAGGGAGGGGGTGTGGGTTCCAAGGTTTGTTGGGAGGTCGTCGATTTGCAGCAAATGTAGTTGCCGGCTGATGCAAGTTTGTAGCAGTAGGTGCTTGTTGGATCAGAGAAAGCTCATGGTTAATTAGTTTCTCATGAAGTTCATGGAAGGAAATAGGTGTGTCTCTAGCATGGATGGCATCGATGATGGTTTTGTAGGCGGTGGCGTCAAGACCATTGAGAACGGCATCCGTAATATCCTCAACATCCAGTTCTTGCCTAGAATGTTAAGTTCATCAACAATGGTTTTCACTGATTGCATGTATTCAGTGATGGATTGGTTGGAAGTTTTGGTGGACTGTTTCAAACGGTGTTGGAGTTGCTTAATATGACCACGGGATGGAATGGCATAGGTGTTCGATAAAATCGTCCAGGCCTCTAAAGAGGAAGAGGCGTTGGTGATCAGTGGTACAATCGACGGGGAAAGAGTACCAACAAGAGCACCGAAGAGGAGTCTATCTTGGCGAAACCATGCTGGAAAAGATTCATCAGGGATGGAAACTCCATCGATGACAGTGGGTTCAGGTGATGGATTAGTACCATCAATATATTTGTAGAGGTCAAGACCATGGAGAAGGGCTTCAATCTGGGTTTTCCAACTTAAGTAGTTTGTGGAAGATAGTTTGAGAGAGGGTGGAAAGGTAACAAGTGTCAACGATGGACTGTTTAGGGGGAGGGTAGGAATGAGTGTAGAAGAAGAACTTGATTGTGTCATGGTGGTCTGCAATTAGGAAGAAGGTAACCTGGCTGATACCATATAAGTAAGATACCAGAAACTTGACTTTGCATTGAATGAAGAAGAAGGTTCATATACACTTTGAGATCCTGGGAAATAGGATCGGATACAACAAACAGCAAGATAAATAACAAACAAAAATGATCTACTACAAATATTTGAAATTCAAATAAATGACATAATTAATTTAAAGTTGTGTATCGTTAATACATCCAACTTAAAATGGCATCTCGGCTAATAAACATAATGTCCCCTTCAACTGTTACATCTTGATTGGGAGATTCAATTATTTCTCATTTAAAAAACCACAACATCTAGTATAAAAACCATTGCATCTAATATAAAAAATATCGCATCTTGTCTAAAAATACTGCATCTTGATCATTCAACCCCTTGTATGTATGTAATTGTAATAATATATATGTGTGTGTGTGTTGCATGGATGAATTCCTTCACATGGAAGAATTAATCAAACAAATTCAAGAATGCTCCACGTCGTGGAGATGTTAAGCTTGGCGTGGGATCTTGTAAATTTTCGAAGGCTCGTGTCGTGGGGTAGGAGTGCACAACGTGGAGAAAAGTTTAGGCCGTTTGCATGCTACGAACATTCGCATATGATCCTTCGTCTATAACATATATATATATATATATATATATATATATATATATATATATAAAGGTCATTGAAAGAATTAACAATGACATATAGCCTCCTTGAAGCTTAATTTGTTTCACTAGATGAGTAAGCACACTAAACTTAACCACCGCCACTACGTTAGAACGTATGTTCTGTAACAATATATGATGGTCTTTTAATTTCGCCGAAGACAACCTAAGCCATAACACTTGAATTAATGAATGATAAATTAATATTTTCTTAGACTACTATTCTATGTATGATTTTGTCATTCGATTATGAGAATGAATTATCCAACCCTTCAATCATTTTCTATTTTTTTTAAAGAATTAAATGTAAAGTGATGAGTAGATAAAAAGAAGAGAGAGAAAAGAATTAAATGTAAAGTGATGAGAAGATAAAAAGAAGAGAGTAAAATAGAGGGAGAGAGCGTGAGCCGGCATGGGTGAAGTGTATGTAGGCACTTGCCCTTTACAATTTTACATTGCAATGTAATATTTTTTACCAATTAATAGTATTTAGGTAATTGTCCTCTTAAAATATATAAATAAAATCTAATATATTCATAAAAAATTCCCTAATTGAGTTTTGATTTGTGTATGTACGTGCGAATTCTATTCTTGAAATCTTGAATCCTTATTTTTTATTGTTGGTTTTTGTGTTTAAATAAGGGTTCTTGTGTTCTTGAATTCGATAGTTTGCTATTGTGTTAGAATTTAAGTTAGTTAATTAGTTGAGCATTGTAAACATGTTGTGTTATTGATCTCAATCCACTTAATTCTAGTTGCTTAGAGCTTTATTTTTAAATTTAAATCTAGTTAGCCATCTATTAAATTTCCTTTCTCTTTTCATATAATTTAATTACATAAGGAATTAATTACTTATAGAAAATTGCCTTTAATTTAACAAAAATACTATAGAAAAATTCCATATACTTTTATTCATGCCTATTTTCTAAGTTTATACATTGGTTAATAACAATTCGAATTGGATTCAGTTTGAGATTGCATTTGGTATTTATTTTGGCATGACTCATTGATCAAAGAAAAGTGAAACCATAAAACTTGAAAAATTGACAACCAAATCCAATAACACGTACTTTGTTGGAAAAAAACGTAATCAAAATGTATACCATTAATAAGAGCGTACAAAGAATGACATATGAAGTTCACAATTTTGAATGCAAAACTCTGTTTCAACGTATTAAACCAACACAACTGCTGCTGCGCTTGCCAAACCTGTTGTCCTGATGTTTATGAGCCAAACCCAGCCTCAACACATCATGCACCTCAAGCACTTGTGTTCTTCTCATTTTCTTCATGTTTTGTGCTTCGTTGTAACCTTGTTGCAGCTTTCTCTTTGTTGCTTCAAGTTTCTTTTCAAAAATTCTCTTGTCTAAATTATTTGGTCTCACAGCCGTTAACTCTTCTTTCTTGATCTCGTGAGGGAAAGTCTTTTTCTCCGGCAAAACCATGATTTGGCTCTTCAATCGTTTTTGAGGCTGTAACTTTGGTTGTTGCTGTTTGGTCGTTGTTATTTTGTTTCATTCACCACCTTCATTGGGTCCGTTAAGTTGCTTCTTTGTCGGTTGTTTCATGTTTGATTCACCACCTTCTTCTTCTTGTTGATGAAGAGACTGCATCTTATCTGTAGCAATTATCCACTCATCCACAGTAAGTCTCCATGCTTTGATGAGCATTCTTGAAATCTTCTTAATATCTTTGGAGGCATGCTTCTGAAGATCACTAACAGATTTTCCGATCCCCGTTGCTTCCAAAATTTTCATAGATACCGCCATGCATTGAAGCTTCGTTAACGACCCATGCACTACAGACTCGTCTCCACTCTTAACGAGAATCATTTTGATCCTCAAGACTTCAGAAATTATTCTTGTTTCGTCTTCTGTTGCAGGAATCTTATCAAGAATGCCTTTGATCCTCAAAAACTCAGAACCCATTTTCGAAATCTGATCACGATCACCCACAAATCAACAACTTTGAACTGCCCGTCGACTGAAGTTAACAATTATGGGAGAACTGCAAGGGAAATTAAGGGAAATATTTGTTTGATGATGTGAGAGTCGGTGAGTCTGTGTGGAGATTCAAGATTCATATGTATAAAACAAAATAAGTTGAAGATTCATTATAAAGATTTGTTACCATAAATTGAGTCCTGAATCTTCGGATTGATATCTCTCAATATCTCTCTCACTCACACACACAATTCACATCGCTAAAATTTTGGTTTTCATTCAATTTTTTTAAAAAAAATAATGATGATACATTTAAACCGTGTTAAGATTATTAAATTTTTTAAATTTTTTTTTAAAATTTACGATGGAGAAGACCGTGTTAATTGATTATTTTTAAGTCGCATGACAAATATCCATTTCAAGTTGATTTTTATTGGAGCAAACTATGTCTCAAATTATGTATCTTTTAAAGATTTGATTATATATTTTCTTTAAAAAAAACTAGCTTTTTAATGACAATAGCAATAAAAATCACAAGTTTTAAAGTTCTAATTATTCGGAACGTAAACTAGCTTTTTAATCCGGTTAAATTATATTATATTGGAAATACATATTCTTTTTACTTAATCTACGGTTTGAGTTTCACTAGAGAAATTATGGGTATTAGTAAGGACTTTGTTACTAAAACTGAGATAGCTAAAAGTTTAAATGAGAACTGTTTTTCGTACGAGAATTACAAGAACTAATTTTAGTCGTCCAATTTCTCCTCCTTCAATTGGATTGTCCACCCATTAATTTCTTACATGCACTGTGCCACACTCAATCCCCCCACGCTCTTCATCCATGAATTTCATTATCCAAAATAAATGGCCAAGATTAGTTTTTGCAATTCTCGTACAAAAAACAATTCTCATTTGAACCCTCCCCTACTGAGATATATGTCACTCATATTAGTGTTGATGCTATTAACGTCATTGTTATTCTCAAATATTGCTCCTAATGATGTCGCCGCTAATAACATCGCCCGTATTAACCTTGTAGCATCTAAGAATGTCACCTTTAATAATGTCGTCGTTGTTTCTCTATGTTGTCCAATTGATTCTGAGCATCTTTTCCTTTGATAACATCTCAATTTTCTTTATCTTTTTTCTATTTTCTTTATTTTCCTGTTCTTAATCATTTACTTTATTATTTTAAAATAAAATTTGAGAACAATTAAATAAGAACAATGTTTCTACTTATAAAATAGGGTAAATTGAAAATACTGAGTGTAAATTAGTAATTTAAATTATTAATTATAGGTTATTCGAGTTTATAATTAAGGTCTACTTATACACATTTTTTAATAATTGCATTAAAATATTTATTACATGATAGATTGATAGAATAGGTTTGGTTATGAAAATATTTTTTAATAAATAAGTTAATTAGACTTGATATTTTTTAATAATGGAAAGTTAGTTATTAAAATAGAATATAAGAATCTTATTAACTATTTAATAGTTATTTCATTTAACTTTTCATTTAGTTTATATGAGTGATAATTTATTAATTTTAAAATACTTAAAGTTTAAAAACTTAAGTAAAAGGCTTAAATGCTTTATAATATAGTATAGATATGTCAAATAGTGCAAAATTTGGAATGTTTGGAATATCAGTTTCGCGACACTACAGATAGTGCAAACTTTGTAAAATGTAACTGAAGACGATGATGGTATGGATGAAGAAGACTCGGACGATGATGGGTATTAACTATATATTGTAATTTAATAATGTCGTCATTGTTTCTCTATGTTGCCCATATTAAGTCACTGTTGTGTATTGTTTTTTTTTTCATCTTTTAAATCCAGTTAACGTATTAATATTAATGCGTCGATAATATTATTACTAGCATGGTGCCTACATAATGCGGCGGTATCAAAAAAAATTTACTCAATAACGTGTCCGTTTTCGATATTAAGGTGACAACGAATAATTTCCTTTTGATAACATCTCTATTTTCTTTTGTAACGCCCGAATTTCAAAATACGAGTAAAACTCTAAATAAAAGTATTTTGGAACTAAAACAGTAGTTTAAACAAACGAGCGGAAGCAACATAAGTAGTTTTGAACCCTCATGTTCATACAAAAGAGTAGTGTTAACATATTTACATCGGAAAATAGTTTTCTCAAAACACAACCGGGCGTTAAGTTTATAAAATATAGTTTTTCCAACAGTCAACCAACAACCGTCAAACTAGGGCCTTGCCTTTGGAATCATTACGCCCTGCAAAACAACAGTAAGCAGTGATAAGCTACGAGAGCTTAGTGAGAAAACTAAAATTTAAATCATATAAGCATGCACATACACATATGCAAATGTTGTAACAGTTCTTATGGATACAGTACTGCACCATCTTAGCATGCTACCCTCTCCATGATCCTCTGATCACTAATATATATTGCAATGCAACACACATATCACATATATAAATCAGAGTTGAACAAGCTGATACATAGAAGAAGGATCCCAGTTGGTAGTTGAACAAGCTTTTGCAGCCTTTTTCATGTCTTCATCAAAGGAACTACCATCATTGTTGTTGGCCATCAAGCATAGCTGAGCAGAGATCACCTCATCTTCATCTGAGGAGAGATCTTCTTCTGCCCAATCTTCTTCTTCAGCAACAAGAACTTGGACCTGGGCTTTCTTCTTCTTCTTCTTCTTCTTGTCAAGGACAACAACAAGGAGTTTCTTATACTTGGCTTCATAATCAATTTTTCCCTCCTGCTTTTGCACAGATGAAAAACCAGTGTTATATTTGGACTTAGGCTATGTGGCCAATCTTGCCACACTTATAACACTCTGCTGTAGAGGCATCAAATGTGGATTTGGGCTTGACAAACTTTGATGACCTCTTGCTGAACCTCTTGACACTCTTTCCCTTCTTGAAAGGTCTGAACTTCTTAACCAACATTGCTACACCTTCAACCAACTCCTCCAGGTTACGTTCCTCACAATCATTCTCCTCATCACTTTCTCCAGCACTTTCCTCTTCATCTCCTTCTTCATCAGAACCAGAATCAATAGCTACAAAGCTTCTCATCTTTGTATCTCTTGATACAAGGGCAGTTGGTGCAACTTTCTCGACCTCCTTCATCTCCTTGGATGAGAATTTCCTTTGTTTGACTGATTGCTCATGGTTTAGTAAGTTACCATAGAGAGAAACCAGAGACATTCCCTTAATTTTCTCACTATGTCTTAGAATAGTGACAAAGTGATCCCATGTTTCAGGGAGGGAGTCTAGAAACTTGTTCACCAAAACAAAGTTGCTCTTGGTTATGTATGCCCTTTTCAAGTCATTAACTAGGCAGTTGAACCTAGTGTATGTTTGTGTAAGACTCTCACCTTTCTGAGCAAAGAAGAATTCATACTCTCTGTTGAGGAGGAGCTTCTTGTTCTCCTTCACCTCTTCAGTCCCTTCATATGCAACTGTGAGTGTATCTAACATCTCTTTAGCAGAAGAACAGTTAAGCACTTGATGATAGATTTCATTAGGTAGTGCATAGACAAGAGCTGATCTAGCCTTAACATCTAGGCTAACCAACCTCTTATCTTCATCTGTCCACAGATGCATGGGTTTGGTTATGATTCTTTCTGTTGTAGAGGTTTGACCTTCAGATTCTGATGGAATGGATAACACTGATGTTGGAACATAAGGACCATCAGTGACTATTTCTAGCATTTGGATATCAAGGGCGGATAAGAAAAGATGTGCTCTACTTTTCCACATGGAGAAATTTTCTGCATCAAACATGGGACATCTTGTTAAAGACCCAGTGTTTGAGATATTCATGTTGTTTGCTGATGAGGCCATATTGAGAGGGGTAGAAACAGTTGTAGAGTAAGTAAAACAAATCTAGATATTGATTATCTAACCTGCTCTGATACCAGTTATTAGTCCCAGATTGAGTACACAACAACAAATGTTTGTAGAAGGGGGGGTTGAATAGAAACTTTAGCTTTTAAAAATAAAAACACACTGATATACTTTTATATAATTCTTATTGATATTGAATCAAGAATTACATGTACTAGAAGCGGAAATTCTAAGTACAATAAAAGGTGGCAATCTATTTGTCTAACACATAGACAAGCTAACTCTAAAACAACTACTGTATATAGAGTGTTCAACACATGAACAAGTTTGATTCTACACAATGCTTAAACTCTACGAATTTCTCAACTGATGAGATTTTCTTTCTGTGGAGTAGAGACTTCACTGTGTTGTATGTTTGCATGTCCACCATGCATGAGTATATATAGAAGTCTTTGGTGAATCCGGTTGCATGAAGGTAAAAGACAAAGAGGATGTGGAAATATAATATTTTAATTGTAAAGGTAGTGGGTGAAAAGTAAAGTTACTTTAATCAAATGTTTTGATAAAAGTAATTGTACTTTTCTGCAAAAGTGCAACCCATACACAATATAAAATATTAAAACCCACATCTACTGTCGTGTAGAAGTATCTTTCTCTTTCCATGCTTGTACTTTAATCAACACCATGCTTCTGTTTGATTTGACTTTACCAAGTATGGGATTGCCAGCCATACTTAGTTGTTTGAACAAATCTTCAAGATCTTCGTCTGTTTGAGGTATCATTATCCTTTTCCAGAGGATAAGATCAAACCTTTTTGTCTCATACTTGATCCAAAAATTGCATTTTTACTTTTACAAACAAAGATCTAAGGCATAATAGAACAACATATGTTCTACCTTTTACATATGACTTACAATCTGAAAAGATAGAGTAGATTTGACATTTTTCACAACTCAGCTAATAGATTGTACTAGGAACTCTGATATTCACTACTCAGTTGACAAAATATATCAGTTGATCACTTTTTGATAGGGCTCAGTTGATACATATTGCTCAGCTGATCATATAGATGCTCAGCTGATCAATGGTAAGCTTAGGAGGACATAAGCTCATGTATTTGTATGATCAGTTGATCAAGAATGCTCAGCTGATCATTCAAATACATAAGTTTATGAGGGGAGATGACTTGTGTAAAGGAAGACTTACTAATCTGATGCTCTGGGCCTCAACTGATCCATTTGTTCACTCAGCTGATGGAGTAGGCACTCAGCTGATCAATTTCTTCACTCAGCTGATCAATTTGTTCACTTCAGCTGATGGAGTATTTTCCTCAGGTGATCAACTTTTTTACTCAGCTGATGACTTATTTTCCTCAGTTGATGGTCTTCTTTACTTGTTTTTGTTAGGAAAAATAGGCTTATAAATAAATCATTTTTTGTTGACACAAAAATATACAACTTGTTTATATAATTGTATGTATTAACATTAACATATGTGCACATATACATATTTATATATATATATATATATATATATTCAATCAAATATATTCTCATCCATAATCTACAAAATAAGCTTCATCAAATGGCCAAGCTTCAATCGTCAAGATCCGAGTTCAAGTAGAAGTCGATGTTGAAGTCTCCTACAAATAAACATTCAAAGTCTATGAGCTTACAAAATAAATAATCAAATGAGTTTAAGTTTTTATAAAATAACTTTTATAAAAACCTTTATAAAAATTGAGACAATTTTTATAAAAATCACAAGCTTGGAAGTCAAAGCAAAAATTCCCATTTTGGCAAATACTAAACACAATCTTCTATTGAAATAAGCCAAAACCATATTTAGCAAAAGGAATCTCCCAAAGAGGTAAACTTCCAACATGCTTTGTGCATTTGGTTTCCAAACTACCATTTTTATGATTAAATTCAAACGTAAGAAGTAAGGCACTTACCCAACTTTTCTAAAGCTTCTTTTCAGTGCATTTTTATAGTAAAAATGGGTTGTGTGTGGTTTTGGTAAAAGCCCAACGTCTATATGCACAAGGCTCAAAAATCTCCAGCAGTGCGACGGTCGATTCCACGGTCGACCGTGGATCGTCTGGACACTTTTTGAGCATCAAACTTTTTCCTTATTTAAAGCAACTCAAGTCTTGTGTTTTACTCACCTCTTGCAATCTGAAAAAACACAGAATACATAAAAATCTTGTGAGCTCATATTCCTTGATAATTCAATCTTTCAAGATCAAGAATCAAGCAATAGTGAAAGCCTTCACGTTCATATACTTCATTACATTCATATACATTTGTGATAGTGTGAGGATAATCTCTAGCCTATAGAATTAGAGAGAAGTGAGGATCAACTCTATCCTTTCCAATTAGAGTGAAGTGAGGTTTATCTTAACCTTGTTTGCAAAAGTGAAGTGTAATTCTTGTAAGCTAAAGAGAGAAGTTGTAAAAGGTTTATCTCTACCTTCAAAGAGAGAAGTTAGTGGAGCAACTCTTGGTGGGTGAGGCCAAGGAGTGGATGTAGAGCAAGGTTGTTAACCCTTGCTTGAACCACTATAAATCATTGTGTCCAAACTACTTCATTGGTGATATCTTTCTTCCTTAAACTCTTTAATTACTTGCAAATATTGTTAAAAACTTCAAAAAGTGGGCATATAACCTATTCACCCCCCTCTAGGTTCTAACAATTGGTATCAGAGCAAGTTGCTCTAGATAATTTTTGAAAAGTTGTTTAAATCTTCTAAAAATATTTTTTCAAAAATTTTTGAGTTGATAAAATGGGACAAAATTATGTAGAGGGGAATTCTATGGTTAGACCTCCACTTCTTGAAGAAGAAGGGTTTTGTTATTGGAAACAAAGATTCATGACTTATGTCAAAGCCAAAGATGTTGATCTTTGGGAAATTATTGAAGAAGGGGATTATGTACCAAAAACCTTTGATTCCAAACAAGATGCCTTTGTTCCACCTCCTAAAGAAAAATGGGATCAAGAGGATAAGAAAATGGTTTCTAAAAATTTTGAAGCAAAACTCTTTCTTTACAATGCTTTGCCTAGAAAAGAGATTGAAAGAGTATTTATGTGTGAAAGTGCAAATGCTATTTGGAAATCTCTTGTCACCACACATCAAGGAAATGCCCAAGTTCTAGATAACAAAATTGAATTACTTGTGCAACAATATGAACAATTTCAAATACTAGATGATATGAAAATTGATGAGGCTTTTGCAAACTTTAATACTATTGTTACTAGTCTCAAGTCACTTGGGACTACTTACTCTAACAAAAAAATTGTAAGAAAGTTTCTTAGGGCTCTTTCACCAAAATGGAGGGCAAAGGTGACGGCTATTGAGGAGTCAAAAGATTTGAACATACTTCAAATGGATGAGCTAATAGGAAATCTCAAGGTGTATGAAGTGATCATGCAAAAGGATGATGAGATTGCTAAGCTAAAGAAAGAGAAGAGCAAGTCCATTGCACTTAAAGCCAAACATGTCAAAGATTCCTCTAGTGATGAAGGAGATGAAACAAATAGTGATGAGGATGAAGAGTATGCCATGATGGTGAGGAATTTTAAAAAGTTCTTCAAAAGAAAAGGCAAGCATGTGAAAGCTCCATTTGATCTTAAGAAGTACAAGCAAGCCATGGATGCCAAGAAAGAAAAGAAATCATCTAGAGAATGCTATGGATGTGGAGACTCTTCACATCTCATAAGTGATTGTCCAAAGGTAGCTTCAAAGAAAAAGGAAAATCACAAAGCCTTCCTAGGAGGTGCATGGAGTGATAGTGGTGATGAAAACCAAGAAGAAACAAAAGAAGAAAAATGTCTCATGGCCTTTGAGACAAGTGAGGTACACTCCGATTCTAGCTACTATAGTGACAATAATGGCCATCAATATGATCAATTATGTGATTTTAACTCAAAAATACTTACTAAAAATGAGGAGTTAAAAAATGAGAATAAAAGTTTGAAAAAGGAAAATATCAAGTTGAAAAATGAAAATGATGACTTAGTTATAAAGATAAAAGATCTATAAAACAAAATTGCATCTCATACACATACAAGCATAAAAGATTTGGAGAGTAAGTTAAAAACAAACTTGGATACAACCACACTGTCAAAATTTGAGAATAGTTCAACAAAGTTAGATGAAATGTTGAAGATTCAAAAATCATCAAAAGATAAGGGTGGCATTGGATTCTCTGGGCACTCAAAAAACATGCCAATAAGTCACTTGAAAACCATCCAATTTGTGAAAGAAAAAGGGAAAGAAAAAATCCAGGACCTCCACGGTCGATCCACAGTCGATACCGTGCATCGACCGTCGGGTCACTGGAATTTTCAAAAGAACAAAAATGTAAACATTGTCTCTAGCTCTTCCACTTGTATGCCCAAGGTTGCAAGTAATGAGTTAATGAGAAAGTTTTATACTCCAACTACAAAGCATGGACTTGGATTCAAGAAACCCAAATCAAATGTGACTCAAAAACCAAAATACTCTCAATCCATAAACCCTAAGAACACATGGTATCATAAAAATTTTAGAATCACACAAAGATGGATTAGAATAGGAGTTTTTGATGCTAACCATCCAGGACCCATGAAACATTGGGTACCAAAAGCTTGAATGAAAACTTCACATGTGTAAGGTTGCAGTAAAAGTGAGAATATGTCTCATGAATGGATTCTTGATAGTGGTTGTTCAAAACACATGACCGGTAATAGAGAACTCTTCACCTCATACAAGGAGTATGATGGAGGACAAGTTGTGTTTGGAAGCAATCTAAGAGGAAAGGTGATTGGTAAAGGTAACATTCTTCATGACAATATCAAATTCTTGAATGTTGAGCATGTTAGTGGTTTAGCTTACAATTTAATAAGTATTGGTCAACTATGTGATAAAGATCTAAATGTTAAATTCACCAAACATGAAAGCTTAATATGCAAAGATGATAAAGTTTTAGTAAAAGGTGTTAGGAGAAATGGACTATATACATGTAGACTTGGTGATAATCCAAACACACAAGTATGTCTTGCATCTATAATTGATAATTCAACATTATGGCATAGAAGACTAGGTCATGCCAACATAAGACTATTACAAACGTTGACTAGAAATGAGCTTGTTAGAGACTTACCAAATATTAAATTCGATAATCATTTTTGTGATGCATGTAAAATAGGAAAACAAGTGCATTCATCTCATAAATCTAAAAATGCTATAACTACAAAGAGATGTCTTGAACTATTGCATATGGATCTTTTTGGCCCTTCATCAATTCAAAGTTATGGGGGAAACTTCTACACACTAGTTGTTGTAGATGACTTTTCTAGATATACATGGACACTATTTTTGAAAAACAAAAATGAAGCTTTTGACAAATTTAAAACTCTTGGCAAGAAAATTCAAAACCAATTTAGTTGTACGATCATTTCAATTCGTACCGACCATGGAAAAGAATTTGACAATGAAGCGCAATTTGGAGCATTTTGTGAAAAACATGGAGTTTCTCATAACTTTTCGGCTCCTCGCACTCCCCAATCAAATGGGGTTGTTGAAAGGAAAAATAGGACTTTACAAGAAATGAGTAGGACAATGCTAAATGAACAATCCATTCCACAAAAGTTTTAGTGTGATGCGGTCTCAACGGCTACATACATCCTAAATAGAGTCTTGATTAGACCAATGCTAAATAAAAGACCCTATGAAATCATCAAAGGTAGAAAACCATCCTTAGGACATCTTAAGGTATTTGGTAGTAAATGCTATATCCTTAATACCAAAGACTACTTGACAAACTTTGATCCTAAAGCATATGAGGGTGTCTTCTTAGGATACTCCTTGAACAGTAAAGCCTATAGAGTATTAAACAAATCCACTATGGTTGTGGAGGAATCCCTTAATGTCACATTTGATGAATCTCCACTTCCTCCTAAGACTCAACCCTTAGTAGATGATGACAAATTAGAAGAAGAAGCCATAGAACAACAACTCTCAAAATTAGACATAAATCATCATAGTGTTCAAAACCCAATAATAGATAACAAAACCACAAGTAATGAAAATGAAATTAAAGAAAATAGGAACCATCCAATAACTCAAGTCATAGGAAACTTGAATCAAAGACTCACTAGATCCCAAGCCCAAAACCTTAATACTTTCTTTGCCTTTGTGTCACACATAGAACCCAAAAATATTAAAGAGGCAATTAAAGATGAAAATTGGGTAATGGCAATGCAAGAAGAGTTAAATCAATTCACTAGAAGCCAAGTTTGGGACTTAGTACCTTTACCTAGTGGTCACACAATAATTGGAACTAAATGGGTTTTTAGAAACAAAGTTGATGAAAATGGAAATATCACTAGAAACAAAGCTAGACTAGTAGGCCAAGGAAATAACCAACAAGAAGGGATAGATTATGATGAAACCTTTGCTCCGGTTGCTAGATTAGAATCCATAAGGATTCTACTTGCTTATGCTTGTGCTCAAAATTTTAAACTATATCAAATGGATGTCAAAAGTGCTTTTTTAAACGGGTTTATAAATGAAGAAGTTTATGTATGTCAACCTCCCGGTTTTGAAGACCCCATTCATCCATCTTATGTATATAAACTTAGAAAAGCATTGTATGGCCTTAAACAAGCTCCTAGAGCTTGGTATGATAGATTAAAATCATTCTTGTTGAAAAATGAATATAATATGGGTAAAGTTGATAATACATTGTTCACAAAGAAAAGAAAAGATGACATCTTGCTTGTACCAATTTATGTGGATGATATCATATTTGGATCAACATGCCAAGACTTGTGTGATGAATTTTCAAAACTCATGCATAATGAATTTGAAATGAGTATGATGGGTGAATTGAATTACTTTCTTGGACTTCAAATAAAACAATACGAAGATGGTACATTCATAAATCAATCGAAGTATATTAAAGACATGCTTAAGAAATTCGATCTTGAAAATGTGAAACCAATGAGTACACCTATGGCTACAAACACACACTTGACACTAGATGAAGAGGGTGAAAGATTTGATAGTACAAGATATCGTGGTATGATCGGGAGCTTGCTTTATCTAACGGCAAGTCGTCCCAATATTATGTATAGTGTATGTGTGTGTGCTCGTTTTTAGGAAAATCCAAAGAAATCACACTATGAGGCCGTCAAACGAATATTCCGATACATTAAAGGAACAATCAACTTGGGATTGTGGTATCCAAAGTGGAGCGGCTTAGATATAATGTGCTATGCGGATTCGGATCTCGGTGGATACTACTTGGATAGAAAAAGTACAAGTGGAGTATGTGCCTTTATTGGATTGGCACTTACCTCATGGTTCTCGAAAAAGCAAACATCCGTTGCCTTGTCAACAACCGAAGCCGAATATGTAGCCGCCGGAAGAGCATGCGCTCAGGTCTTATGGATGCAACAATCTTTATTGGACTATGAGGTACATCTATCCGAAATTCCTATTATGTGTGACAATAAAAGTGCTATTGATCTAAGTAAAAATCCCGTATTGCATTCTAGAACTAAACACATCGAAATTAGACATCACTTTCTACGTGATAATGTGCAAAAAGGCAATATTAGCTTAGAAAAAGTTACGTCATGTGAAAATATTGCTGACATATTCACTAAACCACTAAAAAGGAAGTATTTGACACATTAAGACTTGGTTTGGAAATGATGGAACATGTACCTTAAGAGATAAACACCTAAAAGCTGAAAAACAACAAAAAAATGCTATCCAGTGGCTCCATGGTCGAACCACGGTCGATACCATGTATCGACCGTCGGGGCACTGCCAAAAGTTTGAGAAACACGCGGTCGATACCACGGTCGACCGTGTATCGACCGTCGGGGCAGTACCAAAAGTTTGAGAAACACGCGGTCGATACCACGGTCGACCGCGTATCGACCGTTATACACCTGACGAATTTTAACCCTACCTTCCCTTTTTCTCTCTCTTCCCTCCCACTTTCATCCTCCCTCATCTTCCTCATCAAACCCTAGCCGCCATTTTACCATTTTACTCTCTAAAAAGCTTAAAAAATCATTACAAGTAAAAATATTTCACTTACGGTCGAAGGCACGGTTCTGCTCACGGTCGATCTACGGTTGAACACGATTTCTTCCTTCCTTCACGGACGATCCACGGTTTTCTCTCTCTCAAAGGTATAATTTTTTTTCTTTCTTCTTCATCTACTTAGGATTCTATTTTTTTGCACCAATGAATCATGTGTATCTCAAGATTTTTGTTATTTTTTCATGATTGGGCTTGATTTTGGGAAGATTATTTAGTAGTTTTTGTTATAAATGGCTTAAGGATGATAAAGTAGGCTTTGTTTGGGTTTGGTTTAACTTTTGTAGTAATTTTCTTATACATAGGTTTGTTAGATCTCAGATGTAATAAGATGTATATTAAATAAAATCTGAGTTTTCAAAAAGGACAAACAAAAAATTTTTAAAATCGTCCGGCGGTCGATATCACGGTCGACCGTCACTCGACCGTAGCTATTGTACAAAAATCCAGTCCAACCACGGTCGATCCACGGTCGATACCGTGCATCGACCGTCAGCAATCTGGAAATTTTTGAACTTTTCATTTTTTAGTAATTCAACTATTAATGCTCAAATTCACTTTATTCATGCTTCATATACTCCAACAAACACTTGTCATCGCATGATTCATCAAAATTTTCAAAATCTTCTCACACTTAGGACACAACCACATCGTCTGGACATATTCTCATAGAGTTTGCTATATTTTTTTTAAGCACACTTTCAAATATGTCTCATATATATTGAAATCTCATATATCTAGTTATAAATTTCCAAAACCAAACTCTTTTTCGTGTCATGACTAGATAAATTGAACATGCCGTCCACATTAGGCACACACTAGTACTAATACTATATATTTGTACTTAATCATATAATCATTGTCTCTATAGATAATCATGCCAAGTGTTCGCACATCGGCTTCAAGAAAACTCGAAAACCCTACCCCTCGTCAATCCGCCAATGCTCTAAATAAACGGGCCATAAATGAGGGTCGTGTAGTTGCGGTCACTCTTGTCCAACTAGGTAGGATTCTACACATCCCATCCTCCGGCCTCAAATACTATCATACCGGTCATAGCCTCATAAACCTTCCACCCGCCTTCTCCATTCCTGAAATCATTGGGTCAATTTGCAAACCAAATGTTCCCCACACCACAACCAATCTTTTCGGACGAGATCTTCTTCCCGAATATGCCGTTTGGAACAAAATCATTGATTCCAATATCTTTCCCAAATCTAGGAATCATTCTGAAATAAGTGCTATTCAAGCTGTTCTTCTTCATGCTCTTAAAACGGGGACCGAGATCAACCTCACGCACATTTTTGCTAAACGCATGAGTAGTCTCGTGACAAGTCGTAGGGATCTTCCCTATGACCGTCTTCTATCTCTTCTTTTTACGAATCTACCGGATGTTTCTCGCATTGTCTCAACTCCGGGATCCTCCATGCCCATCGACCTTGCGACACTTCGCAATATGTCTTCCCATAAAGGGACGAAACGGGCACACTCTTCCTCTTCCGGAGATACGGAAGCCGAGATTGAAAAATTCACCTTTGGTGAAGAGGAGGAAGGTGATGCGGAGAGTTCAATTCCTCCGAATTTCGGCATGGTTGAAGGCACTACCGATGAACGAATTGCGTACTAAATCGCAATGTGGATGCTTTACGAAATGAAACTCGCTCTCTCCGTAAAGAAATGAAAGGGGTAAAGGGCATGTTGAGATCAATTATGAATGCTCTTAAATGTAATTCCGGAACTGATGGAGGTGATCCGTCTCAATCATGATGGGATGTTTTATGATTACCACATTTGTCTTTCCATCAATTTATTTCTATGTATTCACACAATATGATATTTATGTTGGTCATGTGCTACAATATATTATGCTATGATGTACATTTTGTGGTTTGATATGCATGCTTTCCATATAACATGTATTGTGATTAATATTGGCTATGCTCACATCACTCGTGCAAGTCCTTGGTAGAATTTTGTATGTACTCTAGCTCATCCAAATCAAGATATGGAGATCTATGTTCAAGGGGGAGCTTCTGCCAAGGGGGAGTCTCCTTTTTGTTAAGACAAAAAAGGGGGAGAAGATAGAAGAATATATAGAAGATAGTAGAATATATACATATATGTGTATATATGCACATGTTAACATGTTAAAGTTACATATACAATTTTTATACAAGTTATAAATTTTTGTCTTCAACAAAAAGGGGGAGATTGTTGGGAAAAATAGGCTTATAAATAAATCCTCTTTTGTTGACACAAAAATATACAACTTGTTTATATAATTGTATGTATTAACATTAACATATGTGCACATATACATATATATATATATTCAATCAAATATATTCTCATCCATAATCTACAAAATAAGCTTCATCAAATGGCCAAGCTTCAATCGTCAAGATCCGAGTTCAAGTAGAAGTCGATGTTGAAGTCTCCTACAAATAAACATTCAAAGTCTATGAGCTTACAAAATAAATAATCAAATGAGTTTAAGTTTTTATAAAATAACTTTTATAAAAACCTTTATAAACATTGAGACAATTTTTATAAAAATCACAAGCTTGGAAGTCAAAGCAAAAATTCCCATTTTGGCAAATACTAAACACAATCTTCTATTGAAATAAGCCAAAACCATATTTAGCAAAAGGAATCTCCCAAAGAGGTAAACTTCCAACATGCTTTGTGCATTTGGTTTCCAAACTACCATTTTCATGATTAAATTCAAACTTAAGAAGTAAGCCACTTACCCAACTTTTCTAAAGCTTCTTTCCAGTGCATTTTTATAGTAAAAAATGGGTTGTGTGTGGTTTTGGTAAAAGCCCAACGTCTATATGCACAAGGCTCAAAAATCTCCAGCAGTGCGACGGTCGATTCCACGGTCGACCGTGGATCGACCGTGGATCGTCTGGACACTTTTTGAGCATCAAACTTTTTCCTTATTTAAAGCAACTCAAGTCTTGTGTTTTACTCACCTCTTGCAATCTGAAAAAACACAGAATACATAAAAATCTTGTGAGCTCATATTCCTTGGTAATTCAATCTTTCAAGATCAAGAATCAAGCAAGAGTAAAAGCCTTCAAGTTCATATACTTCATTACATTCATATACATTTGTGATAGTGTGAGGATAATCTCTAGCCTATAGAATTAGAGAGAAGTGAGGATCAACTCTAGCCTTTCCAATTATAGTGAAGTGAGGTTTATCTTAACCTTGTTTGCAAGAGTGAAGTGTAATTATTGTAAGCTAAAGAGAGAAGTTGTAAAAGGTTTATCTCTACCTTCAAAGAGAGAAGTTAGTGGAGCAACTCTTGGTGGGTGAGGCCAAGGAGTGGATGTAGAGCAAGGTTGTTAACCCTTGCTTGAACCACTATAAATCATTGTGTCCAAACTACTTCATTGGTGATATCTTTCTTCCTTAAACTCTTTAATTACTTGCAAATATTGTTAAAAACTTCAAAAAGTGGGCATATAACCTATTCACCCCCCTTCTAGGTTCTAACAGTTTTCTTCATCTGATGCTCCTTGGCTGATATCCCTTGGCTGATACATTGAGTAAGATCTGATGCTCAGCTGATGGTTAGCTGATGATTCCATACTTAGCATTTTTTTACATAAACTGATTCAAACAACACATGTTTGAATTCTTTCTAAGTCATACTGATTGTAGGGTTTGGTTATCATCAAATTCTATGTTTTAGGATAGGCAGAGTTGATTATTAGGGTGAAGTGATTATCTCCCCAACAATCTCCCCCTATTTGATGATGACAAAACCTTTTTCTTTTTGAAGAATCAGTTTGACTTCGAATACAAAAGATTTGAACTTTTAAGTACACTTGGCTACCTAGTTATCTGTTTTTGGTAGCTCTTTTTATTTTAAACCTTGTTCTGTTTTTGGTTTCTTTCTAGTGTTCCATTTTGTTCTGTTTTTACGGAATCCTTTTCTATGTTGTACCATTTTGTTCTGTTTTTGTGGTATCTTTTCATTTTCCATTTTTATATGTTTTTGATTTTCTGATATACATAAACATCACTTGAAATAACAGAATAAAGAAATGTACAGAAGTTTTTACAGAGATTAACTACTAACTAACTAGTTTATAATGTACAATCAACTAGGTATCAACAAATCTTCAGAGTTAGAATCAGTCTTCAATCATCCCACCATGGTTCTTCCTTTATTTCAAAATCTTTGGCATGGGGATCTGCTTCAGCTAAGACTTCACATTGGGCTTGTACAAGGGCTTCAAAATTTTCATTTCCAGTTCTGCCTCTTGTAGATATCCTTAGCCCAAAGAGAAACTTCTTGCTAGCTTTGAGGATTTCAGACTATCTAAAGAACCTTCAAGTGCCAGCTCTGTCCAGAAATAATATACCTTCAACATGCATAACTATAAACTTGTACAGCTCAGGGGTGATGTTCAATGGCAGTGATGTGTTGAGACCCTCAAAATCAGATATGAATTCATGCTGGGGTAGTACCTCTCTTAGCTCAAATGGTTTAAAGGGATTGGAGCCTTTCTTGTGAAGATTATCAACTGTGTGCACATGTCTGTAATAGTCATCTGGAGTGAAGGCTCTTTGTGACACAGCTAGAGCTATCCAATTCTGAATTTTCTGAATGAATTGAACATTGAGCTTAGATTCGGATTTGAATAGAAGGTACAGGATCTCAACTAACTCTATGAACCCATAGATGTGACACCTCTCATAGGATACAACTGCACAGCTGTTGAAGTTGTTTTGCCTTATTGCTTTGAGGTAGGGTTCACCATCACCTTTGTGGACAGTGGCTCTTGTTATTCGAGTTGGTTCTGTTCTGTTTCTAAGAATGTTAATCCTTTCTCGGAAGCTTTGAAGCCTTTGTTGACTTAGATTGATGGGAACAGATAGATCAAGGTTGAAGAGGGTTTTGATAGCATCCGAATGAGATCTAGCTTTGAGCAGTTCAGACTGAGATTTCTCCCTTGCCAATTTGTGTTGAACAGCAGCTTGATTTTGAACTTGTTCTTGTTCTTGCTGATATGCTAGCTCCTTGGCTTGGTAGATTTCTTCAATTGAAACACCCAATGCTTGAGCCATTTGGGCATTTTCCCTTTCTTCTTGCTCTTTTAGAGCAAGCTCCCTTTTCATTTGATCATCTGCTTCAACTTGCTCAGGTGTCATTTTTTTGTTTGCCTTTGTCCTTAGGAGCAGAGCTTGAAGCTTTTTGGACTGATGGGGTTGATTGGACTGGTGGAGCATATGGTTTTGGGCTCTGTCTTCTTCTTCTGAGGATGTCAGATAGTGGAGTATCATCCTCATCATCAGAATCAGACTCTATAGTAATTGGAGGAGAGCAACTCTCAGCAACTTTCCTTCTAGGCTTTTGCCTGTTTGCCATTCTTTTCAAACGTTTAGGAAACCTTTGCTCCCCCTCAGAAGGTGCTTTTCTTTTGAGAGTGGGAGGAGCTGTTGCTTTGGGTGCTTCCTGCTGCAATATTTTTGTGGCAGTTTCAGAATAAGCAACATCAATTTCCTCTGAGTCAGGATCATCCTCCCCTGAAGAACTTGAGAATTTCTCCCCCTTTTTGGCATCATCAAAAGGAGGAGGGGAGTCACCTGTAGTTGGCTTTGGGGATGGGGTAGGGGCAGGGGTAGGTGTATGGGTTGAGGAAGGGGTTTGGGGTAAGTTTAGAAAGTTGAAGGGAGAGGTCATCCTTGAGATCTTTTATGGCTTTCCACAATGAGAGATGACTCATTCTGGATTGTTCAGTTAAGGTTTCTATGTCATCAAGGATGCCTTTAAGGTAGGAAGGCATGGGTAGGAGTTGATCTGGGATATGGACAGAAATATTTGGGTTTATTGGGCGTAGTGTTTGGAGTTGGGATAGTAGGTTGGAGATGGTTTGGTTTAGGGAAGAGATAATGGATTGAGAAAGGATGGGATTGGGTGATTGAGATAGGAGAAGGGTAGAGAGATGGTCTATTTTGTTTAGGAGAGGTGTAAGATCAATGGGTGTAGGGGAGGGTTGGGGTGGGGTTTTGAGGGACTCAATGTCTTTTGCAAGTCTAGACAGTTGAGTAGAGGTTTGAGTTTGGAAGGTTTGGAAGGTTTGGGTTAGGTTATCAAGGTTTTGGTTTATGGCTTGGATAAGGGTAAGGTTTGGTGGTTGGGTAAAAGTAGATGGTTTAGAGGTGGAAGAGGTGGAGATAGGTTCAAAGAATTTAGGTAAGGTTTGTGTCCCCTCATTTGAGCCTTGGTGTATAAGCTCAAATTCATTGGGAAAGAGTGTTGAGCCCTGTACAAGTGGTTGGTTTGTACCACTAGCATTGGCAGGCTGTGCTTGTGTAAGAATAGAATTGATAAGGGGTGCAAGATAAGTGGACTGAGTGTGGGATGCACTCAATAACAGTGAATCCCTTATTGGATCCACATTCTGTTGTGAGAATGTGGATGGTATAGGCTGACTCAATAGTGGGAGAGACACAGTATGACCTTGGGTTGAGGTTTGTCTTTCAATGAGCTCAACCTGTTGGGAGGTTGTCTCAGCTATCGGCTTAGATCCCATTTTTACAGATGTATCCTGTAGTGAGGATACATCCACCGGCTTAAAGGTTGCAACATCCAATTGCTCCCCCTCAACATGAGGAAGGGTAATTAGAGTTGAGGTTAGAGGTGTTGATTGCACTCCCTCAAAGTGCTCATAATGAGTCACTTCTTGTGACCTTGTATATATGGGGCTACGAATGGGAGTAGAACTAGTGACCACATGAGGTTCACTAAAGCTTGGCTGTTGGAGTGGTGTACAATCAACTAGGTATCAACAAATCTTCAGAGTTAGAATCAGTCTTCAATCATCCCACCATGGTTCTTCCTTTATTTCAAAATCTTTGGCATGGGGATCTGCTTCAGCTAAGACTTCACATTGGGCTTGTACAAGGGCTTCAAAATTTTCATTTCCAGTTCTGCCTCTTGTAGATATCCTTAGCCCAAAGAGAAACTTCTTGCTAGCTTTGAGGATTTCAGACTATCTAAAGAACCTTCAAGTGCCAGCTCTGTCCAGAAATAATATACCTTCAACATGCATAACTATAAACTTGTACAGCTCAAGGGTGATGTTCAATGGCAGTGATGTGTTGAGACCCTCAAAATCAGATAAGAATTCTTGCTGGGGTAGTACCTCTCTTAGCTCAAATGGTTTAAAGGGATTGGAGCCTTTCTTGTGAAGATTATCAACTGTGTGCACATGTCTGTAATAGTCATCTGGAGTGAAGGCTCTTTGTGACACAGCTAGAGCTATCCAATTCTGAATTTTCTGAATGAATTGAACTTTGAGCTTAGATTCAGATTTGAAGAGAAGGTACAGGATCTCAACTAACTCTATGAACCCATAGATGTGACACCTCTCATAGGATACAACTGCACAGCTGTTGAAGTTGTTTTGCCTTATTGCTTTGAGGTAGGGTTCACCATCACCTTTGTGGACAGTGGCTCTTGTTATTCGAGTTGGTTCTGTTCTGTTTCTAAGAATGTTAATCCTTTCTCTGAAGCTTTGAAGCCTTTGTTGACTTAGATTGATGGGAACAGATAGATCAAGGTTGAAGAGGGTTTTGATAGCATCCGCATGAGATCTAGCTTTGAGCAGTTCAGACTGAGATTTCTCCCTTGCCAATTTGTGTTGAACAGCAGCTTGATTTTGAACTTGTTCTTGTTCTTGCTGATATGCTAGCTCCTTGGCTTGGTAGATTTCTTCAATTGAAACACCCAATGCTTGAGCCATTTGGGCATTTTCCCTTTCTTCTTGCTCTTTAAGAGCAAGCTCCCTTTTCATTTGATCATCTGCTTCAACTTGCTCAGGTGTCATTTTTTTGTTTGCCTTTGTCTTTAGGAGCAGAGCTTGAAGCTTTTTGGACTGATGGGGTTGATTGGACTGGTGGAGCATATGGTTTTGGGCTCTGTCTTCTTCTTCTGAGGATGTCAGATAGTGGAGTATCATCCTCATCATCAGAATCAGACTCTATAGTAATTGGAGGAGAGCAACTCTCAGCAACTTTCCTTCTAGGCTTTTGCCTGTTTGCCATTCTTTTCAAACGTTTAGGAAACCTTTGCTCCCCCTCAGAAGGTGCTTTTCTTTTGAGAGTGGGAGGAGCTGTTGCTTTGGGTGCTTCCTGCTGCAATATTTTTGTGGCAGTTTCAGAATAAGCAGCATCAATTTCCTCTGAGTCAGGATCATCCTCCCTTGAAGAACTTGAGAATTTCTCCCCCTTTTTGGCATCATCAAAAGGAGGAGGGGAGTCACCTGTAGTTGGCTTTGGGGATGGGGTAGGGGCAGGGGTAGGTGTATGGGTTGAGGAAGGGGTTTGGGGTAAGTTTAGAAAGTTGAAGGGAGAGGTCATCCTTGAGATCTTTTATGGCTTTCCACAATGAGAGATGACTCATTCTGGATTGTTCAGTTAAGGTTTCTATGTCATCAAGGATGCCTTTAAGGTAGGAAGGCATGGGTAGGAGTTGATCTGGGATATGGACAGAAATATTTGGGTTTATTGGGCGTAGTGTTTGGAGTTGGGATAGTAGGTTGGAGATGGTTTGGTTTAGGGAAGAGATAATGGATTGAGAAAGGATGGGATTGGGTGATTGAGATAGGAGAAGGGTAGAGAGATGGTCTATTTTGTTTAGGAGAGGTGTAAGATCAATGGGTGTAGGGGAGGGTTGGGGTGGGGTTTTGAGAGACTCAATGTCTTTTGCAAGTCAAGACAGTTGAGTAGAGGTTTGAGTTTGGAAGGTTTGGAAGGTTTGGGTTAGGTTATCAAGGTTTTGGTTTATGGCTTGGATAAGGGTAAGGTTTGGTGGTTGGGTAAAAGTAGATGGTTTAGAGGTGGAAGAGGTGGAGATAGGTTCAAAGAATTTAGGTAAGGTTTGTGTCCCCTCATTTGAGCCTTGGTGTATAAGCTCAAATTCATTGGGAAAGAGTGTTGAGCCCTTTACAAGTGGTTGGTTTGTACCACTAGCATTGGCAGGCTGTGCTTGTGTAAGAATAGAATTGATAAGGGGTGCAAGATAAGTGGACTGAGTGTGGGATGCACTCAATAACAGTGAATCCCTTATTGGATCCACATTCTGTTGTGAGAATGTGGATGGTATAGGCTGACTCAATAGTGGGAGAGACACAGTATGACCTTGGGTTGAGGTTTGTCTTTCAATGAGCTCAACCTGTTGGGAGGTTGTCTCAGCTATCGGCTTAGATCCCATTTTTACAGATGTATCCTGTTGTGAGGATACATCCACCGGCTTAAAGGTTGCAACATCCAATTGCTCCCCCTCAACATGAGGAAGGGTAATTAGAGTTGAGGTCAGAGGTGTTGATTGCACTCCCTCAAAGTGCTCATAATGAGTCACTTCTTGTGACCTTGTATATATGGGGCTACGAATGGGAGTAGAACTAGTGACCACATGAGGTTCAAAAGAGCTTGGCTGTTGGAGTGGTGTACAATCAACTAGGTATCAACAAATCTTCAGAGTTAGAATCAGTCTTCAATCATCCCACCATGGTTCTTCCTTTATTTCAAAATCTTTGGCATGGGGATCTGCTTCAGCTAAGACTTCACATTGGGCTTGTACAAGGGCTTCAAAATTTTCATTTCCAGTTCTGCCTCTTGTAGATATCCTTAGCCCAAAGAGAAACTTCTTGCTAGCTTTGAGGATTTCAGACTATCTAAAGAACCTTCAAGTGCCAGCTCTGTCCAGAAATAATATACCTTCAACATGCATAACTATAAACTTGTACAGCTCAGGGGTGATGTTCAATGGCAGTGATGTGTTGAGACCCTCAAAATCAGATAAGAATTCATGCTGGGGTAGTACCTCTCTTAGCTCAAATGGTTTAAAGGGATTGGAGCCTTTCTTGTGAAGATTATCAACTGTGTGCACATGTCTGTAATAGTCATCTGGAGTGAAGGCTCTTTGTGACACAGCTAGAGCTATCCAATTCTGAATTTTCTGAATGAATTGAACTTTGAGCTTAGATTCAGATTTGAAGAGAAGGTACAGGATCTCAACTAACTCTATGAACCCATAGATGTGACACCTCTCATAGGATACAACTGCACAGCTATTGAAGTTGTTTTGCCTTATTGCTTTGAGGTAGGGTTCACCATCACCTTTGTGGACAGTGGCTCTTGTTATTCGAGTTGGTTCTGTTCTGTTTCTAAGAATGTTAATCCTTTCTCTGAAGCTTTGAAGCCTTTGTTGACTTAGATTGATGGGAACAGATAGATCAAGGTTGAAGAGGGTTTTGATAGCATCCGCATGAGATCTAGCTTTGAGCAGTTCAGACTGAGATTTCTCCCTTGCCAATTTGTGTTGAACAGCAGCTTGATTTTGAACTTGTTCTTGTTCTTGCTGAGATGCTAGCTCCTTGGCTTGGTAGATTTCTTCAATTGAAACACCCAATGCTTGAGCCATTTGGGCACTTTCCCTTTCTTCTTGCTCTTTAAGAGCAAGCTCCCTTTTCATTTGATCATCTGCTTCAACTTGCTCAGGTGTCATTTTTTTGTTTGCCTTTGTCCTTAGGAGCAGAGCTTGAAGCTTTTTGGAATGATGGGGTTGATTGGACTGGTGGAGCATATGGTTTTGGGCTCTGTCTTCTTCTTCTGAGGATGTCAGATAGTGGAGTATCATCCTCATCATCAGAATCAGACTCTATAGTAATTGGAGGAGAGCAACTCTCAGCAACTTTCCTTCTAGGCTTTGGCCTGTTTGCCATTCTTTTCAAACGTTTAGGAAACCTTTGCTCCCCCTCAGAAGGTGCTTTTCTTTTGAGAGTGGGAGGAGCTGTTGCTTTGGGTGCTTCCTGCTGCAATATTTTTGTGGCAGTTTCAGAATAAGCAGCATCAATTTCCTCTGAGTCAGGATCATCCTCCCTTGAAGAACTTGAGAATTTCTCCCCCTTTTTGGCATCATCAAAAGGAGGAGGGGAGTCACCTGTAGTTGGCTTTGGGGATGGGGTAGGGGCAGGGGTAGGTGTATGGGTTGAGGAAGGGGTTTGGGGTAAGTTTAGAAAGTTGAAGGGAGAGGTCATCCTTGAGATCTTTTATGGCTTTCCACAATGAGAGATGACTCATTCTGGATTGTTCAGTTAAGGTTTCTATGTCATCAAGGATGCCTTTAAGGTAGGAAGGCATGGGTAGGAGTTGATCTGGGATATGGACAGAAATATTTGGGTTTATTGGGCGTAGTGTTTGGAGTTGGGATAGTAGGTTGGAGATGGTTTGGTTTAGGGAAGAGATAGTGGATTGAGAAAGGATGGGATTGGGTGATTGAGATAGGAGAAGGGTAGAGAGATAGTCTATTTTGTTTAGGAGAGGTGTAAGATCAATGGGTGCAGGGGAGGGTTGGGGTGGGGTTTTGAGGGACTCAATGTCTTTTGCAAGTCTAGACAGTTGAGTAGAGGTTTGAGTTTGGAAGGCTTGGAAGGTTTGGGTTAGGTTATCAAGGTTTTGGTTTATGGCTTGGATAAGGGTAAGGTTTGGTGGTTGGGTAAAAGTAGATGGTTTAGAGGTGGAAGAGGTGGAGATAGGTTCAAAGAATTTAGGTAAGGTTTGTGTCCCCTCATTTGAGCCTTGGTGTATAAGCTCAAATTCATTGGGAAAGAGTGTTGAGCCCTGTACAAGTGGTTGGTTTGTACCACTAGCATTGGCAGGCTGTGCTTGTGTAAGAATAGAATTGATAAGGGGTGCAAGATAAGTGGACTGAGTGTGCGATGCACTCAATAACAGTGAATCCCTTATTGGATCCACATTCTGTTGTGAGAATGTGGATGGTATAGGCTGACTCAATAGTGGGAGAGACACAGTATGACCTTGGGTTGAGGTTTGTCTTTCAATGAGCTCAACCTGTTGGGAGGTTGTCTCAGCTATCGGCTTAGATCCCATTTTTACAGATGTATCCTGTTGTGAGGATACATCCACCGGCTTAAAGGTTGCAACATCCAATTGCTCCCCCTCAACATGAGGAAGGGTAATTAGAGTTGAGGTCAGAGGTGTTGATTGCACTCCCTCAAAGTGCTCATAATGAGTCACTTCTTGTGACCTTGTATATATGGGGCTACGAATGGGAGTTGAACTAGTGACCACATGAGGTTCACTAGAGCTTGGCTGTTGGAGTGGTGTACAATCAACTAGGTATCAACAAATCTTCAGAGTTAGAATCAGTCTTCAATCATCCCACCATGGTTCTTCCTTTATTTCAAAATCTTTGGCATGGGGATCTGCTTCAGCTAAGACTTCACATTGGGCTTGTACAAGGGCTTCAAAATTTTCATTTCCAGTTCTGCCTCTTGTAGATATCCTTAGCCCAAAGAGAAACTTCTTGCTAGCTTTGAGGATTTCAGACTATCTAAAGAACCTTCAAGTGCCAGCTCTGTCCAGAAATAATATACCTTCAACATGCATAACTATAAACTTGTACAGCTCAGGGGTGATGTTCAATGGCAGTGATGTGTTGAGACCCTCAAAATCAGATAAGAATTCATGCTGGGGTAGTACCTCTCTTAGCTCAAATGGTTTAAAGGGATTGGAGCCTTTCTTGTGAAGATTATCAACTGTGTGCACATGTCTGTAATAGTCATCTGGAGTGAAGGCTCTTTGTGACACAGCTAGAGCTATCCAATTCTGAATTTTCTGAATGAATTGAACATTGAGCTTAGATTCGGATTTGAAGAGAAGGTACAGGATCTCAACTAACTCTATGAACCCATAGATGTGACACCTCTCATAGGATACAACTGCACAGCTGTTGAAGTTGTTTTGCCTTATTGCTTTGAGGTAGGGTTCACCATCACCTTTGTGGACAGTGGCTCTTGTTATTCGAGTTGGTTCTGTTCTGTTTCTAAGAATGTTAATCCTTTCTCTGAAGCTTTGAAGCCTTTGTTGACTTAGATTGATGGGAACAGATAGATCAAGGTTGAAGAGGGTTTTGATAGCATCCGAATGAGATCTAGCTTTGAGCAGTTCAGACTGAGATTTCTCCCTTGCCAATTTGTGTTGAACAGCAGCTTGATTTTGAACTTGTTCTTGTTCTTGCTGATATGCTAGCTCCTTGGCTTGGTAGATTTCTTCAATTGAAACACCCAATGCTTGAGCCATTTGGGCATTTTCCCTTTCTTCTTGCTCTTTAAGAGCAAGCTCCCTTTTCATTTGATCATCTGCTTCAACTTGCTCAGGTGTCATTTTTTTGTTTGCCTTTGTCCTTAGGAGCAGAGCTTGAAGCTTTTTGGACTGATGGGGTTGATTGGACTGGTGGAGCATATGGTTTTGGGCTCTGTCTTCTTCTTCTGAGGATGTCAGATAGTGGAGTATCATCCTCATCATCAGAATCAGACTCTATAGTAATTGGAGGAGAGCAACTCTCAGCAACTTTCCTTCTAGGCTTTTGCCTGTTTGCCATTCTTTTCAAACGTTTAGGAAACCTTTGCTCCCCCTCAGAAGGTGCTTTTCTTTTGAGAGTGGGAGGAGCTGTTGCTTTGGGTGCTTCCTGCTGCAATATTTTTGTGGCAGTTTCAGAATAAGCAGCATCAATTTCCTCTGAGTCAGGATCATCCTCCCTTGAAGAACTTGAGATTTTCTCCCCCTTTTTGGCATCATCAAAAGGAGGAGGGGAGTCACCTGTAGTTGGCTTTGGGGATGGGGTAGGGGCAGGGGTAGGTGTATGGGTTGAGGAAGGGGTTTGGGGTAAGTTTAGAAAGTTGAAGGGAGAGGTCATCCTTGAGATCTTTTATGGCTTTCCACAATGAGAGATGACTCATTCTGGATTGTTCAGTTAAGGTTTCTATGTCATCAAGGATGCCTTTAAGGTAGGAAGGCATGGGTAGGAGTTGATCTGGGATATGGACAGAAATATTTGGGTTTATTGGGCGTAGTGTTTGGAGTTGGGATAGTAGGTTGGAGATGGTTTGGTTTAGGGAAGAGATAGTGGATTGAGAAAGGATGGGATTGGGTGATTGAGATAGGAGAAGGGTAGAGAGATGGTCTATTTTGTTTAGGAGAGGTGTAAGATCAATGGGTGCAGGGGAGGGTTGGGGTGGGGTTTTGAGGGACTCAATGTCTTTTGCAAGTCTAGACAGTTGAGTAGAGGTTTGAGTTTGGAAGGCTTGGAAGGTTTGGGTTAGGTTATCAAGGTTTTGGTTTATGGCTTGGATAAGGGTAAGGTTTGGTGGTTGGGTAAAAGTAGATGGTTTAGAGGTGGAAGAGGTGGAGATAGGTTCAAAGAATTTAGGTAAGGTTTGTGTCCCCTCATTTGAGCCTTGGTGTATAAGCTCAAATTCATTGGGAAAGAGTGTTGAGCCCTGTATAAGTGGTTGGTTTGTACCACTAGCATTGGCAGGCTGTGCTTGTGTAAAAATAGAATTGATAAGGGGTGCAAGATAAGTGGACTGAGTGTGGGATGCACTCAATAACAGTGAATCCCTTATTGGATCCACATTCTGTTGTGAGAATGTGGATGGTATAGGCTGACTCAATAGTGGGAGAGACACAGTATGACCTTGGGTTGAGGTTTGTCTTTCAATGAGATCAACCTGTTGGGAGGTTGTCTCAGCTATCGGCTTAGATCCCATTTTTACAGATGTATCCTGTTGTGAGGATACATCCACCGGCTTAAAGGTTGCAACATCCAATTGCTCCCCCTCAACATGAGGAAGGGTAATTATAGTTGAGGTCAGAGGTGTTGATTGCACTCCCTCAAAGTGCTCATAATGAGTCACTTCTGGTGACCTTGTATATATGGGGCTACGAATGGGAGTAGAACTAGTGACCACATGAGGTTCACTAGAGCTTGGCTGTTGGAGTGGTGTATGGACTGGAGAGGAGGATGGGCTATCAAAGGTTGGGACTACCATTTGAATATCCTCCGAGGTGGAATCAGAACTGTCCTTACCTTGGAACATGATGTGCCTGCACCTGTCAATGAGCTCCAGAAGCTGCTCAGAAATTTCTTGTTCTTGGGCATCACCATCATCACCAAGAGGACTTAACACCATTGGACTGAGTGGAGTAAATTCACCAGCATCACCATCACCAGCATCATCATCATCATTATTAGAGCCAGTGTGGCTTTCATCAGCATCATCATCATATTCATCATCATCACCAGCATTAGCATTGTCTTTTGCAGCATCTATTAGCTCTTGCATTTGGGCAGTGATTGGAGGACCTCTGTTTGCCTTTAGAAAATGGAATATCTTTTCACCCATGGCAGGGACAGGATTATGCTCTAGATGTTCAATTAAGCCCACGTAATCATTTCTCCAATCTCCCACATAGCTATCAGGCTTAAAAACCGAATGTACGGCACCTGAGACCTTGAGGATTTCTTGTTGGTGCTCTGAGTGATTTTATCAATAAGATCAGAAAATAGGACTTGAGAAAAGTCGATATTTACCCTAAAGACTAGGGCATAAAGCACAAGAAGCTCGGTTTGATTGATGAGATGGTGGCTTCCAGATTTTGGACCGAAGCAACGTATGACCACGTTGGCCAAATACTTCCACGGATGCGAAAGAGCAGAGACTTTGACTTGACCATGCACTACAGGTTCATTGTAGCCGATGGTTTGCAGAACTGTTTGAACTTCTGCTCTGGAGGGAAAAGCTGTGTAAGGTGGGAAGTGAGGAATACCAGTGGCTTCGCGAAGGGTTTCAGAGGTGATTTGGAGATTGTAGTTTCCTTGGGCTAGGGTGCAGTTGATGGTGTTGTTGTTTAGGTTGTAGGTTACGGAGTACCATAGCTCACCGATAATGGTAGGGTATATGTAGTGTGGATCGGCAATGAGACTATAAAACAAGGGATGAGCTTGAAGGAACTGAACCATTGGTTCATAGCCTTGGTTTTCTCGCGAGGCAGGGATGGTGGTGTAGAGTAGAATGTTGTTGGGAGTTATATTCATTGGTTGATTGGGTGCAACATTCTCACCAGGGTTAACAGCAGGGTCTGGAATATAGGTGGCCATTTGGTAGGGATGATGAACAGTGAGTATCGAGAGAGAAGGTAGGGTAGTTCTTTGTAGAGAGAAAGAGGGAATTTAGAAAGTTTGAACAGGTAAAGGTGAATGAGAGAGAAATTGGGATATTTATGAAGGTTAGTTAACAGAGATCGTTAGATACTGACAAAAGATCTAACGGAAAACAAATTAATTAGCTATTAAATGAAATCTGACAAACGGAGTAAATAACTAGGGTTAAAAAGCATTAAATGAGTGTAAAAGGTGAAAATTTACTAAGTGTAGAAACATCAACTGGTCATAGAAAAGTATCAGCCGAGGGGTATCAGTTGATGAAAAACTATCAGCTGATAGTGAAAAGTTGGAGTATCAGCTGAGGAAAGTACTTAACTGAGGATGTCTTTCTTATCTTAAAGTGATCAGCTGAGTAAATTTGATTAGCTGATAGGTATCAGCTGAGCATAGTTACTCAGTTTACACAAATTAAGTAAGACTTAGATATGCTTAAGTAAGTGACTTATAATTTTCAACACTTATAAATTAACACAAACTAAATTAACACTATTCTAAACTAAAAAATTAAGCGTACCTAGTTTGGATATTAGGAAATTGAACCTTGCTTCATCTAATGGCTTTGTGAATAAATCTGCAAGTTGTAAATCCGTGTTGATGTAGTGCAAAGTTACCTTCTTCTTTTGCACATTATCTCTGAGAAAATTATGTCTGATTTCAATATGCTTTGTCTTTGAATATATGACTGGATTATTTGAGATGGAGATTGCACTTTTATTGTCACATAGAATTGGGGTGTCTTCAAACTTCATATCATAGTCAAGTAGTTGATTTTGTAACCACAAAATTTGAGCACAACAGCTTCCTGCAGCAATGTATTTTGCCTATGCAGTGGATGTTGATACTGAATTCTGTTTCTTACTAGACTAACTAATCAATCTTCCTCCTAGAAGTTGACAACCACCTGAAGTACTCTTTTTGTCTAATGTACATCCTGCAAAATCAGAATCAGAATATCCAACTAACTCAAAATCTGAGTCTTTGGGGTACCAAAGACCAAGATTAGGAGTTCCTATGAGATATCTGAATGTTCTCTTAACAGCAGCAAGATGTGATTCCTTAGGATCTGCTTGATATCTTGCACAAAGACATGTTGAAAACATTATATCTGGTCTACTTGCAGTGAGGAATAAAAGTGACCCAGTCATTCCTCTATAAGTAGTAATGTTCACTGATTTGCCATCAATGTCCTTTCCTAACTTGATAGAAGTAGACATAGGCGTTTTCATTAAAGAACAGTTTTCAAAATCAAACTTCTTGAGTAAATCTTTGACATACTTGGTTTGATGAATGAAAATACCATCAACCTCTTGTTTAATTTGCAAACCAAGAAAATAGTTTAACTCACCCATCATGCTCATCTGATAATTATCAGACATGAGTTTAGAAAACTTTTTGCATAGTTCCAAATTAGTAGACCCAAATATTATATCATCTACATATATCTGCACAAGTATCACATCACCTTTGTACTTCCTAATAAATAAAGTGTTATCAATGCATCCTCTTATAAAACCTTAATGAGGAAAGAAGAGAGGGTATCATACCAGGCTCTTGGAGCTTGCTTAAGACCATATAAAGCTTTGTTTAGAAAGTAAACATGATCAAGTAAGCTTGACTCCTAAAAACCAGGAGGTTGTTTTACATACACCTCTTCTTTCAGATCTCCATTCAGAAAATCACTCTTCACATTCATTTGGAACACTTTGAAGTTTTTGAAGGCAGCATAGGCTAGGAATAGCCTGATAGCTTCCAATCTGCAACAGGGGCAAAGGTTTCATCAAAATCAATACCTTCTTCTTGACAATACCCCTGTGCCACTAGCCTTGCTTTGTTTCTTATGATTTGCCCATTTTCATCTAGCTTATTTCTGAACACCCACTTTGTTCCAATGATGGATTTATCCTTTGGTTTGGGTACCAAAGTCCATACATTATTTCTTTTGAATTCTGCAAGTTCCTCTTGCATGGCAGACACCCAGTGGGGATCATTGAGAGCTTCATCAACCTTCTTTGGTTCAGTCATTGAGACAAATCCAGAATACAAGCAGATGTTGCAAGCTTTTGATCTCGTTCTAACTGGATCATCGATGTTGCCTATCACCAAATTATGAGGATGGTGCTTGAGGTCTTTGAAGGCTTTTTGGATTGCTTGGGAATTGGGATTCATTTGGATTTGGGGAGAAGAAGTTATATGATGGCTATCAGCAGTAGAAATGAGTTCATTTTGAGTGGCTGATGTAACTTCATTATTGCAATCTGTGGGTATCTCTACTGAAGAGGGAATGAGTGATATGGAATTGGAATCCAATGATGTTGAGTCATTTTCCACATGATTCAGTAGAGGTATAGTATTGGATGAGGATGGTTGTACATGGTTAAAAACTTGGATAGGAACAGGTTCATCTATATCATAAGCAGCTGGTGGAGAGGGATCTACTTGCTCTGGAGGAACTTCTCCAGTTTGCATAAGATCATTAAATTCTTCACCCGAAACATGATTAGAAGAACAAGAAGCAACAAAGTCATTTTCATTAAAACTTATATTGATGGATTCTTCTATGACTTTGGTTCTGAGGTTGTATACTCTGTATGCTTTAGAAATCACAGAGTAACCTACAAACACTCCTTCATCAGCTTTAGGAGCAAACTTCTGCAATTGATCTTTTTGATTGAGTATGAAACATTGACAACCAAAGATATGCAGAAAGCTGATGCTTGGCTTCCTTCCCTTGAGCACTTCATATGGAGTTTTGTTGTGCCTCTTGATAATAAGGGACCTGTTCTGTGTGAAACATGCACAACTTACAGCCTCAGCCCAGAAATTAAATGTTAATCCACTTTCACACAACATGGTTCTGGCAGCTTCAATCAATGTTCTGTTTCTTCTTTCAGCTACACCATTTTGTTGTGGGGTTCTTGGAGCAGAAAAGTTTTGAGATATCCTTTTCTCATCACAGAAAGATTTCAGAGTTTGATTTCTGAATTCAGTTCCATGATTACTTCTAAGACTCCTCACCAGATTGCCATTCAACACTTCCATCTTCTTGATAAAACAGATAATTTCTTCAGCAGCCTCACTTTTTGCTTTAAGAAAGAAAACCCAAGTGTATCTTGAGAATTCATCAACCAATACAAGAGCATACTTACTTCCACCAATAATAGCAGTTGCAACAGGACCAAAGAAATCCATGTGCAACATATAGAAAGGTTCTATAATTGAGAAGGCCTGCTTGGATGGAAATGATGTCGTATGTTGCTTTCCCTTCTCACAAGCAGTGCAAGGTTTAGGCTTAAGATAAGTCAGAGAAGGTAGTCCTAACACTAGTTCACCCTTGCTCAACTTGTTGATATTTTTGAAATTAAGGTGGGAAAGCCTCTTGTGCCACAGCCAATTTGTATCTTCATTATTCTTGGAGTACAAACATGTTTCCTTTGAAGGGTCACCAGAGGACATGTCAAGTGTATACACATACTTGGTTCTCTTGGCACTAAACACTGTATTACCTTCTTTATTTATGATGGAGCCTCCTGTCTTTGTGAAGTGGACTTCATTATATCCATCACACAATTGACTTATGCTTATGAGATTATATTTCAGCCCTTTGACATATGAAACTTTGGACAGCTTGAGGTTCCCATTATGAAGCTCACCATAGCCTTTTGTTTGCCCATGGTTGTTGTCACCAAAGGTCACCCTTGGACCTTTCTCTTTCTTGTAGTTTCTGAGCAAAGCCTTGTTACCTGTCATGGTTCTTGAACATCCACTGTCAAGAAACCAAGAACCAACACCCTGCACAGATTTGAATGAAAGAAGAGTTAGTGACACAAGTAGGAATCCACTACTTAGTGGATCCCTGTGGAATGCACCTAGCTTTCCACTTCATCTCAGGTCTCTTATGTATGAGAGGAATGACTATGTTATCATCACAAGTCCGCTGTCTTGAATTCCCTTATAAAGAACATTCAAATGCCTTATGCTCTTTGCTTCCACATTTATTACATTTTTGAGATTTTGTGGCCTTGGAGCATTAAACAACATGGTTTGAATGCCTATGAGATTTCTTATCAGTCATCATTTGACTAACTTGACCATTCAGCTTATGAAGCTTATCCTGTAAATTTCTTAGGTCTTTATTTACAGGCACCTTAGATTGATCTTTGTTTTTGGAAAGTTTTTGATCAATCTTTGGAGTGGCAGAAATGGGAACAATGTGAACATCATTCTTTTTACTCATAGTTTCTTCTATTGAAAGAGAGTTGATTACTTCTAGATCAACTGATTGTTTAGAAGATGTGCTATGATCAGCTGACAGGTTATCAGCTGAGCATTTATCATCTACTAACTTATCAGTTGATGGAGTAGTATTAACTAATGATTCTTCAGTTTGTGAAATGCTAATATTTAAGTCATCTGTTTTCAAGGTTTGACAACATAATGTCTCTGAGGTTTCAACTAATGATTCCTTTCCTTTACTCACATCCTTTGACTTTATATTATTAGTATTTTTACATTCTGAAATCTTACTAGAGGATGATTCAACAGAAGGAATAATTGATTCTTTTGAGTAGGAACTCTTGCTTCTAACAAACTTATTTGTGAACACACTTTTGCCTTTAACAGTTTTGTGAAAAGTCTGTGGCAAAATGTTAGCTTTGTCTAAGATATTAAGGTTTTTATTAGAATCAACATAGTTAGCAGCCTTAGAGTAATTTCCACCAATAATAGCTTGAACTTGTTTGGGTATCTGCTCCTTGACACACTGAGTGGTCTTTTCTGCAGATACACACCAGGACTTTACTATTTTTTGGAGATTATTAAACTTTTTGGTTGCTTCACTAGTTTCTTTTACTAAGATCTCATTAAGTATCTTTTGATTAGCTAGTTCCTCATTTAAGATTGTTATTTTCTTAAGTTCCTCATACTTAAGAATTAACTTATCCTTTAGTGATTCTACTTCTAGTTTTAGCTTCTTCTCTATTTGAATAGCAGACTGGAAATCAATACACAAGTAATCAAACATAGCATTCTTCTCATTATCATCATAGTTAATAAATTTTGCAAACTGATACATATAAGAAGGATCCCAGTTGGTAGTTGAACAAGCTTTTGCAGCCTTTTTCATGTCTTCATCAAAGGAATTACCATCATTGTTGTTGGCCATCAAGCATAGCTGAGCAGAGATCACCTCATCTTTATCTGAGGAGATATCTTCTTCTGCCCAATCTTCTTCTTCAGCAACAAGAACTTGGCCCTGGGCTTTCTTTTTCTTCTTCTTGTCAAGGACAGCAGCAAGGAGTTTCTTATACTTGGCTTTATAATCAATTTTGCCCTCCTGCTTTTGCACAGATGAAGAACCAGTGTTATATTTGGACTTACAGTCACTGTCTATGTGGCCAAT
This sequence comes from Dittrichia graveolens, assembly GCA_038502395.1. Taxonomy (NCBI): domain Eukaryota; kingdom Viridiplantae; phylum Streptophyta; class Magnoliopsida; order Asterales; family Asteraceae; genus Dittrichia; species Dittrichia graveolens. Next base: position 31,048,334 of record JARJIL010000006.1, read on the forward strand.
CTTGCCAAACTTATAACACTCTGCTGTAGAGGCATCAAATGTGGATTTGGGTTTGACAAACTTTGATGACCTTTTGCTGAACCTCTGGACACCCTTTCCCTTCTTGAAAGGTCTGAACTTCTTAACCAGCATTGCTACACCTTCAACCAACTCCTCCAGGTTACTTTCCTCACAATCATTCTCCTCATCACTTTCTCCAGCACTTTCCTCTTCATCTCCTTCTTCATCAGAACCAGAATCAATAGCTGCAAAGCTTCTCATCTTTCTATCTCTTGATACAAGGGCATTTGGTGCAGCTTTCACGACATCCTTCATCTCCTTGGATGACAACTTCCTTTGTTTGACTGATTGCTCATGGTTTAGTTGAAGGTATTTGTTTGGCATAAACGAGTAGCAACGGAAGCAAGATACAATACAAAACTAAACTAGCCAAACAAACACACATGCCATGGACCAATATCTAGACATGAAATTGCAACTAAAATAAAAGAACAAGATGGATAGAAATGTACCACTATGCAAGTACCACAATCTCACTCTTATCAAGCCTCAAGAATCAAACAAGTCAAGCTTCAAAATCCAAGCTAGGATTTCTCTAGTGAAGTCCACCCTAAGTTGTGTTGATTCCCAAATGCTAGTAAGTTGGTGTAGCCACCAAAACAACACAATACAAGAACAAATAACACTTTAGTGCATCAAAACTTGATCACAAAGTGATGATCATTAGAGAGAATAATCTTAAGAGTTCATATGTTCTAACTCATGTTCTTCACACTCAAACTCTCTGTATTTTTCGTGGCCCTTGAGTTGTACAAATTGAATACCACTTAACCCCATTAAAATGAGTATTAAAGCAAATCAATTCTGCTGTTACAGAGAACATACACGGCCCGTGTTCATCAACACGGCCGTGTAGGCCCAAAGCCCACGGCCTCAATTGGGCCAAGTTAGTCCGTGTCTAACAAACCCAACACGGCCCGTGTTCATCTACACGGCCGTGTAGGCCCAAAGTACACGGTCTCTACTTGGGCCAAAACGCCCTGTGCTAGTTGGGCTAGACACGGCCCGTGTTCAAGAACACGGCCCGTGTACCATGCTGCCAAAACCCATTTTGGCCTTTTCTCTCTCTTTTGCTTGATCATGTTGCCGGAATCAATACTTGGTGTGTGACCTAATAGGCCTATACTTTATCAGCAGTGCTATTAACTCGTTCGTGTCAGTGGGCATACCATAGAGAGCAACCAGAGACATTCCCTTAATTTTCTCACTATGTCTTAGAACAGTGACAAAGTGATCCCATGTTTCAGGGAGGGAGTCTAGAAACTTGTTTACCAAAACAAATTTGCTCTTGGTTATGTCTGCTCTTTTCAAGTCATTAACTAGGTAGTTGAACCTGGTGTATGTCTGTGTAAGACTCTCACCTTTCTGAGCAAAGAAGAATTCATACTCTCTGTTGAGGAAGAGCTTATTGTTCTCCTTCACCTCTTCAGTCCCTTCATATGCAACTGTGAGTGTATCTAACATCTCTTTAGCAGAAGAACAATTAAGCACTTGATGATAGATTTCATTAGGTAGTGCAGAGACAAGAGCTGATCTAGCCTTAACATCTAGGCTAACCAACCTCTTATCTTCACCTGTCCACAGATGCATAGGTTTGGTTATTACCTACCTATTGCTCTCAATGGATAAAACAATTAAAATATATTAAATTTAAAAAAAGTCATATTACGATAAATTTAATATCAAAACGTAGATAAAAATAAGACGGTCACAAATATATAATTATTTTTTCTCTAAACAAAATATATCACAAGTTATTAAACATAATTTTCAAACAATCTATAATTAATTACATTAATGTATTATTTTCTTAAAACCCCTTACATATTTCATACAACTCCCTCATAATTTACATACAAACCCTCCCAATTAAATTGAATTTAAATGGTTTTCTACATTATCAACCAATCAAAACATTGTATTTGTCCATGTCATAATTACACGTCATCATCATCATTTTTTGCCACATCAGATTTTCTCTCAGCTCCGTCAACAATATATATATATATATATATATATAACTAGGCAGTTGAACCTAGTGTATGTCTGTGTAAGACTCTCACCTTTCTGAGCAAAGAAGAATTCATACTCTCTGTTGAGGAGGAGCTTCTTGTTCTCCTTCACCTCTTCAGTCCCTTCATATAAAAAAAGAGCTGATCTAGCCTTAACATCTAGGCTAACCAACCTCTTATCTTCACCTGTCCACACATGCATAGGTTTGGTTATGATTCTTTCTGTTTTAGAGGTTTGACCTTCAGATTCTGATGGAATGGATAACACTGATGTTAGAACATAAGGACCATCAGTGACTATTTCAAGCATTTGGATATCAAGGGTGGATAAGAAAGATGTGCTCTACTTTTTTACATGGAGAAATTTTCTGCATCAAACATGGGACATCTTGTTAAGGACCCAGTGTTTGAGATATTCATGTTGTTTGCTGATGAGGCCATATTGAGAGGGGTAGAAACAGTTGTAGAGTAAGCAAAACAGATCCAGATATTGATTATCTAACCTTCTCTGATACCAGTTGTTAGTCCCAGATTGAGTACACAACAACAAATGTTTGTAGAAGGGGGGGTTGAATACAAACTTTAGTTTTTAAAAATAAAGACACACTGATATACTTTTATATAATTCTTATTGATATTGAATCAAGAATTACATGTACTAGAAGTAGAAATTCTAAGTACAATAAAAGGTGGCAATCTATTTGTCTAACACATAGACAAGCTAACTCTAAAACAACTAATGTATATAGAGCGTTCCAACACATGAACAAGTTTGATTCTACACAATGCTTAAACTCTACGAATTTCTCAACTGATGAGATTTTCTTTCTGTGGAGTAGAGACTTCACTGTGTTGTATGTTTGCATGTCCACCATGCATGAGTATATATAGAAGTCTTTGGTGAATCCGGTTGCATGAAGGTAAGAGACAAAGAGGATGTGGAAATATAATATTTTTAATTGTAAAGGTAGTGGGTGAAAAGTAAAGTTACTTTAATCAAATGTTTTGATAAAAGTAATTGTACTTTTTTGCAGAAGTGCAACCTATACACAATATAAAATATTAAAACCCACATCTACTCTCGTGTAGAAGTATCTTTCTCTTTCCATGCTTGTACTTTAATCAACACCATGCTTCTGTTTGATTTGACTTTACCAAGTATGGGATTGCCAGCCATACTTAGTTGTTTGAACAAATCTTCAAGATCTTCGTCTGTTTGAGGTATCATTATCCTATTCCAGAGGATAAGATCAAACCTTTCTGTCTCATACTTGATTCAAAAAGTGCATTTTTACTTTTACAAACAAAGATTTAAGGCATAATAGAACAACACATGTTCTGCCTTTTACATATGACTTACAATCTGAAATGATAGAGTAGATTTGACATTTTTCATGACTTAGCTAACAGATTGTACTAGGAACTCTGATATTCACTACTCAGTTGACAAAATATATCAGTTGATCACTTTTTGATAGGGCTCGGTTGATACATATTGCTCAGCTGGTCATATAGATGCTCAGCTGATCAATAGTAAGCTTAGGAGGACATAAGCTTATGTATTTGTATGATCAGTTGATCAAGAATGCTCAGCTGATCATTCAAATACATCAGTTTATGAGGGGAGATGACTTGTGTAAAGGAAGACTTACTAACCTAATGCTCTGGGCCTCAGCTGATCCATTTGTTCACTCAGCTGATGGAGTAGATACTCAGCTGATCAATTTCTTCACTCAGCTGATCAATTTCTTCACTCAGCTGATCAATTTCTTCACTTCAGCTGATGGAGTATTTTCCTCAGCTGATTAACTTTTTCACTCAGCTGATGGTTTATTTTTCTCAGCTGATGGTCTTCTTTACTTGTTTTCTTCATCTGATGCTCCTTGGCTGATATCCCTTGCTGATACATTGAGTAGGATCTGATGCTCAGCTGATGGTCAGCTGATGGTTCCATACTTAGCATTTTTTTACATAAACTAATTCAAACAACACATGTTTGAATTCTTTCTAAGTCATACTGATTGTAGGGTTTGGTTATCATCAAATTCTATGTTTTAGGATAGGCAGAGTTGATTATTAGGGTGAAGTGATTATCTCCCCAACACATATCACATATATGAATCATAGTTTAGGAAACGCACCTCAGCAATTAATACCACATAGAGATATACCAGATATAGAACACGTCAAACATTAATTCCTACAGATATATATAATCATGGTATTAATCAAATAGTTAAACTCAGCATTTAACAAACTGAACTGGGGCGAAACACGCCCGTACTCCCTAGAGGCACGCCCGTGCCTCACGGTCCAGGCCTAGAAACAGAGCCCAACAAGCATGGGCGTACCGGGCCAAACACGCCTGTACCCTACCTAGGTACGCACGTGCCCTGGTACGCCTGGACCTCAAGAACAGAGGCGGTCACGACCACTAGGCACGACCGTACCACTCAAAGGCACGCCTGTGCCTTTCTACTTACATCTCTAGTTCGCCAACTCTACAGTTTACTCCGACAAAAACCACAAAACTCTCAATCGTAATTCATAAAAACGCTACTAGGGTGTTTTCCTACACCCCAAACATCTTTTAAACAATAAACAACAAACATAACATCACTAAATCTTTGATTCACCATGAATCAACTCAAAACCCACTAAAACTTCAAACATGGTTAAGAAATCTTTACCTCAGCTATCAAGGAGTGCTAGAATCAGTTGTAACCACTTGTTCTTACTGTTCTTGATCCAAAACTTCAGAGAAAACTTGTTGCTCTAACACTTACGTGAACTTATTTGAAGAAAATGAGAACTTTGACTCTCAAATTGTCAAAGCTGGCTATATATATATATATATATATATATATATATATATATACACACACTTTGAGAAACGGCACAAATGGTCCCTCTACTTTTCTAGTTTCAAAATAACAACTTTAACCCCTCAAGTTTCTCAACACCTTCTAATCTTAATTAGGCAATACCAAAACACATCACTTGATAAAGTTACTAATTTAGGAAATTTCTAAACCTTGGGTGTTACAACCCTTCCCCACTTGAAAAGGATTTCATCTCCAAAATCAACTGCTGAAGAGTCCGGATAGTTACATATCATCTCATCCTCTAGACACCGGTACACCATGACGAGATACTATTTCTATCTGACATAATAGACACTGGTACACCATGACGAGATACTATTTCTTTCATATACACATCTGACAGTTTCTCAGAAGAGTAAGTTTCCTTAATGGGAATAAAATGTGCACTTTTGGTTAATCTATCCACAATCACCCAAATAACATCGTAACCTCTAGGGGTTTTAGCTAATTTAGTGATTAGATCCATTTTAATATCCATTGGAATAATCATCATTTGATTATTGAGTTGAAATCTTTTAAAACCTGATCTCTTTGCTTTATTCTAACACAACAATGAAGCGTTTGATTTCTTGGGTACATATTTGAAATTTTTGTGTATGTCTACTTCTAACATTTTTTTATTTGATTTTAATATATCTCAAGTTTACTTCTGTAATACTCATGTGTTCACAGGTCTATAAACTAGTTTAGAATGTATATTAATTCCCCGGTTCATGTACAACCACAAATGGCCCTTAAGTAAGCAGCCCTCATGTGGTTTAGTGGCTCTTAAGCGTGCAGCCCAAATAACATGCGCAGTAGCTGGTCAACCCAAAATCAGGAGCATAGAGGCTGATTCCTATGCACCGTTTTGGAAAAATCGATGACCATCGGGTATATATCATTTCACTTTTAGAATTTTTTTCAACTAATTAGAATTTTTTTCCCACAAATTATTGTTCTTTATTTCTTAAAATGGCTAACAAATGAAGATTTTATCACGTCAACAGCCTTAAGCATTGAATTTTAAGTTACGAGTGGATCTTAAGTAGAAATGGTTACCCGTTTATTTAATCGAATCTCATGCCATTCAAAAGCATTATTCAACGAAACCTAATACCTGATTCAACTATTATCGCAAATCTGTTAAGCAATTTTGAGCAGCAACTATCGAATCTCATATCAATTTCTAATTTCACTCACTACTATAAAAATGATTTTCTGTCCCACCCTTTTAGCCCTGGCTTTATTAAAAAGACACAAAAAAAAAATAATATCCGAGTTAAAAGTGTGTAAAACACATCATAGTGAATCAAACCTAGTTTTTCAATGAGTTAAGTGCACCGAAATGTAATGAACTATCTCCAATTTAATATTGTATGTAACAAACTAAACTTTGTTCGCTAAAATGCATCAAACTATCCGAAATTTACGTTTAATGCAATATGACCTTCTATTGAAGGTTTCTAGGTCACCTTAATTTTTTCCATTTTTTATTGTTTTAATTATTATTATTATTAAACTATAAGCAGATCTTCATCTTCAATGCACCTTCATCTTCAATCAAGTTACATAAATTGTTGGCTATTAATTAAGCAGATCTTCATCTTCATCTTCAATCAAGTTATATAAATCTTCATCTTCATCTTCAATACAACATCACCAAAAATCTACATGAAAGATCAAAATAGAAATCAGAATGCAAGATGAACATGTAACCAAGATCCAAAACTTAACAAAAACAAATCGATTGAGAAAGCATATCAAGAAAAAATTGATTGAACCAGATCTGAGAACCCAAATCAGAAATCCATTGAACCCAAATCAAGAAGAAATAAATCGGTGAAGTAGATATGATAAACTATAATCAAGCGATGAACATAAAAACCCACAAACCTTCAATGGAATCACAAACCAAAAATCGAACAGGTCATAAACCATGGATACCAAATCAAACTAAAAGCTGTTGGCAAAACATTCAAATATCGCGACTCTTTTCATATGAAATCGAATAGATAGAACTGTTCAAAATCATATTGAGAGGGTTTTTTTTAAGGATGAACCCTAAAATGCAGATAAAGAACACACCTTGAACCATCGACTTTTGAAGATGAAATTGATGATTGTCTTCGGATTAAATCGATGATGTTATTCATAATGGTGTAAATGAAACGTAATCGGTTAAGAACCAAGAACCTAAATCGATTCTTCATCTCATCTTGGTTAGGATTTACGGTTTGTAGATCTCTATGAGGGTTTCATTACAAATCTGTAACAAGAAATTCAAATCAGATCCCAAATCTGTATATGTTTTCACCGCAAATTTCTAAGAAACCCAACTGATTTGAAAGAGAGGAAATGATAGATCCACGGTAGTTTGTTACTTCCCCATATATTGGCCTTGATTTGGGGTCTTCTTCTCGAAAAACGCTAATATGATGCTAAGAAGAAGATGAAGATGAATGTAGGCTTTATGTTTGTTTGAATGATGATGATTTATAAACTTGAATGACGATGAATGGTGATTCATAAACTTGAAAGGTGATGAATGATGATTCATAAACTTGAATGATGATGAAACTTGAATAGTGATTCTTGATAATAATAATAATAATAATAATAATAATAATAATAATAATAAAATAATAGAAAAATAGAAAAAGTTAAGAAAAAAATTAAGGGGACCTGGAAACCTTCAATAGAATGTCATATTGCATTAAACGTAAATTTCGAATAGATTAATATATTTTAGCAAATAAAGTTTAGTTTATTACATACAATATTAAATTATGGATAGTTTATTATATTTCAGTATACTACCCCCTGTTTCAATAATAAAACCGGGTATAAAAAATTGGGAGAATTTCAAATTTATCCTTATAAAACTTATAAATTACATATATATCCTTATAAATCTTAAAATTACATCAATATCCTTTTAAAACCTATAAACTCTCTTCTATATCCATATGTCATTACTAAATTATTTAAAATCAAAAAATATTATCTATAAATTGATTTACATGTAAACTTCCTAAACTACCCCCATCTGAATCATGAAATTATCCCCAAACTTAAAACAACATCGATTGTTTCTGGATTTCTGCCGGCAATTATAACACCATCTCCGATTGGATTCTACATGGTACAAAGGACTTCTCCCATCGATTGCAATGTTTTCTACGATCGACAATTTATGCAAGGTCCTTCTCGATCTTCATTTGTAACATCCTGATTTTGGGCCTAGTTGTTACGTGGGTCAAGGTACGTTTTTACGCGATTAATATTTGAGTAAATATTTGTCTAGTATTCTATGGTTCTAATTAATAAGGTTAATTAGAGTTGATAATATATATATATATATATATATTTAATTGTATGTATGCAAGTATGTGTAGATAATTGCATGTGTAGGTATTATTTTCACATGACACCTCCTGCTTGTGCTCCCAACACCTTTATACGTGGGTTAACTTCTGATAAGTTTACCATTTGAAAACCGTGAGTGTGTGTTTGTGTGTGTTTAAGAGAGAAAGCAAGAGGAGTTGTAAACTTGGAAAAGTGGAAGATTGGATTTGTGGGTGTTAATATATTCAAAACAAAGGTATGATGTTGTTCTTTGTATGATACTGATCATTTTGCTATGTTTTGTTGTTAAACTTGTGTTGGTTTCATGAAGATGCCATGGATGAAGTTTAGGAGTAAACTTGACAAATGGGTTTTGTTAGTTTGACGTTTTTAATGGTTTAGAAGTGTTCATGATGATATATGGTATGTTATATGAAGTTGTATGAATGTTAGAAGTATTTTTATTTGAGTTAAAGGATGATGATTCATGAAATTTGAAGGATGGTTGACCGGAAATCCGACAAAAAGGATGGAAATGATCTGGAAAACCACGTGTCGCGGCACGACGTTTGAGGGTCGCGGCGCGACCCCGAGAATCCGGGTCTTGTGAGAATCCGACAAAAAGAAAATCCGAAACCCAAGAATCCGCAACCCAAATCCGATACTCAAAATCCGGAACCCAAATCCGACAGTGTCGCGGCGCAACACAGGGGTTGGTCGCGGCGCGACAGGGCAACTTTAGGAAATTTGATTGTTTTGATTGTCACTTGTTAGGGATGTGATGGATTACCATTTATATGGTTATTTTATGTTGTATACAAGTTATATAGAGATATAAATATATGTGTGGTATATATTTATGAATCGGTTACTGATTTTAGTTTATTCTGATCTCAGGAAAGGACAAGCTAGGCTAGTAACATTAGACCACTGAGTGGGAGTTCGAGAACTCGAGGTGAGTGGATGTTTACTCACGAGTGATATAGTTGTATCTGGTTTGGTTGCAACTGTATGTGAATTGATGCATGGATAGACTGTTTGTTTGCTAATTGATTAACGGTGTTATGTTAATTAATTGTTGCGCCTATTGTGAAGTCAGCTGACGGCTGGGCATACTGGGCTGGGTTTGTTTGCTATCGGCTAATCAGTATTGTGGTCTTTTGATGCATTCGTTGCAACTTAAGATAATACTGTGTGAGAATAGCAAATAGACTATCGGTAAACCTTTGCTTAGCAGGCATTGGTTGTAGGTTCCTGCAGAACCGCCGGTCTTCTCGTAAGGCAAAGGGTGATTATGTGTTTACTGTTGTTGATATCATGCGGTTACTTGCTAGTATATCTGTGGTGGTTTACTTCCATTCACTTAGCTTTGTGCTAATCCCCCACCTCTCACTACTTTTACAGGTGGCTGGTGAGTTCTGCGGTTTAGTTGTGAGGGGGTGTAGCCTGGGGAATAATTGACAGGCACTCTGATTGGAGTTGTGACAAGCCGTAGTTTTTGTAATACTGTGTTTTAAATTGTTGGGTTTTGTTAAACAGTGGTTTAACTTCAGTTGTAAATACTTTTATGTTTTGGTAAACGCTTCCGTAGTGTATTTAAAACTGAAAATTTTATGGGTGAAAATACGGTGTTACATCATTTTAACATCAGTTTTGAATCGGCACTGATGTGGTAAGTTAAGTACAATAGTGTTGGATTAGCACCAAGTAAATTAATGGGCGATAACAAACAATTGGTTAATGTGACCGGTAACAAATAGATGGCACATAGAATAGTAGGTAGGAGAATTAAATGTAGGTAGAAGAATCAAGCTGCAACTTGTATCGCTAACAGGAGGATGAAACAGGTTATACATGGGGGTAAGAAAATGTTAATCGTGGCAATCAAATGGCCACTTCATGGTTCGCTGGAGGATGACATAGTAGTAAACGGAAGGACTTAATTGTGGTTAAAGGAGAAAAAGTTAATCGTGAGAATCAAGCAACGACTTTCATGGTTTGCTGGAGGATGACACGGTAGTCAACGGGTGGACTTAATTATGGTTGCATCATGTTCCAGGGCATTTCAGTAAGTTTACATGTAAATTAATATGCATGTGATGTTTTTTAATTATTAAATAATTTAATAATGACTAAATTAAGTTTTTGGCTATACAATAGAGTTTAGAGGTTTTAAAAGGATATAGAAGTAATTTTTAAGTTTGTAAGGATATAAATGTAATTTTTAAGTTTTATAAGGATATATATGAAATTCTTCCTAAAAAATTTAAAATTTTAGTCTCAGATTTTTAGTAAATAACGGGTCAAAACCAACTATGCTTGTACCCCATTTTTCTTTATAGTTTTTTGGAATTTGGACCCTGTTTTAATCCAAGTAATCGGAGTTGAAAGCTTTTTTATCTCCTGCCCATAAAACAAAGCCGTAAACGGTTTCTTCTATCTATACAATCGAAGGTTTAAGGGGGTGTTTGTCTAAGCTTATTTTTTGGGGCTTAAGCTTATTAGCTTATAAGCTTGTGAGCTTATAAGCTTATGAGGCAAAAAAGTGTTTGGATTAGCTTATAGCTTATAAGCTAATAAGCTTTTTTTTTAAAAAAGTGTTTGGCTAAGCTTATTTTTATAAAATGACTAAAAAGGGCATCCTTACATTATATAATTTATTTTAATCACCATCATTTTTTTAAATCACCATTAGTTCAAAGATTTAAACAAAACTCTTGTTTTTTTTAATCACCATTAAAAGACCAATTATATGAATCATCAAAATACGTAGTTCAATAATACAATAGATATATAATTGTCACTTATTTCGCATTAAATTTCCTGCAATCATATCTCTTACTGCGCTCATATATAAATCATCATCTCTACGATTTGAACTTGCATATTCATCCGGTTCATTACTACTACAAGACGCTTGAGCCGAAGAACCTTTGTTTGGATTGTAAGATTCTTGTTGCGCTCTATCAAATCCGTCATCATCATTATCTTTCATTCTAATATAATTATGAATTGCCATAGGTGCTATCACGATTTTCACTTGCGTTTCATAAGGTAAATTAACGTGCATGTCTTTTAAAATTGCCCATCTAGCCTTCCATACTCCAAAAGTTCGTTCAATGACATTTCTCAACGATGAATGATAGTAGTTAAAAGTCTCCTTCACCTTTGTTCGTCACATCAATATCATTATTTGAATCCATTTGCAACTTATTCTAAACATACGAATGATAACCAAGAGATAACAAATACATATTATAAGTTAGTCTAAACTTCCATTTAGTTGTTTGTATAAACTTCAAAAAAACAGATCAGATCATAAGTTGTTTTTTAAAAAACAGAACAGAAAGATGTACATATATTCTGCATTGTTGTACATATCATCATTTAGTTGTTTTTAAAAAACAGAATAGAAAGAATCCTATACATATCATACAATCTGCATTGAATTAAAGCATGCTAATGAGTGGCACACTTACAAAATTACAGTACCTATCATTTGGCGGTGCTTACAAAATTACAGTACCTAAAGGCACAATACATACCCTCAAGAATATTATAACAAACAACTAACTAATAAATGAATCACAAAATAGACTGTCAATCATTAGTCAATTATCTATGTTATAACATAATCACTAACAAAACACACATCAAAACAGCCCTCGGGTAACAACTTTCATAAATAAATTTGAAAAATTATAGTGTTAAGTTTAAACTGAAAATAAGGAGGAAGAGATGGAATTGAGTGATTGATTACCTGATCAATAAACAAAATCATTGATTCTGTTAGTTTTGTGATTCATGAGCCATTAATTAGCATATATATAACAGAAACAGCTTTTAATTTAGTAGATTAAGCAAAACAGAAGCAAATATAGAAGGGGTAAAGAAACAATTACTTATCATCTTTGTTTAGCAGAGCAATTTAGGACTTCCAATATGAAGATTTTCTGATATGATCATTGGAAGTGTTGTTATGTTGATAACATCTTGACCCATAACACCAAATCATTGATTCTGTTAGTTTTGTGATTAAACAATCTAGCAGAGTAAACAAATCGAGCAGAGTAATCTATCCATTTTTTATAATAACATATGACATATGTGGGTGTTACTAGTAGCAGCGATTAAAGGGGTGAGCACAACACTGGAAGCACAGGAAATATGCGAGCAGAGTAAACACCAAGAAATATGCGATTGATACCTGTGATCTTGTTCACGCAAAAACCCTAGTCGAACAGCGAGTGAAGCACAGCACTGGAAGTGAAGCAGTCGAACGGTGGACCTCGATTATCGAACGAGTGAAGCACAGCACTGGAACAAGATGTTTGAAGCATTTGAAGTAGTGAAGCAGTGGTACTCGACAATAAAAAGGGGGATGTGAGTTATGGGGAGGAGAGGATGATATTTGGGGAATGTTGTCGGTCATGGGGAAGAAAAGGTTTGGGGAAGAGAAGGTTTCAGTTTTGGGGAAGAGAAGGTTTCAGGTTTGGGGAAGAAAAAAGGAAGAATACTCTTATAAAAGATGAGGGTAAATAGGTAATTGAATAGAAATAAGCTTATGAGGTAAAAAAAAAAAAAGCTGATTCATCTTGGCTTATTGAAAAGGGATTATTTTTATAAAAAATAAGCTCATAAGCTTAAGCTCTTAAGCTAAGCCAAACACTTAAATATTAATAAGCCCAAATTATAAGCTAATAAGCTAATAAGCTAATAAGCTCTTAAAATAAGCTTACCCAAACACCCCCTAAGATTTAGATTTGAGGGTTCAAAGGTTCAATCGAGGGTTTGTTCTCTTCCAGGTTTGTTTTCTGTAATTTTGTTCAAGGTTTTTTGAGGGTTTTTGTTGTACAATTTCAATTCAAGGGTTCAAAGGTTTAATCGGTTGTCTTTTCTCTGTAGAATTTCGTTTCCCGTATAAAGGTTTCTAGGGTTTCCGTTAGCAAATCTTTTCTACAGAGGAGAAGAATACCATTGAACAGTAATATATTGCAAAAGGATGTCGATTTGTTGCTTGTTGAAGTTCTTAATTTGGTTAGTATCTTAGAATAGGTCAACAACATGTGTTAGGATCGGTTGCAGCATTCATGTTTAATGTATCCCCAAGCGTTGTTCATATTGTGAAGATAGTTCATAAAATGGAGTTTGATTATTTCTTTGTTGAATTAGAAGTTCTTACCGATGATCAGTTCATTTAGGCAGTAACTTTGTATGTTACTGGAGGTGGCCTGGTTTGGGTCGGTAATGGTTGCTGATAGTCGGCATAGCTGCCGGAGATGAATGAGTAGATCAATGTGGTACCACAAGCTAAGAATGTTAATTGAGTATGAAGATAAATTTTCTTGATTTAACTTCAATTTTGAGATGGTGTTATCTTCAAGGCAAAACAAGCCTCTTTCCATCATTTTTTATATTGCAGTAGAAAATTGCTACAATGTGATTGCACAGTTTTGGTTCTGAGAGCAAAGAATAAACTTGATTCATCACATTGTGTTCTTTTTCTCTACTTGTTACTCCTATTGCTAATGATTGAAAGTTTTATAAGTAGTTCCTTTGTTTATGCTCATTGGATGCTTGCTTATTTGTCCTTTTTACTACAGATCAATGCTATAACCGCTGCAAGTCTGCAACCGAGCTACCGAGGCTTCATGCCATCATCTAACCCAACTCTTCATTGTTCAGGTAGAATTATCCAACCAAACAACTTATATGGTTTAAAAATCATTCTGTAGCATTAATTCTCATTTTGATTATATGGAACTTCAAATGCTTAGTCTCAAACTCTTAATTACCCTATGATTCCTTTTATAAAGCTTTCCTCACAACATGTATGAGACTGAGCATCCTAAAAGTCACACTTTGTTCCCAAAGTTTTGTGTCTTATATGTTGTTATTCATTAAGGCTTATGGTGAAGAGCTCTCTTGAGCCCTCTTACTCTAGCAATTATCAAGCTACAATACTGCTTTATTGGACTTCTTTGATCCTTAACAAAATTACCTCCTTTTAATGCAAAATGATTTAGAAATTATGTAATTCAGTGTGGCGTAACTTAAATTGTTTAAGCTGTTATAAGCTTATGATTTATAAATTACATAAAATTACCCCTTAAATTACTTAATGCAAATTGATTTAGTTATGTTTGTGATGTCTATTGGTCATTTGCAGCACCGAAGCAGTTATAAGCTTATTTTAAGTTGTTTGGTTGATGTTTGATGCAGATAAACTATTTTGCTACCGTTTGGGGGCTGCTTTTGAGATCTATTGTTAGTTAATTGGTATTGAATTATGGTGTTTGTTTTGATATGGAACCCTCATCTGTAGGTTTATAGTAAGAAAAATGGGAATTGTGTATAAGTTTTATTATCTAAAGCTTTAATTAATTGTATAATTTTTCAAAAAAAATTCTGATATTTAGACTGGGTTCTTTATTAAAAAACCGGAGTTGAAACCCTTTTTAGAAACGGGTTTATAACCGGGGTTGAAAGGTATTTAGCTACATTTTTTAACTAGGGTTAAATATTATTTAGCCGTGGTTTTTTAACTTGGGTTAATTACCCACATTTAGCCCCTCCTCCCCCCTTCAACCCTCTCTCAAAACCGGGTTTAAAAGCCTTGGGACCATATGCTTTTTTGTACTAGTGATTAATAACAATTTTGAGTTAGGCACGAATTTTAAATAGAAACAAGTTACCCGTCTTATTAATCGGATCCTATGTCATTCAAAAACATTTTTCAACAAAACGATAATTTCTTATTCAACTATTATCACAAAACTGTTGGCAATTTCATCAACAAATATTGGATCTCATGTCAATTCCTAATTTCTATTTCCACTAACTACTATCAAGGTTTTTAAATAACGTGAGACGTGGTATGGGGGCATTGTCAAACCTCAAGCTTTGGCAAGGTCATGACATTCATAAGGTGTAACTTGCGACAATTTTATATATAAATTATAATTATGTATATAAAATTATACAAACAAAAATGAAAAAACACATAATTATAGGTTTTTAACATAGTTTATCAATTTTTTTCTTTGTTTTCGGTATATCTATCTTTATAACTGAATAACTATATATATTCGGCCCGTATGACTCACTATCTTTAACATGCCTAAAAACATGGCTTATAATGAGTAAAGGCGTGTCAATTGGGTCCTTAGCGTACGTCAAGTCTTACGCCAAATCCTTGGACCATGTTGTGGCAACATGGTCAAGCCTGGCGAAACCAGCGTGAGCTTTTTAGAATTGTGACTACTATCGGCACAAATCTATGAGTATATTCATTTTCTTACTTAATCTTCTGGTTCCAATGAATGTTTTCTTGATTTGTTATCGATAAATGGATTTATTACATGTTTAACATTTTGCACCATAGATATTTAAAATTTACATTAAGAATCTCTCATATTTATACATGGATATCAAGCTAAGAGCATAGAATTGCATCCATTAGTGCTCAATCTCATCTATAATGAATCAATAATCTTAACACCAAAAACATGATTATTAACCATTAATTAATTTCTATAAACTGTGATAGTGTTGTCACTTTGGCAAGAGCTTATAATCAAGTGTATAATGGAAAGTCGCGACATTTGGGTGTTAGACATACTATGGTACGTGAGCTTATAACTCATGGGATTATTTGTGTTGAGTTTGTTACATCTCAACAAAATCTGGCTGATCACTTGACGAAGGGATTGGCTAGGGACTTTGTTACAAAGTCAGCGATAGGGATGGGTTTAAAGCCGACTTGATATCTTTAAATGTAAGATACCCAATTCCCTTCTAATAAAACATTAGAAGTTGAATTCAATGTGGAAAAATTGCTTTTGGAGATAGAAGTCCATTTGTTACATCATCCCAAGGTATATGCTTAGACCTGTAGATTACAGTAAGGTTGAAATATAAATTTCTTAATAGTTCTTTTGAAAAAGTGCACTTGCAGGTGTATGAATGAAAAGGACTACTTATGTAAGTGTGAAGTACTGCCGCTTTAGGAAGCTTGGGCTTAGCTTCTACACACTTATGAATAGATAGTGAAATATGTGTAACACCCATAATTTTATTCATAAGTTAAAATGAGAAAGTGTATAAAGTAGTATGCGAGTTATAAATGGATATACATGATAAGATGTGGTTTTAAACTAGAGGGCTAAAACCGTCAATTTATAAGTTGTTTAAGTACAGGGACTTGTTGTGTCAATAGATGAAAATATACATATATATCACCACCTTTGACTATAGAAGTCAAAGGTTCACATATTCTTTTCTCTGCAAACTCACGAGAACCTTCACCAACCCCTAGCTTCTTCATTTTCTTTGAACAACTCAGTAGAACAATCAGCTCTAGCAAGATCATAGCAACTGTATGCACTTAAGGTAAGAACTTTCATCATCTCTTGAAGGTTTATGGGTTTTAAGAAGATTCAATGGTGAATCAAGGATTTGAGCTTGTTAATGTTATTATTACTAGTTTAGAAGTTGTTTGGGATGTAGGAAAACATCCCAGTAGCGTTTTCATGTATTAAAATTATGTTTTTGATGGAGTTTTGGCCGGAACAGCATGTAAGTCGGCAAAACTGCTGCTGCCAGTTGAAGGGCACGGGCGTGCCCCTCATGATCCAACCGTGCCCCAGGGCGTACCTGAAAGGCACGGGCGTGACCCAAAAGGGTACGGGCGTACCCTGTTCTAGAAAGGCCCAGATTGTGCCTTGAGACCACGGGAGTACATGGATTTAGGCACGGGGGTACCCGGGTAGGAGGCACGGGCGTGCCTGTTAAGGCACAGGCGTGCCTAGTGCTGTGTTCAGTTATTAAGTTCAGCAAAATTTATTATTGATTTATTTATTTGGTATTATTTCATGTAGAGACTTGTCTATGGCGTGTTCACTAGAATATTATCAATTGTGGACTGGTATACAAACATTATTGATTATAAGGTGAGTCTTCTAGACTTCACTTCATATCTGCAGCATGTATGCTATGATATCAAATTACTGACATGTAATGTTATTCATATGTGTGTATAAGCTTGTTGCTTTGTGCAGTAAGTCTCAAAGGTGGGGTGCTTACTGCTAAGTCAAGTAAGGCTCAATTATGGTACAGTACTGTGACCTATGTTGCTGCCCTGGGTCTAGAACCAAAGGCTAGCATTGTTTGCCAGACATACGTGTATTATCTTCATATGATTTTATACGTAGGTTTATATGATGTTTAGTCCGATTTACTCACTAAGCTCTCGTAGCTTATCAGATACTATTTTTAAAATGTTTTGCAGGTTTTATCAAAGGCAAAGGCAAAGCTCCGGTTTGACTTCCAATTGTTAAACTCTTTGAAATTAACGCCTGGTTTGTAAATATCAAGTTTTTGGTACCAAACTTATGACAGTATTTATGTGAGTATCTATTGATACGTCAGGTTTTCAAACAAATATTGCTTCCGCTTTTATGATAAACCGTGAGATGCGAACACTTATAGGTGTTTGATCTTAATATTTTAAATTTGGTTTTTGGGGCGTTACAACTTGGTATCAGAGCCACGGTTTGAGGGATCTGGATGTGTACAAGACACATTCTGGACTTAAACCATGGTTCTGCAAATTTTGAAAATTGTCAAACTGGAGGCTTGCAGCTTGGTGAGTATACTAACAGTTATATTGAATATGTATTATGTGTGCATTATGCGAGTACAGGATATGCTTAAGACAGATATATTATATGTGTATACAACTGTTAAGAGTTGCTTTTATATGTGCATTCAAGATAAATTTAGTGTTATATGAATAAATTAGAACATGATATATAAACTTTGGCCTAAGCCTGTGAATCGGGACTTTTTGTGATAAAGTTAAGCTCAAACGTGTATAGTGTGTTTAGAGTAATATAAGGGCCCATATTATTACAAACACATGATACATGTTGGAACTTAATGGAATCATGAGGAATCTTGTGAATCGGGTGAGGGGTACTTGTAAGGTAGTACACCTACGAATATATGTAGAATGCCTTAGTATGTATAGAAATACTTTGGATCTGATGATAGGTGTACTGATATGTGGATATACAAGTAACTGTTTGTTATATAGGATAGTGTGATAAACCCACCTTTTGCTTTAGTGCTTTATCTATACTACCAGAATGATATATACAAGAGATTCAAGAGTAGTGTATAATCCTAAGAGTGATTTTAGTCACATACACGAAGGGATAAATATCAGTATTACAAGTGAACGTATCCTTATAAGGATATAGTATGACGGGGTATATGGAGCCTAGATTTAAATCGTCAAGTAACAGAATCAATACTTGAATAATTCAGTGTCGAAAACTTAGTAAAGTGATGAAGTAGAGTTTATGCCAGATATTATCGTATGAGTTGCAGCACAAATGAAAGAACAAGGAAGTGATCAGATAAGAGTCAGTATCAAGATTAGTTATACAAAGTGGAAGGGTTCATTATTAACCCTAAGTTATAATTCGTGAAGTATCAGAAGGTTGTACGTTCAAGGATTTTCCACGTGTCAACCAACGATGGATTAAGGTTAGCAAATTGACTATTAATCATAAGTAATTTCAGAGATCGAGGGTGCATTTCATATATGTACGTATGCACCTGGAGATGAAGTGAAATATGTAATAGATTAGATGAGGAGTGCACACGAATTGAGAGCTTGACGTGAAAAGAGTTTAAAGACATTATAATTGGGCGGTTGGTGCCACAGTCAGAGATAGACAGAGTTATGGATGAATTCCACAAGTAGAACAGACATAAAAGACAATTTCAGAAATTGATACGAGGTTTCAGAAAAATGCATATTTTATTCAGATTATCTTAGTAATGAAAAAAAATAATATATAGATATATGGTAGCATTCCAGTCTAGTATATGAGAATTTATAGACGTTTGTAAACACCAAGATGTGAAATCCCAGATGGAGGCAACCGGAATTAGAGAGACAGAAAAGAAAGGAAACTGATAGAGAAAGTTGTATTGATGTTTAGGAAAACAAGAATGGAGGTTCGAAAGAAGAAAATGATGCAAAAGGGTCTACCTATCTACTCAACATACAAGAAACGTCGACCGGAGGAAAGCAGGTTTGATTCACTAATATGTTTTAAATGATGAAACCGGATCATATGAGTAAGAATTATGGGAACCCAAGAAAGTGAAAGAGAAAAGTATATCAATAATCAGAAGTGAGTTTTCTAGACACCAACCGAAAAAGCTAGAACAGAATCAAGTATGGTTACATGAAGATTAGATGTGTATAAGTATAAGGTGACAGAAATGAGTATTATCAAATTCCTTAGTGAATTTGTATCTATGAATACGAGTGAGTTCCAAATAGTAATTGGAACGGACTGGTTACACTGTAACCAGGTTATGATATTATGTGAATAGAAGTGATACGAGTTCATATCCCAAGTGGGGAAGAACTAAGTATATGTGCTAAAAAATCCAAAACAGGTAGGTTATATGGGTGTTCAGTTTCAAAAGCTGGGGTGTATCTTCAGTATGGATATATTGTTTTCTTAACTTATGTATAGGTATTAAATTAAAGAAGAGCAGATGAGTTTAGAAGATGTGAAAGTGATATGTGAGTATCTTGATATGTAATTCAAGGAATTACCAAGGTTACTGCCAGACAGACAGAGTATGTTTAGAATTTGTGTGGTGTTGAAAGCTTCACTGATTACGAGAACTACGTATAGACTTGCTCCTTCAGAGATACAGGAATTATTAAAAGGATTTCAAGAATTGTTAAAATGAGGGGTTTATAAGACCCAGTAGCTTTTCATGAGGTGTATTTATACTATGTGTATTAATTATTATGAGCTCAATAAAGTGATCACAAATATATGTCCGTTGTTCAGAATATGCGAAATACTTGATCAGTTATAATGGGGTAAAGTGGTTGTCAAAGCTGACTCAAGATCGGATTTTCTTCAGCCTAAGATCAGAAGGGATGGTAATTCTTAAACGGTGTTCAGAAACGTATAGATATTTTGAAGTGGTTATGATACCTTTTGGCCTTGCTAACGCACCAGCAGTGGTTATGTATTAAATGAATAGGGTGTATAGGCCAATGTTAAGTTAGTCAGTAATTGTGTTCATAAATGATATTCGTATTTATTTCAAGGGTTTAGCAGATCCTGAAAATCATGTTTGAAAAGTTTTAGTGACAAAGAGTAGAAAATAGTTATATGTTAAGTTTTCAAGGTGAGTTTCAAGATATGAGGAATGAAATTCTTTAGATAATTTATTAGCAGAAATGGGATCGAGATGAATTCTGGGAAATAGAGAAGGTGATGAATTTGGAGCCGCCAAAGAACCCGATAGTAATCAACAGTTGTATGGGATTATTTACAGAAATTATGTGAAGAAACAATTTGCACTACCTGAATTGATTGAAGAGATGATAGCAGTGTGTGATACCTGGTACAGTGGTCAGAATGAATGCAGAGGGGCAGAATTATTATTTGCACTTCTAGACAGTTTAATCGTATGAGAATGAATATACAGATTCGCACCTGATAGTAGTATATGTGGCATGTTATTTATACGATACGTGAGGACTACACCTCGATAGTGGGTGGATATGTGGATGTAAGACTATTGTTGGTGCACCGCAATAGCATTCATAGGTGGTGTAAGACGACCGCTAGTGTGCTACGGTAGCATTCAGAATGATATGATGAGAATATGTGTTTATATGTGAAGTGTTGTTTACATGAAATTATAAAAGTTAGAAATAATTGTTGAATGAGAAAGACCTTTAAAGGCAACAGAAACATTGGTCAGAATCAGTGAAGGATTATGAGTAGAATATTATATTATTCAGGGTAAGGCTAATGATATAGCCGACGGTTTGAATAGGAAATCAGAAATAATACTTGTATGAATTAATTATCTAAATGACAGTTACGACACTCTTACTCAGAGGTGATAAGAACAGTTCAGTGAAAAGTGATCAAAGGTGAAAAGTATCTTAAAGAATGGATAAAACGGGACAAGTAGTTAATCCGTTTACAAGAAGTCATGACAAATTAATTGGATATGATCGTATATGAGTATCAGGTTACGAGTTCATAAGTTTATAATGGTGGTGTAGCTAGAAGTTAATAAGGGTATGAATACCTAAGGATAGATTATTGATAGCTGGAGGAGAAATTAGATATAGTCAGACAAGTGGAGGAATATCATTAAAGGTATATAGCTTGTTCCAATAGAGAAATTTATTAATCAGAACAGTTAACAGATGTGTATGTGAAACGGATTGTGTTATGTCATAGCATATCAGTGTTTATTGATTCAGACAATGATATCAGATCCGCTTCTAGAATTCGGAATAGATTTCATATAAAGTTAAGGATTAAACTTCGTCTCAGTACAGTCAGAATGAAGGAAATATACAGATGATGGAAAGCATGTTTTATGATTGTGTTGTTAATTCAGAAGAAAACTAGGGTACGTATTTGCTTAACAGAGTCTCATAATACAACAGATGCAAGTTCAGCACCGGGATGCCAACGTATGAATTATATGATATTACTGCCAAACTTCAGTGTATTCGGTGACGTGGGTCAGAAAGCGTGGGGTAGTACAGAGATGATACAGTGAAAGACAGAACAGATTCAGAAGGTATGTAGTAGATTGTTTGATGCCCAGAATAGACAGAAGGGTTATACAGATGAACAGAGGTTACCGCATTAGTTTTGTGGGGGAGTATGTATTCTTGGCAGTAACATTGTGGAAGAAAAAGTAATCGGTAATTCAGAAAATTATTGTATATGAGGGTAAAGGTTGTTAATAGATCAGAGTTATCAGGAGAATTATCATATATTCTTAGCACCTGTCGTGTATTATATTTCAGAAAGTTTTATCAGATGGGTCTGCAATCGTACTGTTGGAAATTTTTTTTAGTAATAATGATAAACTGTATTATGAGGAAGAGTTTACAACGATTTTGAAAAGATGAGGTTTTACTCAATAGTCAGATTAAACTAGTCAAGAGGCAGTAAAAGTATATAAAAGGTTCAGATTACATATAGAATCCTGAACAGATTATGATGAGTAATTTCTAGAACTCTTCGGCAGTTGATTTCGGGGACGAAATTATTTCAAGTGGGGAAGAGTTGTAACACCCAGAATTTTATTTATAAGTTAAAATGAGAAAGTGTATAAAGTAATATGCGAGTTATAAATGGATATACATGATAAGATGTGGTTTTAAACTAGAGGGGCTAAAACCGTCAATTTATAAGTTGTTTAAGTGCAGGGACCTGTTGTGTCAATAGATGAAAGTATATATATATATATATATATATATATATATATATATATATATATATATATATCACCACCTTTGACTATAGAAGTCAAAGGTTCACATATTCTTTTCTCTGCAAACTCACGAGAACCTTCACTAGCCCCTAGCTTCTTCATTTTCTTTGAACAACTCAGTACAACAAGCAGCTCTAGCAAGATCATAGAAACTGTATGCATTTAAGGTAAGAACTTTCATCATCTCTTGAAGGTTTATGGGTTTTAAGAAGATTCAATGGTGAATCAAGGATTTGAGCTTGTTAATGTTATTATTACTGGTTTAGAAGTTGTTTGGGATGTAGGAAAACATCCCAGTAGCGTTTTCATGTATTAAAATTATGTTTTTGGTGGAGTTTTGGCCGGAACAGCATGTAAGTCGGCAAAACAGCTGCTGCCAGTTGAAGGGCACGGGCGTGCCCCTCATGATCCAACCGTGCCCCAGGGCGTACCTGAAAGGCACGGGCGTGACCCAAAAGGGTACGGGCGTACCCTGTTCTAGAAAGGCCCAGATTGTGCCTTGAGACCACGGGAGTACATGGCTTTAGGCACAGGGGTACCCCGGTAGGAGGCACGGGCGTGCCTAGTGCTGTGTTCAGTTATTAAGTTCAGCAAAATTTATTATTGATATATTTATTTGGTCTTATTTCATGTAGAGACTTGTCTATGGCGTGTTCACTAGAATGTTATCAATTGTGGACCGGTATACAAACATTATTGATTATAAGGTGAGTCTTCTAGACTTCACTTCATATCTGCAGCATGTATGCTATGATATCAGATTACTGACATGTAATGTTATTCATATGTGTGTATAAGCTTGTTGCTTTGTGCAGTAAGTCTCAAAGGTGGGGTGCTTACTGCTAGTCCAGTAAGGCTCAATTATGGTACAGTACTGTGACCTATGTTGCTGCCCTGGGTCTAGAACCAGAGGCTAGCATTGTTTGCCAGACATACGTGTATTATCTTCATATGATTTTATACGTGGGTTTATATGATGTTTAGTCCGGTTTACTCACTAAGCTCTCGTAGCTTATCAGATACTATTTTTAAAATGTTTTGTAGGTTTTATCAAAGGCAAAGGCAAAGCTCCGGTTTGACTTCCAATTGTTAAACTCTTTGAAATTAACGCCTGGTTTGTTAAAATATCAAGTTTTTGGTACCAAACTTATGACAGTATTTATGTGAGTATCTATTGATACGTCAGGTTTTCAAACAAATATTGCTTCCGCTTTTATGATAAACCGTGAGATGCGAACACTTATAGGTGTTTGATCTTAATATTTTAAATTTGGTTTTTGGGGCGTTACAATATGGCAATGTAATAGTGTCAACTGTAAACATTAGAATTTTGTGTTCGAATTTATGTGTATAATATCTTTAGTTACTCAAATGAGTTAATGGGTTCAATCCTTAGGACACCCAGATTCTCAAGTATTTGGAATGTGTATTATACTAATGTGAAAATTCAATCTTCTAGATATTTTCATTTATGCATAAGTTTGGTTTTTTTTTCGTTTGATTTTAGTTAATCATGGATTACACTAAAATGGGGGAGGAATGTTGGTGATTTTAGTGTCATCAAACCATTTAGTATGATCGGGTTTAACATGAGACTAGCTGATTCTAGACTTAGTTACACCATCTAGGGTTTGATTACGCCTTATGCAACAGACTCAACCATCCACATTGACAACATTAGTCATTACAAACTCCGACAACAACTTTCAACCAATGACCTTTGATTATGCCTCTGACGAATTCGATTTTAGGATTCGTGTCTTCATCGTCCAGCTCTTTTGTTCTTTTCCATTAGGGCTTCGATTATAACAGAACATTTGGGTATTGATTTCTTTGTTTTGGTTCTTCTATTCAATTGTATGTGAATTGAACATAATTTACCACAATTTGATTACTTGGTTCTTACAAGAGAACATATGGGAATGATTGTGTGTGAATCGAACACAATTGGATTTCTTGGTTTAGACATGAAATAGTAGATTGTATATGTTGTCGGATTAGTGACTATAAAGTTTAATTTTTGAATAACAGGTTGAATGGTTTGATTTATTTGGTTTTGACAGGTTCGATTTTGATATTTGGTTCAATTTCTTTGTTTCCTAACCAAATGAAATAGATTTTTAGATATTTCAATTCTTATGCGTTCAATTCTAGCCAATTCTAACTAGTGTTATACCCGTTCGTTGCTCGGGTACGTAAATAAAATATTTATATTGAATACTTTTTATACATACTCTTTTTAAAAAAATATCTTTTACATCTAAGCTTTATAGTATAATATTAATTGTAAAGACATAACCATAATATTATTGTTTATATTATAAATAAAGTACTTATAACACATTTTTATTAGCCATTTGTATATTTGAATATTTGAAATTGTAAACTAAGTTTATTAAAAAGTAAATAATGAAGACATCAATCTAAGTATACACAAATTAGATCACATAAAAATAAGATCTTAACATAGAATAGATTATGTCTATACATACGTAAAATATTTAAGTATAATTTATTATTTAAGTAAACTAAATATAATTGAAAACACAAGATAAATCGAATTCAAATATTCATTTAATAATAACCTTAAATTTATGTATCAAGTAATTAGTTAAAAGATAAGAAAACTTGATACTTTAAATCTTTATATAAAATTTCAAGTTGTATGTGTAGTTACAAAAGTTGCTAACATGACGGTTGTTTCATTACCTAGTAATTATGTAGAGTTACAGATTCTGTACGGTTATTTACTCACATCCTAACAATCAATTTTAAAGAACCCTAAAGTGGTAGTGGTAGTTTTGTAAACAGATTTATGCCACTAATGTACAGTTTAAAAGACCCATTGAGTGTTATCGAACATATAAATTTTATCGTAATACGACAAATTTTTTAAGAACAGTATATTTTAATTATTTTTATCGAAAAACCAAAAAATCAGTTATTATATCGACTATATTATGTAAAAGAAATTAATATAAAAAACGAATAAGATTCTCAATAATTACCTACCTATTGCTCTCAATGGATAAAACAATTAAAATATATTAAATTTTAAAAAAAAGTCATATTACGATAAATTTAATATCAAAATATAGATAAAAATAAGACGGTCACAAATATATAATTATTTTTTCTCTAAACAAAATATATCACAAGTTATTAAACATAATTTTCAAACAATCTATAATTAATTACATTAATGTATTATTTTCTTAAAACCCCTTACATATTTCATACAACTCCCTCATAATTTACATACAAACCCTCCCAATTAAATTGAATTTAAATGGTTTTCTACATTATCAACCAATCAAAACATTGTATTTGTCCATGTCATAATTACACGTCATCATCATCATTTTTTGCCACATCAGATTTTCTCTCAGCTCCGTCAACAATATATATATATATATATATATATATATATATATATATATATATAACTAGGCAGTTGAACCTAGTGTATGTCTGTGTAAGACTCTCACCTTTCTGAGCAAAGAAGAAATCATACTCTCTGTTGAGGAGGAGCTTCTTGTTCTCCTTCACCTCTTCAGTCCTTCATATGCAACTGTGAGTGTATCTAACATCTCTTTAGCAGAAGTACAATTAAGCACTTGATGATAGATCTCATTAGGTAGTGCAGAGACAATAGCTGATCTAGCCTTAAAATCTAGGCTAACCAACCTCTTATCTTCATCTGTCCACAGATGCATGGGCTTGGTTATGATTCTTTCTGTTGTAGAGGTTTGACCTTCAGATTCTGATGGAATGGATAACCCTGATGTTGGAACATAAGGACCATCAGTGACTATTTCAAGCATTTGGATATTAAGGGTGGATAAGAAAAGATGTACTCTACTTTTCCACATAGAGAAATTTTCTACATCAAACATGGGGCATCTTGTTAAGGACCCAGTGTTTGAGATATTCATGTTGTTTGTTGATGAGGCCATTTTGAGAGGGGTAGAAGCAGTTTTAAAGTAAGCAAAACAGATCTAGATATTGATTATCTAACCTGCTCTGATACCAGTTGTTAGTCCCAGATTGAGTACACAACAACAAATGTTTGTAGAAGGGGGGGTTGAATACAAACTTTAGCTTTTAAAATTTAAAGACACACTGATATACTTTTATATAATTCTTATTGATATTGAATCAAAAATTACATGTACTAGAAGCAGAAATTCTAAATACAATAAAAGGTGGCAATCTATTCGTCTAACACATAGACAAGCTAACTCTAAAACAACTAATGTATATAGAGTGTTCAACACATCAACAAGTTTGATTCTACACAATGCTTAAACTCTATGAATTTCTCAACTGAAGAGATTTTCTTCCTGTGGAGTAGAGACTTCACTGTGTTGTATATTTGCATGTTCACCATGCATGGGTATATATAGAAATCTTGGTGTGTCCGATTGCATAAAGGTAGGAAACAAAGAGGATGTGGAAATATTATATTTTATTAGTAAAGGTAGTGGGTGAAAAGTAAAGTTACTTTAATCAATAGACTGATAAAAGTAATTGTACTTTTCTGTAAAAGTGCAACCCACTCACAATATAAAATATTAAAACCCACATCTACTGTCGTGTAGAAGTTTCTTTCCCTTTCCATGCTTGTACTTTAATCAACCCCATGCTTCTGTTTGATTTGACTTTACCAAGTATGGAATTGTCACACATACTTAGTTGTTTGAACAAATCTTCAAGATCTTCGCCTGTTTGAGGTATAATTATCCTTTTCCAGAGGATAAGATCAAACCTTTTTGTCTCATACTTGATCCAAAAAGTGCATTTTTACTTTTACAAACAAAGATCTAAGGCATAATAGAACAACACATGTTCTGCCTTTTACATATGACTTACAATCTGAAAAGATAGTGCAAATTTGACATTTTACACGACTCAGCTAACAGATTGTACTAGGAACTATGATATTCACTACTCAGTTGACAAAACATATCAGTTGATCACTTTTTGCTAGGACTCAGTTGATACATATTGCTCAGCTGATCATATAGATGCTCAGCTGATCAATAGTAAGCTTAGGAGGGCATAAACTCATGTATTTGTATGATCAATTGATCAAGAATGCTCAGTTGATCATTCAAATACATTAGTTTATGTGGAGAGATGACTTGTGTAAGAGAAGACTTACTTAGCTGATACTCTGGGCCTCAGCTGATCCATTTGTTCACTCAGCTGATGGAGTAGTTGAGCAAAGTCCTTGCTCAGGTGATGGTGTAGGCACTCAGCTGATCAACTTTCTTCACTCAGCTGATGGTTTATTTTCCTCAACTGATGGTCTTCTTTACTTGTTTCCTTCATCTGATGCTCCTTGGCTGATATCCTTGGCTAATACATTAAGTAGGATCTGATGCTCAGCTGATGGTTCCATACTTAGCATATTTTTACATAAACTAATTCAAACAACACATGTTTGAATTCTTTCTAAGTCATATTGAATGTAGGGTTTGATTATCATCAAATTCTATGTTTTAGGGTAGGCAGAGTTGATTATTAGGGTGAAGTGATTATCTCCCCAACAATACGATAAGTTCGATTTCAATGGAGGGTTACACTCTAAATCTGACTGATCAGATGATCCGTGGTGGAGATTTCAAGAACAACGCGCTCCCCATCTACATACAAAATAATGTCATCTCCTGTATCAACATTCCAAAATCCAAAATTGGCAGGGGCTATGCGGACTGGGTCTCATACATTTGAAAGGGACCCCTGGCACATGCATTTCTTCATGGTCCTACTGTGCTCATCCCTCAACTTCTCACGGAGTTCTGGTATACATGTAAACTGGATGCGAATCAAACGGTAATACGGGGTACAGTCCTAAGTGAACAAGTGGTAATAGAAGTCGATGCAAATTTTCTCCGCCGAATTCTCCTTCTCCCAGTTCATAATCAGTATGAGGCGACGGTTTCTAGAGAAACATCAAGGAGCGTCTTGCCCTTAATGGATCATCATCAAGTTATTGGAGTCATAAGGAAATCCGTTTTCAGACTGCATAGGGATTCATGGTGTCCACGGGTGGTCCATTCACTTGGATACAAGGTGGGTGGACTGGATAATGTTAACGATTTTGAGATGCAACTGTTATATAACATATTCTATGATCGACACTTGGACTATGCTGAGTTGATCTTTGAGGCAATCAAGTCTCTAGTGACCAAAAGTGTGAGGGATACAATTGTGCCCTTTGTATGATTCTTATCTATGGTGATCGAGGACAGGTTGGGTAGAAGATACACTACCCAATATGAGTCAACCCCTACTCCTGTTCTCAGCTCAAGAATGTTCGCCCATGATATTTTCCATGAGCACCCCACAATGAGTGCTCAGATGAGGGTGTATACACAGCTTCCGACCTCAGCGTCAAGTGAAACTGAGGAAAATGCAAATGATGAGGAGGAGACAGATGGTGTAGATGATTCTGAGGTTGAATCCTCCAAAGCTGAACCTCAAAGGACTCAGCTCCGATCGCGCATCCAAAGGATTTCTTCCACCTCAAGCTCTGAGCAAGAGAGTATGTTCCCTAGCTCAGAGTCACCACTGATTGGCGTAGGTATAACTTCTCTTCTTTCATCTCCTTCCTTCTCATGCAATTCTCCATCTTCTATACAGGGAGATACGACTGAGTCAAGCCCATCTCAGTATAACCCCTCTTCCCCACCACACACATCTCCAACTGTTCTCCACTCTACAACCAACCTTGGTCAGCCCACTTCTACAAAGGATATATCCTACACCTATACAAGAAAAACTGCCAAAGGTGGTCCTTCACCTCAAAAGAACTCTAGAGCTGATATCACATTGATACCTCCACCGGCAGGAGCTGAGGGGGAGACACCTTCTCTTAAGGTGCCAACCTCTAGGCTCAGTTCAACACTTCAGCCTATACCGGGTATGGTGTCTACTCAGCCCATACCTATCCTAGCCATGGGAGAACCTATTTCTGTGCCTTTACAGACCAATGAAGGTTACATTAAACAAATGACCTCTCCCCAGGGTCAACTACCCCCCTCCTCACCACTAAGCCCAGCCTACCCTACTACCATAGTTCACGACATTGGTCATTCTTCTCTTCCATCCTTACACTCTCTCACACGACCTGTCAAGGAACCTTTCATGCACCAGGAAGGTTTACAGGGTCCCCAATCTGGCCCCTTGATTCCATAGGTTAGCACCAACCTTTGGCAATGGCCCCCACATTCTCACCTATTGAGGAACACTCAACAGCCACTCCTACAGTGGAAATTCATTCCTCCACTGCTCAGGAGGACTTTGAGGTCAAGAGGAGACCAGAGGAGCCCAAGCTAATGGCCACTGATGCCCAAGCCATTATGAATTACTTACACACTCAGTTTGAGCTCCTGCACAAGAAGAGGAAAAATGATAAAGCCAAGTTGATGCGCAAACTTAAAGTTCTTCAAACTCTATAGCCAACTTGGAAAGCTTTGTGCTCAAATTCAGACCCTCCCCTATTGATGATGACAAAAAGGGGGAGGAAGAATCAAAGAAAAGTGATGATGTGGTTGAGGGGGAGCATACAGAGGAAGTACAAATCAAGGAAGAAGCTCATGATCAGTTCGTGAGCACTGTAGATCAGCCTTCCCAACAACAGCCACAAGCTCCAACAGTCCAAGTTATCACAACTTCACAAGCTCAACAAGTTCCACATGAAGAAACACTTCAGATTGTGCCTACAAATTTCCCTCAAGCTGAAGTGTCAAAGATTGTTGAAGTTGAGTCTGTTCCAGCTTCACAATTGGATAAAGGGAAAAGCAAAGTGTTTGAGATGGTAAAAAGAAAGAAAAGAACAAGTGCTATGTCTCTAGCAAAGAGAAGAAAACTCATCATTGCTGAGCCTGAGCGAGAGCAACAAGGTAAGTCTCAACTAGTTACATATGAATCTGACTCAAGTGATGAAGTTGATGCAGCACAGAAAGCCAGTGACATGCTTGCTGAGCAAATGTTACAAGAAATGGCTAAAGAACTGGGCATGACAGTGGAGCAGATGAAAGAGCAGCAAAGACAAGCTGAGCTTCAAAGAGAAAAGGCTAAAGATGAGGCTGCCAGAGCTGAAGCTGAAGCTGACTATTCTGGACCAGAGCTGCTCCAATTCCCTACTCAGATGCTGACCTAAGGCATTGCTATAAAAGAACACACTTTAATCACAAGATTGAATCCATCACACTGAGTAGAAAAGGAGAATTGGTGATAATCAACTTTGTACTAGACAACAAACAAGAAATTGGTCTAGATATGAGATGTCTGTACAAGTTGGGCTTCTCAGAGTTAAAGGTGGTAGCCACAACTATCAAAAGAATGAAAAAGAGTCAAATCAGACAAGAGATAGTTGATGTGCTCAAGACTCTCTTCATAAGAATTGATCAATTAGGAGAAATTCCAGCTGATGAAATTGATACTTTCCTCAACAGAAACAAAGCTGCAAGAGTCAGAGCAGCAAGTCAGCGAGCCAAACGAAATGTTTAGATGTGTGGTTGGAAGTTGGAGATCATATTGATTAAATAGATTCGTTCTATAATTTTCTAAGCACTAAGTGTGCATAAGCTGATCATAATGATCAAGCTACAATGTAAATGATATGTTCATTAATACAAATTCAAGTTTGATATGTTCAACTGTTTTATTATTTGATATGTTCAATATTATGTTTGGTATGTTCAAACAAACAGCTTTGTAAGTTCAAGCTGAGGATTGATATGTTCAATTATAAACCGATAAGTTCAGTAGTATAAGTTTTGTAAGTTCAGAACTTAAATTAATTTTGATAAGTTCAGTATCTAAGTAGTTGTATATCCAAATACTTAGAATACAAGTCTTATAATAGATTTGTAATATAAACATCTTGTAAGTTCAAGATATGGTGAATAAGTACGGATCAGTTCAATACTTATTTCAAGAACTAACTTTGGTCAGTTCCAGAGTGGTTCAACATAATTTTGTTAACCTATACGTACTTTGATTCAATATTTTGTCATCATCAAATAGGGGGAGATTGTTAGTCCCATGTTTAGAATAGTTAGATTTCATGAGACAAATCATAGCTATGTATAAATGATAGGTTAAGAGTTAGGAGTTATGTAAGTCTGTTATAGACTAACTAGTCAGCTTAGGCTGAGTAGTCAGCGTATAAACAGATATAGAGTTTTCTATGTAAGTACTAGATAGCTCAGTGACTTCTAAGCTGAGATAGGGTTCAAGAGTGAAGACTTGTAGACTTGAAGATTCAAGAACCCAAGATTCAAGAACTCAGCTTCACGATGTCAAGTCTGAGTGAGTCAGCTCAGCGTCAGAAGTCAGTTCAAGAATTTAAGTAAGTTCTAAATTCTGTTATAAACTCTCTATATCAACGACATTTAAATTAGGATATCTAAACCTAATTTAAACTATCCATTAGTTGGATAGAGATCTCAAACGGAATTAATTAGATATGTTCTAATTAAGGAGTTTGTTACGGTTTTAAAGAAAAGATAAGTTATATCTTTAAACTGCAATTTGTTCGTAGATATGTCAAGTATGAGTATAAACCTTCCTATGGGTTTCAATATAAAAGAGTAACACATAATACCGAATAGGATACGACTGCATAAGTTACAAAACGTACGTGTGTTCGTCATACTTGATACGCGTGTGTTGCGATAACTTTGTGAGTTCAAAGTTCAAGAGAGTTTTCAAGAGTTCTTGTTAATCAGTTTTAACAAGAAGTTCGATCATAAATTAGTTTGTGATACAAGAGTGTTTAGAGAGAGAGTTGAGTTTAAATAAGTGTAAACATCAAATCATCCCGTTGATTTGATTAGAAAGTGATAACTGTAATCATTCTGTTTGATCATTGAATATACATTTGATTAATTTGATTGATTGTGTTAAAGTGTATTCAACCCCCCTTCTACACTATATCGGTTGTTTGTTTACCATATGTGGGACCAACACATATATATACATATACATATAAACCCGTTAATTAGCCCATGAAAAGAGCCTAGCCAAGTGAAGGACTAAACTTTAGTGAAATTAAAGAGTCGGTTGACGACTCTCCAGGAGGAATTAAAGTGAAAACTGAAGCGTTGTTCCCCAAACCTATATTCTCGATGTTGATTCTCGAAATTGAAGGATTGAAGCGTGAATCGAAGTGGCGGTGTAGGGGTTAGGCGACCATGCGGAAGTAAAGAGGTCACGGCATTCTCGAATATGCAAATGGTGGAGTCCGTTCGCTATAATCTTCTCTCGAAGTCAAGAAGTCGAGTACTCGCATGTTGCTGCCGTGGCCCGTCGCTCTCTTCCTTCTCACGAACAGTTGCTACCGTCTTCCTTCCCTTGAATCTTGATTCTCAAATAGTTTCTTCCTTCTATCAAATTGTAAGTAGTTTTCACTGATAACTGATTTTTTTTTTATTATTATGTAGTTTAGGGTTCTTCACTGTTATCTGATTAATGTTTTTATTATTTAGTTTAGGGTTGTTAAAAGTGATATTCATGCTAAGTATAAGTTCCAATCATCATTCTTAATGGCTTTATTTTTCATCCTTCGGTATGTTCGTCGAGTTCAATCCAAGGTGCACTTATTTGAAACCTTGAGTCAATCTTTACTATGATTAATTTGATTACCGATTTGATCTTTCTATGTGTAAATGTGATTACTGATTTGATTTTTTTTTTGTATTTTATGTGACTAATTGCTATTTAGTATGTTAATGTATTATTGAATATTGAAATTTTGAGTCTTGACTATTATCTTAGCTTACATAACGTTAAAAAAAATATTAGGGGTATGTTAATTTTACTTGGTTAGAAATAAATTACATTAAGGGCCTCTTCTAAGATTTTACCCAGTGCCCAAAAATTGATTTGACCGGCCTTGTGTAGCATCTAAAAGTGTCACCTCTAATATTGTCTTCATTGTTTCTCTATCTTAACCCTATTAAGTCGCTACTATTTTTTTAAGTATGTGTTAATATTAATCATCAATAATACTATTATATGTAAACTTTGTACCATATAAAATATTGTCTTCATTGTTTCTCTATCAAATTGTTAAAAGTTTTCTTATCTAAATATAACTGAATCAATAAAAACATTTTCTTTAATTACAAAACCATTTACGATTGCACTGTTGCATGATGTCACAATCCTTAATCCCACAACTTCATATATATATATATATATACACGTAGACCTAAAATATATTTGGGTTACTCGATTTTCCCAAATGGATCCCGCTACATGCCGTCTTGGTTAGAAAACCCTAATTTCATGAATTCTCTTTGCGGCGTTATTGTAAGTGTTCTTATCACCCTTTCCGATATTAAATTATCTATATACTCATTCAATGTTCATGAACATTACGATTTCATTATTATTTTTTATTTCATAAGGTTATTTACGATTAAAATGCTGGTTTTGTTTACCAAGTATTCAATTTCTTGGGTTTTGACTTTTGATTTCGTTTCATCTGTGTGTCGATGGTTGTTATCGTCACTTCGATTTCTGACTGCCATTTCTTCTAACTTCATCTTCGTTAACTTCGATTTCATCTTCATTGACCAATTTAATAGGTGCTTTATTGACCGTTGGTAATATCGAAACTCACATTTTAATTTCAATTTTGATTTTACTTGTCTTTTTTGTATGCCCATGTTTTTATTTATTCCTAATTCCTGTTTTTCATAGTTCCGATAGGAGAAATGATGATCGATGAATGAGGATCGGGCAAAAGTTGTTTTCTTATTGTCACTACTTTAGGCAATACATTGCATAAAGAATGAAGACTATTACATTTGATTCAACGGTGTAATTATGAACTTCTTGACCTACTGGCCTAGGCGTTAAATTTGTTATTTTTCTCCAACGGTATCCATGTATGAATTTTGTGGGTATCTTAATTATAAAGTTTCAATTGTATTACCATTCTAATTATTATTATTTCAATTCAGATATGATTATTGTCCAATCATTGGCTTTCTATTACGTATGAATAGTTTTGACTCATTTACTATAAACAACGCCTCATATCCATGAATATTTTTAGTTGAATTTCCACAATCAGATGATTAAAAACATGAAACTGAGGCAATGCTTATAATATAAAAAGATGAAAGATGAAAGATGAGATTTTATTTTGCTAATTGAAATTATAATCTAAAAAAATCTTATGTAATATATTGCGTATGCTTATTCATTTTGTTGTAAGTAGAAGGAAGTTTGGTCCTATTGACCTAGTTTTGGTTGTTGGAGATTAATAGCATGAGGTATGTATTTTAAAAGCTATGGTATATTATATGTTAGGTCGTGACATGGTATTAATAATACGAATTAAACTAGAATGTCAAATGAAAGATTGATGTAAACATAAATCTCCCGGTAATAAATCATCGCTAGAAGGTTGTTGCTGATTCTCGTCAGTGAAAATTTACACCGACAAATCAAAATCAAAATTATAATAAATAACTTTTTTGCCACGACAAATGTCATCATGGAAACTTTTAGGACGAAAGTTGTCATCACGAATAGTTTCTTAAATTAATAAATAACTTCTGTAAAATCAGTATAGCAACATACGTACTTTGACGTAAAGTTCTTTTTTTATATAGTTTTATATTTTTCTATTATAATTTTAAACATAAAACTATTTGTATAGTACCAGTTTCAATTCTTACGATCAAGTTATTTGTTGTAACACCCAAAATTTGGAAATTTCGTGGCTTGATAAATTAAACAAGTATTATTGTTTTAGTGGGTTGTTTAATTGAGATTAAGAGATGTTTAGAAACTTTAGGGGTTAAAATTATCAAAACAAAAGATAAAAGGTTGAGGGACCATTTGTAGAAACACTTCATCTAGTCTGTAAAATCACTGCATCCAACTTAAAATGGCATCTCGGCTAATAAGGATAATGTCCCCTTCAACTGTTACATCTTGATTGGGAGATTCAATTATTTCTCGATTAAAAAACCACTGCATCTAGTATAAAAATCATTGCATCTAATATAAAAAATATCGCATCTTGTCTAAAAATACTGTATCTTGATCATTCCACCCCTTGTATGTATGTAATTGTAATAATATATATATATATATATATATATGTGTGTGTGTGTGTGTGTGTGTTGCATGGATGAATTCCTTCACATGGAAGAATTAATCAAACAAATTCAAGAATGCTCCACGTCGTGGAGATGTTAAGCATGGCGTGGGATCTTGTAAATTTTCGAAGGCTCGCGTCGTGTGGTAGGAGTGCACAACGTGGAGAAAAGTTTTGGCCGTTTGCACGCTACGAACATTCACATCTGATCCTTCGTGTGTGTGTGTGTATATATATATATATATATATATATATAAAGGTCATTGAAAGAATTAACAATGACATATAGCCTCCTTGAAGCTTAATTTGTTTCACTAGATGAGTAAGCACACTAAACTTAACCACCACCACCACGTTAGAACGTAAGTTCTGTAACGATATATGATGGTCTTTTAATTTCGCCAAAGACAACCCAAGCCATAGCACTTGAATTAATGAATGATAAATTAATATTTTTTTAGACTACTATTATATGTATGATTTTGTCATTCGATTATGAGAATGAGTTATCCAACCCTTCAATCATTTTCTATTTTTTTTAAAAGAATTAAATGTAAAGTGATGAATAGATAAAATGAAGAGAGAGAAAAGAATTAAATGTAAAGTGATGAGAAGATAAAAAGAAGAGAGTAAAAGAGAGGGAGAGAGCGTTAGCCGGCATGGGGGGAGTGTATGTAAGCAGTTGCCCCTTACAATTTTACATTGCAATGTAATATTTTTTACCAATTAATAGTATTTAGGTAATTGTCCTCTTAAAATATATAAATAAAATCTAATATATTCATAAAAAATTCCCTAATTGAGTTTTTGATTTGTGTATGTACGTGCGAATTCTATTCTTGAAATCTTGAATCCTTATTTTTTTATTGTTGGTTTTTGTGTTTAAATAAGGGTTCTTGTATTCTTTAATTCGATAGTTTGCTGGTGTGTTAGAATTTAAGTTAGTTAATTAGTTGAGCATTGTAAATATGTTGTGTTATTGATTTCAATCCACTTAATTCTAATCGTTTAGAGCTTTATTTTTAAATTTAAATCTAGTTAGCCATCTATTAAATATCCTTTCTCTTTTCATATAATTTAATTACATAAGGAATTAATTACTTATAGAAAATTGCCTTTAATTTAACAAAAATACTATAGAAAAATTCCATATACTTTTATTCATGCCTATTTTCTAAGTTTATACATTGGTTAATAACAATTCGAATTGGATCAAGTTTGAGGTTGCATTTGGTATTTATTTTGGCATGACTCATTGATCAAAGAAAAGTGAAACCATAAAACTTGAAAAATTGACAACCAAATCCAATAACACGTACTTTGTTGGAAAAAAACGTAATCAAAATATATACCATCAATAATAAGAGCGTACAAAGAATGACATATAAAGTTCACAATTTTGAATTCTGTTTCAACGTATTAAACCAACACAACTGCTGCTGCGCTTGCCAAACCTGTTGTCCTGATGTTTATGAGCCAAACCCAGCCTCAACACATCATGCACCTCAAGCACTTATGTTCTTCTCATCTTCTTCATGTTTTGTGCTTCGTTGTAACCTTGTTGCAGCTTTCTCTTTGTTGCTTCAAGTTTCCTTTCAAAAATTCTCTTGTCTAAAGTATTTGGTCTCACAGCCGTTAACTCTTCTTTCTTGATCTCGTGAGGGAAAGTCTTTTTCTCCGGCAAAACCATGATTTGGCTCTTCAATCGTTTTTGAGGCTGTAACTTTGGTTGTTGCTGTTTAGTCGTTGCTATTTTGTTTGATTCACCACCTTCATTGGCTCCGTTAACTTGCTTCTTTGTCGGTGGTTTCATGTTTGATTCACCGCCTTCTTCTTCTTGTTGATGAAGAGGCTTCATCTTATCTGTAGCAATTATCCACTCATCGACAGTAAGTCTCCATGCTTTGATAAGCATTCTTGAAATCTTCTTAATATCTTTGGAGGCATGATTCTGAAGACTACTAACAGATTTTCCGATCCCGGTTGCTTCCAAAATTTTCATAGACACCGCCATGCATTGAAGCTTCGTTAACGACTCATGCACTACAGACTCGTCTCCACTCTTAACGAGAATCGTTTTGATCCTCAAGACTTCAGAAATTATTCTTGTTTCGTCTTCTGTTTCAGGAATCTTATCAAGAATGCCTTTCATCCTCAAAAACTCAGAACCCATTTTCGAAATCTGATCACGATCACACCCTCAAATCAACAACTTTGAACTGCCCGTCGACTGAAGTTAACAATTATGGGAGCAAGGGTAATTAAGGAAACTATTTGTATGATGATGTGATCAGAGTCGGTGAGTCTGTGTGAAGATTCAAGATTTCTATGTATAAAACAAAAAAAGTTGAAGATTCATTATAAAGATTTGTTTCCATAAATTGAGTCGTGAATCTTCGGATTGATATCTCTCAATATCTCTCTCACTCACACACACAATTCACATCGCTAAAATTTTGGTTTTCATTCAATTTTTTTAAAAAAAATAATGATGATACATTTAAACTGTGTTAAGATTATTAAATTTTTTAAATTTACGATGGAGAAGACCGTGTTAATTGATTATTTTTAAGTCGCATGACAAATATCCATTTCAAGTTGATTTTTATTGGAGCAAACTATGTCTCAAATTATGTATCTTTTAAAGATTTGATTATATATTTTCTTTAAAAAAAACTAGCTTTTTAATGATAATAGCAATAAAAATCACAAGTTTTGAAGTTCTAATTATTCGGAACGTAAACTAGCTTTTTAATCCGGTTAAATTATATTATATTGGAAATACATATTCTTTTTACTCAAGTGTGGTTTGAGTTTCACTAGAGAAATTATGGGTATTAGTAAGGACTTTGTCATTAATACTGACATATATGTCACTCATATTAGTGTTGATGCTATTAACGTCATTGTTATTCTCAAATATTGCTACTAATGATGTCGCCGCTAATAACATCGTCCGTATTAACCTTTTAGCATCTAAAATTGTCACCTTTAATACTATCGTCATCGTTTCTCTATGTTGCCCAATTGATTCTGAGAATCTTTTCATTTGATAAGATCTCTATTTTCTTTATCTTTTTTCTATTTTCTTTATTTTCCTATTCTCAATCAACTACTTTATTATTTTAAAATAAAATTTGAGAACAATTAAATTAGAAAAAGGTTTATACTTATAAAATAGGGTAAATTGCATGAAAATAGTGAGTGTAAATTAGTAATTTGAAATTATTGATTATACGAGCTATTTAAAAATATTATAAATATATGTTTATAAATTATGATTATAGGTTATTCGAGTTTATAATTAAGGTTTACTTATACACATTTTTTAATAATTGCATTAAAATTTTTATTACATGATAGATTGATAGAATAGGTTTGGTTATGAAAATATTTTTAATAAATAAGTTAATTAGACTTGATATTTTTTAATAATGAAAAGTTCAGTTATTAAAATAAAATATAAGAATCTTATTAACTATTTAATAGTTACTTCATTTAACTTTTCATTTAGTTTATATGAGTGATAATTTAGTAATTTTAAAATACTTAAAGTTTAAGAGCTTAAGCAAAAGGGTTAAATGCTTCATAATATAGTATAGATATGTCAAATAGTGCAAAATTTGGAATGTTTTGTTTCGCGACACTACAAATAGTGCAAACTTTGTAAAACGTAACTGAAGACGATGATGGTATGGATGAAGAAGACTCCAATGATGATGGTTATTAGCTATATATTTTTATTTAATAATGTCGTCGTTGTTTCTCTATGTTGCCCATATTAAGTCACTGTTGTGTATTGTTTTTTTTTCATCTTTTAAATCCAGGTTACGTTTTAATATTAATGCGTCGATAATATTATTACTAGCATGGTACCTATATAATGCGGTAGTATATTCAGGTGACAACGAATAATTTGCTTTTGATAACATCTCTATTTTCTTTTGTAACGCCCCAAATTTCAAAATACGAGTAAAACTCTAAATAAAAGTCTTTTGGAATTAAAACAGTAGTTTAAACAAACGAGCGGAAGCAACATAAGTAGTTTTGAACCCTCATGTTCATACAAAAGAGTAGTGTTAACATATTTACATCAGAAAACAGTTTTCTCAAAACATAACCGGGCGTTAAGTTTACAAAATACAGTTTTTCCAATAGTCAACCAACAACCATCAAACTGGGGCCTTGCCTTTGGAATCATTACGCCCTGCAAAACAACAGTAAGCAGTATCTGATAAGCTACGAAAGCTTAGTGAGAAAACTAAATTGTAAATCATATAAGCATGCGCATACGCATATGCGAATGCTGTAACAGTTCTTATGGA
The DNA here is from genome assembly GCA_038502395.1 of Dittrichia graveolens. Taxonomy (NCBI): domain Eukaryota; kingdom Viridiplantae; phylum Streptophyta; class Magnoliopsida; order Asterales; family Asteraceae; genus Dittrichia; species Dittrichia graveolens. The sequence goes on from JARJIL010000006.1 coordinate 31,088,430, forward strand.
TACAGTACTACACCATCTTAGCATCCGCCAAGAAGGCTAAAATGTTGTGGTAGCTACTACTGCACGAAGGAGCGTGCTACCCTCTCCATGATCCTCTGATCACTAATATACATTGCAATGTAACACACATATCACATATATGAATCAGAGTTTAGGAAACTTACCTCGGCAATTAATACCACACAGAGATATGCTAGATATATTCAGAACACGTCAAACAGTAATTCCTAGAGATATATGTAATCATGGTATTAATCAAATAGTTAAACTCAACATTTAACAAACTGAACAGGGGCGAAGCACACCCGTACTCCCTAGAGGTACGCCCGTGCCTCACGGTCCAGGCCTAGAAACAGAGCCCAACAAGCATGAGTGTACTGGGCCGAACACGCATGTACCCTACCTAGGTACACCCATGCCCCGGTACGCCTGGATCTCAAGAACAGAGGCGGTCATGGCCACTAGGCACGACCGTACCCTTCAAAGACACGCCCGTGCCTTTCTACTTACAGCTCCAGTTCGCCGACTGTCTGTAGTTTACTCCAACCAAAACAACAAAGCTCTCAATCTTAATTAATAAAAACGCTACTGGGTTTTTCCTACACCCTAAACATCTTCTAAACAATAAACAACAAACATAACATCACTAAATCTTTGATTCACCATGAATCAACTCAAAACCCACTAAAACTTCAAGAACATGGTTAAGAAATCTTACCTCAGCTATTAAGGAGTGCTAGAATCAGTTGTAACCACTTGTTCTTACTGTTCTTGATCCAAAACTTCAGAGAAAACTTGCTGCTCTAACATTTACGTGAACTTATTTGAAGAAAATGAGAACTTTGACTCTCAAATTGTCAAAGCTGGCTATATATATACACTTTGAGAAATGGCACAAGTGTTCCCTCTACTTTTCTAGTTTCAAAATAATAACTTTAACCCCTCAAGTTTCTAAACACCTTCTAATCTTAATTAGGCAATACCAAAACACATCACTTGATAAAGTTACTAATTTAGGAAATTTCCTAACCTTGGGTGTTACAACCCTTCCCCACTTGAAAAGGATTTCGTCCCCAAAATCAACTGCAGAAGAGTTCCGGATAGTTACGTATCATCTCATCCTCTAGTTCCCAAGTGTAATCTGACCCCTTACGATGTTTCAACTGAACTTTAACCAATCCAATTTGTTTATTGCGAAGGGCTTTAACTTTTCTTTCCAACATAGCAACAGGCTGCTCAACATAATTCAATTTATCATCAATACTCACATCTTCTAACGTACAAATGCAAACACATGAAAGGTATTATGTATCTGGGACAACTCTTCTCGTAGTTCCAGTCTGTATGAAACCCTCCCTACGCGAGCAATAACTCCAAATGGCCCAATGAATCTCGGACCTAGCTTTCCTTTCTTTCTAAATCTGATCACCCCTTTCCATAGCGACACTTCCAGTAACACATAGTCACCTACCTGAAACTCTAATGGTGATCTTCACTTATCCGCATAACTCTTTTGTCTGCTCTGAGCTGCTAATAATCTCTCTCTTATCTGCTGAATCTGTTTTGTCATGCGCTGCACCACCTAAGTATTACCCAGTTCTTTTTGACCCACTTCACCCCAACAAATCGGAGTCCGGCATTTCCTACCGTACAACATCTCATAAGGCCGCATCCCTATATTAAAATGATAGCTATTATCGTAAGAAAACTCTGCGAGTGGTAGATACAAATCCCAACTTCCTCCAAAATCAATGATAAACGCACGCAACATATCCTCCGGTGTTTGAATAGTTCTCTCACTTTGGCCATCCGTCTGTGGGTGAAACGTTGTACTATGATGAAGCTTAGTTCCCATTTCCCTATGAAATTTATTCCAAAATCCGGAAGTGAATCGAGTATCTCTATCTGACACAATAGACACTGGTACACCATGACGAGATACTATTTCTTTCATATACACATCTGACAGTTTCTCTAAAGAGTAAGTTTCCTTAATGGGAATAAAATGTACGCTTTTGGTTAATCTATCCACAATCACCCAAATAGCATCGTAACCTCCAGGGGTTTTAGCTAATTTAGTGATTAGATCCATTGTAATATCCATTGCAATAATTATTATTTGATTATTGAGTTGAAATCTTTTAAAATCTAGTCTCTTTACTTTATTCGAACACAACAATGAAGCGTTTGATTTCTTAGGTACATATTTGAAAGTTTTTGAGTATGTCTACTTCTAACATTTTATTATTTGATTTGATATATCTCAAGTTTACTTCTATAATACTCGTGTGTTCACGGGTCTATAAACTAGTTTAGAATGTATATGAATTCCCCGGTTCATGTACAACCACAAATGGCCCTTAAGTAAGCATCCCTCTTGTGGTTTAGTGGCTCTTAAGCGTGCAACCCAATAACATGCGTAGTAGCTGGTCAACCCAAAATCAGGAGCATAGAGGCTGATTCCTATGCGCCGTTTTGGAAAAATCGATAACTATCGGGTATATATCATTTCACTTTTAGAATTTTTTTCAACTAATTAGAATTTTTTTCCCACTAATTATTGTTCTTTATTTCTTAAAATGGCTAATAAATGAAGATTTTATCACATCAATAGCCTTAAGCATTGAATTTTAAGTTAGGAGTGGAACTTAAGTAGAAACGGTTACCCGTTTATTTAATTGGATCTCATGTCATTCAAAAGCATTATTCAATGAAACCTAATACCTGATTCAACTATTATCACAAATCTATTGAGCAATTTTAAGCAGCAACTATCGAATCTCATATCAATTTCTAATTTCACTCACGACTATAAAAATGATTTTCTGTCCCACCCTTTTAGCCCCGGCTTTATTAAAAAACACAAAAAAAAATATCCGAGTTAAAAGTGTGTAAAACACATCATAGTGAATCAAACCTAGTTTTTCAATGGGTTAAGTGCACCGAAATGTAATGAACTATCCCCAATTTAATATTGTATGTAACAAACTAAACTTTCTTCACTAAAATGCATTAAACTAGCCGAAATTTACGTTTAATGCAATATGACCTTCTATTGAAGGTTTCTAGGTCACCTTAATTTTTTTCTTTTTTTTATTGTTTTTATTATTATTATTATTATTATTATTATTATTATTATTATTAAACTATAAGCAGATCTTCATCTTCAATGCACTTTCATCTTCAATCAAGTTACATAAATTGTTGGCTATTAAGCATATCTTCATCTTCATCTTCAATCAAGTTATATAAATCTTCATCTTCATCTTCAATACACCATCACCAAAAATCTACATGAAAAATCAAAATATAAATCAGAACGCAAGATGAAGATGTTACCAAGATCCAAAACTAAACAAAAACAAATCGATTGAGAAAGCATATCAAGAAAAAATTGATTGAACCAGATCTGAGAACCTAAATCAGAAATCCATTGAACCCAAATCAAGAAGAAATAAATTGGTGAAGTAGATATGATAAACTATAATCAAGAACATAATCAAGAGATGAACATAAAAACCCTAAAACCTTCAATGGAATCACAAACCAAAAATCGAACAGGTCATAAACCATGGATACCGAATCAAACTAAAAACTGTTGGCAAAACATTCAAATATCGCAACTCTTTTCATATGAAATCGAATAGATAGAACTGTTCAAAATCATATTGAAAGGGTTTGTTTTTAAGGATGAACCCTAAAATGCAGATAAAGAACACACCTTGAACCATTGACTGTTGAAGATGAAATTGATGATTGTCTTCGGATTAAATCGATGATGTTGTTCATAATGGTGTAAATGAAACGTAATCGGTTAAGAACCAAGAACCTAAATCGATTCTTCATCTCATCTTTGTTAGGATTTACGGTTTGTAGATCCCTATGAGGGTTTCATTACAAATCTGTAACAAGAAATTCAAATCAAATCCCAAATCTGTATTTATTTTCATCGCAAATTTGTAAGAACCCCAACTGGTTTGAAAGAGAGGAAATGATAGATCCACAGTAGTTTGTTACTTCCCCATATATTGGCCTTGATTTGGGGTCTTCTTCTCAGAAAAACGCTAATATGATGCTAAGAAGAAGATGAAGATGAATGTGGGCTTTATCTTTGTTTGAATGATGATGATTTATAAACTTGAATGAGGATGAATGGTGATTCATAAACTTGAAAGGTGATGAATGATGATTCATAAACTTGAATGATGATGATGAAACTTGAATAGTGATTCTTGATAATAATAATAATAATAATAATAATAATAATAATATGTAACACCACTTTTTCAGTTTTAATTTAAAAACATGATCTTACGTGTTAGCACCAAAAAGATATCAGAGTTTCATAATAATACAGTTTCTAAACATACGCGTGCCAACATTTACAAAAGTAGTGTCAATGTTTGCTTCTTGAAAATCAGGAGCTATCCAACGGAGCACCATGCTGGGGCCTTACCCTTGCTGGAATCTGCATAACCTGCAATATTCAATACTGAAACATAAGCTAACGCTTAGTGAGCATACTAACTGAGCATAAACAACATGGAACAGGAGTAAAATCTCCCCATGATATCTTGTATCCAAACTGTAATAACTAGAGTAAGATTTCTTTAGGATGTCTCGCATCCATGCTGTATCACCTACAAATATGCAAAACTGTTACTGTACTAGGGTTTATCTACGCCTTAGTGTAGAATACCCCCATCGCTTCTCGTGGGTATAAAGAGCTCGATATACCCCTTCTCACTATCTCGGATACAAAGCTACGCTTGCGCGTACTAGGTATCCTCTGTGCTGGGCTTATTTACACCTCGCAGGAGTAGCCTATCTCAACTGCTATTGGTTAATAGCTCGCTGAATACCCTATCTCTGTTCTTGTGCATAGTTATGCTCATGGCCAGACTATACAGTATACACCTGTACTTGTATCACATGTCATATTTGGTCAGAACATAACATATCATATCTGGTCACGTATACATATCATATCTAGTCACGTATGCATATCATATCTAGTCATAACATAACATATCATATTTGGTCATAACATAATATATCATATCTGGTCACGTATACATATCATATCTGGTCACGTATACATATCATATCTGGTCACGTATACATATCATATCTAGTCACGTATGCATATCATATCTGGTTATAACATAACATATCATATCTGGTCACGTATACATATCATATCTGGTCACGTATACATATCATATCTGGTCACGTATGCATATCATATTTGTTCATAACATAACATATCTTCTAGTGCACATATATATATACTGACTCATAGATACTTATATTGCTTTGGTGTACAGTTACACCATCTGTATGGCTGTAAATCTTAACACTGTTCTTTGTACAAGGTTAAACCTCGTACGTATTCAGTACCATGCTTACTTTCATTGTATACATATAACATTCATATCTCATATTACAGATATCATGTTGTTCATCTAAATCATAGTCATGTGCTAAACATGCTAAAGGACTAGTACACTCACCTGGTGATCGTGTAACATGCTAAGCTTTGCTAACTCGGCCGCACTTCGCCATAAGTACGCCATCACTTATTGCCTACAAGCAATATATAATCACTGCATCAATGCTTAAGACTCTGCTGAAAGAATAAAGCTGAGCAGGGCCAGGCACGCCCGTGCCTCCCTCAAGGCACGCCTGTGCCTTTCATTCTGGGCCCAAACATGGCCTGCTCTAACTTGGGCGTAATGGGCCAGGCACGCCCGTACCCTTCATAGGTACGCCCGTGCCCAGGTACGCCCGGACCTGAAGAACAATGGCGGTCACGCCCACTTGGCACAGCTGTACCCCCCAAAGGCACGCCCGTGCCCTATGAACTGCAGCAGCAGTTCTCACGACTGCTTTGCTGGAAATCAAACAAACTCACTATAAAACTCATTGCAAGTGTTTTCCAGCACCTACAAACTATACTATAACTTCTGAAACTACTAAGAAACATCTAGAAACACATTAACATACATCTATCAAGGATTTCACCATTGAAATCACTTTCTTGACTCAAAACTCACAAAACATAATCAAGAACACTTACGTTGCTATAAGAACTACTTGGATGTGTTGCTATACTCTAGATCTGTTGCACTTGATCAAAAGAAACCAAGGAAATGGGCTGCTGTGAGTATGGCTGGAGCAAAAGAATGGTTTGACTAACACAAGTCAAACTACTAGCATACATATATACACTTCCAAAGAATTACTAAACAGCCCCTGGACTTATCATCTTTCAAACTGACAGCTTTAACCCCTCTAGTTTTATAAACACCTCTAATCTTTAATAACACTTAGTCATAACAACTTTTGAACTTTGGGACGTTACATAATAATAAAACAATAACAAAATAGAAAAATAGAAAAAGTGAAGAAAAAAATTAGGGTGACCTGGAAACCTTCAATAGAAGGTCATATTGCATTAAACGTAAATTTCGAGTAGTTTAATGTATTTTAGCGAAAAAAGATTAGTGTATTAAATATAATATTAAATATTGATAATTTATTATATTTCAATATACTTCACTCTTTTTCAATAATAAAACCGGGTATAAAAGATCTAAAACTTTTAGTCTCGATTTTTTAAGTAAATAACCGGGTCAAAACCAATTATGCTTGTACCCCTTTTTTCTTTATAGTTTTTGGAATTTGGACCTGTTTTAATTCAAGTAATCGGAGTTGAAGCTTTATTATCTCCTGCCCATAAAACAAAGCCGTAAACGGTTTCTTCTATCTATACAATCGAATGTTTAAGATTCAGATTTGAGGGTTCAAAGGTTCAATCGAGTGTTTGTTCTCTTCCAGGTTTGTTTCCTGTTCAAGGTTTTTTGAGGGTTTTTGTTGTACATTTCAATTCAAGGGCTTAAAGGTTTAATCGGTTGTCTTTTTTCTGTAGAATTTCGTTGCCCGTATAAAGTTTTCTAGGGTTTCCGCCAACAAATCTTTCTATAGAGGAGAAGAATACCATTGAACAGTAATATATTGCAAAAGGATGTCGATTTGTGGCTTGTTGAAGTTCTTAATTTGGTTAGTATTCTCCAAAGTCGAGTGATATATCTTAGAATAGGTCAACAACATGTGTTAGGGTCGGTTGCAGCGTTCATGTTTAATATATCCCCAAGCGTTGTTCATATTGTGAAGATAGTTCATAAAATGGAGTTTGATTATTCCTTTGTAGAATTAGAAGTTCTTACCTGATGATCAGTTCCTTTAGGCAGTAACTTTGTATGTTACTAGAGGTGGCCTGGTTTTGGTCGGTCATGGTTGCCGATAGTCGGCATAACTGTTGGAGATGAATGAGTGGATCAATGTGGTACCACAAGCTAAGGGGACCTCCGAGGTGGGAGAAGCTTTCCGCTCATACCACTGTGCAGAAGAGAGTAAAGTATGATTCGTATCGAACCTGTTAAGAGGAGCACCAATTTTATTCATGACGAAGGAGAATGGCACGTTCCGTATGTGTATAGACTACCGCAAATTGGACAAAGTGACAGTTGAGAACGGATATACATTACCAAGCATTGATGATTTAATTGATCAACAGCAAGGAGCAGCGTGGGTCTCAAAGAACGGCTTTTAGAATGAGATACGATCATTTCAAGTTTTTTTTTGGTGATGCCCATCGTATGGACAAACACACTAGCTACGTTTATGGATTTGATGAACAGAATCTGCCGACCAATGTTGGATAAGTCGGTAATTGTACTCATAGATGACATCTTGATCTACTCAAAGACAGAGACTGAGCATGAAGATCACCTGCGGATGATGCTATAAACTTGAAGCGGGAAAGGCTTTATGCCAAGTCCTCCAAGTGCGAGATTTGATTGCGAGAAGTGCAATTTCTAGGGCATGTAGTGAACCAAGAGGGTATTAAGGTGGATCCTGCTAAGAACGAAGCAGTGATGAAGTGGGAGGTACCGAGGAGTCCTACCGAAGTTCGAAGTTTCTTGGAATTAGCCTCAGTTGTTCTTGCACTAAAGATATGGAGGCACTACTTACATGGGGTCAAATGCACCATCTACACCGACCACAAAAGCTAGAAATACTTCGCCGACCAGAAGAATCTAAACATGAGGCAGAGGAGGTGGATCGACCTAGTCAAGGATTACGACTGCGAGATTCTCTATCACCCCGGGAAGGCCAACGTCGTGGCCGATGCCTTGAGTAGGAAGACCAGTATTGTACTGCTACCAGCACAGTGTACGAGATTGACAGTGACAACGACATTGTTAGACTCTACTCGAGCCGCTTAGCATGAGGCACTGAAGGACGAGAACTATAGATCGGAGCGGATTAAGGGGCAGAAGGCACTGTTCTCCCAAGAGAGTCGAGGGCTGAAAACACGTTACGGACGTATCTGGGTACCAAAGATAACTGACACGCCTGCTACGCTACTCGACGAGGCTCACAAATCCAAGTTTTCTATCCATCCAGGTTCAACTAAGGTGTACCGAGACCTTAAGACAGATTACTGGTGGCCGGGGATGAAGCGAGACGTAATGAAATACGTAGAGAAGTGTTTAACTTGCCTTCGAGTTAAGGCCGAGCACCAGAGACCTCACGGAATGCTGCAACCTTTAGAGATCCCGGTTTGGGAGTGGGAACACATCACTATGGATTTGATCACTAAGCTACCGAAGACTCCGAGAAACTTTGATGTGATTTGGGTGATCGTCGACCGACTGACTAAGAGAACCCACTTTATCCCGATCAAGGAAGCTTTTTCAGCAGAGAAAATGGCAGACGTGTACGTCATGGAGGTAATATCGCGGCATGGGGTGCCGGTGACCATAGTATCAGATAGGGATGTACGTTTTACCTCGAGGTTTTGGCAGAAGTTTCACGAGGATTTGGGGACCCGGGTGAAGTTGGGATTCTTACCTACCGTTGGCAGAATTCTCCTACAACAACAGCTACCACGCAAGTATCGGCATGCCTCCGTATGAGATGTTGTACGGAATGAAGTGTAAAACCCCCATTTTTTGGGGAGAAGTAGGTCAGAAGGAGCTCGACAATACGGAAATTGTACAGAAAATGTCGGAATACGTCCAACAAGTGCGAGAAAGGTTGAAATCCGCACAGAGCCGACAGAAAAGCTATGCTGATAAGAGATGGTCTCCGCTAGAGTTCCAGGTTGGAGATTTTGTACTGTTAAAAGTGTCCCCATGAAAGGGCGTGATTCGATTTCGGAAGCGAGGAAAACTGAACCCAAGGTACATAGGGCCTTTCAAGGTTATTGCCAGGGTTGGGAAGGTTGCGTATCGGTTAGAGCTACCAGACGAATTGTCTAGGATTCACAACACGTTTCATGTGTCTCATCTTCGGAAGTGTTTAGCGGACGAGTCCACGTTTGTACCATTGGAGGACATAACAGTGGACGAGAGACTGAACTATGTTGAGAGGCCAGTAGCTATATTGGAACGAAAAGTTAAGCAGCTACGCAACAAACAGATAGTGACGGTCAAGGTACAGTGGGAGCACCGTAAGGTATCTGAGTGGACTTGGGAACTAGAGGACGAAATGAAGCAGAACTACCCCGGATTGTTCGAGTAGAGATTTCGAGGACGAAATCATATTTAAGTGGGGGAGAGTTGTAATACCCTATTTCCGTATAATAAATAAATGAATGTTTTATTGGATGATGCGAGTTATATATATTTTGGGGGTTGCTAATTCTTTATGGAATTGGAGTATTATTGGATGTGGTGGGTTAGTTAGCTGGTAATCGAGAATGGGGCTATTTAATCTATTAAGTAAACAAGTGTTGGGCTAATTGTTATTGGAAGGTAAAAATATAAGTATGAGAGAATAAAACTTATGGGCTTAGAGAGTTTGCTAGTGTTGGGCCCAAGGCCTTGTTAAGAAGCAAGTATAAATAGAAGATTAGGGTGCAGCCTCCAAGAACACATTTTCACTGTTTCATTTCTAGAGAGAGAAGGTGGGAGCTTGTTCTTGAGTACGAGAAGAAGGAACAAAGGAAGGCTAGGATCTTGATATCTCTAGCTAAATCCTTAAGGAATTGGAAGAAGAACCATCAGGTAATGTTTCTAAACTCTATGTTGTTGTATAGAAGCTGTAAGATATGGTTTTTGATCTGTTTATGGGGTTTAGTTGTATGGGTTTTTGAGTTTATGAAGAACATGGTAAAAGAATATGAACTAGGAGCTTTAATACTTGTGGTGTTGTGTTTAAATCTTGAAGAAAGTGCTTAAACGAATGGAGAAATGTTTTGAAACAAAAATAAAGTGATTTGGTTGAGTTTTGAGAATGTTGTGATTTTTAAAAATGAGGTTTCAAGGTTCTGGGTTTTTCAAAAAGATGAACTGGTAGGGAAGATGATTCGTGCGACTCTTGGTGAATAGCCATGCGACTTCCAGATGGTCCATGCGACTGTCAGATGTCACAGGTTAGTTCCATGCAACTTTCGGATGGGGGGATAGGGTGTTCATGCGACTTTTGCATGCTAAGGTTACTTCCATGCGACTTAAGTTACATTCATGCGACTGTCGGATAGTATACATATTCATTCATGCGACTGTCGGATAGTATACATGTTCATTCATGCGACCTTCGGATTTGCATGAGTGTCGGATTTGCATGAGTTCCGGATTTCGCATGAGTGTCGGATTGATGAGTTATGCCATGTGACTGTCGGATGGCATAGGTATATCCATGCGATAGTCGGATTTGCAAGGGTACCAGATTTCATATAAGTGTCGGATTGTACAACTATCGGATTTCATAGTGTATCGGATTTCCTAGTGTATCGGATTGACATAAGAGTGTCGGATTTCATGAGTTTGTACCATGCGACTTTCGCTTAGTTCATGCGATTTACAGTGTTGGGTTTTGAACCATCCGACTTTCTTGAGTTGATCCGACTTTCGGATGGGGTCCGACTGTCGGATGAAGTGATCCGACTTTTGAGTTTGGGTCATCCGACTTTCGGATGGTGGGTGTGGTCCAACTTTCAGTTGTTAGGTCCGACTTAGGGTCTGTAGTGTACCCAAAGCTAATCAGTGAAGATATATGTGTTGTAGGTCCTTGCGACTGGGATTGTTAACTTACAGCTTGTGAAATCTGTTGCTTTTATCTGTGTTGCAATCAGGTGAGTTACCCTAACTTATACATGATATTAGTGTGAAATGTATATGTTATATTTTATGTGATGTTTAGCTAATGTGATTTATGTGAAGCGAAGGGTTACGTTATATTGTGGTGAAAACGTAACTCGGGCACAGTCAGACATAATGTGAAATCCTTGGTACGGCTTGGATAGTCAACTGTGACCCAAAGTGTGAAATCTTCGTCAGTGCACTGCGTCGGTAGTATGTGTTATGATATGTGATCACGGATTTGTGTTATTATGTGACATGTACATGCCTAGTGTGGTGTGTAAGTTAGAGTGCTCGCTAAGCTTTATGCTTACTGTTGTTGAACTTATTCTTTTCAGGACCTGATCGTTGGGAGGCTCCAGCAATGTGAAGATGGCTCATCATTTAATTAATCGTTTATGCTGTTTTAATTACGTAAACACTTTGTTGGAACAATGTCTGTAATATTATATAAATGCATTGTGCCACGGTTAGTTCCAGGTGCGGAACCTCGTAGAACCTTTTGTTGAATGCATTTATATTTCTAAATTCATTTGTTTAAAAAAATTGGGACGTTACAAGGATGGTGTTGGTGTGTTACCTCCAAGGCATAAACTATTTTGCTCCTGTTTGGGGGCTGCTTTTGAGATCTGTTAGAACCTAGAGGGGGGTGAATAGGTTATATGTCCACTTTTAAATTTTTTAACAATATTTGCAAATAATTAAAGAGCTTAAGGAAGGAAGATATCACCAATGAAGTAGTTTGGACACAATGATTTATAGTGGTTCAAGCAAGGGTTAACAACCTTGCTCTACATCCACTCCTTGGCCTCACCCACCAAGAGTTGCTCCACTAACTTCTCTCTTTGAAGGTAGAGATAAACCTTTTACAACTTCTCTCTAATTCTAAGGCTAGAGATGATCCTCACTTCTCTCTAATTCTAAGGCTAGAGATGATCCTCACTTCTCTCTAATTCTAAGGCTAGAGATGATCCTCACACAATTACAAATATATAAGAAGGTAATGTAGTGTTTGAACTTTGAAGGCTTTCACTCTTGCTTCATTCTTGATCTTGAGATGTTGAATTTGTATCAAGAATATGAGCTCACAAGTTTTTGTATATGTTCTGTGTTTTTCAGATTGCAAGAGGTTAGTAAAACACAAGACTTGAGTTGCTTTAAATAAGGAAAAAGTTTGATGCTCAAAAAGTGTCCAGACGATCCACCGTCGATCCACGGTCGACCGTGGAATCGACCGTCGCTCTGCTGGAGATTTTTAAGCCTTGTGCATATAGACGTTGGGCTTTTACCAAAACCACACACAACCCATTTTTACTATAAAAATGCACTGAAAAGGAGCTTTAGAAAAGTTGGGTAAGTGCCATACTTCTTAAGTTTGAATTTAATCATGAAAATGGTAGTTTGGAAACCATATACACAAAGTATGTTGGAAGTTTACCACTTTGAGAGATTTCTTTTGCTAAATATGGTTTTGGCTTGTTTCAATGTAAGATTGTGTTTAGTATTTGCCAAAATGGGAATTTATTTGCTTTGACTTCTAAGCTTGTGATTTTTATAAAAATTGTCTCAATTTTTATAAAAGTTTTTATAAAAACTTAAACTCGTTTGATTATTTATTTTGTAAGCTCATAAACTTCAAACGTTTGTTTGTAGGAATCTTCGACATCGGCTTCTACTTGAACTCGGATCTTGACGATTGGAGCTTGGCCATTTGATGAAGCTTATTTTGTAGATCATAGATGAGAATATATTTGATTGAATATATATATGTATATGTGCACATATGTTAATGTTAGTACATACAATTATATAAACAAGTTATATATTTTTGTATCAACAAAAGAGGATATATTTGTAAGCCTATTTTTCCCAACAAGATCTATTGTTAGTTAATTGGTATTGAATTATGGTGTTTGTTTTGATTTTGATATGGAACCCCCATCTGTAGGTTTATAGTGAGAAAAATGGGAAATTAATTGTATAATTTTTTTAAAATTTTTTCTGATATTTAGACTGGGTTCTTTATTAAAAAACCGGAGTTGAAACCCTTTTTAGAAACGGGTTTATAACTGGGGTTGAAAGGTTTTAGCTACATTTTTTTAACCGGGGTTAAAGATTATTTAGCTGTGGTTTTTTAACTTGGGTTAACTACCCACATTTAGTCCCCCTCCCCCCCCCCCCCCCCTTCAACCCTCACTCAAAACCGGGTTTAAAAGCCTTGGGACCATTTGCTTTTTTGTACTAGCGATTAATAACAATTTTGAGTTAGGCACGAATCTTAAGTAGAAACAAGTTACCCGTCTTATTAATCGGATCCTATGTCATTCAAAAGCATTTTTTAACAAAACGATAATTTCTTATTCAACTATTATCACAAATCTGTTGGGTAAATTCATCAACAAATATTGGATCACATGTCAATTCCTAATTTCTATTTCCACTAACTACTATCAAGGTTTCTAAATAACGTGAGGTGTGGTATGTGAACATGGTCAAACCTCAAGCTTTGTCAAGGTCATGACATTCATAAGGAGTAACTTGCGACAATTTTATATATAATTTATAATCATGTATATAAAATTATACAAACAAAAATGAAAAAACACATAATTATAGGTTTTTAACATAGTTTATCAATTTTTTTCTTTGTTTTCGGTATATCTATTTTTATAATTGAATAACTATATGTATTCGGCCCGTATGGCTCACTATCTTTAACTTGTCTAAAAACATGGCTTTTAACGGGTAAAAGCACGTCAATCTGGGCCTTAGCGTATGTCAAGCCTTACGCCCAAGCCTTGGATCATGTCGTGACAACATGGTCAAGCCTCAAACCAAGGTGAGCATTTTAGAACTATGGCTACTATTGGCGCAAATCTATGAGTATATTCATTTTCTTACTTAATTTTCCGATTTTCATAAATGTTTTCTTGATTTGTTATCGATAAATGGATTTATTATATATTTAACATTTCACACCATAAATATTAAAATTTACATTAAGAATCTCTCATATTTATATACAGTTCGGTCCGGTTCCGGTTCGGTCCGATCCATACGGTTATTTTGCTCATCCCTAATTAGTGCTCTAATCCGATGTCTATCATGAATCAATAATCCTAACACCAAAAACATGATTATTAACCATTAATTGAAGCCCTCAGCTTCTTAACCGAGATGTAGCCTTGTTCGATGATTGGAGCAACCATAAACAGTCAAATAACCTTCCTTGGATTCAGATGACACGTACTTTTCTAACATCATACAGGTGATCGTATAAGTTAATTTTCATCAACTATATTTTAGTTAATTGTGTTTTACTAAAGACCAAATGGGGTTTTTAAGATAAACTAATACGAGTTTAAGAGATGCGAGGTGCACACTCGTTTTAGTATATTGAATACCGAGCAGGGGTCAAGGGAGCGGCAGCCATCTTGTTGGTAGAGGTCAAGGGGAGGCCGCCCCTCGTTGGGGTCTAGGGTAGCGACCCTAGCCAGGTTCGGGGCACCACCCTGACACAAATGATATATTTATTATACTCGGTGCATCCAACGACACGACCCATATTTTTCCCGCGAAAATAATATACCTATTGGTTGGTAGTTATTTTCTATTTTTGGTCTTTATTGAATAACGATATATATGTTGATCTTCTGGGTTATTCCTCATTTCTCACATAGAACATTAAATGGAAATCTTTGGATTATTCCAAATTAATTTCGTGAAACCCGAATCATTAGGGATGTAATTACTTTTAAAAAGTTTGATTACACGATCCAAACAATTATCAAAGTTGATTCTATCAATTTGTCAAAATTAGTCTACAAATTTCAACTTAATAACAATTTTTAATGGTTTTAGACTTTTAGACAGCCAATCACCCTTGAACCATATCTCAGACTCTCAATCCAACAACCTCCCAAACTCATGAAGTAATGAAGAAAATTGCCCAAAGTAAGCTCATTTAGTAATCAATTCGAGCTCGAGCTCTAAAGAATAGACTCGTTTAAGTTCACGAGTCTAAAGGAGCTTAATAGATAATATAATTTATATGTTTTATGTTTAATTTTTAATATTTATATTTATCATATTAATATAAATATCAAAATAATACTCGAGTATAAACGAGTCGAGCCGGAGCATTATAAATCTTAAATAAGACGAACTCGAACTCAACATTACGAAACATGCCAAGTTCGAGCCTAACAAACTTTAACAGACTTAGCTCAATGAGTGTTTGGCTTGTTTGGGATCGTTTACATCTATAAATAAATAATTAAACTAGGATTTGTATATGCTCATGGAGATATCTAACATACCAATTTTCAAAATCCATCCTCTAAAAATAAAAAATTAACCATGTACACCTTCCTAAAACAATCAATTGCCATTTCATACACTTTTACTTCCTTTAGGTTTCAAAACTCACACTTAAACCCCACAACTAAACTGTCAACCATTTGAAGTACTTTTCTTACACTTAATTATAATGAATTCCAATAAAATAAATCCTAATATTTACTTATTTAGTATGTTACAATCGCTGATCCGTCTCTAGCGACATCGCCAACCTCCTTTTACTTGAAATGCTTATGCCTTCTTGATTTCCAGCGAACCCAACCACCATCTAGTATTCAATACAACGGCTAAAAGACGCCGCTAATCAATGGCAGACAGTACATTTTGGTATGATCACACCACATAAGGTTCTATTACACCATCTAGGGTTTGATTACGCCTTATGCAACAAACTCAACCATCCACATCGACAACATTAGTCATTATAAACTCCGACAACAACTTTCAACCAATGACCTTTGACTACACCTCCGTCGAAATTGATTTTAGGATTCTTGTGTTCATCGGCAAGTTCTTTTGTTCTTTTCCATTAGGGCTTCGATTACAACAGAACATTTGGGTATTGATTTCTTGGTTTTGGTTGGTCTATTCAATTGTATGTGAATTGAATATCATTTGCCACAATTCGATTTCTTGGTTCTTACAAGAGAACATATGGGAATGATCGGGTGTGAATAGAACACGGTTGGATTTCCTGGTTTAGACTTCAAATAGTAGATTGTATATGTTGTCGGATTAGTGACTATAAAGTTTAATTTTTGAATAACATGTTGAATGGTTTGATTTATTTGGTTTTGACAAGTTCGATTTTGATATTTGGTTCAAGTTCTTTGTTTCCAAACCAAACAAAATATATTTTTAGATATTTCAATTCTTATGCATTCCAATTCTAGTCAATTCTAATTCTTTGATCAAATTTTAATTTATTTAATTTTATTTTGCAAACCAAATGGGCCTTACTTAGTTCGTGGTAAGATGATTCTTACAAATAAAATGTTTGTAACTATTTACAAGTTAGGAAAATATACCTCTGGAGATAAATTAATTTATTTTATATTTCCATACTTTGTCTAATTACATAGAATTGTCAGAGGTTATGATGATTCGATCTTACAAATCTTATAAATAAAGTAAAACATTTATTAATATAAAAAGTAAAAAATGTTTAATATAGTTCATAATTAATTCATAGTGTTAAGGGACTAATTTTAGCCTTTAGATCAATATTATCAATGGTCCAGATTAAATTTTAAAATTTTGGACGATGTGGTATCTTTGTAATTTTTCGTAATTCACATGTGAATATTTTTACAAATCACATGTTGTTGGTCCCAAAGAGGGTAAACAAGCAACCGATATAGTGTAGAAGGGGGGTTGAATACAATTTAAAACAATCAATCAAATTAATCAAATGTATATTCAATAATCAAATAGAATGATTACAACTATTGCTTTCTAATCAAATCAACATGATGATTTGATATTACACTAATTATAAACTCAACTCTCTCTAAACATTCTTGAATCACAAACTAATTGATGATCGAGGTTCTTGTTAAAACTGATTAACAAGAAGTCTTGAAAACTCTCTTGAACTTTGAACCTCACAAAGTTATCGCAACACACGCGTATCAAGTATCACGAACACACGTACGCTTTGCAACTTATGCAGTGGTCTCTCTGTTCGGTGTTTTGAAACCCATAAGAAGGTTTATACTTATACTTGATATATCTACGAACAATTCGCAGTTTAAAGATAGAACTTATCTTTTCTTTAAAACCGTAACAAACTCCTTAATTAGAACATATCTAACTAATTCCGTTTGAGATCTCTATCCAACTAATAGATAGTTTAAATTAGGTTCAAATATCCTAATTTAAATGTTGTAGATATGGAGAGTTTATAACAGAATTTAAAACTTACTTAAATTCTTGAACTGACTTCTGACGCTGAGCTGACTCACTCAGTCTTAACCTTGTCAAGCTGAGTTCTTGAATCATGGGTTCTTGAATCTTCAAGTCTTGAAGTCTTCACTCTTAAAACTTATCTCAGCTTAGAAGTCACTGAGCTATCTAGTACTTACATAGAAAACTCTATATCTTTTTATACGCTGACTACTCAGCCTAAGCTGACTAGTCAGTTTATAACAGACTTACATAATTCCTAACTCTTAACCTATCATCTATACATATATAGTTTGTCTCATCAAATCTAACTATTCTAAACATGAGACTAACACATGTGATTATATACTAAATCATCTGTGATTATATACTAAATTACCTGTGATTATATACTAAATCACCTGTGATTGAATATTAAAATTTCAGGACTATGTTTTTTAAATAGACTTTATTAAACACAACTCATAAAAATTAATAATGTATGACTTTTTAAATATTATTAATTTCTCAAGAATCGTATGTGGATTTATCAAAATTTCAGCTGACGGTGAAATTTATGAAATATGAAAGAGAAATTTTATATCTTACTCTTCCTATTCACTTGATTAAGGCATGTATCAAAATAAAATTTAGAGATATGAAAAAAAAATTAGTAAAATACACATATAACAACTTAGAGTGTAGCAGGATGAAGTAGGGCTGTCAATGGAGCGGATCGGATCTTTTAAAAATCTGACTTGACCCGTCGATCCATTTAATTAGATTTGGATCTGATCCAATAACATAGAGATCCATCAAATTGAATTTGAATTGGATCAAATACTATTGAATCTTGACTCGGGATTGACCATTTTAATATTAATTATTTATATAATAAGTAAATCAAATATTTCTCTCACCCTACCCTACCCCACCCCTAAGATGAAGTAGGAGGATATAGAATTTTCCAATATAAGATATGGTGCTACAAAAAAATCTAATCCACAAATTCTTTTTCTCCATCTCCTCAATTGATTCTGCCTTGTGTTGATCTTGAAGTAGAAGAATGGGTAGACAGATTTGTACAATGATATAGAACTTCTCAAGATGCAACTATTTAGACCACTTCTCACACATAAAAAATATATAATATCAATCAATTACAAATCATATATTTACATACATTATATTATATAATATAATGTTAATTTAGATTTACAAAAGACAAAAATAGAATCATCCCATGAAATATCCAGTATGCAATTTGCAAATTAATTAATGCAAAAAGAGATATTTATGTATAAACAAGTACAATGATAAAAAACATGAAGAAAACGAATTGATGGATTCTACGTATTATCATTTAGTTAATAAATTGAAGAATTACGAATAAATATAATTAAAACTTGTAATATCCATGAGAATCTTGAAGATATCAAAAAGCTTAAATCATATTTCATAACCCAAGTTTAATTTTAGAAATTTTAAACTTATTGCTCATAATTGCCTACCAAAATACTAATTAAACGATAATTGATCAATCATCGATGCTAAAATGACAGGTGTTTGATCCAACAAGTGCGGATGAAGACGACGGTAACTGGTCGGAGCTAGATCTCGGCGACCTTGGAGAATCCAAACTTCTGATAATAAGCTGTTTCACGGCGGAGATAAGATCTTCCGTCGGATTAGACGGCGGCGAGTTCATCGACGACTGAAAATTCTTGCAGAATCTCATGTGTCGATTCAACGCTTCTTCCTCTGATTCCGAACAACATCTTTCCATCTCCTCCTTCACCGCCTCCGTACACAGCCCACAGATCCACCGTCCATTGTTACTCTCCCTCACCGTCGCGATGTACGCCGCTGTACACTCCTCTGTTAGCCCACAACACTCGCATTTCACAAACTCCACATCACCACCGCCGCCGCCAACGACCACCTTCACCGGCGTCGATTTCGCTTCGATACTTGACATCATAACCGTATTCTTTATCATTATTACCGTCGGAGAACATGCAAAATCATCAACAAGAGAGAAAAAAGCTTAACTTAAAATCAATTAACATACAATCATCGTATATTTATATATTAGCACAAAGATTTCATAACCGAACGAAATTAATGACAAAATTTTTGAAATTAACGAAAATCAAACTCACCGGTTTTCGTGATTGACCACAAAAACGTTCAAAGTTCCCTTAAAAATTTGACCAAAATCAAATTACGAAAAACTTATCGTTCTTTCTCCCACTCCCCTTCTTCTTCAACAATCTCTCCACCAATCAACAACAGCTTGAAGGATGACAATTTCATATACATTTCAGAGCCCTTTTTGGCTCGAAAATTCTAACCCAAGAATAATTCGACTGAATTTGAGTAACAAGAGAGAAGAGCTTCAGGGTTTTCTGTGTTTGTGGGTGTAGAATGCGTAGACATATAAAGAGTGAGGTGGGGAAGACGACAGAAGATTGCCAGCTCTAATCATTTGGCTGTTATGGAGACCTGTAAGCTTCAGTAAACGTCAGCAAGAACAAAATTCACATGGGTTACGTCTCACTGGTGCATTGCTTGCTCTCATGTGTCATCGTTATCTACAGCCGTTGATTTTGGACTTCCCAAAAGTAGATAAAGATGGCTTCTTTTTTGTGTTTATCCTTCTTTTTGTTACTTGTTGTGGATTTAATTCTTTTGAGAAATGGTCTCCTAATTTAATTTAATTTATAATTTTAAGGCATAATTTATAGTCATTATATTTTAAAATTTAATGATTCAGATTAAATCTTATATTATAATAAAAAATTAATATATTTGTATGAAAAAAAACATTTATAACTTTTTAATTATTGTTCCCCACTTTCTCTCTCATCTAATTTATTTAAAATTAATTATCTTACAAACCATTAATCGTTAGACGAAACAAATTATACCGTTGCGATCCTAGTGTTCCCCTCTTTTATTAGAGAGGTCACTTGATATACTTTCGACAAAAAAAAAATTTCTCATTTTGTTAGATTGGACTTAAATTTTATTAAAGTATAATCACATGTGATTCACAGAGGTGTGATCAATATAGTCTTTATAAAATTATAGTTTGGTGTTTGATAATCCGGCGAAATTCTATGGTTTAGTAACAAAAAAATCAATAATTGAAAGTGATTCTAAGTTATTAGTTGTTTCATAACACATGTGATTATCTATATCTTATACATGCACATAATTACAGGTGATTTGATTAAATGTAGCATTTTTATGTCACATATTAGACAGAATCAGTCACATGTGATTGCGTATTCAATCACATGCGATTGCGTATTCAATCACATGTGATTTTGTACAGAATCACATGTGATTGAATACCAAAATCATATGATTGCATATTTAATCACATGTGATTTTGTACAGATTCACCTGTGATTGAATACCAAAAAACATGAGATTTGGTATTCAATCATATATGATTGCATAAGGGATTATTCAAACGAGAACAATTTTTATTACGAGAACCAATATAAAAGACATCGAATTCGAAGGAGAACACATCTGGACCTTTGATAGAGGAGATATGGTGTTGCTAGTACACAATATATGCATTCATGGGTAGACAATGCAATTGGATTGAGTGAAATTGAATATGTACATACATGTATAAACGATTTTAAGCAAATGTTGATTTTTTAAGTAAACATTCAAAATTAATAAACGTTAAATGATATACAATTTAAGAAGATAAAAAATTTAGTAAAACAACACATGTAATATTGTTATGAATCACATGTGATTATACATTAATAAAATTTAATTCCAACCTAACAAAATGAAGAAAAAAAAGTTTGTCAAAAGTATATCAAGAGACATCTCTAATAAAAGAAGGGAACACGAGGATCGCAACGGTATAATTGGTTTCGTCTAACGATTACCGGTTTGTGAGATAATTAATTTTAAATAAATAAGATGAAAGAGAAAGTGCGGACCAATATGTAAAAAGTCAGAATTATCCTTCCTTAAATCAATTTTAATTATTATTTAAGATTAAATCTAGACCATTGATCTTAAAATCTAATGGCTAAAAATTATCCCTCATGACTATGCTTTTATTAAGGACTATATTAAACAAAACCCTAATTCTTTTATTTAAACTAATATTTTCTTTTTAAGTAAGGGGTTAGCTGTTTACACACTTTTATTTTATTAGAAAGACAACTTTATCCTAATTAATCTTTTTTTCTAGCTAATTTTGTCTTATTTTTTACTCTTGTCTTTTTTGTATGTATTTTTTTAAAATATGATTATTTTATTATTTAATTTTGTATTATATAATATAATTTATTTTTTTATTTAAAATAAGTCATCTCTTCCCAATTCCCAAAACACCCACCCATAAAAAAATACTCCTTTCTCTCTTAAACTCCTACCATACCACCATTTCTCTTCTCTAATTACCTTTTTTCTTCCTCCCCTTTCCTCCCCTAACTAAACAAGCACAACCACCAGCCTCATATCACCGCCGACCTCCACCTTCTTCACAAACAACAGCCGACTTTCACCTTCTCCCAACATCACCGCCAACCCCCAACATCTCCCCATATGACCGCCAACCTCCACTATCTCCCCATACCACTGTAACATCCTCAAATCGGGTCTATCCGTGCGTTCCATTTGGTATGTAAATTTATTTAAATGAATTAAATATAAATATATTTGTAAGTATTAATAGAAAATTAGCTATTGGCCAGTTAAATGTGAATTTAAAAATAGTAATAAAAATAGATAAATGTGTTAAAATATTAACTGGTTTCAAACGAGGTTTCAAAAAATATCCTCGTTAGTTGAAACGGTTATTTGGGTGTCGTGTTGTATGTTGAAAAGGGGAACAAAGTACCCCAAGTGGATAATAGAGAACCAAAGTCGGTTCTCTTATTATCATATCTCAGACACACACACATACACACCATGAAAAAACACACACACACCTCACGATTCCTTTCTCTTGTTCTTGAAGAAGGCAACTCAATCAAGGATCAATTGGAGCTGGATTAAACAAGGATTCAAGTTCTAAATCTGTTCTTAGCAATCATCTTCATCATTTCCCTCATTCCTTGTAAGCTCTCTTCTCTTTGTTCTTCATTTTCAACCTCTAGGTTAAAAAACGGGTCAACTAGAAATTGACCACAAAGCTTAAATCTTTTGATTGTAATCTGTTCTAAAGTCACTTACAAGTAGTTTAGAACTGATTTTGTATATTAAAGTTGCAATCTTGGTAGTATTTCTTGAAATTGGCCAAATGGGTCTTCAATGGAGATTTGATGAATTAATCTTGAATATGATGTTAGAGTTAGTTATTTAGATGTTTATGAACTCTTTTTAATGTCCTAAAACTAGTACAAAAGCTGGAAATAATTAAGAACAAGTAAGATTTGGGATAGGATGGAAAACAGCAAGTGCAGGGCACATTTTCGTGCTGCTGGTGCTGTGTCGCGGCGTGACCCTAAGGGGTGTCGCGGCGCGATCTGTAGTGCAGCAAACAAATGGTGGTTTTTCAATATTCAGGGTATATGGACTATGGTTGTATCATTTTTGACCATTTTAGAGGTATTTAGGATGGTTTAAGTATTTTACTCAATTAAACACATAAGTAGGAATAATAACACTAGTATTAGTATATGTGTATATATGTGATAACCTAAATGGATTTATATGTATACAATAGGTAATTAAGCAATCAAGGAAGGCCAAATACATATTTGAGTTGTTTAAAGCACCAAGGTAAGTACCGACTCTTATGAATCCAATAAAGGAAGTGTTTGAATGCTAATTGGTTTAAACGAACATGGTATGCTATTTATTGCACATAGACTTGTATATTTGCGTATATATGCTTAGAAAACAAGTAATGACATGATGAATGATATATTTGACATGTATCTAAGTACATGTATATTTATTGTGATATTTTGATGAATATGAATTCATATGTGAAAGCATGCATGCTATGATCCCTATTATGGGTTAATGATGAGCTATGTGAAAGTCCGGACATATATGTATGGAAGGTCAGCTTCGGCTGGGTCTCAGGGGCCTTCGGGCAATTGTTCGGGACTAATGGTACTCGAGTGCCATTCCTTTAAACTCTTGGGGTGATTGCCTTAACTGGCTGAGCCTAATGAGCCTTTGGCTCCGTAACGAGCAGGTGGAGTCACTTAGGTGATGAAACCAGCACGGTTGGCAGTGTTTGATTCCCCTGGTGGTTGTTATTGAGCCGGATTAGCTATCTAGCAAGATATAACACTGCTGGACATGTCAGCATTACCGCTACGTGTTAGGATAGCATTGTATGCTCATTCTTGAATCATGACTTGCTTTATTGTACTCATACCTGTCTGTATTCACTAGCTATTTTAAATAACTAATGTTGTTGTTGTTTCCTTTTTTCAGACAAAGAATAGGCAGGCCTGGCGAGTGGCGAACACTTGTAGCTGTGGTACATGCTTTTGTTGGAACACTGCTTTTGGTATATAATATACAATGGTCGGTTTAGATTAAAGTAACACCGGTTG
Organism: Dittrichia graveolens; assembly: GCA_038502395.1. NCBI lineage: Eukaryota > Viridiplantae > Streptophyta > Magnoliopsida > Asterales > Asteraceae > Dittrichia > Dittrichia graveolens. Next base: position 31,112,383 of record JARJIL010000006.1, read on the forward strand.
TCATGTTTGGCTATTTTTGGTATTGTATATTTGTATATACGCCAAACATGTGTTTTTAAACTGTAATAGTTAATAGGCATGGGTTTGTTTATTGTCTTAAATTCCGCTGCTTTGTTTTTGAAATTCGGTTAAGTTAACTAACACGTAAACATTCAATTTACAAACGGACCCATTCAGTTTGAAAACTCAATTTTTAATTGATTTTAAGGTTTCAAAGGCGGTGTTACAACCACCACCAACCTCCACCATCTCTCCATACCATCGCCGACCTCCACCATCTCCAGATACCACGCCGATCTCCACCTGCTCCTGATATCACAGCTGGCCCAGATCCACCAGAAAAAGGAACAGACCGTCTCTCTCTCATCGACCAAGATTCGCCGGAAAAAGGAACAAACAAACTAGCCTCTCTCTCTAATCGCATACCCAGATATGGGCTTTTGATCTATTTCTCTCTCTCTCTCTCTCATCTGTTTTGTATTTAGTGGTCACCCGGTGATAATGAGCCGAATGCCAGTTGTAAGAGGGCGGTGATAGGGCAGTATAGTTTTCATTTAGAAAAGTCTGTGTATATAGCAAATCTATTTACCAAATTAGTGCTTTTTTCAAATTTTTTTTAATTTCCAGCATTCACCTTCGATTTTTAGTTTTTTTTTGTAGTCTTTAACTATTATTTTAATACATTTTTATCACTGTTTTTTTTTTACTTTTTTTTTGTCTTTAACTGTTATTTCAATACAATTTTATCACCTTTTTTTTTATATAATTTACTAAAATGACTTCTTTATCACAATCAAACAAATTCTAAACTTGTTCAAAAGAAACAAATTCTAAACAACAAACTCTAACAATTCAAAAATATAAACCACAATTAAACATAAAATGTTATGAGGTACAAAAACAACGTCTTGTTACGAAACAATAGTCATACTTGAAGTCTTGAACTAATAACATAATCAAACACACAATCTCAAATATCATGATTAGCTTAAATTCTTGAACTAGTAATCAATCTCAACATGAAAAAAAGGAGGGGAAAAAGAAATAAGTAGTGATCATACGAATGAAGAATAAAAGTAATATTTTACATGTATTCTTATTTACTTTGGTTTAGACGAACATTATTTTCGATTATAACCCTTTTGCCTTCATGTTTTCCCACCCAGTAGTATACCAATGTAACACCGTTCATTTATCAAAAAGTCCAAAATTTTGATCACAAACAATCATGATCCACCAAAAATTGCCAAAAAAAATTAATTATAAACAACCATTACTTACCAATACCAAACAAGTATATCACCATTCATCTACGAAATAGTTTAATTTATCATACACACTAATTCTACAGAAAAATCACTAAAAATGATTCTGTAAAAAATGAAGAAAAAAACCAAAATTTATCCATCATTATGAATCAGAAGCAACTTAAATGAAAAATCAAGAATCAATTTGTATTTAGTGAAATCAGAAAGGTCCAAATTAGCAACTACAGCTTACAAAAAAGAAGAATACGGCAAAAAAAACAGATTTAAGAAATCGAATGAAAAAAAAACAGAATCTAGAAGAGATCGTGATGTCTAATTTGTGCATCTGAAATGCTAAAAAAAGAAGTGGTCGTGACTTACTTCAGTCGATCGACGGGAACGTGCTCTAGGGAATGCTCGACGGAGAAGCAGCAATCGCTGCATTCGTCCTCACCGTCGCCGCCGCTGAAGTCTTCCTTGCCGTCGTCGTCACCGTGGAATACGCCGGCAGGACGAGAACTTTAGCCGTTTAGGATAAGGCAGGGTCGGCCGTTGCCGTCGTTGCTGTCACTACCGTCGCTTAGAGAAGCAGCCACTGCTCGAATGCTCGCCGTCGCCGTCGCGTCGCTGCGCCATCGCCGTCGAAATCGCCGGCAGATGAGAAGGGTGAAAGGAGAATCGCGAGCCGACTGTAGCAACGAGGGTTTTCTTGGTTTTGAAGTCTGGGTCGGTCAACAAGTTCTAAAGCCTAAAAGGGTTGACTTCAAAATTAAAGACAAATCTATACTATTTTGGTAAATAGTTTTAGAAATATACCATTTTGGTTAAATAAGTTTTTCATAAATATCATTTTAGTCAAAAAAAAACTCTTGATTACCTTCTCTATCATCAAACTAATAATAATTTTGCTCATCTAAATTTTTATTATAAACCGTATATCTGAGTTTTAAAGGAGAATCATTATCAAAGAATATTAATATCCTGTATGATAGGATTTTGAAATTTTTAAAAATTAGATTTTAATGAGTTGCACTTTGTGTAATTGTACTTGTATCAAATCCAAATTTGCAGAAATCCAAGAAAGAAATTACAGGAATATATCATCTATGTTGAAATAAACTTTGTTTTTTAATTTAAGATGTTTATTAAAGTGTTTATTTAGCAGCACCCTTTAAATAATTCAACAAGTTTAATTTGTGAATTGTGAGTTTGTTATTATTACATGATGATAAAGTAAAGGGAACTAATTTGTATAGAGTAGAACTTTTAATACATAATTTAATAAAAAGTGATAATAGTATATGCTTGAAGTTGATAAATTATAGCTTAGATAGAAATTCATGTAATAGTAACTAAGATTGAAAAGTGTTCTATTAAGATCACTTACTACTTTATTTTACATTATGAAATAATACATAGGTGACTTTGATGAAACACTTTTCAAACTTAGTTATTATTATGTGAAATAATAACTTCTTTCTTCTTATTTCATAAATATAAATCTTTTTCTTATTTTAACGCTTTTTAGAACTTATTTCTCAAATTAATAAAATAGTTGATGTAAATAAAGAAAAATTTGAAAAAACGTACATGTTGTTGCGGAAATCTTTTCGGTGACATTTAATCGCGCGAACAACATATCATTACATTCTTGAAAACAATATGTTGTAAAATAAAAACTATTTACCATCGTAGCATTACATGAGTATGAGTATGAATATAAATTGGAAAAGGATTATTGCATCCAAAGTCCAAACCAATCCTCTTGAACCTATAATTAATATGAATATGAATATGTTAAGTACGATATAACATGAGAGTATTGGATTGATATGAATAAATTAGTTTAAGAAAAAATTATGTGTGTGTTTTATGCATTAGGGGTGTTTGGGTTATATTATTATTTTAGGCTTAATCTTATAAGATTATTAGCAGGGTTGCTATTTGAAGTTAAAAATTATTTATAAATAGAGGAAATTAACTTAAAAAAATCTGCACTTACATATTAAAATGTTTAGATTACATAATATAGAGAGAAAAAAAGAGAATGATGAGGGTAATTAAGTATATTTAGATTAATAAGCTCATAATCTCAAACAAGCTTTTTTAAAATAGCTTATTAAAACGAGCATATTAAGGCCATAATAAGTTAATAAGTTAATAAGCTAAGACAACCAACCCATTTCTAATAAGCTCCCTAAATAAGTTAATAATTGCTAGTGTAGGGTTCACAAGAAAAATAATATGTGTCATTATGTCCGATGTCATATGGTACTAAGGTTAGACTATCACCCACCTGCCTATAAATTATTAATTGAATTAATTAATTGTGTGTACGAGGATTTTATTTCTTGTTTATACATTAATTTATGAGAGAAATAAATAATGAAGGTTATTTTTTATTTATTACACGATTAATATTTATTAGATAAATATTTACACGAGATAATTAAGCTTTTTAGTTATAACCAATAACGTTTAACTTTATTACCCCTAATTATAACAATAATGATTAAAGACTTATATAAGAAATATAATCACATCTCTTCATATCATGATACCATATTTCTGCCGTCAAGTCTGCCCTACCACTTGTGTCGATGTTTCCATTGCTAGTTAGAGTGTTGATGTTGCACGTCGTCATTTTTTAAATTCTCATTTAATTTGTGTTTTATCATTATTTAATATGTTTTTATTAATATTTAATATTTGTTATCGTTTAAACCAATCCATGTATCACACGGGCATGTAGTCTAGTTAAAGAATGATAGAATAAAGGGATCTAATTTGTATAGAGTAGAATTATTTAATACATAATTTAATAAAAAATGATAATAGTGTATGCTTGAAATTGATAAATTAGGCGGAAATTCACATATTGTGAAATAACACATAGGTGACTTTGGTGAAGTACTTTTTAAATTTGGTTACTATTCTGTGAAATAAACCTTAAGATTATCTTTGAAAAATTCTGTAAAGTATCGACGGCCATCTTTAATATAGAGGAAAGAATAATATCTCTGGCTTATAAAGTGTCAGCGTAGAAGTACCTATGATATTTTATGTGTGTATGATTGCGATTTAACATATTTCAGGATTTGCAAGAAATATTGTTGGTCATGGTGTTATTAACAAAATAGTAAAATATATATATCTATACTATTATATAAACTATTTAACATTTGTTCTCCTCTTTAATTTCAAGAGTTATTAAAATTCAATCAAGACAAACTCTTGACCTTTCATTCTATCTAAATTAATCTCATCAATTCAATCTTTAACTTTTTATTAATTTAAAATCCACTCTCCCACACGGCCACACTAACATACCCTCTCACACAAACATAATTATTTACCTACATCAACATAATTTTCAAAATCTTATTAACTTCTCTCTTCTTATTTCATAAATATAAATCTTTTTCTTATTTTTAATGTCTTTTAGAACTTATTTTATAAATTAATAAAATAGTTGATGTAAATAATTTTTTTTTGAAAAAACAGACATGTTGTAGAAACTTTTCCGTGATATTGAATCGCGCAAATAACATATCATTACATTCTTAAAAACGATATGTTATAAAACAAAAACTATTTACCGGCACAGCATTACGCGAGCGCGAGTATGATGCTAGTTATGTATAAATTGGAAAAAGATTATTGCATCCAAAGTCCAAACCAATCCTCTTGAACCTATAATTAATATGAATATGTTAAGTACGATATAACATGAGAGTATTAGATTGATATGAATAAATTAGTTTAAGAAAAAATTACGTGTGTGTTTTATGCATCAGGGGTGTTTGGGTTATATTATTATTTTAAGCTTAATCTTATTAGGTTATTAACTTATAAGCTTATTAGGAGGGTTGCTATTCGAATTTAAAAATTATTTATAAATAGAGGAAATTACTCAAAAAAATATGTGCTTACATATTAAAATGTTTAGATTACATAATATAGAGAAAAAAATAGAAAGATGAGGGTAATTAAGTATATTTAGATTAATAAACTCAAAATCTCAAAAAAGTTTTTTTTTAAATAGCTTATTAAAACGGGCATTTAAGACCATTATAAGCTTATAAGCTAAGACAACCACCCAATTTCTAATAAGCTCCCTAAATAAGTTAATAATTGCTAGTGTAGAGTGCACCATAAAAATAACATGTGTCACTATGTCCGATGTCATATGGTACTAAGATCACACTATCACCCACCTGACTATAAATAATTAATTGAATTAATTAATTAATTGTTTGTATGAGGATTTAATTTCTGGTTTATAAATTAATTTATGAGAAAAATAAATAAAGGTTATTTATTATTTATTACACGATTAAAATTTTTAGATAAATATTTACACGAGATAATTAAGTTTAATTATCTAAATAAGATTAAGGGGGTAATTTGGAATTACCTAAACCTAGGGGGTTTAAAAGAGGTAATTTGGTGAATAATTCAACGATTGAATGATATATTATTTAAGTTTCAAATAATCTATAGTTTAAAGATTTCCTAGTTGAATTAAAACACAATCATCAACTTTATTAGGATGGTGTCCGTGTATTTCGTAAATCTCAAGAGGGAGAAGGAGAGATGTGAGGGATATAAATATATATATGTATATATATATATATATATATATATATATATTTATATCCCTCACATCTCTCCTTCTCCCTCTTGAGATTTACGAAATACACACACACCATCCTAGTATGTGTGTCGAAATCTATACACACATATAGCTAGGGTTTTGATCTTCGAAGGCAAATCAAGTTTACCGATCCTAGTATGTGTGGGATTTAGCAGCAAAGTTCAGGGTGGCGTAGTGGTGATGTATTCCCCTTAGCATTTCTAGATGAAGAACTCGTCTAAAAGGTAATCTTTTAAACCCTAAATGGTTGTTAGTTTTTCTATTTGAAATGACAGGAGTTTTATTTTTTTTTTGTTGTGCTTGTAAAAGCTTTATTTTTATTCTCTAAAACCCAATAGTGGTATCGAAGTCACTTTCTTTTCAATAGGAAAACTTTAGATTTGATTTATCTTGATTGATCTAAGTTTAAAGTTTCAAGATTTATTGAATTTTTGTTTTAAAATTTTTGTTAAAAATTATATATCTTTTTCTTTTTTACTTTGACCCAGTTAAAAATCAGGAAAATTCGTTTATTTATTCACTGAAAACCAAGTGGTTGCTGGTGGAGCCTCAACCCGCTAGTAGCGGCTAGCGTTGGTGATTCTAAACGGTACTGGCTATTTCCGTTGAGGGTTGTCGTGGTTACGATCGTTGGCGATCTACGACTTTCCGGCACGAGATTGTAGCCGATGATGATATTAGGCCGAGTGATGGTCGGTGGTGATGGTTGTTGAATCGGGAAAAAGAGGTGGCGGCCAGTAGTGGTTTGCGACTGTTAGACTTCGGATTGACGGAGGTACGCTACCAAGGGCCTCGATCCAGCAATGGCAGCCTAGGCTATGGCCCGGTTGGTGGCTGCAGCCTAGGCTATGACGGTCCAAGTTAGGGTGGCCCAAAAGTTTTATAGGCTTGGTGCCTTGGTTTATAGTCTAAATAAACTTGTGGGCTACGGCCTAAGAAATGGAAAATAAAAGGGTAGTTTTAAGGCCCAGTTGAAATTTTAAGGTTTATAAAATTGTTGGGTGTAGATATATTATTTATTACATTCCATCGGGATAAGTTAAATCAGGTTATTCATTAAAATTATTTTGGTTACTTTTACTTTATTATTTTAATTGTTTCGTTAGCTAATATTGAAATATATTGACTCGAGTATAGTTTTTTTTTGCGTTTCTATTAAATTAAGTAGCATGTTTTAAATGTAGGCACGTGAATTATTTTACGCTAGTCTGTTGGGAAAAATAGGTTTACAAATATATCCTCTTTTGTTGACACAAAAATATACAACTTGTTTATATAATTGTATGTACTAACATTAATATATGTGCACATATACATATATATATTCAATCAAATATATTCTCATCTATGATCTACAAAATAAGCTTAATCAAATGGCCAAGCTCCAATCGTCAAGATCCGAGTTCAAATAGAAGCCGATGTCGAAGATTCCTGCAAACAAACGTTTGAAGATTATGAGCTTACAAAATAAATAATCAAATGAGTTTAAGTTTTTATAAAATATTTTTTATAAAAACTTTTATAAAAATTGAGACAATTTTTATAAAAATCACAAGCTTGGAAGTCAAAGCAAATAAATTCTCATTTTGGCAAATACTAAACACAATCTTACATTGAAACAGGTCAAAACCATATTTAGCAAAAGGAATCTCCCAAAGAGGTAAACTTCCAACATGCTTTGTGCATTTGGTTTCCAAACTACCATTTTCATGATTGGATTCAAACTTAAGAAGTATGGCATTAACCCAACTTTTCTTAAGCTTCTTTTCAGTGCATTTTTATGGTAAAAATGGGTTGTGTGTGGTTTTGGTAAAATGCCAACGTCTATATTCACAAGGCTCAAAAAGTTCCAGCAGGCCGACGGTCGATGCCACGGTCGACCGTGGATCATCCGTGGACAGTCTGGACACTTTTTGAGCTTGCACCTTTTTCCTTATTTAAGGCAACTCAAGTCTTGTGTTTTACCAACCTCTTGCAATCTGAAAAACACAGAACATATACAAAAACTTGTGAGCTCATATTCTTGATACAAATTCAACATCTCAAGATCAAGAATGAAGCAAGAGTGAAAGCCTTCAAAGTTCAAACACTTCATTATCTTCTTATATATTTGTAATTGTGTGAGGATCATCTCTAGCCTTAGAATTAGAGAGAAGTGATGATCATCTCTAGCCTTAGAATTAGAGAGAAGTGAGGATCAACTCTAGCCTTTCCAATTAGAGTGAAGTGAGGTTTATCTTAACCTTGTTTGCAAGAGTGAAGTGTAATTCTTGTAAGCTAAAGAGAGAAGTTGTAAAAGGTTTATCTCTACCTTCAAAAAGAGAAGTTAGTGGAGCAACTCTTGGTGGGTGAGGCCAAGGAGTGGATGTAGAGCAAGGTTGTTAACCCTTGCTTGAACCACTATAAATCATTGTGTCCAAACTACTTCATTGGTGATATCTTCCTTCCTTAAACTCTTTAATTATTTGCAAATATTGTTAAAAACTTTAAAAAGTGGGCATATAACCTATTCACCCCCCTCTAGGTTCTAACAATTGGTATCAGAGCAAGTTGCTCTAGATAATTTTTGAATAGTTGTTTAAATCTTCTAAAAATATTTTTCAAAAATTTTTGAGTTGATAAAATGAGACAAAATTATGTAGAGGGGAATTCTATGGTTAGACCTCCACTTCTTGAAGAAGAAGACTTTTGCTATTGGAAGCAAATATTCATTACCTATGTAAAGGCCAAAGATATTGACCTTTGGGAGATTATTGAAGAAGGAGATCATGTTCCAAAAACCTTTGATTCTAAGCAAAATGCTTATGTTCCAACCCCTAAAGAAAAATGGGATCAAGAGGATAAGAAAATGATTTCAAAAAATTTTCAAGCAAAACTTTTTCTATACAATGCTTTACCTAGAAAAGAGTTTGAAAGAGTTTTCGTGTGTGAAAGTGCAAATGCAATTTGGAAATCTCTTGTCACCACACATCAAGGAAATGCTCAAGTTCTAAATAACAAAATTGAATTACTTGTGCAACAATATGAACAATTTCAAATATTTGATGATATGAAAATTGATGATGCTTTTGCAATGTTTAATACTATTGTTACTAGTCTCAAGGCACTTGGGACTATTTACTCTAACAAAAAAATTGTAAGAAAGTTTCTTAGGGCTCTTTCACCAAAATGGAGAGCAAAGGTGACGGCTATTGAGGAGTCAAAGGACTTGAACATACTACAAATGGATGAACTAATAGGAAATCTCAAGGTGTATGAAGTAATCATGCAAAAAGATGATGAGATTGCCAAGCTAAAGAAAGAAAAGAGCAAATCCATTGCACTTAAAGCTAAACATGTCAAAGAGTCCTCAAGTGATGAAGAAGAGGAAATAAAAAAAGAAAAATGTCTCATGGCTTTTGAGACAAGTGAGGTACATTCCGATTCTAGCTACTATAGTGATAATGATGACCATCAATATGATCAATTATGTGACTTTAGCTCTAAAATACTTGCTAAAAATGAGGAGTTAAAAAATGATAACAAGAGCTTGAAAAAGGAAAATGTCAAGTTAAGAAATGAAAATGATAACTTGAACTTGAAAATAAAAGATCTAGAAAGTAAAATTGCTTCTCATATATCTCCAAGCTTGAAGGATTTGGAAAGTAAGCTAAAGACAAATTTTGACACAACCACCTTGTCAAAATTTGAAGATAGTTCAACCAAGTTAGATGAGATGTTAAAGATTCAAAAATCATCAAAAGATAAAGGTGGTCTTGGGTTCTCAAGTTACTCAAACAACATGCCAACTAGTCACTTAACACCTATCAAATTTGTGAAAGAAAAAGAGGAAGAAAAAATCCAGGAGCCTCATGGTCGACCCACGGTATCGACCGTGAATCGACCGTCGTCTCACTGGAATTTTCCAAAAGTTCAAAATTGCAAAATTGTTTCTAGTTCTTCCACTTGTATGCCAAAGGTTGCAAGTAATGAATTAATGAGAAAGTTTTATACTCCAACTACAAGACATGGACTTGGATTCAAGAAACCTAAATCAAATACAATTCAAAAATCAAGACATTCTCATAAACCTATTAACTCTATGAACACATGGTATCATAAAGGGTTCAAGATTACACAAAGGTGGATTAGAGTAGGAGTTTTTGATACTAACCATCCTGGACCCATGAAACATTGGGTACCAAAAGCTTGAATGAAAATTACACAAGTGTAGGGGTGCAACAAAAATGAGATTATGTCTCATTAATGGATTCTTGATAATAGTTGCTCAAAACACATGATCGGTAATAGAGAACTCTTCACTTCATACATGGAGTATGATGGAGGACAGTTGGTGTTTGAAAGTAACCTAAGAAGAAAGGTAGTTGGAAAAGGTAACACTCTTCATGACAATATCAAATTCTTGAATGTTGAGCATGTTAATGGTTTAGCTTACTACTTAATAAGTATTGGTCAATTATGTGATAAAGATCTAAATATTAAATTCTCTAAACATGAAAGCTTGATATGCAAAGATGATAAAGTTTTAGTAAAAGGTGTTAGGAGAAATGGACTCTATACATGTAGACTTGGTGATAATCCTAACACAAGTATGTCTTGCATCTATAATTGATAGAAGACTAGGACATGCTAACATGAGATTAGTACAAACATTGACTATAAATGAGCTTGTTAGAGTCTTACCAAATGTTAATTTCGATAATCATTTTTGTGATGCATGTAAGATAGAAAAACAAGTGCACTCATCTCATAAATCCAAAATGCTATAAAAACTATGAGATGTCCTTGGGTCTTCATCAATTCAAAGTTATGGGGGAAACTTCTACACACTAAGTGTTGTAGATGACTTTTCTAGATATACATGGACACTATTTTGAAAACAAAAATTGAAGCTTTTGACAAATTCAAAAATCTTGGCAAGAAAATTCAAAACCAATTGGGTTGAATGATTATCTCAATTCATACCAACCATGAAAGAGAAGTTGTCAATGTAGCGCAACTTGGAGCATTTTGTGATAAACATGGAGTTTCTTATAACTTTTCGGCTCCTCACACTCCCCAATCTAATGGGGTTGTTGAAAGGAAAAATAGGTCCTTACAAGCTTTGATTAGACCAATGTTAAGTAAAACACCATATGAAATCATCAAAGGTAGAAAACGATCTAATAACTCAAGTTATAGGAAACCTAAATCAAAGACTCACTAGATCCCAAGCCTAAAACCTTAATAACTTCTTTGCCTTTGTGTCACACATAGAACCCAAGAATATTAAAGAGGCAACTAAGAATAAAAATTGGGCAATGGCAATGCAAGAAGAGTTTAATCAATTCACTAGAAGCCAAGTTTGGGACTTAGTACCTTTACCTAGTGGTCCTACAATAATTGAAACTAAATGAGTATTTAGAAACAAAGCTAGACTAATAGCCCGATGATATAATCAACAAGAAGGGATAGACTTTGATGAATCCTTTGCTCCGGTTACTAGATTTGAATCCATTTGGAGTCTACTTACTTATGGTTGTGTTCAAAATTTTAAATTATATCAAATGGATGTCAAAAGTTCTTTTCTAAATGGCTTTATAAATGAGGAAGTCTATGTATGTCAACCTCCCGGTTTTGATTTTTGAAGACACCATCATATGTATATAATCTTAGAAAAGCAGTGTATGGCCTTGAACAAGCACCTAAATCATGGTATGATAAATTAAAATCATTCTTGTTGAAAAATGAATATAGTATAGGTCAAGTTGATAATACATTGTTCACAAGGAAAAAGAAAAATAACATCGTGCTTGTACAAAGTTATGTGGATGATATCATATTTGGGTCAACATGTCAAGATTTGTGTGATGAGTTTTCAAATCTTATACATAATGAAATTGATATGAGAATGATGGATGAGTTAAATTACCTTCTCGGAGTTCAAATAAAACAATATGAAGATGGTACATTCAAATTAGGCATCATTTCCTACGTGACAATATGCAAAAAAGAAATGTAAATTTAGAAAAGTTTGCTTCATGTGAAAATATTGCCCACATATTGTCTAAACCGCTAAAAATTGAAATGTTTGATACATTACAACTTGGTTTAGGAATAATGGAACATGTTCCTTAAAAATAACACCTAAATGCATGAAAATGGTCAAAATATATATTCCTGAAGAACCACAGTCGACTCACGGTCGATACCGTGGATCAACCGTTGGATCACTGTCTAAATTAAAAAACTAAGCAAAAGGCGGGGTCGATATCACGGTCGACCGTGTATCGACCTTCGTGGGCCTGACAGATTTTTGACCCTATTTTGCCTTTTTTCTCTCTTTCCTCTCCACTACATCTCATCTCATCTTCCCCCACAAACCCTAGCCGCCATTTTCACCATTTTTCTCTTAAAAAGCTTGAAAATCATCACAAGAAAAAATACTTTACCTTATGGTTGAAGTTACGGTCAAAGGCTCGGTTGGATTCACAGTTGATCCACGGTTGATGACTCCCTTTTCGTGACTTCTCATCTTCCCAAATTCTTCTTCCAAAAGGTATTAGGGATCTCCTTTTGCACTAAAAAATCATGTGAATCATAAGGATTTGTGAATTTTTTTAAAAGAAATCATGTTGAGATTGTTGATTAAAAAGTAATTTCTCTTGGCTCTATTATAAGAGATAAATGATAAGCTTTGTGTAAGAATAGAGTTGTTTAGGTAAGATTTGGTTATGTATACATATCATGTCAAAAAGGACAAAAAACCAAAATTTCAAACAGCTCACCTACAGTCGATACACGGTCAACCGTAGTATCAACTATCATACACGGTCGACCGTAGTATCAACCATCAAAATGCTGCAGACGCACCACGGTCGATACCGTGCATCTTCCGTCAGCCCCCTGGAAATTTTTGAGATTTTCAATTTTTAAGTTTTTGACTTTTAATGCCTAAATTCAATCTATTCATGCTTGATATATCTTAACTAACATTAGCTATCACATGATTAATAAAAGTTTCAAAATCTTCTCCACGTTAGGACACATACACATTATGAATTTATTGTCAAGGAGTTTGTTATATTCATTGAACACACTCTCAATTATGTTGAAGTATTATACATCTTGTCATACTTTTACAAAGCAAAGGTCTTTTACAAATCTAGTGTCATGACAAGATAAATTGTGGTGATTCAAGGGGAAGTATTTGTGGTGCTTGTTTGTTGAAATGCTATGTGCTACTATTTGTTATGATCATTATGCCATGAATTGTGTTACTTGAACCTTTGCTTGTGATAATTGTATATTTAGAATATTTCTTATACTCACATCTCTTTGGCAAGTTCTTGGTAGTATTTTCATACATTATAGATTAAACACCTCAAGAAGTGAAGTTCTACATTCGAGGAGGAGCTTATGTCAAGGGGGAGTCTCCTTTTTGTTAAGACAAAAAAAGGGGAGAAGATAGAAGAATATATAGAAGATAGAAGAATATATACATATATATGTATGTATGTACATGTTAACATGTTAAATTTATATATACAATTCTTATACAAGTTATAAATTTTTGTCTTCAACAAAAAGGGGGAGATTGTTGGGAAAAATAGGCTTACAAATATATCCTCTTTTGTTGATACAAAAATATACAACTTGTTTATATAATTGTATGTACTAACATTAACATATGTGCATATATACATATATATATTCAATCAAATATATTCTCATCTATGATCTACAAAATAAGCTTCATCAAATTGCCAAGCTCCAATCGTCAAGATCCGAGTTCAAGTAGAAGCCGATGTCGAAGATTCCTGCAAACAAACGTTTGAAGATTATGAGTTTACAAAATAAATAATCAAATGAGTTTAAGTTTTTATAAAATAATTTTTATAAAAACTTTTATAAAAATTGAGACAATTTTTATAAAAATCACAAGCTTGGAAGTCAAAGCAAATAAATTCTCATTTTGGCAAATACTAAACACAATCTTACATTGAAACAGGTCAAAACCATATTTAGCAAAAGGAATCTCCCAAAGAGGTAAACTTCCAACATGCTTTGTGCATTTGGTTTCCAAACTACCATTTTCATGATTGGATTCAAACTTAAGAAGTATGGCATTAACCCACCTTTTCTTAAGCTTCTTTTCAGTGCATTTTTATGGTAAAAATGGGTTGTGTGTGGTTTTGGTAAAATGCCAACGTCTATATTCACAAGGCTCAAAAAGTTCCAGCAGGCCGACGGTCGATGCCACGGTCGACCGTGGATCATCCGTGAACAGTCTGGACACTTTTTGAGCCTTGTGAATATAGACGTTGGCATTTTACCAAAACCACACACAACCCATTTTTACCATAAAAATGCACTGAAAAGAAGCTTAAGAAAAGGTGGGTTAATGCCATATTCAACGATTGAATGATATATTATTTAAGTTTCAAATAATCTATAGTTTAAAGATTTCCTAGTTGAATTAAAACACAATCATCAACTTTATTAGGATGGTGTCCGTGTATTTCGTAAATCTCAAGAGGGAGAAGGAGAGATGTGAGGGATATAAATATATATATATATATATATATATATATATATATATATTTATATCCCTCACATCTCTCCTTCTCCCTCTTGAGATTTACGAAATACACACACACCATCCTAGTATGTGTGTCGAAATCTATACACACATATAGCTAGGGTTTTGATCTTCGAAGGCAAATCAAGTTTACCGATCCTAGTATGTGTGGGATTTAGCAGCAAAGTTCAGGGTGGCGTAGTGGTGATGTATTCCCCTTAGCATTTCTAGATGAAGAACTCGTCTAAAAGGTAATCTTTTAAACCCTAAATGGTTGTTAGTTTTTCTATTTGAAATGACAGGAGTTTTATTTTTTTTTTGTTGTGCTTGTAAAAGCTTTATTTTTATTCTCTAAAACCCAATAGTGGTATCGAAGTCACTTTCTTTTCAATAGGAAAACTTTAGATTTGATTTATCTTGATTGATCTAAGTTTAAAGTTTCAAGATTTATTGAATTTTTGTTTTAAAATTTTTGTTAAAAATTATATATCTTTTTCTTTTTTACTTTGACCCAGTTAAAAATCAGGAAAATTCGTTTATTTATTCACTGAAAACCAAGTGGTTGCTGGTGGAGCCTCAACCCGCTAGTAGCGGCTAGCGTTGGTGATTCTAAACGGTACTGGCTATTTCCGTTGAGGGTTGTCGTGGTTACGATCGTTGGCGATCTACGACTTTCCGGCACGAGATTGTAGCCGATGATGATATTAGGCCGAGTGATGGTCGGTGGTGATGGTTGTTGAATCGGGAAAAAGAGGTGGCGGCCAGTAGTGGTTTGCGACTGTTAGACTTCGGATTGACGGAGGTACGCTACCAAGGGCCTCGATCCAGCAATGGCAGCCTAGGCTATGGCCCGGTTGGTGGCTGCAGCCTAGGCTATGACGGTCCAAGTTAGGGTGGCCCAAAAGTTTTATAGGCTTGGTGCCTTGGTTTATAGTCTAAATAAACTTGTGGGCTACGGCCTAAGAAATGGAAAATAAAAGGGTAGTTTTAAGGCCCAGTTGAAATATTAAGGTTTATAAAATTGTTGGGTGTAGATATATTATTTATTACATTCCATCGGGATAAGTTAAATCAGGTTATTCATTAAAATTATTTTGGTTACTTTTACTTTATTATTTTAATTGTTTCGTTAGCTAATATTGAAATATATTGACTCGAGTATAGTTTTTTTTTGCGTTTCTATTAAATTAAGTAGCATGTTTTAAATGTAGGCACGTGAATTATTTTAGGCTAGTCGATTAGTTTATTTTAATTTTAGTGGACATGTATGATGCCTAGTCAAATCTTAAACCTTGTGGTTGTTTGATCTGGTTTGTATAAGTATGGGGAGGTCTGTATGTTATTTGCAATCCTATTCAATCTTAAAAAGTATTAGATAGGTCGGGTCTGCGTGCCTTTGAAATCTTTGTATTTTTATTTTTATTAGAATAGTTTTATTGTTGTCCACACCAAAAGGAGAAGCTATATGCACAATTGAACCTAAGGGATGTTTGGTAGAGAGAAAAGAAATGGAAATGAGGGAGAAATGAAAATGAGTAAAAAATGTCCTCATTTGGTACCATCAAGAAATGAAAACGAGAAATGGTGGCTCAAGTCACCGGAAACTCATCGGCGGCAACGGTGACACTGCCTTGCCCGCGCTGGATTACTCATCATCATCGCAAACACATCGCAACAAACGAAGACAATGTCAGCTGCGGCGTTGGCCACCTCGCCAGAAGGTCGACGACGATTTAGGGTTTGATTGCAACAGACGACAGTTAGGGTTCGATTGCAACAGACGACGACGGCGACATCGTAAAAGACGACGACGACAACACAATAGACAACAACGAATGCAACAGAGGACAATATCGCAACACACATCGCTTTCAGGTCGCAACCACAAACGATCTAGGGTTTAATCGCAACCACAAACAATTGAGGGTTCAATCGCAACCAAACGTCAGCTGCGGCGTTTGCCACCTCGCCGACGTCGACGATTTAGGGTTTAATCGCCCACAAACACACTGCAATAGACGTCGGCTGCGGCGTTTAGCGCCTCACCGTACGTCGACGATGATGAGTAGAATCACCGGAAACACAACGCAACCGGACGTCTACAATGATGTGTAGAATTGCAAGACGTCAACGATGATGATGACACATCACCTCGTGGGACACACATCGCACCTCGCCATTCTCTATCCTCCAAATTTATCAGATTGATACCTAAATAGTAAATACACCAACTACAGCATGGTTAGTGATACAGAAAGCGACCCTTTTAACCCAACCATAAAACAACCACAAATGACTCCTCAAGTACCCATTCTTTCAAGTCAATCTGATCAACGAACATAAAATCTAAGTGGGAATACTTTGTATAGATACTTTTCATTCAAAGCTTTCTGCTTTATATTGCTTTTGAATTGTTTTGTATTTAATCCTAGTTGGTAGTTTAAATTTAACTACGTTTTTAGATTAAAACTCAAATCGCTCCAATTTACTTGCTTTCTTTGGACTTTAGACTAATTAACAATTAAGTTATTAAATCGGAAATTATACTCGTTTACTAAGTATTCAATATCCCGTTCTTGCCAATACTACCTTCCCTTGAACGAGTCACGGAGCTCTCAACGGAGTGGTTTAGGTTCTGGGTGCGATGCTCAGGTACGTAAATAAAACTTTTATATTTAATACTTTTTATACATAGCTTTTTTAAAAGAATATAAAATAATATTACACGTCTAAAATTTTTTAGTATAATATTAATGTGTTTCTTATGATGGAACTTTATCCCAACACTGTAAAGACATAACAATAATATTATTGTTGATGTTATAATATCAAGTGCTTAAAAGACATTTTTATTAATCAATTTTATATTTGAATTTTTGGAATTGTAAACTAAATTTGTTAAAAATTAAAGAATGATGCTAAGTATATACAAATTAGATCACATAAAAATAAGATCTTAACATAGAATAGATTATGTTTATAAGTGCGTAAATTGCTTAAGTATAATTTATTATTTAAATAAATATAATTGAAAACACAAGATAACATTGAATTTAAATATCCATGTAATAATAATCTTAATTTTATGTACCCACTTATTAGTTAAAAAATAAGAAAACTTAGATAATTAAAATCTTTATATAACATTTCAAGTTGGGGTTTAGTTCACCAAAATGTTTCAAACTTGTCAAGTTTTGCTATTGTATGTATTTATTAGAGAATATAGATTAGGGTTTAGTATAAGATGGCCCAACCCTATATACAATAAGGCTGGGTCATCTTATACTAAATTCTAATATATATTCTCTAATAGTATTGAGCTTTAAAAGTTTCTATTGTATGTATCAAACTTTTAATTTGTTGTTATTGTATGTATTTTGATTGCATAAAAAAGGAAAAAATGTATAAGTTTAGTATATAAAATAGAAAGTTTAATACACACAGTATCGACAAATTTTATGTTCGAAATACACAATAGAAAATTTTAAAGTACGATACGCACAATAGTAAAACGTGACAAGTTAGATACATTTTGGTGAATTAAACCCATTCAAGTTGTATGTGTAGTTACAAAACACACTAACATGAAATGGTTGTTTCATTACACAGTAATTATGTACAGTTATAGTTTCTTAAGATTATTTACTCAAACACTAACAATCAATTTAAAAAAGCCCTAAACTGGTATTGATAGTTTTGTAATCAGCTTTATGTCACAAACCAATGGTTTTAAAAGACTCGCTAAGTGGTTATCAAATATATAAATTTTATCGTAATACGACAAAATTTTTTAAAATAGTATATTTTTAATTTTTTTTATCGAAAGACCAAGAAATCAGTGATTATATTAACTATATTACGTAGAGAGAACAAATATAAAACCGAATAAAATATCCAATAATTATATACCCGTTGCTCTCGATGGATAAAACAATTAAAATATACTAATTTTTTAAAAAATGTCATATTACCATAAAGTTTATATCAAAACGTAGATAAAAATGAGACGGTCACAAATATATAACTATTTTTTCTCTAAACAAAATATATTACAAGTTATTAAACAAAATTTTCAAACAACCTATAATTAATTATATTAATATACAATTTTCTTAAAACCCCATGACATATTTCATACAGCCCCCTCACAATTTACATCTAAACCCTATTGAATTTAAATGTAATATATTTTCCTCTTATTATCTACCAATCACGGCGTACTATTTGTCCATGTCATAATTACACATCATCAATGACGTCATCATTTTTTGCCACATCACACTTTCTCTCAGTTTCGTCAACAATATATATTAAATTTATAAATATAAAATATGATCTCACTTACACACATCTGAGTGTTTTTTAATTAGAGTCATCTTTCTCTTTCTTCGAATGGCTCTTTGGATAAATATTTATGTGACATCCGTCACCAAAGCCGGTTAACCAGTTTAGACTCTCAAATTGTTATTAGGTTTCATACGTTTAATTTCCCTTGAAATCCTAAAAATCCAAATGAGTGATGAGTATTAGAAAGTATATCCTCTTTACGCACTATTCAGACCATGACACTTAGACAATCCTATAGTTACATGCCTAAAGTGTGAAACAAACTCGTTACATGCACCTTGAATGCACATCAAGGGTGACACAAGCTCAAGTACTAAATAGAGCTCATGAGAATAAAAGTAGAATTCTTGGAACAGTTGTTATAAGTGCATAAACTCTATTGAGACTCGAGTAATTTTAAAGAAGCTTAATACACTAACAAGCAACCGTATAACATCAAAATTAAAGTAATAGTAATAATAACACAACAAATAAGTTGGCTCTACAAACCAAAATAATAAAACTCTAAAACAACTCCTAAAATTTAATAACTTAGAATACTAATATAAAATGTAACACATGGCAAGGTTAAGTGCATCACTTGCACTTCAACTCAAAGGAATAAAGCAAATTATATATATATATATATATATAAAGAAAGATGAAAAAAATCGGCCAAATGGAGGGGAAAAAGGAAGAGAAATTTCAAAATTAAAACACAACAAAAAATAGCTTGATTCCATATTAAATACCTAGAACTATTTCCTAAACACTTCATCTCCATCCTCTCTCTTCCAAAATCGGTCATATCTCCCCTTTCCTTGAATTGTTCTTCAAAACACAAAGAATCAAACAAGAAATCAAAGAACAAGCAAGAAACCAAGGAGAGAACACAAGGAATTCAGGTGTTAAGGTAAGAACTACAAATCTCTACACATTCTTTCTCTTTATGTATTTAATTGAAAACCCTAAGTGATGAATATAAAAGAAAAATATAAGAAACAATACACACATATATAAAAGAACGAATTTGATGAACAATAAGCAAAACACAATCAAAAGGCTAAACCTTGTTACTAAAAGACGAGGAATATAAAATCCAGAATCTGACAGAAACTTTGGGTCGTGTTGAAGAGGTCATAACTTGGAAAATTCGTGGAATTTTATTTCGTATGTATTAATTTGAGTCTACTTTCAACTCCAATGGGTCTCGTCTCAAAATGATATCGTTTGACCATCCAAACAAATTAAAACATTTTGATGCGCAAATCTGGATTATTGGGACAGAAGCATAGTTAAGTTATCCGCACTATAAATCACTTATTTTGATGAATAAAACCGTGAGATTCATACAAAACAAATCTTTACATGTCTACGGAGTTCTGTAAAAATTTTGGAAATTTATTCGTTCGTTTACTATTTTAAATAGAAATAAATTTTCTGTCGCGTAAAACAGTGGTATTTTCGGGTTAGTCGATTATCACGATTTTAATTTAATATAAAAGTAAAAGAAAAAATTCTGGAAAAATTAGGGTTTCATCTAGAGACATGGAAGTACATTTCATAAAAATTTAGGAATTTAACTAGGTTATTTAGAGGGGTTTAAAAATACAAAATGAGACTACAAATTCTGCCAGAAAACTACTTGAATCCTAAAAAGTATTTCTAAAAGCATTAAAATAAAATAATGGAATTTATAACAAATCTAAGTGATAATACAAGTATACCTTACATAAGAAAGGCATTAGTCGAAGTATTGGATACAATACAAGAGCAATCTATCAAAGTTAGATTGCTACCTAAGAGTTTCATACCATAGGAACTAATGTCACGAAACCTATTGTAGATCTTTGAGCGGGATTCATCTCACTAGCTACTACCAGCATTCAAGGTGAGTACTCGTGGCCCCTTTTGCATGTTTTCTTGGGGGAAAATGACACTCAATGAATTGCTTTATTTTTCATGCCGTGAATTGAAATTCTTTTCTTTTTGACAACTTGGATTATCTGTTACATGCTTGTGTGAACTTGATGATGGATTAAGTCAATTAAACTAACCCGATGATGGGTTAAGTCAATAAAACTAACTCCGTGATGGGTTAAGTCAATCAAACTAACTCCGTGATGAGTTAAGTCAATCAAATGAACCCGGTGATAGGTTAAGCCAATTGAATTCAAATTTACCCACCTTATTGCTCCAGCTGGTAGGCCTTGTTGGATGACAAATATCTATGGGACATTGTGGTCCGGTTATCAATATTCATATTGGAAATTGTGGTCCGGTTATCAATATTCATATTGAACATTGTGGTCCGGTTATCATTATTCATATTCGACATTATGGTCCGGATATCATTATTCATATTGGACATTGTGGTTCAGTTATCATTATTGCGAGTATGTGTTACACTGTATCCATTGTCAAACTATTGTATGCACGGCAAATCAATTATTTTGTTTAAACCTGCGATCTCACCAACCTTTGTGTTGACATTTTTAGAGTGTTCATTTTTAGGTAATACTAACGCTAACGCTTAAGGATCCTAGAAGACTCTAGTCGGGCCTTAGTGTGACTCATAGCGAGAATCGAACTTTTCTTTTTATTTTGTGATGTGGGTGTTTGTTAACACTTCAAATTATTATTTGGTTTTGGGCTTGTCGCCCGTATACTTGACCCGGGTTGTGGGGTTTACTTTCGCATGATCAGTAATCTTCGTTGATTGTCTATGTTGCCGTGGAACCGACTTATCACAGCTCTAGACTCCTCTTGTGTCGGGGAAACGTCGTGACACGTTGGATTAATTGCATTTAGTGATTTTCTCTATTTTATATCAATGTGTTATGACGATCCTCTCCGTCACACTTCGCGATTCCGCCTTGGCGGGGTGTGACAGATTGATATTAGAGCCATTGGTTATAGAGAATTAGGTGGCTTGACCTAGACTATAACCTAAGTACCTCATATAGTTGCATAATAGGAACTATATGTGCACGCTATTTCATTTCGCGAATTCTCACACTTCAGCCAAATCGGCTATACCGCGGACAACACCCTTCAAAATTTTAACCCCCGTTAAGTATTCTATCTAGGAAACGATGGTACGCACAATTCGAACCCCTACCCGTTCTGAGTTGACGATCGCCTCCTTAAAAAGGAAACTCGAGGAAAGAGATGAACAAATCCAAGAACAAGAGAATGAAATACGTCGACTCAAAATAGTAATGCAATCGGTCGGGATAATTCAAACAATGGACGGGAAACACCACGTGCCCAAACATGAGGCGACGAGCCATCCTCAATACGCCCCTCTCGGTCACCCGGAGCTCGTACGAAAGATTGAGAGTGGTGGGGGAGAATCTTACCGACCATCAACTTCAAAATCAAGTGAATATACTAAAAGAGAGGGCGGATCGCCAATCAAGGGAACAAATGCAACAAGGACAAAGGATACTAGAGCTAGAAGAAAGGCTCAATGCACAAATGGAACTAATAGAATTACTAAGGGGAGCGGAAGGAGATTCCGAAGAAGACCCTGAGGAAGACCCCGAAGTGGATTCCGGGGATCCTAACAACGAATAGCGAGCGCCTATCTTATATATATTATTATGCCTATTTGATTTATTAACAATATTTTATTTATATTCCATAAGCTTTGTATGGTTTTCGAACCACTAAGGTTAAGCATAAATAAAGAGGTGAGTTATTTAATCATTTATTTACATCTAACACACATTGTTTAGTTACAAATTTCCGTGCAACCCAAGCATGCATGCAAAGCCTCTTCGAATGACTATGTGCAAAGTATTTGTTTATTGTCATATGTTGTTAGAAATAAAGGGAAGGGTTGTGTGAGCACTTCTAATAATGTATGATTCAAAATCATAGAGACTCAGAATTTTTGACCTAGCTTTACTGCATGTTCTCGTTTGATGTTGCCTTAGAGTAGGGCCAATAATTCGAATGACTATGTGATCTAGTGTCATACATGGCCGAGTGTTCATAATTACCTAGACCTATAGGAGGTAGAGTATCGACCTACGTTAGTGAAGCGGGATGATTATTAGCGCCTTAAGGAGAGTTGTGATAAGTATGGATGCATTGCACCTGATCACCGTCATGCACACATACCTAGCATGAGGACACTTAAAGCATTTTGAAGCATCCTGTGAAACAAAATACGGCTTCGGGTTAAGATAGTGCGCGAGAGACCGATATCTATAACTATATGGTAGAAAGTAGCCAAGTGCTATGACACATGTACAAAATACTAAGAACAACGATACCCATGATTTGTCTTCCATTTAAATTACATACTTACCCTCGTATATAACATACCTCCGAGGAGATATAACTGCAACATAGGTTGTGGTTCCTGGTAGTGGTGGTGCTACAAATGATGACAACGATAACCCTAACATTGTTGAGCTTGTAGCCTAGCAACTGCAAGCCCTAATTTCTAACCAGGTCACCCAGATCAGCAATAACCTAGGTAATCAACATAACAACGGTGGTGGTGATGATAACACGAACCTTAGTGGTGATGAAGTTAACAAAACGGAGAACGTCTGAAATGACAATAAGAAAGCTAGAGTAGCAACTGAGAATTCGTGGCAGCTAACCCTGCCAAGAAGGAGTATGCGGACCCGGCACCGAAGTGTGCAAAAATGCAATTATCACTATTTTTAGAATGTGCCATGTCATAACCGCTTAGGGCACTATGTTAAGGACTGTAGGACCGGGGCAAAATGATAGCTCTAGTGAATACGGTGAACCCAACAAGTAATCAAGGAGATTGTTTTGAATGTGGAAGTACCGACCACCACATAAACGCATCCCCAAGCTAAATAGAGCACCTGCTTAAGGAGGAAATCGCCCAAATCAACCATTGGCCATAGAAGGAAATCACAATCAAGATAACAATGGAAATCAAGCTCGTAGGAGAGCATTTGTTTTGGGTGCAAACGAAGCCCGCCTAGACCCAAACATTGTGATGGGTACATACTCTTTAAACAACTACTATGCTACTAATTAATTGATTATGGTGCTGATTATAGCATTAGTTCCACTAGATTCATGACTTTAGTGGATATGAAACCTAGTAACCCAGACACTAGTTATTTGATAGAGATAGCTAAGGGGTTGAAACCAGTAAGGTTATTCGTGAGTGTAACTTGGAATTGGAAGGTGTTTCATTTAGCATAGGTTTGATACCTTTTGGACAGGGGAGTTTTAATGTGATTGTGGGGATGGAATGGTTGTCTAAATACAAGGCCGAAATCATTTACCATGAGAAGATAGTCCGAATTCCCCTACTTTAGGGCAAAGTGCTTAAGATTGACCCGAAGGAGAGTTGAAGCACTCTATGAGTACGAAAACGGAGGAGAAGAAACTCGAAGACATCCCAGTAGTTCGAGACTTTCCGGAAGTATTTCCAAGGAATGATGACCTATTCGACCAACTACAAGGCTCGCGGAATTTCTCCAATATAGACCTTTGTTCCGGCCACCATCAATTGAGAATACGTGCGGTAGACATTCCAAAGACCGCATTTAGGGTTCGCTATGCACACTTTGAGTTCACTGTTATGCCTTTCGGATTAACTAACACACCCGCGGAGTTCATGGATTTGATGAACCGCGTATGCAAACCATTTTTGGATAAGTTTGTCATTGTCTTTATCGATGACATTTTGATCTATTCCAAGTCTAAGGAAGAACACGAAGTGCATTTGAGATTAATTCTGGAGTTACTTGGGAAGGAGAAGCTATACGCCAAATTTTCGAAATGCGAATTTTGGTTGCAGGAAGTACATTTTCTCGGTCACGTGGTTAATGACAACGGAATTCATGTGGACTCCAGTAAGATTGAGGCCATAAAGAAATGGAGAAAACTCTATGACACCCTCAGAGACCCACTCATTCTTAGGATTGGCAGGCTATTACCGACGATTCATCGAGAAACTTTTTCAAAGACTGCCAGCCTCTCACCTTAATAACCCAAAAGGATAAGAGATTTTTATTGGGACAAAGAACAAGAATAAGTTTTTCAGACGCTAAAGGGCAAATTGTGCAACGCTCCAATACTGACTTTGCCGGAAGGACCAAATGACTTATTCGGGAAATTTTGCCATACATAACATGTTGTGACTCCTCAATGTCTTTCCAAATAACTCTAGTATATATGCTAACTTATACATACACCCAACGTCTCTAATAGGTTATTGACCGAGATAAATATAGGAGTTATATATATATATATATATATATATATATATATTCAAATTTGTAAATATTTTGTATTATCTCCTTGATTATCTTCCCATAATTATAGGGAAGATTGTTTGTAAACTCTATTTATATTCTTGATAATGCATAGAGAGGGATGAGGATTACCAATCATTAACATGGCATCAGAGCCAAATTAGGCTCTTTCTTTCTCTCTCTCTCTCTCTCTCTCTCTAAATCTCGTTTTCTTCTTATGGCCGGCACCTCCTTGTTCGTCGGATTCCATGGCTGCCGACGATCACAGCTCTCCACCTCCCAAAACCACTTTTCATCCTGCCTTTGGTGTTAACAACATCAAGAACTCAATCCCTCTCGTCTTAAACCAAACAGATTCTCATTATGCTTCATGGGTGAGTTGTTTCATATACACACATGCGCCTATGATGTCATTAACTACATCGATCCTACTGCTCCTAAACAAGCCGGTGTTGATCAAGCCACATGGAATCGATTGGATGCTATTGTTAAGCAGTGGATTCTTGCCACCATCTCCACCGACCTACTTCAAACTGTTATGACGCCCAAATCCACAACCCAACAGTTATGGAAATAGTCTTGCTGATATTCCAGGATAATAAAGCCACTCGGGCCATATATCTCGAAGAACAGTCCAACAATACGCGTTTGGATGATTTTCCAAACGTTCACGAATATTGCTCGCATATTAAAAGTCTTGCCGATCAACATGCCAACGTTGGTCATCCGGTTTCCGACGCAAAGAAGGTACTTCAACTTGTTGCAGAGACCTCCCAAGGGCGATAATGAGACCATCACCACCTTCATTCAGCAGTCCGATCCATTACCGAGTTTAACAAGGCTTGATCTCAACTTGCTCTCGAAGAAACACGGCGGCTCAAACAGGACTCCCATTCTCCTCAGGTTTTGGTTACACAGAAAACGGAACCATCACCGACCACCAACTCCCCTACCCCTCGTGACCAGCAAAATAACTCCGATCGACAGCACTACGATTGTTGCAGTACACGTGGGGGTTTTAGTGGCAGCAGCCGTAGCCGTGGCCGTGGTCGTGGCGGACGAGGCGGTGGACGACATCAACCTTACATTTGGGATCCACAATGGCAAACTGGTTGGGCTCCTTCTCCACGTGTCCATATCCAACGGCCTAAAATCATCAAATGGCCTGCTTGTGTTGGGGTTTGTTCATTTTTTCAAAATATATTTTAGCAACGGAAGCATGAACAACAATTTTAAACTTTTTAAAACTCCCCACCAATGATCCATATGCAAGCCTTAAGAAACAAAACCAACCATAGGGTGTTTAGAACTACAACCTTTGTAGCGTGTTAAAACCGTTGGTGAAGTGGTTGATCTATGAGAAGCCAAGAGAAGACTTCCTCCAAGGTATCCACAAGCCAATGATTCCAACACCTTGAAATGCTAGTTTCTCCAACCCTTGAAATTCAAAAATGCAAGCAACAACCTTTGTTCTTATTCTTGAACTAGATGTATGTATTTTGAGTATGTGTTTATGTATCACCTTTGCTAACTTGAAGAGTACCAATGCTAGAGACGAAGGATGTTTTTAAAGTATAAAAACTTAGAACAATTCTAAGAACACAAAGAAAGGTGATAGCATGCAAGTGTATCACAAAATGGACCGTGCATGTAACTATAAAGCCAAGAAGCAAAAGCAAGAGAGGGAGGCCCCTCCCTTGGACTTCATGGACGAAATTAGAAGGGGGGAGGGTCCCCTCTTGCCTCTTGCTTCTTTACTTGTTCCATACATGCATGTCTTGGTGGAGTTTACTTGAAGAAACCACAAAATGGCCCCCTTTTGTGAATTAATGTAGAATTTTCTAGTTTTTCTTTTAAATACTTAAAAGAAAATACTAGATGTGTCTTAACATGAATAAAATACATCTACATGTATTTTATATACATACTTGATTGTTACTTGTAACTCTTTACTTGTAACAAGGATATACATACATTTATCTAATTGTTACTAGTAACAATTTACCTGTAACAAATATATATTTATACATATATATATACATACATATATATATATATATATATATATATATATATAAATCATATGTTTATATTTATATATTTGATATGCATTATCTTATATCAATATATAAGAGTAATATTATTATTTCACATAAATAATAATATACAACAATGCGTATAGACTTATATATATAATGAGTTGGAAACATATTTAAATCGTATTCAAATATGTAATTAGTGTCCATTGACTGTAAATGTGTGACCTTATGAGTTTATTTATTATCAGTAATATCATATTAATTTGTGTCTTGTGCACATAGAACCAACAATCTCCCACTTGCACAAGTTACAACTTAAGCCGATATAGACAATGGTAAGAACGTCTAGCAACATCCCATTGCCCCTAATAATAAATAAAGTGTGTTGATCAACACTTTCACCAACGAAATTAACTCACTAGCTACAAATCGTTGTTATAGGTTAGTCATCAATTATCCATTTGTTTTAACATCTCGTTGAACATGAGACTTGGATCGTCATCAATTCTCATATGATGTTCAACTTGTTTTAGGGACCAAAGATATTATACTTCCAATTAAATGAGAGAAACAAATTCCATCTTGACCACATACGTCTCTTATAAGACTCACATCATACCTAATAATGACCTTTATAACTACCCGGTTAAAGATAGCGTTTAACCACATTAAGGCATGATACTCCTCATACTCGAGTCCCAATATGTGTCTCAGGTCTAAGGATACAAAGATACCACCTTTTTCTCAAGATTCGCTCATGACACTGATCCATGAAGTGATCTTAAGAGCGGGTCATGTCCAATGTTCGTTCCCTAACAAACATTAGTGAATTTGGTTGCAAACCCTTTTGCCTACTTTCATCACGAATGAAAGTCAACCAACCGATTCACATTAGTCTTAATTCATAACTATTCCCATAGTTATAATAGACTATGGACGTTTTAGAATAAAGAATTATTCATGAATTTAAACATGCTAATAAAGAACACAATAAATATTAATAAAGTGATCTTATCCAATATATCATTCAGATAAAATAGATATTGTCATAATGTTTCAAAATATCCAAATACTAAATTACAATTCAAATCTAATCCCTGTCAAAAATATTATCTAGCATGCAAAAATACTATTTTCAACCATGCATAATAATATAAACATAAACACACACAAATAACATGTATAAGTGTATAACCAAGCCATTTATCCTAAGTGGTATTTTTGTGAGCCATACAAAAATACCAAGTCATAACTAAGGACCATAAAATTCCTCTTGTGATGAACTTGAAGCTCCCACTTGCCAAAACAACTCCTTGTACTGGAATGACTCAAAGCCTTCATGGTTGACTCCACCACACTTGAAAACTCCAACTTGGTCATTTCTCCATCTTGTTACATTTTTATAAAAGTAAACTAGTCTAAACTATTCTACTACTTACAATATACAACAAGATGAAACAAAACTAAAATTATTATTACATACCAAATGAAAGAATAATTTTACAACTAAATCGAATTTTCAACACATCACAAAATGTCTATGGCTTGTTACGCACAACATACACTCAAACAAAAATATATATCAACACTTGATATTTAGGCAACTTTTACAACCAAATATGCATGTGGTTTGGTTGTTTCCAAAAATAAATATATAAACATATACAAGTTGCCAACAAGAAAATTCACAACTTTTCTAACAAAAGCAAAGTTGTCCATTTTCTTAAACAATACATACTCAAAAATAGAGTTTCTTAAAACTATGCATAAGTGGCCCTGATACCACTGTTGGGGTTTGTTCGTTTTTTCAAAATATATTTTAGCAATGGAAGCATGAACAACAATTTTATACTTTTTAAAACTCCCCACCAATGATCAATATGCAAGCCTTAAGAAACAAAACCAACCATAGGGTGTTTAGAACTACAACCTTTGTAGCGTGATAAAACCGTTGGTGAAGTGGTTGATCTATGAGAAGCCAAGAGAAGACTTCCTCCAAGGTATCCACAAGACAATGATTCCAATACCTTGAAATGCTAGTTTCTCCAACCCTTGAAATTCAAGAATGCAAGCAACAACCTTTGTTCTTATTCTTGAACTAGATGTATGTATTTTGAGTATGTGTTTATGTATCACCTTTGCTAACTTGAAGAGTACCAATGCTAGAGAGTAAGGATGTTTTTAAAGTATAAAAACTTAGAACAATTCTAAGAACACAAAGAAAGGTGATAGCATGCAAGTGTATCACAAAATGGACCGTGCATGTAACTATAAAGCCAAGAAGCAAAAGCAAGAGAGGGAGTCCCCTCCCTTGGACTTCATGGATGAAATTAGAAGGGGGAGGGTCCCCTCTTGCCTCTTGCTTCTTTACTTGTTCCATACATGCATGTCTTGGTGGAGTTTACTTGAAGAAACCACAAAATGGCCCCCATTTGTGAATTAATATAGAATATTCTAGTTTTTCTTTTAAATACTTAAAAGAAAATACTAGATGTGTCTTAACATGTATAAAATACATCTACATGTATTTTATATACATACTCGATTGTTACTAGTAACTCTTTACTTGTAACAAGGATATACATACATTTATATAATTGTTACTAGTAACAATTTACTTGTAACAAATATATATTTATACATATATATACATACATATATATATATATAAATCATATGTTTATATTTATATATTTGATATGCATTATCTTATATCAATATAGGGTAATATTATTATTTCACATAAATAATAATATACAATGCATATAGACTTATATATAATGAGTTGGAAACATATTTAAATTGTATTCAAATATGTAATTAGTGTCCATTGACTGTAAATGTGTGACCCTATGGGTTTATTTATTATTAGTAATATCGTATTAATTTGTGTCTTGTGCACACAGAACCAACAGCTTGGTCCGGGCCCATGCCCTACACAACAACAACAAGTCTTTTATTCAGATGCTCCTTTTATGTCTACACCACCAATGACCCCGACCGAGTTAGAAAGCGTTTTTAACACCATTGCAACCCGATAAGATATGGTACATGGATACGGGGTCTACGCCTCACATGGAAAATGGCGCAGGTAATTTTTCTCAATTATTTAATTTAAGCAACCCGCATTCTATTTTAGTAGGTAATGGCAACACAATCCCGGCTCTTGGTCTAGGATCCACCACTCTTACCCATCAAAATAAAACCTTCTCTCTCAATAATATCTACCACGTTCCAAAATTAATCAAGAATCTTATTTCTGTTTGTTTCTTTACTCGTGATAATAACGTTTCTGTAGAATTTGACCCATACGGTTTCTCTGTGAAGGATCTTGCAACGGGGAAACTCATCACTAGATGCAACAGCAATAGTGAGCTCTACCCTTTCCCAACAACCACAAGTGCTCGAAGCCCATCTGTCACTCTTCATACCATCATGTCCTCTACTTGGCACAACCGTTTTTGTAACACCCGCAAACCCGGGCTAGTAGATTAGCGGGTTAGCAGTATGTGATTTTTGACATTTAAATTGATTATATGGTTTTATGGGTTAATTAGTATTAATTAAGTTAATTAATTAAGAAGTTAGCTAATTAATTAAATGTTGATATTACTGGAAGAATGGAAGAAAAGAAATAAAAATGATATGTATGTATGTACGGTTGTATGTATGCATGTAAGTGTATAGGTGAGTTAGCTTTATAACACCTCATGCTTTGAAGTTGATGAAAATATATGTACATGTATGTGTATATGATAAATTAAAGATTAGTCATCTGGTCATTATTTTCAAAGAAAGAAAAGTGTGTATGTGTGTTCTTAACTCTCTGCCAAAGAAAACAAGAAAAGTTGCAAACTTGAATACTTGAATTGAAGATTTGGAATTCTGTAAATCAAAGTGAAGGTTGGTTTATGTTCATAGCATGTTTAATATCATCTTGATGTGTTTTCTAATTAAAACCCATGAATACATGAAAATCACCATGAATGAAGTTGTAGCTTATTTGACTAAATGGGTTTTGCATGTTTTGGTTATTTATGTGTTTATAAGATTTTCTTGATTCATGAATGCATGATTATAGATGTTTGGAAATGATTTTGGTAAGCTTTGATGAGATTTGTAAATTCTGGAAATTGTTCCATGAACGTTGAAGTTGGCGGATTTAGTATTGAAGAAGACGATGAAATCCTATATTGAGGAAACTGATACTCTGAAAACCGACACCTTTAAATCCGATGACTTGAAAATCCGAAACCCAAGAATCCGGTATGAGTAAATCCGGATACCCTAAATCCGGTACATCTGGAATCCGGGACTTATAAACCGATAAAGCTAAATCCGATATTATAGAATCCTATACTTGAAATCCGAGAGAACCCGCAATCCGACAGACTGGAAATCCGGCGGATTCTCTAAATCCGACTGTTGTGAATCCGACAAACCTGAATCCATTAAATCTCAAATTCCGACACTCTAGAATCTAACACTTAGGATCGGATCTGAAGTTATTTAATAATGACTATCTTATGAAAATTTATGTTGATGATTATAAGAAATTAATATATAAATATATGTGGACAGATATATTTATGAGTGTGAGACTGATTTTGTTGTTACTATGTTTTTCAGGCAACGCAAAGACTCAGTAATATAAGACATCTGAGTTACACGTTTGGAATCAAGAGGTGAGTGGACATTAATCCCGGATGGTAAAGATTATGGTTGATGTTATTGATGTGATGCATGCGTATGTGATTGATAGACTGTCGAGTCTGATTCTTGATTGATTATATCTGTTGCATGACTATTTGGTCGATACGTGCTCAAGGTATGATATCGAGTTGCGTTTGAGAAATCAGCTATGCGTGGAATTGGGCTGGGCTCGTTTACTGGTTGGTTGAATAGTGGTAGTCTTACTGATGCATGCGTTGCATCAGAGGGGAATTTCACTGTGCCAATTCAGTAGAGAGCTATCGGTAAACCATTGCTTTGGCCGTCATTGGTTGTAGGTTCTGTGCCGAACCACCAGTCTTCTTGATTGTGTGATTACATGCTTTGATGTTGACTTGATGTTTGCTTTTGTGTTTGACTTCTACTCACTTAGCTTTGTGCTAATTCCCCTCATTTGTTGCTTTTACAGATTTGTGAGTGGTTATTGGTTATAGAAGAAAGGAAACGAGCCAATTTGTTTTTGTAAACACCATGACAATTGTTTTGTTGGTTGTGAACAGTTAATTGTGGATTGTAAATATTTGTATTGTATGTAAATTGAATTTGTTTTATATAGCTTCTGCAACGTATTTAAAAATAAAATGGCTTTGGTTTTCCATGTTACAGTCTTGGTCATCCTGGAGAATCCGTTTTAAAATTAATTAGCAACAATCTTTCTTTTTCAAATAATAAGTTAGACAATCATGGTTCTTGTAATGCCTGTTCTTTAGGCAAACATTGTCGTTTAAGTTTTTCTACTTCTAATTCTATTATCTATTTTCCTTTTGATATTATTGTTGGGGAGATAATCACTTCACCCTAATAATCAACTCTGTCTATTCTAAAACATAGAATTTGATGATAACCAAACCCTACATTCAGTATAACTTAGAAAGAATTCAAACACGTGTTGTTTGAATCAGTTTATGTAAAAATATGCTAAGTATGGAACCATCAGCTGACCATCAAATCCTACTCAATGTATCAGCCAAGGGATATCAGCTAAGGAGCATCAGATGTAGAAAACAAGTAAAGAAGACCATCAGCTGAGGAAAATAAGCCATCAGCTGAGTGAAAAAGTTGATCAGCTGAGGAAAATACTCCATCAGCTGAGTGAACAAATTGATCAGCTGAGTGCCTACTCGATCAGCTAAGTGAACAAATGGATCAGCTGAGGCCCAGAGCATCAGCTAAGTAAGTCTTCCTTTACACAAGTCATCTCCCCTCATAAACTGATGTATTTGATTGATCAGCTGAGCATTCTTGATCAACTGATCAAACAAATACATGAGCTTATGCTCTCCTAAGCTTACTATTGATCAGCTGAGCATCTATATGATCAGCTGAGCATCTATATGATCAGCTGAGCAATATGTATCAACTGAGTCCTAGCAAAAAGTGATCAACTGATCTATTTTGTCAACTGAGTAGTGAATATCAGAGTTCCTAGTACAATCTGTTAGCTGAGTCGTGCAAAATATCAAATCTACTCTATCTTTTCAGATTGTAAGTCATATGTAAAAGGCAGAACATGTGTTGTTCTATTATGCCTTAGATCTTTGTTTGTAAAAGTAAAATGCACTTTTTGGATCAAGTATGAGACAAAAAGATTTGATCTTATCCTCTGGAAAAGGATAATGATACCTCAAACAGACGAAGATCTTGAAGATTTGTTCAAACAACTAAGTATGGCTGGCAATCCCATACTTGGTAAAGTCAAATCAAACAGAAGCATGGTGTTGAATAAAGTACAAGCATGGAAAGGGAAAGAAACTTCTACACGACAGTAGATGTGGGTTTTAATATTTATATTGTGAATGGGTCGCACTTTTGCAGAAAAGTACAATTACTTTTATCAAACAGTTGATTAAAGTAACTTTACTTTTCACCCACTACCTTTACAATTAAAATATTATATTTCCACATCCTCTTTGTCTCTTACCTTCATGCAACCGGATTCACCAAGATTTCTATATATACTCATGCATGGTGGACATGCAAAATACAACACAGTGAAGTCTCTACTCCACAGAAAGAAAATCTCATCAGTTGAGAAATTCGTAGAGTTGAAGCACTGTGTAGAATCAAACTTGTTCATGTGTTGAACACTCTATATACATTAGTTGTTTTAGAGTTAGCTTGTCTATGTGTTAGACAAATAGACTGCCACCTTTTATTGTACTTAAAATTTCCGCTTCTAGTACATGTAATTCTTGATTCAATATCAATAAGAATTATATAAAAGTATATCAGTGTGTCTTTAATTTTTAAAAGCTAAAGTTTGTATTTAACCCCCCCTTCTACAAACATTCGTTGTTGTGTACTCAATCTGGGACTAACAACTGGTATCAGAGCAGGTTAGATAGTCAATATCTAGATCTATTTTGCTTACTCTACAACTGCTTCTACTCTTCTAAATATGGACTCTTCAGCAAACAACATGAATATCTCAAACACTGGGTCCTTAATAGGATGTCCCATGTTTGATGTAGAAAATTTTTCCATGTGGAAAAGTAGAGCACATCTTTTCCTATCCACCCTTGATATCTAAATGCTTGTAATAGTCACTGATGGTCCTCATGTTCCAACATCAGTGTTATCCATTCCATTAGAATCTGAAGGTCAAACCTCTACAACTGAAAGAATCATAACCAAACCCATGCATCTGTGGACAGATGAAGATAAGAGGTTGGTTAGCCTAGATGTTAAGGCTAGATCAGCTCTTGTCTCTGGACTACCTAATGAGATCTATCATCAAGTGCTTAACTGTACTTCTGCTAAAGAGATGTTAGATACACTCACAGTTGCATATGAAGGGACTGAAGAGGTGAAGGAGAACAAGAAGCTCCTCCTCAACAGTGAGTATGAATTCTTCTTTGCTCAGAAAGGTGAGAGTCTTACACAGACATACACCAGGTTCAACTACCTAGTTAATGACTTGAAACGGGCAGACATAACCAAGAGAAACTTTGTTTTGGTGAACAAGTTTCTAGACTCCCTCCCTGAAACATGGGATCACTTTGTCACTGTTTTAAGACATAGTGAGAAGATTAAGGGAATGTCTCTGGTTGCTCTCTATGGTAACTTACTAAACCATGAGCAATCAGTCAAACTAAGGAAGTTGTCATTCAAGGAGATGAAGGAGGTCGTGAAAGCTGCACCAATTGCCCTTGTATCAAGAGATACAAAGATGAGAAGCTTTGCAGCTATTGATTCTAGTTCTGATGAAGAAGGAGATGAAGTGGAAAGTGCTTGAGAAAGTGATGAGGAGAATGATTGTGAGGAGAGTAACCTGGAGGAGTTGGTTGAAGGTGTAGCAATGCTAGTTAAGAAGTTCAGACCTTTTAAGAAGGGAAAATGTGTTAAGAGGTTTAGCAAGAGGTCATCTAAGTTTGTCAAGCCCAAATCTACATTTGATGCCTCTACAACAGAGTGTTATAAGTGTGGCAAGATTGGCCACATAGCCAGTGACTGTAAGTCCAAATATAACACTGGTTCTTCATCTGTGCAAAAGCAGGAGGGCAAAATTGATTATGAAGCCAAGTATAAGAAACTCCTGCTGCTGTCCTTGACAAGAAGAAGAAGAAAGCCTAGGGCCATGTTCTTGTTGCTGAAGAAGAAGATTGGGCAGAAGAAGATCTCTCCTTAGATGAAAATGAGGTGATCTCTGCTCAGCTGTGCATGATGGCCAACAACAATAATGGTAGTTCCTTTGATGAAGACATGAAAAAGGCTACAAAAGCTTGTTCAACTACCAACCGGGATCCTTCTTCTATGTATCAGGTTGGAAAATTTATTAACTATGATGATAATGAGAAGAATGCTATGTTTGATTACTTGTGTATTGATTTCCAGTATGCTATTCAAAGAGAGAAGAAGCTAAAACTAGAAGTAGAATCACTAAAGGAAAAGTTAATTCTTAAGGATGAGGAACTTAATCAGATAACAATCTTAAATGAGGAACTAGCTAATCAAAAGATACTTAATGAGATCTTAGTAAAAGAAACTAGTGAAGCAACCAAAAAGTTTAATGACCTCCAAAAAGTAGTAAAGTCTTGGTGTGTATCTGCAGAAAAGACCACTCAGTGTATCAAGGAGCAGATACCTACACAAGTTCAAGCTATTATTGGTGGAAATTACTCTAAGGCTGCTAACTATGTTGATTCTAATAAGAACCTTAATATTTTAGACAAAGCTGACATTTTGCCACAGACTTTTCACAAAACAGTTAAAGGCAAAAGTGTGTTCACAAATAAGTTTGTTAGAAGCAAGAGTTCCCACTCAAAAGAATCAATTATTCCTTCTGTTGAATCATCCTCTAGTAAGATTTCAGAATGTAAAAATACTAATAATATAAAGTCAAAGGATGTGAGTAAAGGAAAGGAATCATTAGTTGAAACCTCAGAGACATTATGTTGTCAAACCTTGAAAACAGATGACTTGAATCTTAGCATTTCACAAACTGTAGAATCGTTAGCTAATACTACTCCATCAGCTGATAGGTTAGTAGATGATAAATGCTCAGCTGATAACCTATCAGCTGATCATAGCTCATCTTCTAAACAGTCAGTTGATCTAGAAATAATCAACTCTCTTTCAGTAGAAGAAACTATGAGTAAAAAGAATGATGTTCACATTGTTCCCATTTCTGCCACTCCAAAGATTGGTCAAATACTTTCTAAAAACAAAGATCAATCTAAGGTGCCTGTAAATAAAGACCTAAGAAATTTATAGGATAAGCTTCATAAGCTAAATGGTCAAGTTAGTCAAATGATGACTAATAAGAAATCTCATAGGCATTCAAACTACGTTGTTCAATGCTCCAAGGCCACAAAATCTCAAAAATGTTATAAATGTGGAAGCAAAGAGCATAAGGCATTTGAATGTTCTTTAGAAGGGAATTGAAGACAACGGACTTGTAATGATAACATAGTCATTCCTCTCATACATAAGAAACCTGAGATGAAGTGGAAAGCTAGGTGCATTCCACAGGGATCCACTAAGTAGTGGATTCCTACTTGTGTCACTAACTCTTCTTTCATTCAAATCTGTGCAGGGTGTTGGTTCTTGGTTTCTTAACAGTGGATGTTCAAGAACCATGACAGGTAACAAGGCTTTGCTCAGTAACTACAAGAAAGAGAAAGGTCCAAGGGTGACCTTTGGTGACAACAACCATGGGCAAACAAAAGGCTATGGTGAGCTTCATAATGGGAACCTCAAACTGTCCAAAGTTTCATATGTCAAAGGGCTGAAATATAATCTCATAAGCATAAGTCAATTGTGTGATGGAGATAATGAAGTCCACTTTACAAAGACAGGAGGCTCCATAATAAATAAAGAAGGTAATACATTGTTAAGTGCCAAGAGAACCAAGGATGTGTATACACTTGACATGTCCTCTGGTGACCCTTCAAAGGAAACATGTTTGTACTCCAAGAATAATGAGGATACAAATTGGCTATGGCACAAGAGGCTTTCCCACCTTAATTTCAAAAATATCAACAAGTTGAGCAAGGGTGAACTAGTGTCAGGACTACCTTCTCTGACTTATCTTAAGTCTAAACCTTGCACTGCTTGTGAGAAGGGAAAGCAGCATAAGACATCATTTCCATCTAAGCAGGCCTTCTCAATTACAGAACCTTTCTATATGTTGCACATGGATCTCTTTGGTCCTGTTGCAACTGCTAGTATTGGTGGAAGTAAGTATGCTCTTGTATTGGTTGATGAATTCTCAAGATACACTTGGGTTTTCTTTATTAAAGCAAAGAGTGAGGCTGCTGAATAGATTATTTGTTTTATCAAAAAGATGGAAGTGTTGAATGGCAATTTGGTGAGGAGTCTTAGAAGTGATCATGGAACTGAATTCAGAAATCAAACTCTGGAATCCTTCTATGATGAGAAAGGGATATCTCAAAACTTTTCTGCTCCAACAACCCCATAACAAAATGGTGTAGCTGAAAGAAGAAATAGAACATTGATTGAAGCTACCAGAACCATGTTGTGTGAAAGTGGGTTACCATTTAATTTCTGGACTGAGGCTGTAAGTTGTGCATGTTTCACACATAACAGGTCCCTTATTATCAAAAGGCACAACAAAATTCCATATGAAGTGCTCAAGGGAAGGAAGCCAAGCATCAGCTTTCTGCATATTTTTGGTTGTCAATGTTTCATACTCAATCAAAAAGATCAATTGCGGAAGTTTTCTCCTAAAGCTGATGAAGGAGTGTTTGTAGGTTACTCAGTGATTTCTAAAGCATACAGAGTATACAACCTCAGAACCAAAGTCATAGAGGAATCCATCAATGTAAGTTTCAATGAAAATGATTTTGTTGCTTCTTGTTCTTCTAATCATGTTTCAGGTGAAGAATTTAATGATCTTATGCAAACTGGAGAAGTTTCTTCAGAGCATGTAGATCCCTCTCCACTAGCTGCTCATGATGTAGATGAACCTGTTCCTATCCAAATCTTTAACCATGCACAACCATCCTCATCCAATCCTATACCTCTACTGAATCATGTGGAAAATGACTCAACATCATTGGATTCAAATTCGATATCACTCATTCCCTCTTCAGTAGAGATACCCACAGATTGCAACAATGAAGTTATGTCAGCCACTCAAAATGAACTCATTTCTACTGCTGATAGCCACCATATAACTTCTTCTCCCTAAATCCAAATGAATCCCAATTCCCAAGCAATCCAAAAAGCCTTCAAAGACCTCAAGCACCATCCTCATAATTTGGTGATAGGCAACATAGATGATCCAGTTAGAACAAGATCAAAAGCTTGCAACATCTGTTTGTATTCTGGATTTGTCTCAATAATTGAACCAAAGAAGGTTGATGAAGCTCTCAATGATCCCCACTGGGTGTCTGCCATGCAAGAGGAACTGGCAGAATTCAAAAGAAATAATGTATGGACTTTGGTACCCAAACCAAAGGATAAATCCATCATTGGAACAAAGTGGGTGTTCAGAAATAAGCTAGATGAAAATGGGCAAATCATAAGAAACAAAGCAAGGCTAGTGGCACTGGGTATTGTCAAGAAGAAGGTATTGATTTTGATGAAACCTTTTGCCCCTGTTGCAAGATTGGAAGCTATCAGACTATTCCTAACCTATGATGCCTTCAAAAACTTCCAAGTGTTCCAAATGGATGTGAAGAGTGCATTTCTGAATGGAGATCAGAAAGAAGAGGTGTATGTAAAATAACCTCCTAGTTTTGAGGAGTCAAGCTTACCTGATCATGTTTACTTTCTAAACAAAGCTTTATATGGTCTTAAGCAAGCTCCAAGAGCCTGGTATGATACCCTCTCTTCTTTTCTCATTAACAAAGGTTTTTCAAGAGGATGCATTTATAGCACTTTATTTATTAGGAAGTACAAAGGTGATGTAAAACTTGTGCAGATATATGTAGATGATATAATATTTGGGTCTACTAATTTGGAACTATGCAAAAAGTTTTCTAAACTCATGTCTGATAATAATCAGATGAGCATGATGGGTGAGTTAAACTATTTTCTTGGTTTGCAAATTAAACAAGAGGTTGATGGTATTTTCATTCATCAAACAAAGTATGTCAAAGATTTACTCAAGAAGTTTGATTTTGAAAACTGTTCTTCAATGAAAACACCTATGTCTACTTCTATTCAGTTAGGAAAGGACACTGATGGCAAATCAGTGAACATTACTACTTATAGAGGAATGATTGGGTCACTTTTATACCTCACTGCAAGTAGACTAGATATAATGTTTTCAACATGTCTCTGTGCAAGATATCAAGCGGATCCTAAGGAATCACATCTTGCTGCTGTTAAGAGAATATTCAGATATCTCAAAGGAACTCCTAATCTTGGTCTTTGGTACCCCAAAGACTCAGATTTTGAGTTAGTTGGATATTCTGATTCTGATTTTGCAGGGTGTACATTAAACAGAAAAAGTACTTCAAGTGGTTGTCAACTTCTAGGAGGAAGATTGATTAGTTGGTCTAGTAAGAAACAGAATTCAGTGTCAACATCCACTGCAGAGGCAGAATACATTGCTGCAGGAAGTTGTTGTGCTCAAATTTTGTGGTTACAAATCAACTACTTGACTATAATGTGAAGTTTGAAGACACCCCAATTCTATGTGACAATACAAGTGCAATCTCCATCTCAAATAATCCAGTCATTCATTCAAAGACAAAGCATATTGAAATCAGACATCATTTTCTCAGAGATAATGTGCAAAAGAAGAAGGTAACTTTGCACTACATCAACACTAATTTACAACTTGCAGATTTATTCACAAAGCCATTAGATATGAAGCAAGGTTCAATTTCCTAATATCCAAACTAGTATGCTTAATTTTTAGTTTAGAATAGTGGTAATTTAGTTTGTGTTAATTTATATGTGTTGGATATTATAAGTTACTTATTTAAGCATATCTGAGTCTTACTTAATTTGTAAACTGAGTAATTGTGCTCAGCTGATACCTATCAACTGATCAAACTTACTTAGCTGATCACTTTAAGATAAGAAAGACATGCTTAGCTAAGTACGTTCCTCAGCTGATAATCCAAATTTTCACTATCTGCTGATAGTTTTTCATCAGCTGATACCCCTCAGCTGATACATTTCTATGATTAGCTGATGGTTCTACACTTGGTAAATTTTCACTTTTTACACTCATTTAATGCTTTTTAACCCTAGTTATTTACTCCGTCTGTCAGATTTCATTTAATAGCTAATTAATTTGTTTTCCGTTAGAATTTTTGTCAGTATCTAACGATCTCTGTTAACTAACCTTCATAAATATCCCACTTTCTCTCTCATTCACCTTTGCCTGTTCAAACTTTCCAAATTCCCTCTCTTTCTCTACAAAGAACTACCCTACCTTCTCTCTCGATACTCACTGTTCATCATCCCTACCAAATGGCCACCTATATTCCAGACCCTGCTATGAACCCCGGTGAGAATGTTGCACCCAATAAACCAATGAATATAACTCCAAACAACATTCTACTCTGTACCACCATCCCTGCCTCGCGAGAAAACCAAGGTTATGAACCAATGGTTCGGTTTCTTCAAGCTCATCCCTTGTTCGATAGTCTCACTGCTGATTCACACTACATATACCCTACCATTATCAGTGAGCTATGGTACTCCGCAACCTATAACCTAAACAACAACACCATCAACTGTACCCTAGCCCAAGGAAATTACAAATTTTGAAATCACCACTGAAACACTTCGCTAAGCCACTGGTATTCCTCACTTCCTACCTTACACAGCTTTTCCCTCCAGAGCAGAAGTTCAAACAGTTCTGCAAACCATCGGCTACAATGAACCTGTAGTGCATGGTCAAGTCAAAGTCTCTGCTCTTTCTCATCCGTGGAAGTATTTGGCCAACGTGTTCATACGTTGCTTCGGTCCAAAATCCGGAAGCAACCATCTCATCAATCAAACCGAGCTTCTGGTGCTCTATGCCCTAGTCTTTGGGGTAAACATAGATTTTGTTCAAGTCATATTCTCTGATCTTATTGATAAAATCACTCAGGGCACAAACAAGAAATCCTCAAGATCTCAGGTGCCCTACATTTGGTTTTTAAGCCTGATAGCTATGAGGGAGATTGGAGAAAATGATTACATGGGCTTAATTGAACATCTAGAGCATATTCCTGTCCCTGCAATGGGTGAAAAATATTCCACTTTCTAAAGGCAAGAGTTAATAGAAGCTGCAAACGACAATGCTAATGCTGATGATGATGATGAAAATGATGATGATAATAATGGTGATGATGTTGCTGATGAAAGCCACACTGGCTCTAATAATGATGATGATGATGCTGGTGAATTTAATCCTCTCAGTCCAATGGTGTTAAGTCCTCTTGGTGATGCTAGAACAAGAAATTTCTGAGCAACTTCTGGAGCTCATTGACAGAAGCAGACACATCATGTCCCAAGGTAAGGACAGTTCTGATTCCACCTCGGAGGATATTCAAATGGTAGTCCCAACCTTTGATAGCCCATCCTCCTCTCTAGTCCATTCACCAATCCAACAGCCAAGCTCTAGTGAACCTCATGTGGTCACTAGTTCTACTCCCATTTGTAGCCCCATATATACAAGGTCACCAGAAGTGACTCATTATGAGCACTTTGAGGGAGTGCAATCCACACCTCTGACCTAAACTCCAATTACCCTTCCTCATGTTGAGGGGGAGCAATTGGATGTTGCAACCTTTAAGCTAGTGGATGTATCCTCACAAAAGGATACATCTGTAAAAATGGGATTTAAACCGCTAGCTGAGACAACCTCCCAACAGGTTGATCTCATTGAAAGACAGACCTCAACCCAAGGTCATACTGTGTCTCTCCCACTATTGAGTCAGCCTATACCATTCACATTCTCCTAACAGAATGTGGATCCAATAAGGGATACCCTATTATTGAGTGCATCCCACACTCAGTCCACTTATCTTGCACCCCTTATCAATTCTATTCTTACACAAGCACATCCTGCCAATACTAGTGGTACAAACCAACTACTTGTACAGGGCTCAACACTCCTTCCCAATGAATTTGAGCTTATACACCAAGGCTCAAATGAGGGGACACAAACCTTACCAAATTTCTTTGAACCTATCTCCACCTCTTCCACCTCTAAACCATCTACTTCTACCCAAACACCAAACCTTACCCTTATCCAAACCATAAACCAAAACCTTGATAACCTAACCCAAACCTTCCAAACCCAAACCTTTACTCAACTGTCTAGACTTGCAAAAGAAATTGAGTCCCTCAAGACCTCACCCCAACCCTCCCCTACACCCATTAATCTTACCCCCATCCTAACCAAAATCGACCATCTCTCTACACTTCTCCCATCTCAATCACCCAATCCCATCCTTCCTCAATCCACTATCTCTTCCCTCAACCAAACCATCTCCAACCTACTATCCCAAATCCAAACCCTACGCCCAATAAACCCTAACATTTCTGTCCCTATCCCAGACCAACTCCTACCCATGCCTTCCTACCTAAAAGGCATCCTTGATGATATTGAAACCTTAACTGAACAATCCATAACGAGTCATCTCTCATTGTGGAAAGCTATAAAAGATCTCAAGGATGACCTCTCCCTTCAGCTCTCTAAACTTACCTCTACCCCTTCCTCAACCCATACACCTACCCCTGCCCCTACCCCATCCCCAAAGCCAACCGCAGGTGACTCCCCTCCTCCTTTTGATGATGCCAAAAAGGGGGAGAAATTCTCAAGTTCATCTAGGGAGGATGATCCTGATTCTGAAGAAGTGGATGCTGCCTATAATGAAACTGCTACAAAGATTCTGTAGCAGGAAGCACCCAAAGCAACAACTCCTCCTACTCTCAAAAGAAAAGTACCTTCTGAGGGGGAGCAAAGTTTTCCTAAACGTTTCAAAAGAATGGCTTATAGGCCAAAGCCAAGAAGAAAAGTTGCTGAGGGCTGCTCTCCACCAATAGCCATTGAGTCTGATTCTGATGATGAGGATGATACTCCACTATCTGACATCCTCAGAAGAAGAAGATAGAGCCTAAAACCATCTGCTCAATCAGTCCAATCAACCCCATCAGTCCAAAAGGCTTCAACCTCTGCTCCTAAGGACAAAGGCAAACAAAAAATGACATCTGAGCAAGTTGAAGCAGATGATCAAATGAAAAAGGAGCTTGCACTTAAAGAGCAAGAAGAAAGGGAAAATGCCCAAATGGCTCAAGAATTGGGTGTTTCAGTTGAAGAGATCTACTAAGCCAAGGAGCTAGCATATCAACAAGAACAAGAACAAGTTCAAAATCAAGCTACTGCTGAACAAAAATTGGCAAGGGAGAAATCTCAGTCTGAACTGCTCAAAGCTAGATCTCATGCGGATGCCATCAAAACCCTCTTCAACCTTGATCTATCTGCTCCCCTCAATTTAAGTCAACAAAGACTTCAAAGCTTCAGAGAAAAGATCAACATTCTAAGAAACAGAACAGAACCAACTCCAATAACAAGAGCCACTGTCCACAAAGGTGATGGTGAACCCTACCTCAAAGCTATAAGGCAAAACAACTTCAACAATTGTGAAGTTGTATCCTATGAGAGATGTCATATCTATGGGTTCATAGAGTTAGTTGAGATCGTGTACCTTCTCTTCAAATCCAAATCCAAGCTCAAAGTTCAATTCATTCAGAAAATTCCAAATTGGATAGCTCTAGCTGTGTCACAAAAAGCCTTCACTCCAGATGACTATTACAGACATGTGCACACAGTTGATAATCTTCATAAGAAAGGCTCCAAGCCCTTTAAACCATTTGAGCTAAGGGAGGTACTACCCCAACATGAATACTTATCTGACTTTGAGGGTCTCAACACATCTCTGCCATTGAACATCACCCCTGAGCTGTACAAGTTTATAGTGAGGCCTGTTGAAGGTATATTCTTTCTGGACAGAGCTGGCACTTGGAGGTTCTTTAGACAGTCTGAAATCCTCAAAGCTAGGAAGAAGTTTCTCTTTGGGCTAAGGATATCTACAAGAGGCAGAACTGGAAATGAAAATATTGAAGCCCTTGGACAAGCCCAATGTGAAGTCTTAGCTGAAGCAGATCCCCATGCTAAAGATTTTGAAGTAAAAGAAGAACCATGGTGGGATGAT
The DNA here is from genome assembly GCA_038502395.1 of Dittrichia graveolens. Lineage (NCBI taxonomy): Eukaryota > Viridiplantae > Streptophyta > Magnoliopsida > Asterales > Asteraceae > Dittrichia > Dittrichia graveolens. The sequence continues at coordinate 31,156,832 of JARJIL010000006.1, forward strand.
TGAATACTGATTCTAACTCTGAAGATTTTTTGATATCTAGTTGATTGTTTATTATAGGCTAATTAGTTAGTAGTTAATCTCTGTAAACACTTCTGTACATTTCCTTATTCTGTTATTTCAAGTGATGTTTATGTATATCAGAAAATCAAAAACATATAAAAATGGAAAAATGAAAAGATACCACAAAAACAAAACAAAATGGTACAACACAGAAAAAGATTCCACAAAAACAGAACAAAATGGAACACTAGAAAAGAAACCAAAAATAGAACAAGGTTCAAAATAAAAAGAGCTACCAAAAACAGATAGCTAGGTAGCCAAATGTACTTAAAAGTTCAAATCTTTTGTATTCGAAGTCAAACTGATTCTTCAAAAAGAAAAAGGTTTTGTCATCATCAAATAGGGGGAGATTGTTGGGGAGATAATCACTTCACCCTAATAATCAACTCTGCCTATTCTAAAACATAGAATTTTATGATAACCAAACCCTACATTCAGTATGACTTAGAAAAAATTCAAACATGTGTTGTTTGAATCAGTTTATGTAAAAATATGCTAAGTATGGAACCATCAGCTGACCATCAGCTAAGCATCAAATCCTACTCAATGTATCAGCCAAGGGATATCAGCTAAGGAGCATCAGATGAAGAAAACAAGTAAAGAAGACCATCAGCTGAGGAAAATAAGCCATCAGCTGAGTGAAAAAGTTGATCAGCCAAGGAAAATACTCCATCAGCTGAGTGAACAAATTGATCAGCTGAGTGAACAAATTGATCAGCTGAGTGCCTACTTGATCAACTGAGTGAACAAATGGATCAGCTGAGGCCCAGAGCATCAGCTAAGTAAGTCTTCCTTTACACAAGTCATCTCCCCTCATAAACTGATGTATTTGATTGATCAGCTGAGCATTCTTGATCAACTGATCAAACAAATACATGAGCTTATGCTCTCCTAAGCTTACTATTGATCAGCTGAGCAATATGTATCAACTGAGTACTAGCAAAAAGTGATCAACTGATATATTTTGTCAACTGAGTAGTGAATATCAGAGTTCCTAGTACAATCTGTTAGCTGAGTCGTGCAAAATGTCAAATCTACTCTATCTTTTCAGATTGTAAGTCATATGTAAAAGGCAGAACATGTGTTGTTCTATTATGCCTTAGATCTTTGTTTGTAAAAGTAAAATGCACTTTTTGGATAAAGTATGAGACAAAAAGGTTTGATCTTATCCTCTGGAAAAGGATAATGATACCTCAAACAGACGAAGATCTTGAAGATTTGTTCAAACAACTAAGTATGGCTGGCAATCCCATACTTGGTAAAGTCAAATCAAATAGAAGCATGGTGTTGATTAAAGTACAAGCATGGAAAGGGAAAGAAACTTCTACACGATAGTAGATGTGGGTTTTAATATTTTATATTGTGAATGGGTCGCACTTTTGCAGAAAAGTACAATTACTTTTATCAAACAGTTGATTAAAGTAACTTTACTTTTCATTCACTACCTTTACAATTAAAATATTATATTTCCACATCCTCTTTATCTCTTACCTTCATGCAACCGGATTCACCAAGATTTCTATATATACTCATGCATGGTGGACATGCAAATTACAACACAGTGAAGTCTCTACTCCACAGAAAGAAAATCTCATCAGTTGAGAAATTCGTAGAGTTGAAGCACTATGTAGAATCAAACTTGTTCATGTGTTGAACCCCCCCTTCTACAAGCATGCGTTGTTGTGTACTCAATCTGGGACTAACAATTATTCATGCTGATTTGTTGACATCTCCAGTTGCTTCTACATTTTGTTTCAAATATTATCTTGTTTTGCTTGATGACTGTTCTCATTTTATTGGACTTTTCCATCAAAATTTAAATCTCAAGTCTTCTCAATTTTTCTAAACTTCTATAATTACATCCACACCCAATTTGAAAAGAAAATAAAAATGTTCCAATGTGATAACGGATATGACTTCAATAACTCACAATTTCACCAATTTTGCAATAACCATGGGATGCACATTCGGTTTTCATGCCCGTACACCTCCTCCGAAAATGGCAAAGCCGAACGTATAATTTGGACAATTAATAATATTATTCAAACAAACCTCCTTCCCGCGTCCATTCCTCCTTCCTATTGGACCTACGCTCTTCACTTTGCTACCTATATCCTTAACATCCTTCCTTCCACCGTCATCAATAATCATACCCCCACATCTATACTTTATCATCGTCTCCCAACCTACTCCCATCTTCGGACCTTCGGATGTCTTTGTTATCCTAACCTCTCATCCACTACACCTCACAAACTATCACTTAGATCCACCCCTTGTGTCTTTTTAGGATACCCTTCTCATCACCGTGGCTAAATATGCCTAGACTTATCTACCAAACAATTCTTTATCTCTCGACATGTCACCTTTAACGAACATGTTTTTCCCTTTGCAAACCTTTCTCAAGATCAGCAAAAATCTTATGACTTTCTCACGGACATCCCCACATCTCCTTACATCATCTACCACTCACAAGATACCAACACGCCTAACATCACCCCTCAAACCGGCCCATCCACTTCCCCACCATCGTCACTTCCATGCGTATATAACCCCACCCCACCATCACCACCATCTCACCATCCCATGCAAACCTGTTAAGCGGCATTTCTAAACCAAACCCCATTTTCTCTCTTCACTCTCAACCTATCTCTCCCATCCCCTCCCATCCCAAACAAGCTCTCCTAGACCCGAACTAGAAAGCTGCGATGACTACTGAATATAATGCATTGCTTAAACAAAATACTTGGGATTTAGTACCTCATCCATCGGACGCTAATATTATACATTTCCATTGGATTTTTCGACATAAGTTTCATGCAGATGGTACTCTTGAAACGTTATAAGGTGAGATTGGTGGTAAATGGAAAATATAAAGAGATCAAGGTTGATTGCAATGAGAAGTTTAGTCCGGTTGTTAAACCGGATACCATCCAAACTGTACTCTCTCTTGCCTTAGGGAGAAATTGGCCCATTCATCAGTTGGATGTTAAAAATGCTTTTTTGCATGGTGACTTAAATGAGACAGTTTATATGCACTAGCCACTGGGCTTCTCAAGTTCCACGTATCCGGGTTATGTTTGCAAACTTCACAAATCACTATATGGCCTGAAGCAGGCACCGCGTGCCTGCTATCAACGGTTTGGCCAACACCTTCTTTGGCTTGGTTTTGTCTACAGCAAAAGTGATACTTCCCTTTTTAGCTTCCATAAGAACAACGATCTCGCTTACTTGCTGCTTTATGTTGACGACATCGTTCTCACCGCCTCGTCTCCTAAACTTCAGACAGAGATCATTACATCACTCAAAAGTGAGTTTGAAATGACGGATCTTGGCGTACTTTCATACTTTTTTGGGCATCTCCGCTACCCGATCTCAACATGGTATGTTCTTATCTCAGCAGAAGTACGTACAAAGCATTATTAAAAGAGCACATATGGACAACTGCAAACCCGTAGCTACTCCTGTTCATACTAACTCTAAATTAAGGGCTCATTCAGCTCTCCCTTGCAAGACTTAACATCCTATCACAGTCTTGCTGGCGCACTTCAGTATCTTACGTTTACTCGAACAGACATTGCTTATGCCGTTCAACAAGTGTATCTGTTCATGCATGCTCCACGCCAGCCACATTTCCATGCTTTGAAATGAATCATTCGTTATCTTAAAGGCACCATTTCTCTCGGCTTGCTTTTATCTCCTACCTCCCTTAGCCAGCTTATTGCCTACACGGACGCCGATTGGGGTGGTTGTCTAGACACCTGACGATCCACATCCGGCTATTCCATCTTTCTGGGTGATATTCTAATTTCTTGGTCTGCTAAGCGTTAGCCAACTTTGTCTCGATCTAGTGTTGAAGCAGAATATCGTGGAGTTGCAAATGCTGTTGTCGAGTCCTGTTGGTTGTGTAACTTGCTTCTTGAGCTACGGTTTCCCCTACAGCGATCAACACTTGTTTTTTGTGATAACGTTTCCGCAGTCTATCTTTCGGGTAATCCAGTCCAACATTACCGCACTAAGCACATTGAAATGGATATTCATTTAGTTCGAGAAAAGATTTCTATGGGTCATGTATGAGTATTGCACATCTCGTCTACTTATCAGTACGCAGACATTTTCACAAAAGGCCTACCTCGTAAGCTTTTCCTTGATTTCAGAGACAGTTTGAGCATTCGTCCCCCTCCTGCTCCAACTGAGGGGGCTATTGACCGAGATAAATATAAGAGTTATATATATATATATATTCAAATTTGTAAATTTTCTGTATTATCTCCTTGATTATCTTCCCATAATTACAGGGAAGATTGTTTGTAAATTCTATTTATATTCTTGATAATGCATAAAGAGGGATGAGGATTACCAATCATTAACAAGAGCTAAACTATGTAGATATCTTTTAGAAGAAAACAAATAGATTGTCTCTTATTTATCTACTATTTTATCAACTTTGGACGGCTTACATTCCTTTCTCAAAAATGTTAAATTTTCTCAATCATATTTCACACCATGTTTGTGTTTCCATGCATCTTTTAGTCCATTTCTCTCTAGCCATGGAATCCAACATTACCATCCATATAGCCTCTCAAATCATGGTGTATACATCTCAACTATTCCCATAATCTTGCATACCCAAACAGAGTATCTCTTTGAGCGTCCAAATCATTCGCTCACCCTTCACATTAGTTTGTGAATAGAAAAATATGCTATTCACAACCCAGTGCCGAAATCTTTATGAGTTAGGTGCATCTACTATCTTTATTATTCACTACTAACTCTGGCATCTCATGTCTCTTAACTGACTCTTTCACAAACACATTATTTATTTTCTCAGAGGAATGCGGCTCGTGGTTAGGGATAAATTAGGCCTTTTCGCCAACTCTTAGTACCTGAATCTACCTAAAAATGGGTCACAATTCTCAATTCTATTTTCTACAAAATGGTCAACTTGACCTTTATTTCTCTATTAACTCTCATTTTCTTCTTTTACAGTTTCTATTTATATAGTATTGACCATCTCTAATATTGCAATAAGCACTGTCACTCATACGCCCTGTTCTCGAGTTTAAGTAGGGGAGGAAAGGAAAAGAAAGGAAATGATTTCCTTTCCTTCCAAATCATCCCAATTTTGGGACGATAGTTTTGGCATCAAAATAAGCCTACATTTTCCCTCCAAACCCCTCCATTTCATTTCCTTTCCTTCCTTAAGTGAAACTCAAGAACACATTTTTTAAAGCTTTCGTTTCAAATCCTTTTCTTTTCTTCCTTAAAGAAAACTCGAGAATAGGGGGTTAGGGTATGAATGCCCAAAAGCATACAATTAGCCTTCCCATTTAGAGTGTTAACTACTGACACTATCTATAAGTAGTAACTTGTAGCGGGATCTCTAATATTCGACTTTGATTTAAGCAAATCAGTCGATGCTCCTCAAAGTTTGTGTCATCTTAGACAACTTGTCTACCGATAATCAACCTTCAAATAACAATACAACTGTACTCTCTTGAGATCCGTGCAAGATTTTTGGGATGAATTTCTATACTATTAGATGGTTTTAAGAGTGTAGTAGATCCCTCTATACTTGTCATTGCTACGGCTCTATACCTTCAGCTCAAATCATAAATATTCAAATCTCCCAGGCACAACACCAAATTAGTTTCTCGGCAAAGTCTCTTTAATCATTTAAAATTTAGCCATTGCGGTTCTCCTCAATGTTCAAGCTCAAATTATATACCTATGATTTAGTTATACACTAACATCTGTATTACAACTTGTATCACCACCACACAAGGATCTCTATCATTGGTTTTAAATCCTTAGCTAGTCCTCTATAAGAGACCATCCGATTAGTATAACTTAGCATAGTTCTAAAAAGCTCGTCTTGGCTTCGCCATAGTTCCGTCATGGCTTGAGGCTTGACCATGCCACCACGACATGGTCCCAGGCTTGGACGTAAAGCTTGGCGTACGCTAAAGTCCTATTTGACATGTCTTTACGTGTTATAAGCCGAGATTTTTAATCGTGTTAGAGGTATTAAGCCATATGAGTCAAATATATATAGTTATTCGGTTATAAGAATGTTTGAATAGACTGAAAACAAAGAAAAAGATTGATAAACTACGTTATAAACATATAATTGTGTTTTTAATTTGTTTGTATAATTTTATATACAAAATTGTTGTCTTAAGTCACGCCTTGTGAAACGCCGTGATCTCGCCATGGCTTCCAAGGCTTGAGGCTTGACCTTTCCGCCACTCCACGCCTCGTGTTATTTAGAACGTAACCTTGTAACTCAGTATACTAGATATGTACATTGGACTCTCTTACCTACGCTAATAATGCTCAACCATTTGATGAGTCTTTATCTACCTAATCTCATTAGCTCATATCTTCTGTCGTGATTCATGCTTGAACATCTACCAGATCTTACACCTAACCATCTACTAGATCTTACATCTCAGCATTCACACTGCAAACACCATAGGTCACAACACTGGGCACTAATACGGCTGAAACAAATACTTAAACTTCTTAATTCACTTGAACTTCCTTTATCATCAACCTCTTATTACAATACTTTTGCTAAAAATAAGTCATAGATATACTCTTATTATGACAACTTTATTTCCACAAGGAACTAATATCATTCCGTCACGGAAGTAAAGTCTTACAACACATAATTTAAGACTCAACAAATCTCAGGCTCCCAAGTCTCATAGCACAAAAGCGGGTACGTAATTAATAAGATTAGTTCTCATACTGATATTAGACTCTACCATCATTTCCACTTTTATTAGTTAGTAGGCTCTTTTCATCCAATCTCTTAGTGATTTGTCGTGGTGGGGATTGACAAGACTCAAATTGATTGACAGTACAGTCATTTAATTCATGTAGAGAATCTCCTGGACTAATCGGTTCACCTCCAATCGAGGTGCAATATGCTCTTGAGACGCGCATGACGAATTTAATATCATCTCATCTTAGCTATTACTACCTTTCTCTACTATTGAATCAACAATTTTTACTCGTACTTAAGGGCACCTATGAAGAAGGTTTAAGACAAACCATTACACTAATCAGCAAAACAAAGGCAAAAAGACGCCCTCATCTTCCATAATGTCTAGGACTAAACAACCGATTAAGCATTCCAACAAAAGTAAGGTTGACAAGTATAGAAATCTCTATAAATACATCTATTAAATTCTTGTTGCAGCATTTGATTTACAGGTGTAACCATCACATTCTTATTTGACATCAGTGTCTCTATCTACTTATAGATTTTCATCTCTATTTTCATTAAATTCGCAATTATAGAGAGAGTTCCTTGAAGGTCTTTTCTACTTTTCTCACTACTGCATCTAACCTTAAGAGTTTGATGTAGTCATATCTGATTTCCTCGACGATCCATCGGTCACTAAGCGATATGCTCACTAGCTCTACCCACGGAACTCATAGGTGGTCTCTTAGAGTCTTAGGTCAACAAATTGCCTCTTCATTTATCAAACTAAACTCTTCTCATCACGAGGCTTACTAATACTAATCCGGGGAGTAATTACATCTCTGCTCTCACTCTTATGCACTATTCTGCTCTAATGACAATACTAGGCATTAAGAAGGAAATAAAAAGTTCCTACTCATGCGGTAAATCAATATTAGGCACTTATGATGCTAACACATCGTGTAAATTAATTTATAAAGTCTCTTATAGGCCTCTACCTTCTAAGTAAAGATCTCTATCTTGTACCCCTAACTTGATTCACAGAAGGCTTTCATGACTTTGTCAAGTCCAACATGTACCATTTGTTTATTATAGTATAGGCCCATACTATTGCAAACACACTATACATATCTACTCAATCCTCCATTATCAAGTGTTATAATTCACAATCGTAGCTCAAACACACAACTCTATCATCTCAAGCCATACATTCTACATACATCTCATATTCTTTATCATGTATTTCACATAAACATGCATCATTAATCACGGTATTACACATTTAGTATCACAATCATCATCCTCTCTCTCTCTCTATATATATATATATATACATGAACACGGGGTCATCAATTTATAAAATCATAATTATGTTTATCATGTCATCATTCATACTTTATGTGAACAATCTATCATACAACTATCAATTTATAGTACTCATTATCTTATTAATCAATATGTACAGCTCAATTAACATCATTGTTCATCAAATTATTACTTCACTAATGTGCATCTCATAAAATCAATTAAGTCATAAGAATTATTACCTCAAGCATGTATACTTACTCATTTAGTAAGCTCACCATTCCTCTAGCTCTAGTTGACCACTCCACTTTATCATAACCATGGTTCAAGTCCAAACAACATAGTGTAATTTGTCAGAATCCTTAAGCCACAACTCTAATTCTAAATTGTAATGAACGGATTTTTTTAATAGAAAGAAAATACATATCACAAAAAAATACTTTAATATGTAAAAAAAATATAGCAAGTGGAAGAAGTAATGAGGTGATGACACATGCATGCGTGCATATGAACTTCTAAATAGTGGGTTCCAAACTTGGGTAGCACTATCTAACTCAATCCATTATATTATAAGGTGGTGGACTATTTCTACTCAACTCTGAGATAGAGGATGCTTTAAGGATATTTTGTCGAGATAAAGACTTGCAAAATTAGAGTAGTCAAAGAAGTAAGGTCTTAGACTCGTAGAAGACAAGTGAAAAGTCTCTCGAGGTTTCGCCGTGGGAATTTCGCGAGACTTTTCTCCACTTTGAAACATTTTCAAAATCTCAAAAAAAAAATCTGCATGGTTTATCTCTAAAAAGTGGGTGTGCCCTTAGTCGCCCCACAGAAGAAAAGCCATACCCTTAGGAAGCTTATTCAACTCATCGCTTAACCTCGGAAGACAACCCCAGTAAATCTTGCATAATTTCAAAGGTAATGCGATTAAAAGCCAGTTGTTTCTTTGTGTTAAGAATGGATACTTCTTGGGCTTTGCCGGAATTCCGACTCGGGGATACCTTTGACCAATTGCCTACCCCTTCATTATTATTAGTAAGATGGCTACCGCGGTACGCTTCACTTTTGTTGCAGAGCTTGTTCATTTTTGAGTAGTGCAAGCTGTCTGTTCAAGCGGAGCTCGCTGTCTACTCTACGAGTCGCCACATTGCCTTTTGTAGCTCGTGCCTAGCCTTCTCATAGGAGTGAGTGATCCTTGGTGAGGAGAACAAACGGGATGTTGTTTGTAGTAGGTTTTTGTAGTTTTTGTCTTCCTGTCTTTGCAGTTCTTGTTTCTGTCTTTGCAGTTCTTGTTTCTGTCTTTGCTGCTTGTTACTAGTGTTTTCTGCCTTAGCAATCCTTGTTTAAATGCTATTAGAGATGCCCCTAAGGTGCCTTATAAACTTTTTGTGTAGTACCCCTTTACATGATATAAAAACACAAGTTTTTAACTACAAAAGTACTATAGCTCTCAGCTAGTTTAGTACCAACAACAACCCCTTATGTTTTTTGCAACAACACCGGCTACATATAAGCAAGCGTGCCGTAGTGGAACTAAAATCTTGACGAGAGCCTTTTCTCTAACCAATCCTACAAAAAGGAAATAGCAACACTAATAAGCATGAAGCTTAGTGAGCACACAATCTCAAACTAACAAATAATGACACACATATCTCATATTCATGCAATCATCATCATAAATGTTACAAACTCATAAGAACTACCACCTAAACTATTATATTACAACCGAGGCTACTATAGTGCCACTCAAGCTATCATATTGCCGCTCAAACTAGTAGTCTGTCACTAAGGCCATCATATTGCCACTCATGCTAATATACTTGCCACTCAAGTTAGTATATTCGCCACTCATACTTTTAGCATATTATTTAGCTTCTCATTTAATTTCTAATACACATTATACACATTCATACTAACTGTAATGCCCGAGTTCGAAATTTATGAAAGATTATTATTATTATTATTATTTGAGTTATTAAGGATTGTGTTGGAATTATGAAATAAAGTTTTGCCCTATTGGGCTTATTTAAATTGAGGAAAATGGTTGTAAAAATAATTGATGCATCATCTTGTGGATTTGGGCTTAAGTGGTAATGGGTTTGGGCCTTATGAGGTACATATGTATATATAGGAAGTTAGGGTGCATCCCCCAAGGTTTCTACACTGTTCCATTCTTCAAACTTGTGTGCTATGTGTTCTGTGTGTGACTCGAAGAACAAGAACAGAGAAAGAACGAGGTCACTATTCTCGTACGCAATCTTAAAGAACTTGTAGAAGAAAAGCATTAGGTAATCATCTTTACTTCATTATGATCATATGGAGGTAATCTATTTTAAGTTTAGCATGTTTTTGGGATTAGTAGGTGCTCAGTATGTGTGTGTGTGTGTTTTCTTCGTGGGTCTACAAGCCTAGAGAAAACAAGATGGTGTTTGGATTTAAAACTCGTTAAAACACCAAGATAATGATAGGGGTTTGTTTTCATAAGTGGAGAAGTGTTTTGCAACAAAAAGAAAACAATTTGGTTAAGTTTTATGAAGCTTGGATTTTCAAAAATGGTGACTTAGGGCACTGGCGGTTGGTCCGACTTAGAGAGTGGTCCGACTTGGAGGTTGGTCAGACTTAGAGAGTGGTCCGACTTGGAGGTTGGTCTGACTTGGAGGTTGGTCCGACTTAGAGGTTGGTCCGACTTAGAGAGTGGTCCGGCTTATAGAGTGGTCCGACTTGGAGGTTGGTCCGACTTAGAGGTTGGTCCGACTTAGAGAGTGATCCGACTTCGAGGTTGGTCTGACTTAGAGAGTGGTTCGACTTGGAGGTTGGTCCGAAATTAGAGGTTGGTCCGACTTAGATGGTGGTCCGACTTTGGCCTGGTTCAACTTAGACGTGTTAGCCCGACTTGGGAGTGGGTTCCGACTTAGAGGACTTGTAAATTGTGTAGCTTGAGTCAGGGAATTGTACCCAGTATTGATTCAGTGAGTTATGTTGTAGGCTCTTGCTACCGGACTTGTTGATTCTTCAATTCTGTAAATTGCCAAATAATTGAGATCGAGACTACTACCAGGTGAGTTTCCTCACTTATATATCAAACCTGTTTTAACTGAGAATGTGTTGTATGTTCGACCGACACTTGTGTGCTGGGTATGCGTTGTATGTTCGACCGATACTTGCGTGCCGGGTATGACGACCGGCACTTATGAGTCAGGTATGTGCGACCGTTTGCTTCGGCAACAGGTATGTTTCGAACGACACTTAGGTGCAGGGTATGACGACTGATTTATAATCAGGTATGTGCGAACGTTTGCTTGGGCAACGGGTATGATTCGAGCGACTACTACGGTAGAGGGTATGAAAAGTATGATATGTGATTATGACTATGTTAAACTATTTTGCTATGTAAGTAGTATGCTCGCTAAGCTTCGCGCTTACTGTTGTTTAATCTCCATCTTTTAGGACAAGACCGACATGGAGCTCCAGGACAGTGATGGCATCTCACCACTACGAATGATTCTTACTTTTGTAATGAAAACTTGTTTCAAACATTTCTAATTTGTATCTTGGGAATCTGTAACCGACTTTAATTACTTACAATGTTCTGAAGTTACTGTGATATTAATTGATATTATATTTTGTTAAGCGTTCTTCTGTTGTTTTATATAAAAAAAATTATAGGACGTTACTCTAACACCATAGTATATTATACACTCCATATAAATAATCAGCGGTAAGTTTCAAAACAACATTAACGTTCTAGTATCTCATTATTAAATCACTCTATCTATTAAATTACAACTTAGGCCGGAGGATACCACTCAGACGATCATCTCTTAATCATATCTCATGTTATTATCACACCGACATTATTTCATTAGCATATAATATATGTAACACACATATGCATCTAGTTCATTGGTAGGGATCTTGTAACTCACCTTGAAAGCTAAATGGCATCTTAATCTGTTGTTGATAAAAAGGTAATATGTAAACACTCGGCAACGATCGCCTACATGAATTTATTCTCTAATTTAGATCTCAAACCATTCAATTAAGACTCTTTCAGTACACTACACAGCCTAGAACAGGTCTGTGTTTAAACTACTTGACTACCCTACATGGCTACACATGCCATGCCATGTCTGTATTAAACCCTAACCACACATGGCCCGTGTAACAACATTATACACAATCTAAAGCTCTATCACATGGCCAGTGCCATGAAAGGCTAAACACGACCCATATCATCTGGAACACGGCCCATGTTCCTTTATACACTTACATTACGCAACCTGTCATCCTAGACTTCATGTTTTGACTATTTTGGCAGAAGACTGTGAACAACAGCTAAATCGATCAAAACTCAATTAAAAACTCATCTAAGTGATTTCCGGCACTTGTTTGTACTATAAAATAACTAAAAACACTGAATAACAACTTAACAACAACAATTTACCTTTCAATTGACCAATTACTTAACTCTTTCAAAATTGACCCATTTGTTACTCATAACTTATCACTTTTAACTTCTTAGTTATAGAAATCATCTTAATCACTACTCAACTCATCAAAAATCAGTTTGAAAGTTGATAAATGACTCCAAGATTGGTATAAATGAACTCCATACATCATCAATTATCTCATTATGCCAAAACTTCATAATAATCACTAAATTTAGATAGTTAAACTTACCTTGTAACTTGAATCCAAATAACCACTTCCATTTCTTGTTAAATTATGCCAAATAAGAATTTCTCTTCTTGTTGCTTTTCTCTTGGTTGCTCCATTGCTCCTTGCTCCCCAATTTTAACCAAATAATCAAATGACATCTTTTATACACTAAGCTACTTTGGTAACTTTGTAAAAGTAATCCCTCATGCTTCAAAATAATTAAGTAACAAATAAATTAGATGTTAACTCACTTTTTGGTATTATAGGTAGGGTGAAGATAAAATATTGTTTGTTGTCAATGTTTTGGTGTATTTACTGGTGTGTGTAAAAAAGATATGTCCCAATTTTATATTTTGCTTTACTTAGTTTTAGATATTCCTAGAATACTATGTTTTATTTCTAACTAAGGTGGTATACAATTAAAAAAAGTAAGAAATAAGAAGTAGAACCATTTAAAATGACAAAATAATTATATGACACATTTAACTGATTTTATTTATATAGTTAGCAAACTAGTTAATTGAAACAACAAAACTCAAAAGAGTAAATAAAAGAAAATTGATTAATGATGTTAGCATCAAAAAAGTTAGGTGATGTTTAATCAGGTGTGGTTTAGTTGTTTTAATGTTTATTTGTTTTGTAAGAATATCTTGTTCATCCGCAATTAAATATTTTCTTTGTGCGTTAGTAAAAAACACGTTTTTTTTGGGGAAATATACTATTTTAGCAATCGAGTCACAGGCATCTAACATATTCATACCAAAAGCATTTCCATAAAGTGGTGACGAAATGTATAACTTGTACTAATCTTTTCATTTTCCAAGTCGATCCAATCCATTCATTCGTGTACATTTTTGGAACACCTCTAATAGAAGGACAAATAGTTAATTTTGAAAGAATTTATTTTGAGAGACGGTACTACTTTATACCAAGAAGGGTGCATTGACCCCACTTAAAATAAAATTATTTCATATCTATGTATAAATTTTATTTTGAGCCCTCTAAAACATAGAAACAGATCCTTATGGGCTTACACTAGACAAGAAGAACCAGGCAAAGAAAAAAAGATTGAACACTAAATAACCTATAATGTTTGAAAAACACCTAGCTAGCCTTCTCTTGATGCACCTTGAATACACTTTACCCTCTTGAATAGTGCATCGGCAGAAGGGGCTACAAAGCAATCGGCCAAACCTTCGCCCCCTCTAAGCAGTCTGATCCGAAGAGGAAATCTGTCTAGATCCTGATTTAGACAGAGTGCAAAATCAAAGTCTTACAATGGAGATTTTAGTTATAGAAAAACACAATCTCAAGATTAAAAGGTAGCAAATGATTCACAAGGTAATCTTCTACAAAGTAAGTGTCTTTAATATTTTGTATTACATTACAAAAACCCTTTGTATTTTTATATCTATTTTCTTTATTATTTATTGTGCAATAGTACATTTGGGATGGGACAAGACAAACACACCACATTTATTACGTTTATATTTTATTATCATATTATATCTATAGTTTGTATTAGTTTAATATTGCATTGAGAGTTTTGTATAACTTTTTATTGATAACATTGAATCGTGTTTATACTCTATACAGGATCAAGTTAGGTTTTTTAAAAAATTAATAAATTTAGTTGAACCGATATTTGTGAGACAACAATATTAAAAAATTACTACTGAGGAACAAACTAATTAAAGTATATGAGAGGCAAATCTTATGTATATATAAATCATATGATGTTATCAAGTATCAACGACCCGACCCATAATTATTTTTGATCCATTATCTATCCTTTCGACAAGATCACCTTGACATCTTGACTATATTGCACCCCGATATGTTAGAATCCTAGATTCGTTACTCGTTATTGTCAACCTCTTTCAGATAGAATCTATTTGATTTAAAACAATTTCAATTCAAACCACATGGATGATGTTAAGATCATGAACCCGTCCTTGTAAATAATATTCCATACAAACTACACATATATATAAGAAATCTATATAGGGCCTCATACTAGGTTGTTGGTTAGATAAGGTCTGTAATATTTAGGTGGTTGGTTATTACTAACCATAATGTTCCTCGTTCAACATCTTGTGGTAGAGGTGATCAAAGAGAACTGGTCCAGTCTTCGTAGGATCACCAAGACCGTGGTGCCGGTCTCGGTCCAAACCGGTCGGGCCTCTAGGATTGCCACAAACCGGTTCAAAAGTCGGTCCAAAACGGTCCAAAAATAGAGCAGGTTCAGATCAGTCCAAAGACCGACCAGTCCCAACGGCTAGTCTTAGAAACTTGGGGACCAATGGCTAGTTTCCCGGTCTAGACCAGGCCAAACCGGTCCCAACAGCTAGTTTTTATTTACAATTCTTCTATAAATACCTCTACCATTTCTTCAATTTTTCTTTACACCACACTTCTTTCTACATACTATCTCTATTATTCTCTCTACTTTTCAAATTTCAGATATACGTTTGATAAATTACGAGCGGTTTCGGTTATGTGTTTCTAGTATTCTCCATTGTAAGTGTGAAAATTTGCATCAAGTTTGAAAAATACATGGCCGGAGAAGGTGGTAGCACTGATAAACCAGGTCGAAGCGGTTTTGATCTAAATCTCCTGTTTGAAGAAGTTTAAAAAACAAATCAAGTTGCGGAAGTTTCAAACAATTATATGCAACTCGGGCAAAAGGAAAAGGTTTATGGAAAATGTATATAGTGCGGACAAATTATCGTGGGCTCCGGTGCTTATCTCAATCGGCATAGAGTAAGTATTATTTTATAATTATGTTTAGTTTAGGTTAGGTTAGAATTAATTATTGTATTAGTATTAAATTACATGAACTTAGTTTACTATCATTTAGTTTAGTATACTCTATAATTGTATGAATTATCACATTAGTATTAGATTACTTGAACTTAGTTTAATATATATTGCTTGAACTTAGTTTATTTTAGTTTACTCGAACATAGTTCAAAATAGATTGCTTGGACTTGGTTTATATAATTTACTTGAACTTTTTAATATAGATTACTGCTTGAACTTTGGTTAATATAATTTAGTTTAGTATACCTTTTAATTGTATGAATTATTGCATTATTATTAATTTTCTTAACTTATAGATTGTTTGCACTTAGGTTATTTTAGTTTACTTGAACTTAGTTTAATATAATTTAGTTTAGTATACTTTATAATTGTATGAATTTTTGTATTAGTATACTTATAAGTTTATAATTGTATTAGTACTTCGATTACATACATAATTTAATTCATATCCTAGTACTAGTAGATATAACCCGGAGAGTGGTGTCATTAATAGTCATGATCTGCTTGTGGTTGTTTGATTTCTGAAAGGTTTTAAACCGAAAGGATCTAGCCCCCCAACTGACCTCCTTGGCCACTTTTTCCTTAGTATTCAAAAGTATTACGTTAAAATCAATAACTATACAAATGTATGCAATTTATATTCTAATAATAATCTGGGTCTAGTTCTAATGTAAGCTTTAAAAAATTAGATTTTGTGCTCGAAAAGAACGACCGCCTCGGTTGAAAGTCAAATACAAGTAGATGGACAAATATGGCGTTACAATGCCGCTCTAGCTCAAGAGTTATGCATGCATTAGTAATACAAGAAGCATTACCATTTGACTTCTTCTCTCGCGGCCTAATAGTCATAGATTTTATTAAAAAAAAGCTTTACAACCTCAATAGTGAGCTGTAAGTCAAACAACTCTTAGACGTAAAGCTGTGAAAAAGTAGAAACAAATATATCATGACTTAAAGGAAGTTTTTTCTAAATTCAATGGTAGAGTTTGCTTAATCACCAACATTTGGTCCGCTCCACATGCTACCAATTTATCATTCATTTGTGTAACAATACATTAGATATATCCTAAAACATGGTTTATGCAAAAATGTATTCTTGCTTTCCTAAACTTTTATCGGTTTTCAAATAAAATAGAGGATGTTTTCAATAACCCTAGATAATGCAAACAATAATACAAATGCTATGGGTTGATTAAAATGACTTTTAAAACAATATGTGATGGAGAGTTCTTGTATATATGTTGTTGTCATCATATTTTCAACGTCGCGGTCCAAAAAGTTTGGCGGGTATGCAAATCCATCTTATGAAATTTAGAGGGTTAAACGATATACTTTTTAAAAGTGGACCAATCCCATTCGAAAAATAAAAATATTTTTGTAAATAAAAAAATGAATTGTTTGAGACCTCTCCAGGATATGTCTGTAAGATGGAGCTTGACTTATATCATCGAGAACACCTATCTGAATTAAATGATGTAATTTTGGAAGTTGATTGAAATCTTCTTTCAAAGTTGGACACCTCTTTGGGAGTTTTATATCAAGCGACGTTAATGCTAGCACAAACATATTTTCCAACATCTCACATCTCTTGGATATGTGTTTGTGAAATTATGAAAACATTATCTAGTTTTGGTTCTTTAGATCGTGAGTGAGATGTAATTACGATCGAAATGTTTACTATTTTACAAAATATTTTAATGAACTTTAATGATTCTTTTGCTTGCTTCAGCATTAGACTCTCTTGTTAATTTTAAGGGTGTAGCCACTTCTTTAAGTACTATCGGGGAAGCTTTGGGTCAAACTCAAACTGAAATAACGACAAATATAACAAAATTTGAAAGCTATGTTAAACAATTATATAATGTTTATGACATGCGTCAGGGGGAGAAACCTTAATTTCACCCCGAGGTCATCATCTACTCAAATGTCATCTACTTGAGGTCAAAACATCCTTTTACAATTGGGACGTCTTGGTCTAAAGACATATCTCAATCGAAACGTACAAGTGTTCAATCGTCCTTAGACGAACTTTCTATATATAAATAAATTGATTACACTAATAGTGTAACTCCAAAGAGTTTACACAATTTGTTGTTTTAAAATGGAGGCAAGAAAGAGAAAAAGTTGGTCATTTAAGATCCTAAACTCTATTACTAGGGACGTACTAATGGTCTAAGCTAGTAGCGTAGTTGCCAAATGTTGCTTTTCTCTTAGTGGCAGGATTTTAAGCGCACGACGGTGAATGTTATCGCACGATTCAGTGCAAATGAGCTTGATGCTTAAGGATTATTATGATTCTATGGAAAGAAGTCAAAACAATCAGATCTTGAACAACACCACCAAACCTAAAATGGAGAACTCGATAGCATCAAGGACATTGAACAACACTACCAAACCTGAAATTGAAGAACCTAGCGAAGATTATGTTCATCATCAAACGTCAACTCAACGAAGTTGTCCAACATGGATATACACACTATACCTACACCTATTGTAATTTCAATCCCGACTTTAAATTCTTGTAGTTATTGGTTCTATGTGCACAAAATACAAATTAATACGATATTGCTCATAATAAATAAACCCATAGGGTCACACATTTACAATCAATGGACACCAATTACATATTTGAATATGATTTAAATATGTTTCCAACTCATTATATATATATATATATATATAGTATATATGCATTGTCGTATATTATTATTTATGTGAAATAATAATATCACTCTTATATTTTGATATAAAATAATGCATATCGAATACATAAATATAAACATATGATTATATATATATATATATGTATAAATATATATTTGTTACAAGTAAATTGTTACTAGTAACAATTATATAAATATATGTATATCTTTGTTACTAGTAAAGAGTTACTAGTAACAATCAAATATGTATATAAAATACATGTAGATGTATTTTATACATAGTTTGACACATCTAGTATACCTTTCATATATATTTATAAAAGAAACCAGAAATGCTCACATTAATCACCAAAAGGGGCCTATTTGAGGTTGCTTGAAAGAAAATCAACCAATACATACATACCATGGACAAGTGAAGCAACAAGAGCAAGAGGGGACTCTCCCCCCATCAGATTTTTGTCCAAAATAACAAAGGAGGGGCCTCCCTCTCTTGTTTTGTCTCTTTGGCTTTTAAAGTCATTTGCATGGTCCCTTTTGTGTTACACTAACAAGTTACCACCTTTGCTATTCTTCTAGAGTTGTTCTAAGTGTTCTAAGAGCTTGAATACATCCTTACTCTATAGTATTGGTGTTCTTCAAGTAAGCAAAGTGTGATACTAAAATACTTGCATGGCTCTGATCAACCACATGACCAACGGTTAATCACGCTACAAAGGTTGTAGTTCTAAACACCCTATGGTTGTTTTGTTTTCTTAAAGCTTGCATATGGATCATTGGTGGGGAGTTTTAAAAGGTTTAAAATTGTTGTTCATGATTCCGTTTCTAAAATATATTTTAAAACACTGAAGAAACCCCAACAGTGGTATCAGTGCCACTTATGCATAGTTTTAAGAAACTTTATTTTTTGAGTATGTATTGTTTAAGAAAATGGATAACTTTTCTTTTCTTATAAAAGTTGTGGATTTTGTTGTTGGCAACTTGTATATGTTTATATATTTATTTTTCGATACAATCAAACCACATGTATATTTGGTTGTAAAAGTTGCCTAAATATCAAGTGTTGATATATATATGTTTGTTTGAGTGTATGTTGTGCATAACAAGCCATAGACCTTTTGTGATGTGTTGGAAATTCGATTTGGTTGTAAAATTATTCTTTCATTTGGTATGTAATAATAATTTTAGTTTTGTTTCATTTTGTTGTATTTTGTAAGTAGTAGAATAGTTTAGACTAGTTTACTTTTATAAAAATGTAACACGATGGAGAAATGACCAAGTTGGAGTTTTCAAGTGTGGTGGAGTCAACCATGAAGGCTTGGAGTCATTTGCACTACAAGGAGTTGTTTTGGCAAGTAGGAGCTTCAAGTTCATCACAAGAGGAATTTTTGGTCCTTTGTTATGACTTGGTATTTTTGTATGGCTCACAAAAAATACCACTTAGGATAAATGGCTTGGTTATGCACTTATACATGTTTTTTGTGTGTGTGTGTGTGTTTATGTTTATATTATTATGCATGGTTAAAAATAGGATTTTTGCATGCTAGATAATATTTTTTGACATAATATAAATCACACAATGAGAGTTTGGTATTTTAAATTGACATAACATAAGATGTAAAATGAATTTTATATAAAAAGTGTTTTATAAAGATTAAAATTCATTATGTCAAATATATATATATATATATATATATATGTGTGTGTGTGTGTGTGTGTGTGTGGGTGGGTGGGTGGGTGTGTGTGTGGGTGGGTGTGTGTGTGTGTGTGTTAGGATTCCATGGGGATCAAAGCACGCAACGGAAGCAAGAAAAACACACAACAAAGATCCCATGAAGTCCCAATGGTGGTGAAAACTTGTAAGAAGCTACATGCAACCAAAAACAAGAACAAAGAGAAGAAGTTATACCCTTAAAGACGTTGGTTTCTTGGCTGGAGCTTGAAGAATCCAAAATGGGATGAATGCTTGGAACAAAAGGCTCCAAAACCGTAATGCAAGTCTACACCAAGCTTCTCTTCAACCTCCTTGTACTAGCAATCCAAGGGTTCACCAACACTTGATGAATACTTACTGGAACAGCCTCGAACTAAATTTTGCACAACCAAACTCCTTTGATCTTGCTCACTTACACTAGTGTCTGAACTCACAATATAGTAATACTTGCACAAAATGGCCAAGAGTAGGAAATGAACTTAGAGAGCTCCATATATAGACATATTATCTGCTCTCTTAGTCCCAGAGTCGAACCAAATGCACCTCATTCATTGGACCAAACAAGATGGTCCAATAAAACACAAGTGTCACTTGAAATTCTGCCTTCACGAGTTCTTCACGGGCTCTCACGGGCCGTGAAGGATAAATGCGACACGACCGGCCATTAATCCTCCACGATCCATGTTGCACCGTGCAAGAATCATAAGGCACGTGTCTTCACGACCTCTTTCACGAGCCGTGTTGGGTCGTGAAGCCCTAGGGTTTCACGAACCATGCGGCCATGACATGACACGTGTAAATGAGCTGCTTCACGACCCGTGGAGCATCCTTCACGGTCGTGAATCTTAGGTCAGATTGAATTTGACCATTTTGACCCTTTCTTCTTATAGCAGGCTGTCGAGATTGAAACTTGACGCGTGACCCAATAGGTCCGCGCTTCATCCGAAGTGATACCAGCCTACGTGTGTCAGTGGGTAGATTCCAACAAACTCCCACTTGCACATGACGCACCGTATCCATGGGCACCACAGACAGGGAGCGGCCTCTAGCAAGGCATCCCTGCCCCCAACTAAACACGGGGTATGTCATCCCTGACAAGTACCAAGTCAAAACTAAAAGAGTTTGACATGGTCCTATAGATAAGTGATCAATCATCCTATTGTTCGCGATATCCAAGTGAACACGAGACATGGTACAAACTTTTTCTCCGATCGTTCACGATTATGTTTCTCGATCAAGATTGGTGGTGACTAAAAGTGAGCTGCAACTGATTAACAATGATTGTAAGCTCGAGCATGACCATGCATTTTTTGTGTCAACGCCCAATCATCGAGGGCCCAGGGATATCTCTCTATACAGAGGAACAAATTCCTTCGACTACATTGCCCCAATATATTGGCAATACCTTACCCAAAAGCCTCCTTTATAATAGCCAATTACGGACTACGTTTGAAAGCAGTCAGAATAAAGCAGACCAAAATAGTGAAACACATGCATCTCTGGTCTAAGTGTAAAAGATATTATCATCCTGATTTACTCTTGACATGTACCATGAAGTAAGATCAGGTGTGGGTCATCCAATCACTTGAAACTCTTTTCAAATATAGGCGAAATATTGCGTCCCTTGTATTCAATCCCCATTGAACACTATGACCAATCATTTCCCTCGATCTTCGTTCATACTTCCTTCCAATGAAGAATGACCGACGGTGGACTATTTAGAATGTTAAACATTCAATGAAGTGATAAAACATGCAAAGTTGGAACACAATAATGATTTAAAGAAGGTATTCGCTACACGCGTATCATTAAATCTCTATTTAATAATCAATACATTTAAAATACAATATTGCTTAATGTTCCCAATTACATAGTAAATATATCAAATAATAACCAATATACAACTCAAACCAAGTCACTAGCAAATCTAATCCCAATAGCACGTGTGTGGGCATCGTGCTTAGCTTGTGACAACGGTTTAGTGAATGGATCTGCCAAATTGCTATCCGTGTGTACTTTGTTGATGACAATGTGTCCATTCTCAACCACGTCCCGAATAAAATGACATTTCCACGGAATATGCCTCGTGCGTCGGTGAGACCTTGGTTCCTTTGCTAAAGCAACGACACCCTCGTTGTCACAGAAGATCTCAACAAGGTCGCTGATGCTAGGAACCACTCCCAAATCAAGCACAAATTTCCTCATCCATACGGCCTCCTTAGCAGCTTCACTGGCTGCAATATATTCCAAATCTGTAGTGGAATCGGCCACGGTGTCTTGCTTGGAGCTCCTCTAGGATATAGCACCGCCGTTTAATAGGAACACGAACCCCGATTGTGATACTTGAGCATCTCCTTAGTCCTCCAAAGATACTTGAAAATGCTCTTCACCGCCGTCCAATGGGCTTCGCTTGGGTTGACTTGATATCACTCGTCATGCTCAAAGCACACGATACATCAGGCCTCGTACATAGCATGGCGTACATGATCGAACCCACAGCCGAAGCATACGACACTCTCTTCATTACGTCCCGTTCCTCAGGGGAACTAGGGGATTGCGTATTACTCAATACCAAACCATGTGACATAGGAATGAACCCCTTCTTGGAGTCTTCCATCCTAAACTGCTTTAGGACTTTCTCAACGTATGTACTTTGGCTAAGCCTAATTAGCCTCTTGGATATATCTCTATAGATTCTGATCCCAAGAATATAAGTCGCATCTCCTAGATCCTTCATTGAAAAACAATTGCCTAACTAGGTTATTGCACCTTGAAGGGTCAGGACATCGTTCCCAATGAGGAGTATGTCATCAACATACAAGACTAGGAATACAACTATACTCCCACTAGCCCTCACATATATGCATGGCTCATCCTTGCTTTTCGAAAAGCTAAAATCTTTGACTTTCTCATCAAAGCACAGGTTCTAGCTACGCGATGCTTGCTTAAGTCCATAAATGGACTTCTTAAGCTTGCAGACTTTATCCAGATGCTTGGCATGTACAAAACCCTTGGGTTGAGTTATATAGACTTCCTCGCTTAGTGTCCCATTAAGGAACGCGGTTTTTACACCCATTTTCCAAATCTCATAATCATGAAATGCGGCAATTGCGATAAGTATCCAGATAGACTTCAACATGGCCACCGAGGAAAAGGTTTCATCATAGTCTACACCATGAGTTTGCGTGAAACCCATAGCCACCAGTCGGGGTTTGAAGGTGTCTACCTCTCCATCTATGCCAGTATTTTTCTTAAAGACCCATTTGCACCCTTTGGGTCTACACCCGGGTACCGAATCCACCAAATCCCAGACTTGGTTATCCGACATAGATTGCTTCTCGGACTCCATCGCCTCTTTTCACCTAGCGGACTCAGGGCCCACCACGGCATCCTGATAAGATGATGGTTCATCATGATCCACCACTAGGTCGTAGCCCTTAGACATGAGAAACCCATATCTCTCTGGCTCATTGCGACTCCTATCGGATCTCCTAAGAGGTAAATGATCCGTGTTAGGTTCTCCAGCAACGTTGTGTTGAGAATCATTTTGTGAACTAGTGCCAACTTTCAGGTTGTTTGTTGGAAGGTTCTTGAATTTCTTCAAGATCTACCTTTCTCCCACTTGCGTCTTTGGATAACATCTCCCTTTCAAGGAAGACGGCCCTCTAAGCAAAAATTCCTCGTTATTGGAAGGTTTGTAGAACAAATATCCCATAGACCCGGCAGGATATCCAATGAACAAACACCTCTCGGCTCGGGGTTCCAACTTATGCTCCACCTCACGTCTCATGTAGGCAGGACAACCCCAAACCTTTAGATATGAAAGCGACGGTACCTTTCCATGCCACATCTCGAAGGGTGTCTTCTTGACCTTCTTAGTTGGTATGAGGTTAAGAATTCTAACGGACGTTTTCAATGCATAGCCCCAAAAGCTAATGGGTACTTCCGTACGACTCATCATACACCGGACCATATCCAACAATGTCCGGTTCCTCCTCTCGGCGACACCATTTAATTGTGGTGTCCTAGGAGGTGTCAATTGCGAAACAATTCCAAAATCTTTTAGATGGTAACGGAATTCTGAACTTAGATACTCACCACCACGATCCGATCTGAGCATCTTAATTCGTTTACCCAATTGGTTCTCAACTTCGTTTTTGAAAGTCTTGAAAACCTCAAACGTTTCCGACTTTTGTCTCACCAAGTAGACATACCCATACCTACTAAAATCATCAGTAAAGGTTACGAAGTACCTTGAGTTATCCTTAGTGACATGCTTGAACGGACTACACACATCCGTGTGAACGATATCCAACAAGTCTTGGCCCCTCTCACAAACGCCGGTGAAGGGTGCTTTGTTCATTTTGCCCAATAAGCAAGATTCGCACACACCATCCGACCCATGGTCAAATGATTCCAAGATCCCATCTGCTTGGAACTTGGCGATGCATTTCTTGTTTATGTGGCCCAAACGACCATGCCATAAAGATTCACATTTGGATTTAGAACCAACATTCATGATTGATCTATTACTTTGCAAGCATACGCTTGTTTCATATATGCCACGACATGGATGTGCTTTAAAATAAAATACATCATTCTTAAAGCAAGATATAATTCCATTAGAGAAATTAAAATAAAATTCATCGTCTACTACAGCATAAAATGAAATAATGTTTCTTGCCACGCAGGGCGAATAAGATACATTTATCAAAGAAATAGATAAGCTGGATTGAAAGGCGAGGTCCACGCTCCCAATCTTCTCAACCAGGACAACCGTCTTGTTTCCCATGATGAGATCCAGCTCCCCATCAACCAGGTCCCTACTTCTTCTTAGTACCTGCACATTATTAACTATGTGAGTACCACAACCGGTGTCCAAGACCTAAGCGTTAGAAGTAGAAGTGTTATGGAGTTCAAACATATACGTACCAGAGGCGCCTTGTCCCTTGGTGTGAAGCCTCTTGAGCTCCTCCGTGTACTTGGGGCAGCTACGCCGGTAGTGTTCCTTCTCCCTGCAAAAGAAGCAGGTAGCCTCTTCCGGTGAGGGGGCTATAGGAGCCGGTTCTTTCCCCTTCGGCTCCGGGACCGGGAGAGGTTTAGGCTTAGGTGTTGCCACCTTCGCCTTCCCCTTTCCTTTGCCCTTGGAGCTTGAAGCGGGCTGCTTTTTCTTAGCACCACCCTCATGGATGGCTAGGACAGGTGCGGAGGTTGATGGCTTTGCCTTGGCCATGTTAGACTCCGCGGTCTTCAACATGCCATGCAATTCCATCAAGGAGTTATCCATGTTATGCATATGGTAGTTCACAATGAACGGACCGTATGCTTGAGGCAAAGATTGGAGGATAATATCCGTCGCCAACTCTTTCCCCATTGGAAAGCCCAACCTCTCAAGCTGGTCCACGTATCACTTCATACGAAGCACGTGGGAGCTCACGTTCCCGCCCTCCTGCATCCGGCACCCTATGAAGGCCTTGACACACTAATAGAGTTCTTACCTCGCTTGCTATTGGAACATTTCCTTGAGCTACGAGATCATGTCGTACGCACCAACGTCCTCAAATTGCCTTTGCAACTCGGAACTCATGGTCATCAACATGAGACAAGTCACCTCATTTGTGTCTTTAAGGCGCTTCTCATAAGCGTTCTTAACAGCCCGTGTAGCGGTGGTAGCAGCATCCTCCGGAAAAGGATCCTCTAGGACATACAACTTGCTTTCATCGCCAATCCATAAAGTTTACTCCTACGAGTTTCTCTTTCTCCAAAAATGGACGGAGTGACATGTGTGTCGCGGTGTTGCTTGTAGATGCCATCTAAAAGAAGGCAAAGCACACAAAAAGGTTAGTTCGACATATTTTAAACCTTGTTAAATTATTACCCAATAGTTTAACACTTAAGTTTAACAAGGGCTAAGAACCCAACATAACTTCACTACATGACGGGTTTACCGCGGATCATTTCGTGAAGGTATTTAGGCCGGTAAATGCTTTACCAATTGCAATCCGTGATTACAACTCTTAGGCACTTGCGGGATCCATCGGTACTCATAGCACTGGTTTGGCATGTTTGATCCCTTCCCACACCGGTTCCTTAATAAGCCGCTTTGGTAACTCGGTATAGGCACGACAATTATCAAGGCGTGTTAAATTGGAATTGCAAATCATCCAACAAGATACACGATGACGCCTTTGACAATCATTGGCTCGTGCTAAGCTCAATAACCAATAATTTCAAGACGCCACACTCACCTTCCACACAAGTCCACATGGAACAACTCGTGCTAAGCTCGACAATTACCCCACGCTTCATTAGATTCGGGTGGTGTCATCTTTTGGACGGCGTGTGATTTACGTTTTTAAGAAAAACGGGACTTTTGTTTTTCCGGTTAAAAAGCTCTTTTCGTTTAGGTTAACAAATAAGTGACAAAACGCATTTTTCACCATTTGAACATAAACACTTTATATTCGTTTGTTAATCATCTGGGCGAGCGGGGTTTGTTAACCAATTAAGGAAAACTATATAGTTTTATTATTTTTCAAAACATTTCCTAGCATGTGAAGATCCTACAACCACGCAAGAAAATAAATAAGTAAAACTACATAACCACGCATACAAAACCGATTTGAGCCAACCTAAGTGTTCCCCGGTGAGCCAACCGAGGAACTAAGTCTACTAAGGACAACAACATCCAAGACTTGGTGGCGTGCTCCCACTCGATCACCCGCCTCCGGATCTGAGGTAGCCAAGACGTATCCCAAGACTCCCGGCCGTTGGTGCCTCCGGTCTTCTCTTCAATATTACATACATAATATAAAGAGAAATGGCATGCAAACCACACAATCTATTCTAAGCTAATATACAAATTACAAAGAATAACTACTTTGGTGTGGAAGCCAAAAATAAATAAATTATTACAAACCGGATTATATAAATTATTACAAACCAAATGTGGTACAAACCACCAAATGAATGAATAACATATAAAGCAACCAAACAACCACATAAAGGTCTAAGGCTCCAACCGGTGCTCACAAAAACGAAACAACCGCAAAGCATGATGTGCCACACCAAACCATGCACAAAGCAATATCCCAATTATGTTTATTCAAAAACTAAAGACACAAGAATAAACCTTTAACATATGCATTAGGATTCCAAACACTTTGAGATCCATATTCATATATACACAAAATACATGTATGCATGTGTGCATTTTATGCCAAAACCACCCAATACATACAAGTACATGAATTAGGATAATATGGGGCTTATCAACAAGGCTAAAAAGCCTAAAAATGATTCTAGAAAAACCAAAATTAGAATGCTAAAATCCATATCGAGTTTTCTTTTTTCAAAAGGCCAAAAACAGCCCGTTCACGACGCCTTCACGAGCTACTGCTCTTCACGGGCCCACACGATCCGTGAAGCCAATACGCTCCACGACTCGTGAAACAGTTAAAAAACATTTCACGACCAACACCCCACGAGACTGGTCGTGTAGCCTTCACGACTCGTGACGCAAGCTTCACGGCCTGTGAAGGCTCTCTAGACAGAATGTCCAAAATCGAAAATATGGATTTTCAAGCCACAAAGGTGCATGCATCTTACAAGTATGGCTCTGATCAACCACCTCACCAACGGTTTAATCACGCTACAAAAGTTGTAGTTCTAAACACCCTATGGTTGTTCATGCCTCCGTTGCTAAAATATATTTTGAAACACTGAACAAACCCCAACAGTGGTATCAGAGCCACTTATGCATAGTTTTAAGAAATTTTATTTTTTTGAGTATGTATTGTTTAAGAAAATGGATAAATTTTCTTTTCTTATAAAAGTTGTGGATTTTCTTGTTGGCAACTTGTATATATTTATATATTTATTTTTGGATACAACCAAACCACATGTATATTTGGTTGTAAAAGTTGCCTAAATATCAAGTGTTGATATATATGTTTGTTTGAGTGTATGTTGTGCATAACAAGCCATAGACCTTTTGTGATCTGTTAGAAATTCGATTTGTTTGTAAAATTATTCTTTCATTTGGTATGTAATAATAATTTTAGTTTTGTTTCATCTTGTTGTATTCTGTAAGTAGTAGAATAGTTTAGACTAGTTTACTTTTATAAAAATGTAACAAGATGGAGAACTGACCAAGTTGGAGTTTTCAAGTGTGGTGGAGTCAACCATGAAGGCTTGGAGTCATTTGCACTACAAGGAGTTGTTTTGGCAAGTGGGAGCTTCAAGTTCATCACAAGAGGAATTTTTGATCCTTAGTTATGATTTGGTATTTTTGTATGGCTCACAAAAAATACCACTTAGGATAAATGGCTTGGTTATGCAATTATACATGTTTTTTGTGTGTGTGTGTGTGTGTTTATGTTTATATTATTATGCATGGTTGAAAATAGGATTTTTGCATGCCAGATAATATTTTTGACATAATATAAATCACACAATGGGAGTTTGGTATTTTAAATTGACATAACATAAGATGTAAAATGAATTTTATATAAAAAGTGTTTTATAAAGATTAAAATTAATTATATCAATATATATATATATATGTGTGTGTGTGTAGGGATTACATGAGGATCAAAGCACGCAACGGAAGCAAGAAAAACACACAACAAAGATCCCATGAAGTCCCAATGGTGGTGAAAACTTGTAAGAAGCTACATGCAACCAAAAACAAGAACAAAGAGAAGAAGTTATACCCTTGAAGACGTTGGTTTCTTGGCTGGAGCTTGAGGAATCCGAAATGGGATGAATGCTTGGAACAAAAGGCTCCAAAACCCTAATGCAAGTCCACACCAAGATTTTCTTCAACCTCCTTGTACTAGCAATCCAAGGATTCACCAACACTTGATGAATACTTACTAGAGCAGCCTGGAACTAAATTGTGCACTGCCAAAATCCTTTGATCTTGTTCACTTACACTAGTGTATGAACTCACAATATAGTAATACTTGCACAAAATGGCCAAGAGTAGGAAATGAACTTAGAGAGCTTCATATATACACATATTATCTGCTCTCTTAGTCCCAGAGTCGGACTAAATGTACCTAATTCATTGTACCAAACAAAATGGTCCAATAAAACACAAGTGTCACTTGAAATTCTGCCTTCACGGGCTCTCACGGGCCGTGAAGGATAAATGCGCAACGACCGGCCATTAATCCTCCACGAGCCATGCCGCGCCGTGCAAGAATCGTGAGGGCACGTGTCTTCACGACCTCCTTCACATGCCGTGTAGGGTCGTGAAGCCCTAGGGTTTCACGAACCGTGCGTCCATGACAGGACACATGTACACGAGCTGGTTCACGACCCATGGAGTATCCTTCACGGTCGTGAAGCTTAGGTCAAATTGAATTTGACCATTTTGACCCTTTCTTCTTATAGCAGGTTGTCGAGATTGAAACTTGGCGTGTGACCCAATAGGCCGGCGCTTCATCGGCATGGATACCGGCCTACGTGTGTCAGTGGGCAGATTCCAAGGTTAAGTTCAACTTGGATCCAGGCTTTAACAATTAAAGAATTTTATATAATTCTAAAGGGTATTAATTATTAAAGGATTAAATATCGAAAATACTAAATTGAACTTTGTTAATTTTGTAGATGGCTCCTAACTCAACTACGCCCGTTAACAAATTATCTCTTTATTCAATCTTAGAGAAAGAAAAACTCAATGGTACAAAGTTCTTAGACTCGTATCGTAACATGAGAATCGTTCTTAAGCACGAAAAGAAATTGTACATACTTGAGGATCCTGTCCCTGAGGAACCTCCATTGACTGCGGCCAAAGCTGTTAGGGATGCTTGGGTGAAGCATTCCGACGACTCGGTCGAAGTTGCATGCCTCATGCTTGATACCATGTCTCCGGATCTTCAAAAGAACCTTGAGGAGCATGGAGCATATGAGATGCTTCGCCAACTTAAGGAAATGTTCCAAAAGCAAGCAAAGCAAGAATGCTTCAAGGTCACTCGAGCCTTCCATGCATGCAAAATGGAGGAAGTTCAATCCGTTAGCGACTATGTGCTAAAGATGAAAGGATACATTGACCAGCTTGCTAGGCTTGGATCTCCCATAACCAAAGAGTTTGTACAGGATATGATCCTTAACTCGTTGACCAAAGCTTGTGATCAATTCGTCATGAATTATAACATGAACAATTGGGAGAAATCCGTCTCAGAGTTGCATGGGATGCTTAAAATTGTTGAGAGTAAGATTCCAAGCAAAACACCTCAGGTCTTGATGATTCAAGAAGGGAAAGTCAAGAAAGAGAAAAAGAACAACTCGAAAGGGAAAGGCAAAGGGAAAGGACAAAGGCAAGCAGGTTGCCAAGGCTCCTACACCCTAGACGGCAGGAGAAGTTCCCAAGAATGACCCGTGTTTTGAATGCGGGGTGGTAGGACATTGGAGGCGCAATTGTCCAACCTACCTCGCAGAGTTACAGAAAAAGAAGGCTGGCGAGGCTAGCACTTCATGTATATATATGATTGAAATGTATACTTTTTCTATAAATTCCTGGGTATTTGATACCGGTTGTGGAACTCACATTTGTAATAATGTGAAGGGGTTGAGAAGAAATAAGCTATTGAAGCTAGGTGATTTGGACCTCCACGTGGGCAATGGAGCAAATGTTAATGTTGAAGCCCTTGGAACTTTTGAACTATTACCAAATGGTCTGTACTTAATATTAAACAATTGTTGTTATGTACCTAGTTTAACTAGGAATATTATTTGAGTAGCCCGGTTGAGAGAATCACGATTCACTTTTGGGTTCATTGATGATGGCATTCGTGCCTTCAAAGACAACATTATGTATTTTGAGGCTTGCCCTCTTAATGGAATATATGAAGTTAATCTTAAAAGATCTCTTGATAATAATTCTATATATACCACATGCACCAAACGACCTAAGCATGACTTAAGTCAAACATACCTATGGCATTGTCGACTTGGTCATATAAACAAGAAAAGAATTGTAAAACTTCAAAAGGATGAATTTTAAAATCAAATGATTCTAGCTCATTTGAAGTTTGCGAGTCATGTTTGTATGGGAAGATGACTAAGTCTCCTTTCTTCGGTTCAAGTGAAAGAGCCAAAAATCTATTAGGAATCATACATACGGATGTATGCGGTCATTTTAGATCATTGTCTAGGGATGGTGATAGATACTTCGTTACATTCACCCATGATTATAGTATATTTGGTTATGTTTATTTAATGAAACATTAACATGAAACATTTGAAATGTTCAAGTTGTTTCAAAATGAAGTACAAAATCAACTCAACAAAACAATCAAGGCCCTTCGTTCCGATCGAGGTGGCGAGTACTTAAGTCAAGAATTGATGGATCATCTTAGTAATTGTGGGATTATCTCACAATTTACACCTCTTAGAACACCACAACATAATGGTGTGTCTGAAAGGAGGAACCGAAGTCTACTAGATATGGTTCGGTCTATGATGAGCCGAAGTACTCTACCCTCGTCCTTTTGGAGTTATGCATTATTAACTGCTGCACGCATATTGAATATGGTTCCAACCAAGAAGGTAGATAAGACACCATATGAGATATGCTATGGAAAAAGTATCACTCAAACTCATGGTATTGACTATGATGAGACCTTCTCTCCAGTGGCCATGATTAAATCTATTAGAATACTTATTGCCATAGCCGCATATTATGACTATGAGATATGGCAAATGGATGTCAAAACGGCTTTTCTAAATGGACACTTAAGTGAAGATGTCTATATGGTTTAGCCCAAAGGTTTTGTAGATCCTAAGCATCCTAACAAGGTGTGCAAGCTTAAAAGATCCATTTATGAGCTAAAGCAAGCATCTCGAAGTTGGAATCTTCGATTTGTTGAGAAAATCAAAGAGTTTGTTTTATCAAATCAAAAGATGAACCGTGTATTTACAAGAAAACTAGTGGGAGCGTAGTAGCATTCTTTGTCTTGTATGTTGATGACATACTACTCATTGGAAACTACATCCTGACCTTGCAAGACATTAAGTCTTGGCTTGGGAAGTGTTTCTCAATGAAAGACTTGGGAGAAGCCACCTATATTCTTGGAATAATGATCTATAGGGATAGATCTAGGCAGCTTATTGGCCTAAGTCAAAGTGCATATATTGACAAGATCTTGAAACGGTTCAAGATGGAGAATTCTAAGAGAGGATTCTTGCCAATGGCACAAGGCACGGTTTTGAGTAAAGCATAGAGCCCTAGCACAAAGGAAGAGCTAGATAGAATGAGTGAGATCCCATATGCTTCTGCAATTGGATCCATCATGTATGCCATGATATGCACTAGGCTAGATGTCTCGTATTCCTTGAGCATGACGAGCAAAACCCAGGAGATAGCCATTGGATGGCAGTCAAGAACATTTTAAAATACTTGAGAAGAACCAAAGACAGGTTCTTGATCTATGGGGGTTTGGAAGAAGATCTTTGTGTAAAGTGTTACACAGATGCTAGTTTCCAAACAGATCGAGATGATTCACAATCACAATCGGGCTATGTCTTCATTATGAATGGAGGCGCGGTTGCTTGGAAACGTTATAATCAAAGTGTAGTTGCACCATCCACTACAGAATCTGAATACATTGCTTCTTCTGAGGCTGGACAAGAAGCTGCATGGATGAAGAAGTTCATTGCTGAACTTGGGGTAGTAACAAGCATCCAAGACCCCATAGAGATATTTTGTGATAATGAAGGTGTTATTGCCCAGGGAAAAGAACCTAGATCACATCACAGCACCAAACACATCCTCAGACGTTTCCACTACATACGGGATATAGTGGATAAAGGAGATGTGTGTATTCGCAAAGTTCATACAGATCAGAATCTCGCAGATCCTCTTACGAAACATCTTGCCTCGACTAAGCATGAGTCTCATATTAGGACAATAGGTCTTTTCTTTGCAAGGGATTGGATTTGAATTGTAATTTAGTATTTGGATATTTTGGAACATTATGACAATATCTATTTTATCTGAATGATATATTGGATATGATCACTTCATTAATATTTATTGTGTTCTTTATTAGCATGTTTAAATCCATGAATAATTCTTTATTCTAAAACGTCGATGGTCGATTATAACTATGGGAGTATTTATGAATTAAGACTAATGTGAATCGGTTGGTTGACTTTCATTCATGATGAAAGTAGGCAAAAGGGTTTGCAGCCAAATTCACTAATGTTTGTTAGGGAACGAACATTGGACATGAACCGCTCTTAAGATCGCTTCATGGATAAGTGTTATAAGTGAATCTTGAGAAAAAAGTGGTATCTTTGTATCCTTAGACCTGAGACGCATATTGGGACTCAAGTATGATGAGTATCATGCTTTAATGTTGTTAAATGCCATCTTTAAGCGGGTAGTTATAAAGGCCATTATTAGGTATGATGTGAGTCTTATAAGAGACGTATGTGGTCAAGATGGAATTTGTTTCTCTCATTTAGTTGGGAGTATAATATCTCTGGGTCCTAAAACAAGTTGAACACCATATGAGAATTGATGACGATCCATGTCTCATGTTCAATGAGATGTTAAAATAAAGGGATAAATTGATGACTAACCTATAACAACGATTTGTAGCTAGTGAGTTAATTTTGTTGGTGAAAGTGTTGATCAACACACTTTATTTATTATTAAGGGCAATGGGATGTTGCTAGACATTCTTACCATTGTCTATATCGGCTTAAGTTGTAACTTGTGCAACTGGGAGATTGTTGGTTCTATGTGCACAAGACACAAATTAATACGATATTGCTGATAATAAATAAACCTATAGGGTCACACATTTAGAATCAATGGACACTAATTACATATTTGAATATGATTTAAATATGTTTCCAACTCATTATATGTATATATAATTATATATGCATTGTTGTATATATTATCACTCTTATATTTTGATATAAGATAATGCATATCAAATACATAAATACAAACATATGATTTTATATATGTATGTATATATATATGTATAAATATATATTTGTTACAAGTAAATTGTTACTAGTAACAATTATATAAATATATGTATATCTTTGTTACTAGTAACAATCAAGTATGTATATAAAATACATGTAGATGTATTTTATACATAGTATGACACATCTAGTATACCTTATATATATTTATAAAAGAAGCTAGAAATGCTCACATTAATCACCAAAAGGGGACTATTTGAGGTTGCTTGAAAGAAAATCAACCAAGACATGCATACCATGGACGAGTGAAGCAACAAGAGCAAGAGGGGACCCTCCCCCTTCATATTTTCGTCCGAAATAACAAGGGAGGGGCCTCCCTCTCTTGTTTTGGCTCCTTGGCTTTTAAAGTCACTTGCATGGTCCCTTTTGTGTTACACGAACAAGTTACCACCTTTGTTATTCTTCTAGAATTGCTCTAAATGTTCACAGAGCTTGAATACATCCTTACTCTATAGTATTGGTGTTCTTCAAGTAAGCAAAGTGTGAGACTAGAATACATACTCATATACATACATAGTAAGTTCAAGAAGAAGAACAAGAGGTTGTTGCTTGCTTGCTTGAATTTCAAGGGTTGGAGAGACTAGCATCTTGGAGGTGTTGGACTTATTGATTTGTGGATACCTTGGACGAAGTCTCTACTTGGCTTCTCATTGATCAACCACTTCACCAACGGTTTAATCACGCTACAAAGGTTGTAGTTCTAAACACCCTATAGTTGTTTTGTTTTCTTAAAGCTTACATATGGATCATTAGTGGGGAGTTTTAAAAGGTTTAAAATTATTGTCCATGCTTCCATTGCTAAAATATATTTTGAAAAACCGAACAAACCCCAACAGAAGTTGCATCGCAATATTTTGTCACGTTATTTATTTTGAACAATATATTGTTTAATTTTGAAGAATTTATTAGTTATTTTCAACAATATGTAATTTTATTTGGTACAAACACATAATCATTGAAATTTTTAATAAGATGAGCATATCTTTTCAACAATTATATATGTTTATAACTTGCAATTTTTTACAATTTAATACTCAAGTTTTTTTAACGAAAAATGAACCGAATTGGAAATGTCTAAACCGAACTTGAAAATATCTGAACGAAAAACGAACGTGTCTGAACCAAAGTTTAACCGGTCCAAAAAAAACCGGACCACCCAAAAACCAAATGATCCTAAGCGAGGACCGGTCCACTTAGGATAGGACCGGCCTCGAACCGAACCGACCCAAAAGGGTCCAAGATCAAATTTATGCACCTCTAGCTTGTGGAGTGCGCTTTGTAAATGGTTATGGTTAAACATTTTAATCTCATTATTTTGAGTTATTAATATAACAAGTTTGCCTTTCAAAGAAAATATATCTAAGAAATCTATAATTACTCATTAAATAATTACTCTAAAGATTTTTAAAATACAATACTCCTCAAAGTTGTCATAACTAAAAATACAATAAAACATAATATTTATATATTTTTTTAAATAAAATCTAAAATTACCCACATTCCCGCTACCGTAGAAGTCGGTCCCACATTCCCGTCACCGTAGTGAGCAGTCCAATCATTCTCGTCACCGAAGCGAACGGTCCCATCATTTCCGTCAGCGAAGTGAGCGGTGTCGTCATTCCCGTCACCGAAGTGAACGGTCCCAACATTAAGCGAGGCATAGTAAATAATCAATTCATCAATTCTAGGTTCATCAAATCATCTAACATACAACACGTCAATCACATACATCATCAGGTTTACAGTAAGTAAGAATACTAACCTGTCTACAGTCTTAGTTACACAATCTTAGTTCACTAATTCACTTGTGATTACTTGACAGACAGTTGTCACCTACAATAGGTCTAAATAAATCAATACCGTGTACGAACCCCTTGCTCAACACAATCATCTGGAATCCTAAATTGGACCCTATGACTTATGAAAGTCGGATCATCACAACTCAAAGGTCGGATCACCTAATTGATCCGAAGGCCGGACCATACAAGTCCCAAAAGTCGGATGGTATGGTTTACAAGTGAAAGTCGCATGGGTGTAAGTTTGAGGTGTAAGTCGCATGGGGTATTTATGGTGTAAGTCGCATGGGGTATTTTGTGTAGGTCGCATGAGGGGTTTTTAAGTCACATGGGGTATTTTATGTAGGTCGCATGAGGTGTTTTTGGGTATGAAATTCGCATGGTGATTTTATGTGAAGGTCGCATTGGTGTAGGCTTATAAAGTCGCATGGGGTAACCATGCGAAAGTCGCATGAATGGTTTAGGTGAAGGTCGCATGGTACAATTTGGGGAAAGTCGCATGAACACGTACTCAAACACATGTAAGTCGCATGATAGGGAGTCATCCCTTCCAGTTCATTATTTTTCATCAACCAGACTCCATGGCCAACAATCAAGTTCTTTCAAAACTTAACCAAATCATTTTATTTTTGTTACAAAACATTTATCCATTCATTTGAACACTTCCTTCAAGATATATTCATGTTTCATCAAGTATTAGAGGTTCACAACTAATTTCTTTTCTCTAGTTCTTCCATAAACCCAAAACCCCAAAAACCCATATCATAACTCATTCTATCATCATTCAAACAAGATAAAATTGATACCTACAATATCATACTGAGGTAGAAAACATTACCTGATGATTCTCTTAACAATTCCTCAAGTTACAAATGATTTTTGGCTTCTCTCTTCTCTGTTTCTCAAGAGCTTGCACACACACTGATTTTCTTTTGAATGAATGGAATAGTAACCAAGTGTTGGGGGTTGTGCCCTAAACCCCCTTATATACTTTCTTTAAAAAGGCCTTGGCCCATCATAACCACTTAAGTCCACCAAGTAATTAAGCCAATTTAATTATTTACCCTTGTCCATTTAACCAATTTTTTATTCAGACCAATTAAATCAATCTAGTCCATAATTAAATCCATTACCCAATACTATAACCATTTTCTCAATAAAATATTCTCAATTTGCATGCCCTGATTCGTAGTTGGTTCAGCTTAAGATTCATTGTTTAAATTTCTTTTTTCAGGGATCAAGATGTAGATTTATTGGTTAGTTAGACCCTGTAATATGCAAAAGATCAACTATGTTCGTCCCTGGTTTGCTACGATCAAAGAATTCTCTTAAATTGCAATTAAAGGAAAGTAAAGCACTATGTTGGAAATTGAAGTTTTATTTGGTACTTAGTTGGTTGCTGTTTTTTATATTTGCAATTTTCTATCTTTAAACCGTAACTTGGCAAAATGTGGACCTTTTTTTTACTTTTGGGTAGTTGAATTTAGTATTAATGTTCAAAGACAGTGAAGTTATGTTTTAGATTTAAATGCATTAATGAATGGGACTTCATTTACAGTGTGTTTGATGTGTAATTTAAGCTATCATAAATGTTTCTATATTTATATGGATCTGGTGGGTCATTGTTAACTAGACACACACACAGAGACAACAATGAACCACGACAATACCCCAATTTTTTTCTACATCCAGTTTTAGAAGCATATTATTAGGCAAGGTAGATTGGTAAGTGTTTTTTTAAATATTTTGTGCTAATATTGTTTTTTGTTTATGAATTTGAAATGAATTCTTATTGTTTGAGCAGACTATACCTGTAGAATTTGTAAGAATGCATGGCTTGCAAGAGTATTTATGGGTCTTTCTTAGGATGGATAGGTGGGAGCATGAGATGGAAATGCAACTATATGGTGATTCAAAAATAAGCAACAACATTGATGACTTTGAATGGTTTAAACACAAACATGGACTTGCATACAAGACATGGTTGAAGTTTAAAATTCGAGAAGTTGATGATCATGTGATATTTAATGTTAGAAGGTGGTAGGAATGATGTCTTTTGTGTTTGTGATTGTAGGGATGGTGTCTTTTGTTGTTTAGGATTGTAGGGATGGTATCTTTTTTGTTTTTTATTGTAGGGATGGTATCTTTTGTGTTTGTCTTTGTAGGAATGGTGTCTTTATTATACTAGGCAGTGGTTTGTGTCTCTATTAATGGTTTGTTAGATGGTCCAAGTTTTGGTATGTGTAACATGTAATATCTTTATGAATGAATGAATGACGAAATGTTTGTGGTGTTTAATTTCATTTGAGATATTTAAATACAAGAGAATTGTTTACCTAAATGCATGTAAACAGAATTGTAACAGAACTAGTTAAAACAGAATATAGTAGACATCATTTCTGTAACACCGCTTCTGAATTCAGGTACCTTAATGGCAAATCAGGTTTTAGCAGCGGAAATTTTTTTTCTTTTTAAAACAACAACAAACAGTTATTTATATTAACAACTTATCAAAAGAACGTTGGTGTTACCAAGTACAGGAACCAACCATTGTATCTAATTACATTACAACATATAAGTACAAGTGTTCCACCCACAAGGGCAATGTATTTCCCAAAAGCAACCCGCCTCGCAGGACATCTAGTCTTTACCTGAAAAGGGAACATAGAACCATTAGCTACATTAGCTAGTGAGTACATAAAATCATAAGCATCAATACAGTAAATCATGCATCATATCATAAATAATCAATGCTAGCTTAGCACATAGCGGTGTGCTGATAAGATCAGTAAGTGTCATGTCTTGCAGGGTAATCAATCCCGCTCAACAACTCAGACTAGGGGATCAGACACGACCAATCCGTGCTGGTGGGGGAGCATAAAGCAGTCCACCGAGCATCGTTTACAGAGTCAAAGACTCCACAGGTAATCCAGCTACAACCGGCTGATTACCACTCACGTTAAGGTATGGCGGTTCTGCAAAACCTATGATCCAGGATGCCTCCTGAATCACCGTGAAATCCCAAGGGATCCAGTTACAACCGACTGACCTTAACCATGCGTCAAATAGTCTGCACATAGTTCACAAACACATATACATACATTTGATCCCACAGGGATCCATCATCATACATATAACATCATATGGTTACTTCATCATACATATCTTCAAGTATTTAACTAAGCGGTTCCAGTTTGGACCCGCTGGCATGAACCTAATTAACTCTATTCAAGTCATATACTTACCTCCACGAGCGTACCTGCAAAAGCAAGTTAAA
Source organism: Dittrichia graveolens (assembly GCA_038502395.1). Classification (NCBI taxonomy): domain Eukaryota; kingdom Viridiplantae; phylum Streptophyta; class Magnoliopsida; order Asterales; family Asteraceae; genus Dittrichia; species Dittrichia graveolens. The sequence goes on from JARJIL010000006.1 coordinate 31,195,845, forward strand.
TAAACATAACACATTCATACAGTCATTTAGCATGCAAGCCTTACTTTACTGAGTCTCATGAACGCAGGCACTCACCTGAGCAGTTTACTACGCATAGGTATTAGGTTTTGACTCCTCAAACAATACAAGTTCACCTAGCATATCACACTTACATTTGTCATTCACATGTGCATGCAAGACTTACCAAAAAACCATTTAACTTTGGACACAACACCAACCCGCCAGAACTGTCGGATTTGGGAAATCCGATGGTTCTGTCGGATTCATGAAATCCGACACATTCAAACCATGAAATCCGATACTCACCTTATCAGATTCCAACACTTAGGAAATTCATTATGCATATGAAATCCGACACTTGCGGATTGCAACACATACAAGGAAACCCGGCACTTGGGAATCTGACACATTAGGAAATCCCCGTCATGAAATCCGATAGACTTGCGGAATCCGACAATATTATCGGATTCCAACAAATCCGGTATTCATCACATGCGGATTCCGACACCTTCATAGTATCGGAATCCGATAGCTTCATCATCTACAATTCCGACACACACATAATCCATTCTATCATCTTCGAATTTGATGGTTTCAAGTCCAGAATTCATTAGAACATCATAACATCATCATCTAATCATCATAAACACATGAAATCCCAACATAAACACCATTCATGCAAAACCCACTTAAGAAGTGAGTTTCCATATTCTTCAAAGTGTTCTTGCATGGATTCATGGTTCTAACATGCTACATATGATTCTAAACACCTTTAAATTACATTGCTCACCTTTGGAGAATCAACAATCAACTGCTTCTTGTTCTTCTTTGTAATTCGAGAGAAAGCAACGAGAGAAGAGAGACGAGAGAAGGTGTGTGTGTTTGTTTTGCTAGGTTTGACTTTGGTCAACTAACCACACACATATGTATGGTTACATACAACAAAGGTGGTTGCCACCTTACCTCTCTAGAGGTTTTCCTTTTCTTTAATTAATTGACTACATACACACTTAACATACATACATATACGTACGTACACATAAACACATAATTAAACATACACTTGTATTCACATAACTTAACAAGTATTTACAATCAAAATATTCCTATTACATTAACTACGTACACTCACGTACTAATTACAACTAGGCCCAAGCTGAGGATGTTACAAATTCAATGTAAACAGAATTTTCATTTGGTATGTGTAATATATGGTCCATGTAATTGTTTTATGAATGAATGAAGAAATGTTTGTGTTGTTTAATTTCATTTGAGATATTTCAATACAAGAGAATTGTTTACCTAAATGCATGTACCCAGAATTGTAACAGAACTACCTTCAATAGAAGAGAATTGTATGTGTATTACCACCCAAGCAACATTGTTTCAATACAAGAGAACTACTTAACCTGCTTTCAAACCAATATTGTTTCAAAGCACAACCAACATTGTTTCAATGCACAACCAACATCAAAAAAAACATACTAACAGAACTAGTTAAAACATAAACACTGTTTCAAACTACAAATAATGTTAATTTGTTGAAGTAGCAGCTTGTTGTTTGCAGCCCCTTATATTGTGCCATTTACCCCCACACTTCTTGCATGTCATTGTCACCCCCTTCTTTGTTAACCTGCTTTCTGAATCGTTTCCCTTATTTGCTGCCCTGACACTTTTCTTTTTTGGTCTCCCCACTAGTGTATGATGTTTTGGTGGCATAAGTTTGGTGGGAACATTAGTCTTAGCCCACATTGACATACCATTGATGGGGTTTACCCTGTAGCTTTAAACCTTCTTCCAATTGTCAACCCAATAAATAGCATCAACCCATCCCTCAGTGTAACACCATAAAATCTAAGCCATTTTTTTAAATCGCGCTGCGGAAGCTATAATTAATTAAACATACTTTTCATTCACAAACTTTTACATAACAAAGTAACTGTTCATAAAATTCAACAAACATAACTCTGTGTTACAAAATAGACTGGTTCGTTTCATTTTTAAATTTAGACATCAGAGCTAGGTCAACTTCTCCTTCAACGAACACTTACAAGCACAAACCTGCAAAAAGCAACAACTGTGGGGAATTAGCACAAAGCTAAGTGAGTAGAGGCTAAACCCAAAAGCAAACATCAAGCCAATACTAAACATGTAATCACAACTCTAAGAAGACCGGCGGTTCAGCGCAGAACCTACAACCAATGCCGGCCAAAGCAAAGGTTTACCGATCCTCTACTGAATTGGCACAGTGAAATCCCACTCTGAAGCAACATACGCAACAGTAAGGCTACCACTGTTCAACCAACCAGTAAACGAGCCCAGCCCAATTTCACGTGTAGCTGACTTCTCAAACGCAACTCAAAATCATACTAAGAGTGCGTATCGATCAAATAGTCATGCAACACTCATCAATAATATCATTCACAATCAACAGTTCCAATATCAAACCATCAAATACACTCATGCATCACATCAGTAACATCAACCATAATCTTTACCATTCGCATTCTACATCCACTCACCTTTCAATCTTAGCTGAAGCACTCAGAAATCTAATGTTACTGAGCCTTTGGATTGCTTGAAAACACAATAACAACCAATCAGTCCAAAATCTCATAAATATATTTGATCATATATTTATAATTCATTCAAGACATCAAACAATCAATAAACAATTACAAATAAAAACTCAAAAGTGTCGGATTTGCTGAACCATCGGATTTGCACTCGGATTCTTGAAAATCCGCAACTCAAGTGTTTGATTTCACAACTGTCGGATTTAGGAATCCGATGGATTCCAACTGTCGGATTTCTAGTATTCAGAATCAAGAGTATCGGATTTGAGTTCTAAATCGGATTTAGGCTATGGATTCCAAGTCTCGGATTTCTATCATCGGATTCTATGTCTCGGATTTCACTAGGTTAAACGAATGTAGGATTTCTCATATAACAATCGGATTTTCATATATCGGATTCAAGTATAGGACCAAAGTATCGGTTTATAGACTTCAGGATTTAAGGACTCGGATTTCACAAGTGTCCGTTTTTTTTACCTTCTTCATCCAAATCCGATAACATCATATTTTACCAAAACCGCTATCTTCAAAACATCATAACTCAAACTCAGATTTTCATGGATTCATAACATTATACAAGAAACATGTTTAAACACTTTTAAATACATAATCATATCTTGAAACGTCATCTAAACATATGATTCGTATGAACACATAAAATCATCAAAATCATATTCTATTAAAAACGATTATGGTGTTCTTCATTCTAACATGCAAAGACCCATTTAATCACTTATGATTACAAATTCCGATGAAAAACATATTAATGACAAGAAATAACATAACATAATCATATATACCAACCTTAATCTTGATTTAAATCTCACAAAGTGAAATTCCGATTCTTTTCTTCTATCGGTTTTCTTGGTAGAGAAAACAAAGCACACACACACTTCTTCTTTGAAAATAGTAGGTGATACACACACCCACACACATAAGCTTACATGCAAATTTGGTGCCACCAACTTCCCATTCACACCCCACGTGTATTCCACTAAATATATACATGCATGTCTACGGCCAAACATCCATACATACATTTAATTCTAATTTCAATTAATTAATAAACTAATTCACTTAATTAATCACATAATAAAATTAATGTAATTAAAACACAAATAAACACATACCGTAAACCCACTAATCTACTAGCCCAGGTTTGCGGGTGTTACACTCAGGTGGTGGTACTTGTATTCCATTTAATGCCATGTTCCAGTTACTTGCCACTGCATGTTTGCAAGGTATCCCATTAAGTTCCCATCTCCTGCATGTGGACACCATTCCCTTCACATCTACTACACATTGATCACCGCATAGACCACTTACTTGATACTTGTCACCCCCATTCCAGAGAACTATATACTTTGTTGTTTCACTTTTGTTTCCTACTAACAACTTCTTTTCATTTGGGGTCAATGAACCTTTAGTTTTCTCAATTGCACCCAACACTTTCACAATTCTTTTCATAATGTACTCTTTAATAAATTCCAATGCAGTCAGGATTGGCTTGTCCCTACCATCAACTAGTTGTCTATTAAATACTTCACACATGTTGTTGAGTAACACATCAGAATGTGACCTCCCTAGTAAATTATGGTAGCCTTAATATTAAATTTAGTGAGTAGCTAAGATAATAAACTGTATACTTTAACACTTTGGTGTATACCTGTAAAGTGACTCCTTGACCAATGTTTTGGTGGTATTTTAGACAACCACATGTAAGCTTCTTGATTGAATTCTGTAAAGTCATCCATAGCCTTATGAAATTGATGAACAATTGTTGCTTTAGCACACTTCCATAAAAAATCCTTGTAGGCTTGTCCTTTCCATCTCAATTTCATGTTCTCATGGATGTGTCTCAAACAAAACCTTTAAAATTATAAGAGGATATATTTAGTATAACATGATAAATAACACAAGAGTAATAAATATACATGAGTAAATACCTATGCTCTGCACATGGAAATACAGTCTCCAAAGCTTGAATAATTCCCTACACACATGTATCATATAATTTGTTAAATATATGACATTTAGATGTAATTAAAAGTTTATATAAAGCATGAATAATTACCTTCTGTCTATCACTGATGAAAGTGAAGTTGCTATTTTTTTTTCTAAATCCAAATCTTCCCCAAGACACTCTAGAAACCACGTCCAAGAGCTTCTGTTTTCAGCCTCTATAATTGCATAACAAATAGGATATATCCCATTATCTAAATCAACCCCAACAACAGTCAAAACCTGCCCAGGGTATGGACCTTTCATAAAAGCACCATCTAAACCCAAAAGATCTCTTCCTATGGCTTTGAAACCCTTTTTTAGTTCACCCAAACACACATAGATCCTCTAAAATACTTTGGTATCCAATTCCGGATTTGCAGGGGCTTCCACTTGTAACTTCACTGTGGTACCAGGATTTGTAGTTGTAACGCCCCAATTTCTAAAAGAACCACAATAGTAAATAAAATTCATTTATAAAATACACATTTAGTATAAAACATATGCGGAAGCATTTTACTACAAAACAGGGTTGTTGCCAAAAGATATATACATGAGTACATACTTAGTGTACTTTGAAAGTCAAATATTTATAGAACTGGGTGTTAAGTTGTTTCAAAAGAGTTAACCAAAAAGTAGTCAAACATGAGCCTTGCCCTTATCCTTGCCGCGTCTGGCAAAAGTTTTAAAAACAATATCTGATAAGCTACGAGAGCTTAGTGAGTATTCAAAGCTAATATCATATAAACACACGTATAGAATCATATAAAGATAATACACGTATGTCAGATTATCATTGCTAACCACTGGTTCTAGACCTAGGGCAACCACCTTTGTAACAGTACTGTATCACCTTTGAACCTTACTGCACAAAGAAGTTCGGTGTATATATATATATATATATAAATGAATAACATTACATGTTATAATCTGTTATGATAGCATACATGCTGCAGATATGAATACTAGTATAGAAGACTCACCTTATGATATTTATGATAAGCAATGATCCACGTAACGATAACTCAGATAAGTAAGTCAATCGCCGTCCTATATAAATAATATAATTAAGTGTCATATCACTAGAGTACTGTTCTGAAATAGGGCCTACACGGGCCATGTATCTCTACACGGGCCGTGTCCCTCTTTTACTACACAACCTAAGGTGGCTACATGGCCAGTGTTGTCTAGTCATACTACACGGGCCGTGTACCTCATATACTACACGACCATGTAACCCTACATGGCCCTGTGACCGCCTTTGACACTACACGGGCCGTGTACCTATACACGGGTCGTGTACACTACAGAGAATCCGACAATTCATACACTTAGTGTCGGATTTGGCCAGAATTTTGCTATAATCTTCATATAAACTGGTTAGGGGTGTTTTCCTACACCCCATACAATAGTGGAACATAATCTAATCATTATAACATAATTCTAACATGATTCACCATAGAATCAAGCTACTAAACTCACAAAACCTCATGAACAAAAGGTTTAATCATACCTTTCACAAGCAAGTTTGAACTAGATGCTATAGAACTGAAGTTTGTAGCTGTGTTTTGGTTCTTAAAATCGCCCGAGATCAAAGGATTCAGCTGAGTTCTTGATTTCCAAATGAAGAAGTGATACTTTGACTCAAAATGTCAAAGTTTGTCATATATATATATATATATATATAAGTTTGAAATATAACACCTTTGGTCCCTATACTTAACTAACCTTAATTTTAGCGGCTTTAACACCTCTAGTTTTATAAACACATCTAATCTCATAAAGGCTACTAGTATAAACTTATAACACTTGCTATTTAATTATTAATCTAGAAATTTCGAACCTTGGGTGTTACAACTCTTCCCCACTTGAAATGATTTCCTCCTCGAAATCAGCTATTGAAGAGTTCCGGATAGTTATGCATCATCTCCTATTCTGGCTCCTAGGTAAAGTCTGAGCCTTTTCTGTGTTTCCATTGAACGTTAACTAGTCCAATCTGTTTATTACGTAGAGTCTTGATCTTTTTCTCCAATATAGCTATAGGTTGCTCCACATAGTTCAGTTTATCATCAATAGTAACATCTTCCAACGGTACAATTACAGACTCGTTTGCTAAACATTTTCTAAGGTGTGAAACATGGAAGGTGTTATGAATCTGAGACAATTCATCTGGAAATTCCAATCTGTAAGCAACCTTTCCCACACGTGCAATGATTTTAAATGGTCCAATAAACCTTGGACCAAGTTTCCCTCTCTTTCTGAATCTGATTACGCCTTTCCACGGAGACACTTTTAACAACACATAATCTCCCACCTGAAACTCAAGTGGTGATCTACGTTTATCCACATAACTCTTTTGTCTACTTTAGGCAGTTAGCAATCTATCTCTGATGAGCTGAATCTGTTCGGTTGTTCGCTGTACCACTTCTGTGCTACCAAATTCTTTCTGACCCACTTCATCCCAGCATACCAGAGTTCTGCACTTCCTACCATATAGCATTTCATACAGTGGCATCCCAATACTGGAATGATAGTTGTTGTTGTATAAAAACTCTGCCAAAGGTAAATAAGAATCCCAGCTCCCTCCAAAATCTATAACACATGCCCGCAGCATGTCTTCTAGGGTTTGAATAGTTCTTTCACTTGGACCATCAGTCTGAGTATGATATGCTGTGCTGAGATGTAGTTTAGTTCCGAGATCTTCGTGAAATTTGCTCCATAATCTAGAAGTAAATCTTGTGTCTCGGTCTGATATAATAGAAACCGGTACACCATGACGAGTCACAATTTCTTTCACATATACATCTGCCAATCTTTCTGAATGATAAGTCTCCTTGGTGGGAATAAAATGAGCACTTTTAGTTAACCTCTCTATAGAGCTGGCAAAATGGGCAGGTCGGGTCAATTTGGGTAACGGGTCAGAACGGGTTCGGGTCCAAACAGGATCGGGTCCAAACGGGTAATTTTGAAAAAAATATCAAACGGTTTCGGGTCAAAACGGGTTTGGGCCAAAATGGGTTCGGGTCCAAACAGGTTCGGGTCATAATGGGTTCGGGCCAAAACGGGCCGTTTAAAAAAATGCTATCAATAACTTGACTTTCACTACTGTAAGATATCATCATAAACCCCATAAATTGACAATTATAAATAATTAAATATACTAAAACTCAATCATAAATTCCAACATTTGCACATCAATCTCATACCCCAAAATACCAAAATACCCATATATATCAAATACCCCAAAACTATCAAATACAAACCCATTCGTTCCTCTTCTTCCTCCATTTTGTCCTCACCTAAATATGTAAAAGGACAAACAAAAACCTATCGATTTATATTATAAACATAAAATGAATAAAAAAATTTAAATTAGTTTAAAAAACCTTAATAATTGCCGCTATTAAGTGTCGGAATCAACCCTTCAATGTCTTCTCCAATTTCTTCCTCCACTTCGTCCTCGTCTACAATATATTTAAAGAGTTGAAGACCATACATACATATATATATATATATATATGAGTGTGTGTGTGTGTATTACAAAAAAGAATGAATATAATACCTTCAAACGAGGAATCAATTATCGAGGGCTTCAAACGAGGAATCGATTATCGAGGGCTTCAAACGAGGAACTGATTATCGTGGGCTCCAAACGAGGAACTGATTATCGAGGGCTTCAAACGAGGAATCGATAATCGCCGATGAGAAATTGAATGAATGAATGTCCGATGAGGCGATGAAGATGTTGTCTTGCCGTCTTCAAACGAGGAATCAATTATAAGACTTGCAAGTTGCAACGACTGACCTATCTTTGCTGCCCACTTCGACCCGGTCCCTTTTTCCTTTGTTGCCCAATATGACCCGTAAGTTTAACAATCAGTGATGTTAGTTGCCCATTTAAAACCAGATAGAAGAAAAATCAGGGCCCATTTGATCCAAATGTTTTTATTAATGGTCCAAATGGACTCTAAAATGAATTAACGGGCTGCTTTTGCCAGCTCTACCTCTCTACAATTACCCATATTGCATCATAACCACGTGGGGTTTTGGGTAATTTGCTAATCAGGTCCATTGTAATGTTTTCCCATTTCCAAACTGAAATTTTTAAGGGTTGTAGCTTCCCGTGAGGTTTCTGGTGTTCAGCTTTCACTTGTAAACACGTAAGACATTTTTCTACATATCTTGCTACATCACGTTTCATGTCTGGCCACCAGTAATCAACTTTTAGATCCTTATACATTTTAGTAGCTCCTAGAAGAATGGAAAATCTAGATTTATGAGCTTCACTAAGAAGTATCTGACGTGTGTCACCATAACCCGGTACCCAAATACGACCATAACAGGTCCAAATATCACGACTATGTTTAGTAAAATAGGTCACCTGCCCTTTTATTCGCTCAGAGTTATGATTCTTATCTTTGATTGCTTCAAACTAAGCCGTTCGTATCACATCAATAATAGGTGTAGTAAAAGTCATTCTTAAAGTTTGTTTCTTCACTAGAACTGTTCCTGACTTTCTGCTTAAAGCATCAGCTACCACATTTGCTTTTCCCAGATGATATAGAATATCACAATCATAATCCTTTAACTATTCCAGCCAACGCCTTTGCCTCATGTTGAGACTCTTTTGATCGTTGAAATATTTTAAACTTTCATGATAAGTGTAAATAGCGAATCTCACACCATATAAATAATGTCTCCAAATCTTAAGTGCAAATACCACTGCTGCCAACTCCAAGTCATGTGTTGGGTAATTACTTTCATGATCCACCGGATTCTTTGAATAAATGAGCATGTCATCAATAAACACAATCACTTATTTGTCGAGCATTGGTCTACAAACTCTGTTCATCAGATCCATAAACGCTACTGGTGCATTCGTAAGACTAAACGGCATCACCACAAACTCAAAATGTCCGTATCGAGTTCTGAACGCGGTTTTCGGAATGTCTTCCTTCTTGATCTTTAACTGATGATACCACGACCTTAAATTGATTTTTGAAAACCACGATGCTCCTTGAAACTGGTCAAACAAGTCATCTATTCTAGATAAAGGATATTTGTTCTTGATGGTCACATTATTAAGTTCATGGTAATCAATGCATATACGAAAAGTACCATCCTTCTTTTTGACAAATAGAATTGGAGCACCCCAGGGTGAACTACTGGGTCTAATAAACCCTTTGTCTAGCAGTTCCTGAAGTTGCTTCATTAATTCCTGCATCTCTAGTGGAGTAAGTCTATACGGAGCCCTTGCAACAGGCGAAGCTCTAAGTACTAAATAGATTCTGAATTCAACTTGTCTATCGGGCGGTACCCCAGGTAAGTCTTCAGGAAATACATCAGGATACTCACATACTATTTTTCACATCTTCAAGACTCGTTTGCCTCTTTTCTAATTTTCTATCTATTATATGAGCTAGAAAAGCTGTTTACCCATGCTACAAGTATTTTCGAGCTTTGGACACCGAACACACACATGATTTTCCCTTTCTGTTATCACCACATATAGATAGTTCTTCCCCACTTGGGGTATGAACTCATATCACTTTTTGCCCACACATAATGGTAGCTTGGTTGTAGCCTGATATTTCCGGATTTAACTATGTTTTAATCCATTAATATTGTGATTTTTACATGTTTATTGTGCGCATAATTGATTAGATTATACACCTAAGTATTGTTTGGGGATGTTGCAGGTTGTAATGTGTTGGAGAAATCAAAGAAATAGCAGAGCTAGTCGAAAGACTGAAGAAAAACGAAGAACAAAGCGAAAATCAGGACCTCTCGCAGCGAGGTAACAGACTCGCGCCGCGAGGTTACCTCACGCCGGTGGCCAAGAAGTTTCGCGCCGGAGGAAAAGTTCTAGAAAAAAATCAACCTCCTCGCGCCGCAAGCCATCAGGCCTCGTGCCGCGAGCTCGTCGGCAGGGCAACTCTATAAATTGATTTTTTTAGGGTTTAGAAAAGGGACTTTTGCATTGTGGCCGACTTTTACACGCTTTTGAAGCCTAGAGCAACTCTGGAGGAGCAAATATCACCATTGGAGGCTTGGAAATCGAAGATCAATCGTCAATCATCATCAAGTGCAATCCGGTTTGTTTAGATTTAGATGTATTCTGATTCATTCATGGATTACTTTGTGATTTTGATGGTTCAAGGCCTGTCTATGGGCTAAATCTTCTTTGCATTCATCCTATGATCGAACCCTAGTATGATAGTACTTGATTTCCTTGATTAATGTATGAATTGATTCTAGTCTCATGTCTATTTGATCAAAGCTTCGATCTTTATGAGTTCGTCCTTTCGTTTCTGGATTCATGGTTCATATTAATTATAAATCGGATGTTTGTATGATATATTTGCCTCTTCAAATGATTTGTCTATGAATTGTTTGTGGGTTTACTCGGGAAAGTAATCAGAATCTAGTAACCATAACTTGAACTTAAAGATATGAACTTTACCATCACGGACATGATTGGTTTTTGTAATGTCGTTTAACTTGATTGATAGATTAGGAACTAGGTTGATCTTAGATAAGATAATCAATCGGACTTTGTTTGTCAAAGTCTTTGATTCAATAACTATATGAAATAGGAAATTGAGTATAATCAATTCGTTACATACTATTCAATTAAATTGATCTCGAGGAATATTGAACTAGGGGAATTGATTAGATGGATACGTGTGTTTTTATCGGTTTACTCTCGCAATAGCTTCAGCAATAGTTCTATTTATTCATTTTAATTAGTTTCTCTAGTTAAATTCTAATCTTAAAACTGAAAAGCCCCAACTTTAGATTAGCTAATAATCCATTATTCATTTTGGCGCCGCTGCCGGGGAACGAACCCAAGTCACCCGCATGACAGGCCAAACAATACTTAGGTGTATAATCTAATCAATTATGCGCACATGAAACATGTAAAAATCACAATATTAATGGATTAAAACATAGTTAAATCCGGAAATATCACAATTCCCACACTGAACTTTGCTTGTCCTCAAGCAAATCGTCAAATAGAAGTAAACCAACCAGACCACCCCAATTCCCCAACTCATACGCCACAATTAATACAAATCATCCCAATCGAACAAATTAATTAGCAAACAATCAATAATTAACAGCATGCAAAGTATCACATCCTCACAAGGGTGTTCACTCGATCATACAAGTGTTTAGGCTTATTATTTTGGTAAACACTCCTAATAACTAGCAAGCAATTGACTAGTATAAGCTTGTATCCAATTCTCATCTCCATCACTAGAGTTGTCAACCTTCAAGAGGAATTTAGGGTTGTAATGTCCGGCTAGGGTGAAAGGTAGGTAAAGGTAACATTAAAAGTGACTAAGATAGCAAAAACCTCAATCATGCTGGATAACAACGACTCACCGCTCAAACTGAAACGGTCAAGCGAATAACTAACTACAACTAAATGATATGATCTCTTTCTTTTATTGGCCTCAAATCATCTAGGGCATAAGACACTTTATCTCTTATTTATGCACCTTTATTCTATTTTTGTGCAATTTTCTGTTTTTCTACTTTTTTCCGGAGGTGCAACCTAAGGCCAAGAAGATGCCGAATCATACTTTGCCGCCAGCTTATCAACCTAAAGTCCCATTCCCTTAGAGGCTTCAGAAGGAGAAGCTAAAGGCATAGTATAGTAAGTTTTGTGATATGATTAAACATGTTCGGATTAATTTGCCTTTGGTTGATGTTCTTGCAGGTATGCCTAATTATGGAAAGTTTATCAAAGACTTGGTATCCAACAAGTCAAAGCTCGAAGAAGCCTCGTCAACGGTTTTAAGTAAAGAATGCTCGGCGATGTTACAAACAAAGATGCCCTCAAAGCTTGGCGATCCAGGGAGTTTCATCATCCCTTGCTACTTAAACAATTCTTTTGTTTGTGATGCATTAGCAGATCTAGGTGCTAGTATAAATTTAATGCCATATTCTTTGTATGTTAAACTAGGTCTAGGTGAACTTAAGCCCACTAGGATGGCAATTTAGTTAGCTGATAGATCCTTCAAGTGCCCTTTAGGTATAGTAGAAAATATACCAGTAAAAATGGACAACTTTGTATTTCCTGCAGACTTTGTAGTGTTAGAAATGCAGGAAGAAGGTAAGGTGCCTTTGATCTTAGGAAGACCATTCTTGAATACAGCCGATGCTATTATTCACGTGTCTTGTAAATGGCTCACCTTAGGCATAGCTGATGAGAGGGCTACATTTTCAATGGATAGAGCGAAGTACCCAGCTGCAACTTCTGATGGTTCCTGCTTTTTCATGGACATCATAGATTACCGTATGGGTGAAGAGGCGGTAGAAATTCTTCAAGTTGCCTCAACTAGAGTTAACTCGATTGCTGAAAATAATCTGAGTTCCAATCCTGATGAAGCCGAGTAGGAATTAGTGATAATGCACAATGATGATCATTGCAAGGAGCAAGAGGAAGTGAAGTTTGAAGATGTCGGTCGCATCAACGGACACGGTCGCAATCCATATTACGAAAAGTTTCCTAATCAAGAAGGTAAGGAGGTGGATCTCCATCGGGAAGGACCGTGAGGATTGACAGTCGAGTCAAGCTATGACTCGTTAATAAAAATGCGCTTCGCGGGAGGCAACCCGTGTGTTTCTTTTCTTTTCTTCTTTTTTGTTAGCTAGGTTATCTTGTGTGTTCGTTTGTGTTTTCAGAAAATCGAAAAAATCAAAAATAGCAGTCCCTCCCCTCGAACTATCATTTTTCCAGAGATTTTCTACCGCCGCGAGCATGACAGTTCTGCAAACTTTAGTATTTTTCCTCAATTGTTAGTCTTAATGCTTGAATTGAGTGCTAAATTCATTTTCTGAAAGTATTGTTGGCCACCATGATGTGACTTCGGGTTTTTCTTGCTTTTATTAAAATAATTTTGCACATGGGACACAATAGAGTTCACACCTTCACTCTATTGTGTGGGAATTGGGGAGGTTCAATTGGAAGTCATGTTAGGAGTTAGGTCACACACATGTGGAGCTTTTGATTGATTATTTATTCACATGTGAAGTGTGGACCATTCGGGATTCTACTGAAAATCTTTTTGCATATCTTTCATTTTTCATAGTACTCTAATTCTATTGTGTGGGAATTGGAGTTCATACTGAGATAAATGACTTTTGAAACTTTATAAGCAAACATCCGATGGGGTTGTACTATAGGCTTTCTTCTCCTTCTTTTATTTCTTTTCTTTTTAGTTTTGTGTGCTTGTACTTTGTTTGCTTGTTAGTTTGGCAGCCGTTTGCGTCTTGATGATTGGTGGTTGATCTATGAGATTCTTATTGCAGATTCCACTACATACACCATCCTAGGATGTTTCTTACCCTAGTTCATTCTTTCACCTGTCCACATTTTATTACTTATTTGGATGCATTGGGGACAATGCATATCTTTATTGTGTGGGAATTGGGGTTAAGTAAACTTAACTTACTTGTTTTTTTCACTTATTGTCAATAGAATAATCTGATTGCGGGCCAGTTTTCTTCCCTAACTCATAGTTCACATTAGTATAGGTTTTTCCAAATGAACAAATTGTTGGTAGCATGATATTTAAGATTGCATGAATGGTTGATCATCACATAACCCGTTTCTATAATTGAGAGTTTTGAGCCTAATGTTAGATATTTTAGGACAAATTTTTTCGATTGTGTGAGGTTAGCTGCAAGCATAGACTGTAGAACTTGTTACTAAATTACATATTGAGATCACCATAATGAGTATTTATCACCATTGCACTGATAGAGGCCGTCTTTCTTTGTTAAACCAATTGTGTTAGCCTGTTTTTGTTCATTAAATATCTTATTTTTAGATTTTCTAATTTGCCCTACCTTTTAATGCGTAGTACTCTAGTACTCAATTTTAGTACTCGATACCCTCGATACCATGTTGAAGCCATAGCCTTTTCGATTGTTAGCCAAATTGTTTAGCCAATTCTTTTTTTTAGCTTTCTTTGGCCTTAGCTTAAGTCTTAATTGTGCTAGATATATGACATTGGTTATTGTTGCATGTTTACTTATCGAGTCAATAAAGGTGATGTGCCGAATCAATAAAATGCGGGTACTTGAGCGTCAAATTGTTATAGAATTCTCGCCAAAGGCGCAAAAAAAAAGTAGAAAAACAGAAAATTGCACAAAAATAGAATAAAGGTGCATAAATAAGAGATAAAGTGTCTTTATGCCCTAGATGATTTGAGGCCAATAAAAGAAAGAGCTCATATCATTTAATTGTAGTTAGTTGTTCGCTTGACCGTTCAAGTTTGAGCGGTGAGTCGTTGTTATCCAGCATGATTGAGGTTTTTGCTATCTTAGTCACTTTTAATATTACCTTTACCTACCTTTCACCCTAGCCGGACATTACAACCCTAAAGTCCTCTTGAAGGTTGACAACTCTAGTGATGGAGATGAGAATTGGATACAAGCTTATACTACTTAATTGCTTGCTAGTTATCAGGAGTGTTCACCAAAATAATAAGCCTAAACACTTGTGTGATCGAGTGAACACCCTTGTGAGGATGTGATACTTTGCATGCTGTCAATTATTGATTGTTTGCTAATTAATTTGTTCGATTGGGATGATTTGTATTAATTGTGGCGTATGAGTCGGGGAATTGGGATGGTCTGGTTGGTTTACTTCTATTTGACGATTTGCTTGAGGACAAGCAAAGTTCAGTGTGGGAATTGTGATATTTCCGGATTTAACTATGTTTTAATCCGTTAATATTGTGATTTTTACATTTTTATTGTGCGCATAATTGATTAGATTATACACCTAAGTATTGTTTGGGGATGTTGCAGGTTGAAATGTGTTGGAGAAATCAAAGAAACAGCGGAGCCAGTCGAAAGACTAAAGAAAAATGAAGAACAAAGCGAAAATCAGGACCTCGCGCCGCGAGGTACCCAACTCGCCCCGCGACGTTCCCTCACGCCGGTGGCCAAGAAGTTCGCGCCGGAGGAAAAGTTCTGGAAAATAAATCAACCTCCTCGCACCGCGAGCTTGCCGGTAGGGCAACTCTATAAATTGATTTTTTTAGGGTTTAGAAAAGGGACTTTTGCATTGTGGCCGACTTTTACACGCTTTTGAAGCCTAGAGCAACTCTGGAGGAGCAAATCTCACCATTGGAGGCTTGGAAATCGAAGATAAATCGTCAATCATCATCAAGTGCAATCCGGTTTGTTTAGATTTAGATGTTTTCTGATTCATTCAGGGATGAATTTGTGTTTTTGATGGTTCAAGGCCTGTCTATGGGCTAAATCTTCTTTGTATTCATCCTATGATCGAACCCTAGTATGATAGTACTTGATTTCCTTGATTAATGTATGAATTGATTCTAGTTTCATGTCTATTTGATCAAAGCTTCGATCTTTATGAGTTCGTCCTTTCGTTTCTGGATTCATCGTTCATATTAATTATAAATCAGATGTTTGTATGATATATTTGCCTCTTCAAATGATTTGTCTATGAATTGCTTGTGGGTTTACTCGGGAATGTAATCAGAATCTAGTAACCATAACTTGAACTTAAAGATATGAACTTTACCATTACGGACATGATTGGGTTTTGTTAAATGCCGTTTAACTTGATTGATATATTATGAACTAGGTTGATCTTAGATGAGATAATCAATCGGACGTTGTTTGTCAAAGTCTTTGATTCAATAAATATATGAAATCGGAAATTGAGCATAGACAAGTCACATACTAATCAATTAAATTGATCTCGAGGAATATTGAACTAGGGGAAGTGATTAGGGTGGATACATGTGTTTTTATCGGTTTACTCTCGCAATAGCTTGAGCAATAGTTCTATTTATTCATTTTAATTAGTTTCTCTAGTTAAATTCTAATCCTAAAACTGAAAAGCCCCAACTTTAGATTAGCTAATAATCCATTATTCATTTTGGTGTTGCACTGCTCTCCGTGGATACGATACCCATTACTTGCCTCTATTGTGCTGCTACATGATTAGGTATACTTGCCTATAGTGTGTGAGTGCTAGAAAAGGTGATTTTGGATTTAAATTTTATAACTTAGATTTCACACATCAAGTTTTTGGTGCCGGTGCCGGGGAAGGATGGAGAGAAGTAAACCAACCAACCAGACCACCCCAATTCCCCAACTCATATGCCACAATTAATACAAATCACCCCGATCGAACAAATTAATTAGCAAACAATCAATAATTGACAGCATGCAAAGTATCACATCCTCACAAGGGTGTTCACTCGATCACACAAGTGTTTAGGCTTATTATTTTGGTGAACACTCCTGATAACTAGCAAGCAATTGACTTGTATAAGCTTGTATCCAATTCCCATCTCCATCACTAGAGTTGTCAACCTTCAAGAGGACTTTGGGGTTGTAATGTCCGGCTAGGGTGAAAGGTAGGTAAAGGTAATATTAAAAGTGACTAAGATAGCAAAAACCTCAATCATGCTGGATAACAACGACTCACCGCTCAAACTGGAACGGTCAAGCGAACAACTAACTACAACTAAATGATATGAGCTCTTTCTTTTATTGGCCTCAAATCATCTAGGGCATATGACACTTTATCTCTTATTTATGCACCTTTATTCTATTTTTGTGCAATTTTCTGTTTTTCTACTTTTTTTGCGCCTTCGGCGAGAATTCTATAACAATTTGACGCTCAAGAACCCGCATTTTATTGATTCGGCACATCACCTTTATTGACTCGATAAGTAAACATGCAACAATAACCAATGTCATATATCCAGCACAATTAAGACTTAAGCTAAGGCCAAAGAAAGCTAAAAAAAGAATTAGTTAAACAATTTGGCTAACAATCGAAAAGGCTATGGCTTCAACATGGTATCGAGGGTATCGAGTGTTAAAATTGAGTACTAGAGTACTACGCATTAAAAGGTAGGGCAAATTAGAAAATCTAAAAATAAGATATTTAACGAACAAAAACAGGCTAACACAATTGGTTTAACAAAGAAAGACGGCCTCTATCAGTGCAATGGTGATAAATACTCATTATCACATAAAATACTCATTATCAAGTCCTCGAGAAAATTGTCATAGCCTAACCAATCCATTCCAACTACTACTTAAAATTCTCTCATGGTCATGGGTATAAGTTCAATAGGGAACCTAACTGTATCTATTTCTAGCATATTATGCTTATACACATCAGATACAATTACAGATTTATCATCAGCTATTTCAACTTCAAGAGGAGAATCTAGCTTTTCACATATATGATTGAAATTTTTGCAGAAAGAAACAGATACGAAGGATTTACTTGCACCAGAATCAAATAGCACAAGAGCAGGCAAGTTGTTGACAAGATATGTACCTGTAACTACGTCACGTTCAGTTTTAGCTTCCTAAGCTGTAAGCTGGAAAGCTCTCCCTTTGGGTTTCTGAGCATCCTCTCTCTTTGCTTCTTTTACTCCTGAGCTTCGTGGTGGAGGTAAAGCTGGAATAGGTTTGAATCCTGTAGACGATGCATTCGAAGATAATTTCGGTCACTCTGACTTCTGATGGCCCGACTGATAACAGTTAAAACACACACGCAGTGGATTTCTACAATCTTTCCCTGCAAGACCCTATTTCCCACATTTGTAACACGTGGGAGGACCATATCGGCATTCCCCCAGGTGATGTTTCTTGCAAGTCGGGCAAACTGGGTAGGTTTTCTGCATCCCTTTCTTCTCAAACTGTTCAACCTTCTGTTTCTTATAAACAGGTGTAGCTTTCTCCACAGACTTCTTCTTTTTATCCTGCCTCTCCAACTCTAACTCCCTCGCTCAGGCCGCGTCCATCATGGACTTTACTATCTGGTGTTTACTGGCGTCAATAAATTCTCTGATACTGGGTTTGAGTACCATCATATACCTGTACATTTTCATTTTCTCATTCGCCACGTAATCAGGACAAAAACATGCTTGTTCCAAAAATTTAGCATTGATCTCAGGAACCGTCTGTGTCGTCTGTTTCAATCTATGAAATTCATCCACAATCCTATCAATCTCGGATTAAGGAACAAACTATTCAATAACCAACTCTTTGAATTCTTCCCACGTCGTAGCTTCAATCCCGGCATAACCCCTCTGTTTGATCTCCATATCCCACCAATCTTTTGCCGCACCGCGCATCTGATTGGTTGTGTATCTTACTTTGAATTCAGGTGCACAAGAACATGTATGGAATGCACCCTCTATTTCAGAGATCCACCTGTGACTTATAACCGGATCTGTAGACCCATGAAACAACGGGGGTTGACATGCTGAAAACTCTCTAAACGAACATACTTTTGGGGCATCACGAATAACCGCGCATCTGATTGGTTGTGTATCTTACTTTGAATTCAGGTGCACAAGAACATGTATGGAATGCACCCTCTATTTCAGAGATTCACCTGTGACTTATAACCGGATCTGTAGACCCATGAAACAACGGGGGTTGACATGCTGAAAAATCTCTAAACGAACACACTTTTGGGGCATCACGAATAATTACTTGTGGTTGAGGATTAAATCCTTCACCACCTGCAGCAAACCTTGTTGCAAGCTCCTGTCTGATCATATCTCTATTCTGATCCTTCATTTGCTCTACCACTTGTGTGATAATAAAAGGAATACTTTGTTCTAACGCCCTGCCAATCTCCCTGGCAACTGTCTCCTGTATCGTAGGTTCTACCACCCTCTCATTGAGATCAGGGGCTCCTTTATTCATTTCTGGTTAGGCTCTAATAGGAATCTGTTCACCAGTAACACTGGTTTCTACGCCTTCTGGCCTATGACTAGGACCACCCTCTTGTCTAGCTGCGCGAGAACCTCTTGTGTTTACCATCCTGATAGTATAGACACCACCCTCTATCAATAATTTACTCATATATCTATCATATCAGTATACCTTTCTCTAGTTCCAAAGTATTTCTAAGCATACTAAGGCATTCTAGTTATACTTATAATCCCAGGTATACTATCTTCTTACAAGTACCCCTTACCCGATTCACAAGAATCTTCATGATTCCATTAAGTTTAATATGGGCCCTATATTATTCTAAACACACTACACACGTTCGATCTTAACTTTATCACAAAAAGTCTCGATTCACAGGCTTAGGCCAAGTATCATCTATGCAATGTAACATAATCATGTAATTCATAAGAATTCTGCATATAACATATCAATCTTTAACTATTCAAGTATTCATGTGTAATCCTCATTTAATATGCATCATAGGTAACAATTATTAGTATACTCATTAAGCTGCAAGTAGCAAGCCTCTAGTTTGACAAAAAATTTCAAAACCATGGTTCAAGTCCAGACTGTGTTTCACACAATCTAGATCCCTCAAACCGTGGCTCTGCTACCAAGTTGTAACACCCCAATTTCAAAATGAACCACAATAGTAAATAAAATTCATTTATAAAATACACATTTAGTTTAAAACATACGCCGAAGCATTTTACTACAAAACAGAGTTGCTGCCAAAAGATATATACATGAGTACATACTTAGTGTACTTTGAAAGTCAAATATTTACAGAACTGGGCGTTAAGTTGTTTCAAAAGAGTTAACCAAAAAGTAGTCAAACAGGAGCCTTGCCCTTATCCTTGCCATGTCCTGCAAAAGTTTTAAAAACAGTATCTGATAAGCTACGAGAGCTTAGTTAGTATTCCAAGCTAATATCATATAAACACACGTATAGAATCATATAAAGATAATACACGTATGTCAGATAATCATTGCTAACCACTGGTTCTAGACCTAGGGCAGCCACCTTTGTAATAGTACTGTATCACCTTTGAACCTTACTACACAAAACAGTTCGGTATATATACACATATGAATAACATTACATGTTATAATCTGTTATGATAGCATACATGCTGCAGATATGATAGCATACTGACCTTATGATATTTATGATAAGCAATGATCCAGGTAACGATAACTCAGATAAGTAAGTCAATCACCGTCCTATATAAATAATATAATAAAGTGTCACATCACTAGAATACTGATCTGAAATAGGGCCTACACGGGCCGTGTATCTCTACACGGGCCGTGTCCCTCTTTTACTACACGACCTAAGCTGGCTACATGGCCAGTGTTGTCTAGTCATACTACACGGGCCGTATTTTGTACACGGGCCGTGTACCTCGTATACTACAGGACCATGTAACCCTACATGGCCCTGTGACCGCCTTTGACACTACACGGGCCGTGTACCTATACACGGGCCGTGTACGCTACAGAGAATCCGACAGTTCATACACTTAGTGTTGGATTTGGCAAGAATTTTGCTATAATCTTCATATAAACTGGTTAGGGGTGTTTTCCTACACCCCATACAATAGTGGAACATAATCTAATCATTATAACACAATTCTAACATGATTTACCATAGAATCAAGCTACTAAACTCACAAAACCTCAAGAACAAAAGGTTTAATCATACCATTAACAAGCAAGGTTGAACTAGATGCTATAGTACTGAAGTTTGTAGTTGCGTTTTGGTTCTTAAAATCGCCAGAGATCAAAGGATTTAGCTGATTTCTTGATTTCCAAATGAAGAAGTGATACTTTGACTCAAAATGTCAAAGTTGGTCATATATATATATATATGTATGTATGTATGTATATATATAATTTGAAATATAACACCTTTGGTCCCTAGACTTAACTAACCTTAATTTTAGCGGTTTTAACCCCTCTAGTTTTATAAACACGTCTAATCTCATAAAGGCTACTAGTATAAACTTATAACACTTGCTATTAAATTATTAATCTAGAAATTTCGAACCTTGGGTGTTACAGTAGTAATAAGTTCTTGCATGTAATCCCTCAAACTTAGATATTGTTGTGTGTAATCAACTCACAATTGACCCCTTGCCCTCATCTTTGCCTTAAAAACATGATCTTTGGTAATCCCTACCTCTAGCTTCCTCTGTAATTGATTTTGAATTGCCTTGGTTGGAATATGAGGGAAGCCCTCCATATGCTCAAGTACATGCCTTGCAAGATAGTCTAAACTGCAAGCCTTGATTTTCCTTGATTGAAGACATGTATGCTTATCTTTTAAAGTCCGTACTATCTATGTTTCTGAACTAGATTCTTTTGAAATGTGAAGAACCCAAGGACAAGTAAATTTATTAGGGTTTGCCTTTTTTTCCCCTGCCCCCACGTTTTTATGTATTGGTCCTTTATCTTTTTCCCCTGCCCCACCACCTTTTACAACATTTAATGTCTCACTTATACCCCCAACGGTTGAAATATTCCCTTGAAACTGTGGCATTTGACCCTCACATGCAACCCTAACTCTAGTTTTGTCATTTTTTATTATTTTCAACTCTCTTCTACTCTCCATAGACACATCCCTAACCATTTTTTAGTCTCTTTCTTGTTTGCAAAGAATTGGCCTATGTAGAAAGCATGTTTCATATTCTTTTTAGCTGCTTTTTTCTTATGTTTCCTACTAATTGCATTTATATATTTCCTCCTACCACTTTCTGCTTGCTCATCTTCATCAGTGCCACTACCAATATCAAATTCTGCATTGTTTCCTACATTAATATCATTTGTTTCATGAAGGTCTGAATCAAACAAAGTCTCATTCTCCACATCTTTATCAGTATGTAAGTGAAAATCAGACATATCCACTTCAACATCATCATGCAAGTTATCCATATCCACTATAAAATCACTATCCACTGTTTTCATCACTACCACTATCCATTTGATCCAAATTCAGTTGATTATCAACATTTTGATCCTCTGTCTCAACATATTGGTCCTCTTGTTCTTGAATAAAAGGATCATCCATAAAAGGGTTAAAGTTAAATATGTCATTATAATCTAAATTCATACTCTGTTGAGTTGGGAAAGTGGTTTCATGTATGGGATCAACAATTAGGATAGTGTTCTCAATAATGGGTTCAACAATTGGGATAGTGGTTTCATGTATGGGTTCAACTATTAGTTCAACAATTGGTTTAACATTTGGGACAGTGTTCTCAACAATTGGGATAGTGTTCTCAACAATGAGTTCAACATTTGGGACAGTGTTCTCAACAATTGGGATAGTGTTCTCAATAATGGGTTCAACATTTGGTTCAAAAATTGGTTCAACATTTGGGATAGTGTTCTCAACAACTGGCCATTCTAGCCTGAGTCTCCTACTAGACAGATTTTGCTTACTTGGCTCATTAGTCTCAGAGGATTCAATTTCTTTGATTACTACCTTAGATGGTGAAGTGAAGTAAGTGTTCAATTTAGTTTTTTAAAGTTCAGTGTACACTGTAATCAACTTATGAACACTTACATACTAGGACATGTTAATAACATCATTGTCATCGTATCCTAGCTCCTCTATCACAACATCTAATTCATGCACAGAAAACCTATCTATATCCACATAGTCAATGTAGTTTCTTTTACCTCTGTATGTCAACACCATCTTCGTAATACCTTCGAATGTGCGTCATCTTCTTTAACAAAATCAAGATTAACAGAAGTGATTTGGGTTTGTGTATAGTTCAGACGAGTTCTTCGAGAGTATCTAACTGTAAAAGTTTAATGGAGATGAGAAAAGGCACCCCAATAAAAAAGAGGGGTAAAAAGATTGAAAAGCCCTCATGTGCAAGGCACGTGGGGCAAGTTAACATTCAAAACAAACGTCCACCGTTAGAAATGACTAAGATCGCTACAAAATAAATCATAAAGAATAGTTTTCACCACTTTTAAAGTTAAAAGACTAAATCGACAGATTTACCTGAATTAAAGGACTATTTGAACAATTAACTCATTTATTTTTGAGAAATGATATATTTTTCTAACAATAAAACAAGAGAAATAAGATAATATTCATATACTTTTTAATAAAAATAATTTTGTTAGTCCAATATTTATTTATGAGAAATGATATATTCTTCTAACAATAAAACAAGAGAAATAAGATAATATTCATATATTTTTTTAATAAAAAATAATTGTGTTAGTTTAATATTTATTTATAAGAAATGATATATTATTCTACTTTTTATATTTTTCTACATGTATAATACATCAATTATTTTTTTTATATAGTTTTTTAATTTTAACACTTGTTTTAATCAAATTAATAAAAGAATATCTATGAATAAAAAATATAAGGTAAATAATTTTTGTTATTTATTAAATGTTACTAGTCACATGTATACTCGTCAATAAAACAAAGTCAAAAAATATAAACGTTATAACCTATAACATGTCGAGATAAAAGGGGGTGAGTAGTACAAAGTGAAGAGATAATCGGTACTACCCTTGCAGTACAGTGACAGTACCCACCACACCAATTATATCCATTCTCCATACCCCCTCCACTCTGGACCCACGCCCATTATAATCTCAACGCAACCTTTATTCTTCCTTCCAGACCACTTGTTTCTCTCTCACACACACACAGACACGCACACGCCACAACTACCAACAACCGTCTCCGATCTACTCTCGCCGGCACCGACGATGATGCACATGACCTTCTACTGGAGCCGGGAGGTTACACTCCTCTTCGATTCATGGAAGACTGAGACATGGTTCGCCTATTCTCTCACCTTACTTGCGTGCCTCCTTTTCTCCGTCTTCTACCAGTATATGGAAGATCGCCGTCTCCGATTCAAGCTTCTCTCTTCCTCCACCGGCTCAACCAACACTAATGGATCCGTTGACACAACGCCGCTTCTCAAGACTAAAATTTTCGCCGCCGGTAATCGGTGGAGTGTCGGAAGGTTTGCTGGATCCTTGCTTTTCGGAATCAATTCTGCCCTTGGTTACTTTCTTATGCTTGCGATTATGTCGTTTAACGCCGGTGTGTTTGTCGCTATTGTTATTGGACTCGCCGTTGGATACTTGTTGTTTAGGAGCGGCGACGATGAACAAGTGGTGGTTGTTGATAATCCTTGCGCTTGTGCTTGACATTTCATCTCTCCAGATCCGGTTTCCTTGTAGATCGATCTAATTAAGGTACTGAATTGGAGACCGTATCTCTGTATCATAGGATCGAAACAAAAACCTACCTACATATACATAAGTTTGAATTTATATCGATGTTCTGTATGATTATTACATCTATTTCTGATTTGGGTTCTTGCTGTCGCCTCTTGAAACTGCTGATTGCTTTATCATTATCGTCATAATTCTTATAATTGACTATTCGACATTTCATCGAACAGATGGAAGAGGTCAAATTTGGGGATTTTATTTTTTTCAAATAGAATTGAATGACAACTTTTGGGGCATCAATCAACGTTTTCAAGCATCAGGGTGTTCCATAGATGCACAATTTATGGAAGAAAAACCTATAATTTCTTCAGATTTTTATGTTTGACAAAACTGGAACTTGATTTAAACTTGTCGACTCTTCTTAACGTAAAGCTTGATGAAGATTTTAGCATGAATGCATGATCCAAGAGCTGTAATAAATCGATAATGTTATTCAAACTATGCTCGATAAGACATGTTTGGTTTGAATTGATATATAAGAACTAAAAGATGCATGTAGGTTGAGAATTTTGCCGAGAACTCAAGTTAGAACTCCAATGTTAAATAAAAATAAATAAAAAGTAGTCTTGTGTTCTTACATGCTCATGTTCGAGCTTCCGCCACATCACAACCTTATTAGCTCGTTAATTTCATTACTAGTGGTTGAGATGCGGAGACAAAGGGTTCCTACTAATTAGCACAAAGTCTTAGACCAACAGCATTCAACTCGTAATTACGGTGTTATATCAGTTTCTAACCCTATTCAACCCCACTTTCATATCTAACCTTATTCAACCCCACTTAAAATATTAATAAAAAATATATATTAAATAAGAGAAAAGAAAAGATAAAAAAAATGAGAAGCTGTTGCAGGTGCATGAAGAACCAGGGGGTGGAACCCGCCGGAACCAACACCTGTGCGATGGTGTTGTGGGCGGGTAGGGAGCCAACCCGCTGGAACCAGTGCTCCGATGCGCCTGGTCTTAGTATGTTATAAGTCTATGTATAACTATAACACTAGAATAATCGATGAAAGATGGAGCATATTGTGCCTTTGAGGGTTTGAAGACGTTTTGCCTGATAATCTATTTCATTGTCAATATGGCAATATATCTATTGATAGTTTATTTATTGTTTTGTGATTTTGTCTATGTATCGTTTTAATTTATATGTAAATGTTTTTGAGTTGGTCAAAACTGAAAATATGCGTTATCAAGTCATCAAAGAATCAAAGAATCTGTAAATTAGAAGAAATAGGAGTAAATTATTTCACTATGTGAATTTATAATATTAAATTATAAAATTTAGTAATGATAAAGAAATTTTTGTTATGAGTCAAGAGTTTGCAATTAATAATTTTTTTTATTATTGAATTATTAAATCACTAATGATAATTGATAAGTCAATGTCATCAAATTAATGGTTATTATTTTATTTTTAAGATTCAAAATATTGTTTTAATTAATATTTTGTTATTAGAAATTTAATTAATGATAAAATCATTGATTTTAGCAAAGCTTAAACATTGTTATAATACGTAATTTCTTCTTTTTAAATGAACATTTATTATTTATTTTACAAATTATCAAAATTTTTACGTTATTAGTATATTATAGATATTATTAGTGTTTTTGATAAAAGAAACCTTCTAAATATTGTGGTTGTCTCATTATTTTTTCCGTGAACATGGTAATGAGCCAAAGTGCTCGAGAATGAATTGTTTTTAATTTTCTTAACCAATAGATTTTAAAAATAAATAATTGGTTGTGGGTCTAGTGTTGGTAATAATGCATGTTAATACTATGAGTTGTTAGTGGTAATTTAATGGTGGTAGTTATAACCGTAACATTGGTACTGATGTATGTTATTATTGTGAGTTGTTAGTGAAAAGTTACTGATCTTAACGTAACGATTAGTGAACGATAGTTATAACTACAAATGCTTTTAGTATTCCATCCTTTATTAAAAATCTTTGTAACGCGTAAAACTGTACAAAGTTTAATGGTATTATTATCTTATTTTTAAATTAATTAAAGGGTGAATTATGGTTTAACCATCAAAGTTTTCGTTCAATTTCGGTTTAACCGTCAAAGTTTTTTTCTAAACGAAATTACCATAAAGTTTGAATTTGTTATGATTTAACCCTCAAACTTTTTTTCAAATGATTTAAACCTTGAAGTTTTGTTAAAAAAAACCGATTAATCACTTAAGTTTTGTATGATTTTTGATTTTACCCTCTCTACTTATTATACATTTTACTTTTTATTGAAAAGTTAACAAAACTTAGAGGGATAAATCATTTTTTAACAAAAGTTTAAGGGTTAAATCGTTTGTGAAAAAACTTTAAGGTTTAAACAAAAAAGAAGGTGTAACTTTGAGGATTAAATAATTATAAATTCAAACTTTATGGTAAAACTGTTTGAAAAAAACTTTGATGGTTAAACCGAAACTGAAGTAAAACTTTGATGGTTAAACCATTATTGACCCTTAATAAATAATAACTAATCAAATAAAAAGACTACGCAATACTCCGGTAATCGTGCCATGCAGGGATGTCTTTGAGCCAGTGCAGGAGGTGCGGTCGCACAGGGCTCACGTTTCAAAGGAGACCCAATTATATATATATATATATATATATATATATATATATATATATATATATATATATCTATACTATATTATAAAACATTTAACTTTTTTGCTTAAACTCTTAAATTTTAGTGTTTTGAAATTACTAAATTACCTCTCATATAAACTAAATTGAGTAACTATTAGATATAGTTAATTAAGATTCTTATATTCCATTTTAATAAGGGTTTAGTTTACTAAAATGCATCCAAGTTGTCATATTTTGCTCTTGTGTGCATCGAACTTTAAAAGATTCTATTGTGTATATCAAACTTTTAATTTTTGCTATTGTATGTATTTTGTATACATAAAAAGTAAAAAATCTACAAGTTTAGTACATACAATAGAAAGTTTAATACACACAATAGTGACTAATTAAAAGTTCGATACATACAATAGAAAATTTTAAAGTTCAATACATACAATAGCAAAACATGACAACTTTGATACATTTTGGTGAACTAAACCCTTTTAATGACTAAAATTTACATATTTAAGAAAATCAAAGTCAAAACAATTTTTTTTAAGTTAAAGCCAATACAAATTAACTTAATTATTAAAAAAATTCATAACTTTTTTTCAATTATGAAGAACAAAAAAGTAAAGGAAATGGGAAAAAAAATAAAGAAAATAGACATCTCACCAAATGAAAATTATTCGTTGAATCGCTGTCACCGTATTACATGAATATCATACTCTATACGTCTTGAAAACGGACATGTTAACGAGTAAAAATTATTCGTTGCCGCCATATTGCGCGGGTATCATGCTAGTATGTATATATATATATATATATATATATACACACACACCTTATAAACTTTTCAAAGCCCACAATTAATTTTTTTAGAAATCCATGTTTTGATTAATATATTAAAGAAGTGAACAATTGATCAAATACTTTAAGAAATTAAGAGAAACAGAGTTATCTAAGGCTATTGATGATGCTAAGGAACTTGCCATTAAAAATAATATTGATCGGGTATTCCTTCAGAAGCATCTTGTTCATAGATAAAAACAATTTGATAAGAACCAAAGTGATCAGTTATTTTAGCTCATGAGAATTATAAAGTTAATTATTTTGTATATATTGTTGATCAAGCTAGTGCTTCTCTTAAAACTATATTTGAACTGTACAAAGAGTATGAAAAACTATTTAGTTTTTTGTATCCTAAAAAGTTGAAGGAATTTGATAACAAAGATCTTAAATTATGTTGTAGTCGTCTTGAATCTGCACTTAAGTAGGATGAACGATTGGATCTTGATGTAAATAAACTTTATATGGAGTTGAAGCAGCTTGACACATTTTTACTCGGGGCAACTATCCAACCTAATTATGTCTTAAAATACTTGAAAGAAGTTGATTGTTTTCACAATGCAATTATTGAATAAATAACTCTCTCAAAACTTAAGTTGTTGAAATCCTACTTATAATCTAAAATGTCACAAGAAAGACTTAATGGATTGTCAATGATAGCTATGGAGAACGATATCTTGAAGAGTATTGATTATGAAGAGTTGATTCATAACTTTGCTTCCACTAAAGCTAGCAGAACTTCAAGGTTCATGTAATTATATAAGATAAACTAGTGAATTTTTACGTATATGTATAAAATGTGTGTGTATGTGTATATAAGGGCCTATTTTTTTCACTTTGCACGGGGCCTCCAAAATTTACGGGACGTCATGCCATGTTGGTTTCACAAGTCATAAATAGATAATACCAATAAATTTTTTAATTTATTTGTCTCATGATTTAAAATACTAACACATCTTTACATACACGTTCGTCAGTTTGGTTATTTACAAGTTAGCGGGTCATTTACGAGATGACGGGTATTTTTTGGGAGTTGGTTAGTTTTGTTAGGTGGCTTACCTCGATGAATTAGAATAATAATTTGGTTATTTTTATATCCATCTAATAATTCTCGTTGTAACCAAACATTAACATCAAAGTTTGACAAATGATCATATGTCTTATGCGTAGCATCATTTTAATACTGAAGGATATTAATGTGTAGGGCCCAAAGCATAACACAATTGTATGTCAAGACTAAAGTATCATGGTATAAAAAAAATGCATGATTTATAGGGCTTTAATAACGAGAGATTGATATGTAGATAATTATTTATCATATATAACAATATGTATGATTAAGAGAGAACGACTGTTCTAGAGTAAATATATCTGTATTTTTTAAATTTTGATTTGATGACTATAAAAATATAATTCATCTACTAGATGCCTAGTATATTTGTCTAATGCACTACCCATCTAGCATATTTATTTAGTTTTTGTTTTTTTAATGACTTCTAAATCTACTGCAATTTGTTCTTAATGAGACTTGAATCCATAACCTTTAATCAATGGACAATCATTACATCAAAGCAACCAAGTGCTTACCATTAGGATACAACCTAGCTGGCAGTTTTTGTATCTGTTTGTTAATATAATTTAAAATTTTATTGTTTTATGTTATTGTCAATTGAAATTGATATTAATTTTATAGATTGTTTTAGTTTACTGCGGATCTCCGCCGCAAGGATGTGTTCTTTTTATAGCATTACCATATACAACAAATAGATGAAGTTTAGTCAATAATAACTTTGATCACGTAAATAAAAAATGGGTCATGATAATTCACTAATTTGTAAGGAGATAGAACTTTAATAGTCAACACATAAATGGCATGTCATTTGTGATTTGGAAATGTGACGTGGAAAGTAAACGGTTACACACACAAACGACCTCTCCCTTTTCACGTTACTCCTCCGCCTAAATCTCTCAAGCTTTTGCACACCACGAGTAACCGTTCCTGGAGTGTAGCCATGGAAATCGGGGAGAGGGATTTCAAATATCAATCTACTGATAGTGTATATGGTACCACCTACCTCTGTTTTATGCCCCAACCTATCTTCGACCCATATTTTGCATCGAAAGCTTCTTCTTCATAGACCCCTGAAATTGAAGCATAACTAAAACCCTTATTCCTCACATTTTATTATCGGAGAGATGGACATGAGGAACTCAAACTTGACCAGCAATTTAAGATAAAGCACGATATACCAATTGACCTTCTTTTGATAGTAGCTTCTTTCAATGTTTCACACTGACTAGATAATTGGTGTTTCTCATACCTCAATTTCTTGAAGAAGGGAAGTTGAGGCTATGCACGGGTGTGTTGTCTTTGATTGACAAATAAAGTTCATTGTTTTTTGTTATGTTACCGGAACCTAATTTAATCATCAAGTTTGCAATTGTGGTGAGAGAACTAGGGACATACAAAAAAAGGGATCAGGTTTGACCTTGAAATTAATTTTAGATGAGGTTTTAACACATCAGTTCTATACATTTTGCATCTAAACAATGAATGCTTGAAATTTTATAGAACTGAAGTTTGTATCAATATCCGTATTTATGTTCCGAGCATTCATAATCAGTATATGGTTACATGATTTTATATTTCAAATATTGCAAATTTGGGCTTCAAGACCATGGTGTGTTTATTCATATGATTTTATTTTTCAAGTATTACTTGCTTAATTCTGTTTCAAACTTTACTAATCTTGGCATATACTGTATGATTCTTACGGCATGATTCATAAGTTTTGCATCGTCAATCTGTGATAAAGGACTAGATTTTGATGTATGATTCTTTAAACATAGTTTCTCTAAGCTACTTGATTTGGATGACAACTTGAAGAATAGGATGCAAGTACTTTTGCATGTGTTTGAAAACAAATTAAAGAGTTATTCACATTTTCCTTGTTCTTGATTATGCCTTTCAAGACTTAAAATTCTAGATTTCAAGTGGGTTCTTTGATTTAGCAATCAAGAACTGAAATTTATGATTGAAATAGGTTCTAATATCATTTATAAGTGTATAGGAACCAATTCCATGAATTAAAGTAGTGTTCTTGATGAGTTTTGAATTTTGGCTCAAATGGGTCAAAATTGGTTAAATACGGGTCAAACTGATTTTGACCTTCAAGAACTGAAATTTAGTGTTCTAATTGATCTTATAACTTGTTAGGATTGATTAGAACTCAATTGGTGCATTAGAAGTGGTGTTTTTGCACAAATCCAATATTTAGCCTAAATGGGTCAAAATGGCCAAAATGGCCTAAATCTGTTTTTACACATCAAGAACTGATTTTTAAGGTTCTAATAGGTTCATATGACTTGTATGAATTGATTAGAACATTGGTTTTGAATTGGAATGGTTGTTTTGCTTGAATTGGCTAAAATAGTGAAAAATAGGCCTTAAATAGGCAAGAAATTGGAAAATGATACCAAACAATGAGTTTAAAGGTTTTGGTCAGTTGCAACACCTTCAATACATCATATTAGGTGTATATGGTGTGTTGCAAGTGTTGGATTTGGTCTACACCAAGTTTTGGCCATTATGCGCACGTCTTTGTCCATTTAATTGTGATTTTCGTATGAATTAATTGGATAGGAGTTTTTGATGTTAGAAAGCTTCCACAAGTGTCAAATGGTCCTATGAAACACTAGATTTTTACCAGAAATGATTTGGAATTGAAATGAGCTAAAATGGGCTTGTTGTGCACAAAATAGCAATGGCTGCAGCTGCTGCACACTGGTCGCGGCGCGACAAGGCTGTGTCGCGGCGCGACACCCCTGCACGCAGCTTTCTTTGCTGTTTTGTGCTATGTATTCGCGTGTTGTTGCTTGGGCTGCTATAGTTAGTTAATAAATGGTAAAATAGCATCATTAGGGTATTGTTTTAAGTATCCTAGATGTTCCTCGCGTATTCAAATGATTGATGCGCAGGTCTTGATATTATAGGTTGAATTGCCAATCCGTGTGTGCCAAAGCAAGGTCGTTGCTTATCCTAGCCTATCAGGTGAGTGTCGAATGACATAACAATTAATATACCTATAACACATATTAACAATGATTACAGAATTGTAAACCATGATTTGTACACGCACTTGTTCAAGTGTAGGATTGCATGATGATGCTAGAATATACCATGTTGACACAGTATAGTATGCACTTTATTAAGTGTATGCTATGATGAGTATTGAATATATATGCGCGCATTAACTGATGATTCGATTGAATCAATTGTTTGTTTGTGGTTGATCCGGATCCTAAGGACAAAGCTGTCCTGGACAAAGCTGTCATGCGAGAACAAAGCTGTCCTCTTTGGGTATAGCTGCGGCTGTACAACAGAGGAATATGCGGATTCCAAAACACAACGGTGGACGTTGTATAGCTCCCCCACCGGGGCGGTTGATGTGTTTGGTACCCCAGTTTGGTGCATTGAGCCGGGTTAGCTCCCCTGCAAGATATGTTACCTCCTGACTACGCCAACTCATCACGAGATGCTAGGATAGAACTATCTGAGCATGATTGATGATATGTGATGTACTTATATTGATTGCATGCTATTTGGTACTCACTAGCTATTATAGCTAACAGTTACTACACTCCACATGTGCAGGTAATCCTCAGTGAGCTCGGGAGCCTGCGGGTAGTTATTGCTTTGGGAGGAACATTGCTTTTATGTTTAAACTATGTTTATGTATGTTTAAGATAATGGTCAGCCGGTTATGTATTCCGTAACACCAATTGTCGTTTGTGGCATCATTTTGAATGTTTATATAGTTTGTCACGTGTTTTACTTCCGCTGCATTTTTAAATTATAAGACAGGTTTGATTGTTCTATTTACAGTCAAACCCACGCAATTTGAAATCTCAAATTGTATTTTAAAAAGAAAAATTTGGTTCTCAAAATCACGGTGATACAAGCTAGTATCAGAGCCTAAGTTTGAGTGAATTGGGTACTTGAAAGAGTATTCAGTCTCAAATTCGGGCTCGACCATTATTTAAAGTGTTCCTCGGGAGGTATTGGGGTGTGAGAGAGATTGATATGATTCACATGACTAACACAGTTGTTGATTATTTGTTTATTTGATTAACATGATTAATCAAGTTTGGAAAAGTATACTAAGTATGTTTGACTTTAATGATCTAACAGAACTTAGAGATTGACTATGTCTGGAAGTGATGATCGGGAGGCGTATATTCGCGACTTGGAGGCTCGTCTTAAAGCCTCTGAGGAGCGTGTTCCCGAGAAGAAGATGGCCTTGGGATTAAAGGCTTTCATGATGTGTTCACCACCGACCTTTGAAGGTAATATGGACATGGTGATCGCAGAGCGGTGGATCCGCGTTACTGAATTGGCCTTCGAGACATGTGAGGCTGATGAATCCAAGAAGGTGGCATATGCTAGAAAGATGCTGCGAGGTAGAGCGGTATCCTGGTATGATACGGTGATAGCTTCTACACCGGCTGTTGTCCTCAACTCTATGACATGGTCTGATTTTCTAAGGATTATGAGGGCTAAATACTGTTCAACCCAGGCGGTAGAAGCAGTGGATAATGAGTTCCGAGCCTTGTCTAAAGGCAATCGATCTGTTGAGGAACTCATCACCAGGTATACCGAATTGGTCCGTTTCGTGCAGGGTTCTTTACCTGACGAAGAAGCAAAGATTAACCGTTTTGCACTTGCTCTGCCACCGGAGTATCGATCATCCGTCCGATTTGCCACTACTCTGGATAGGGCATTTGATATTGCACGCCGGTATGAGACCGATCATGCTACACAAGCTGGGGGAACTTCCAAAAGGAAGTTTGAACAGTCTTCGGGGTCGAAGGCTTCAGGTGGAGGATCATGGCAGAGACAACCTCAACAACACCAGCAGCAACAAGGGGGTTCTAGGTATAATCCTTCTGATGATCTATGGTGTGCTTCATGTCGATCTAGGCATACTGGGCATTGTACCAAGGATACTGCAAGGTGTCCTAAATGTGGTCAAAAGGGGCATACAGCTGAAAGTTGTAAATATAGAGATAATGTATGCTTCAAGTGCTTCAAGCCGGGACACCGATCGGCTGATTGTAGGTCAGGTTCCAACACCGGATCAGGAGGAGCTGGTGGATCTTCCTCGGGTCGGGGGAAGAATGTTGCACCTCGTGCACCAGGCAGGGCTTTTCAAATGACAGCCGATGAAGCTAAGGCTGCAGGTGATGTTATCACTGGCACCTTTCTTATTAATGATTCTCCTGCCTGTGTTTTATTTGATTTAGGAGCAACATATTCTTTCATCTATGCATTCTTATGTGCTAAACTGCAATTACCTATCTGCACACTGACTGATCCGTTAAGCGTTGAAGTTGCTAGTAGTAGGATAGTCTCTGTTGTTCATAGAGTTCCTATTGCACTGATTGATATTGACGGGACTAGTTTCCCTGTTTCTTTTCTGGTTATGCCGATTGCTGGGTTTGATGTAGTAATCGGGATGGATTGGCTCAGCAAGCAAAATGCTGAGATTATTTGCTCTAAAAATATTATTAAAATTCCTTTCTCTGACGGGTCATATGCTGTGGCTCGAGGTGAAGGAAGAACTTCTGAAACTCCATTGATTTCTCTTACGAAAGCTCGCAAGTTTGTAGCCAAGGGATGTGAATCCTATTTGGCTTATGTTATTGATACACGCATGGAGAAGAAAGCTATAAATGACATTCGGGTAGTTTCTGAATACCCGGGTATTTTCCCTGATGAATTACCGGGTTTGCCACCGGTAAGAGATGTAGAATATGAGATAGATCTTGTACCAGGTGCTACGCCTGTAGCAAGATCTCCTTATCGTCTTGCACCATCTGAGGTCCGCGAGATGATGACTCAGATACAGGAACTTCTTGATAGAGGTTTCATTCGTCCCAGCTCTTCGCCTTGGGGAGCTCCAGTCTTGTTTGTTAAAAAGAAAGATGGGACGATGCGGATGTGCATTGACTACAGGGAGCTGAATAAGCGAACTGTAAAGAACAAGTACCCTCTTCCTCGTATTGATGATCTGTTTGATCAACTTCAGGGTGCTACTTGCTTTTCAAAGATAGATCTTCGTTCTGGTTATCATCAAGTCCGTGTACGCGATGAAGATATTCCAAAGACGGCTTTCAGAATGAGATATGGGCATTATGAGTTTCTTGTGATGCCTTTCGGATTGACGAATGCTCTAGCAATATTTATGGATCTTATGAACCGTGTCTGTCGTGCCTTTCTTGACAAATTTGTCATTGTATTCATCGATGACATTCTTATTTATTCCAGATCTGAAGCAGAACACGAGACACATCTTCGCATAGTTCTTGACACTCTAATGCGAGAACAATTATATGCTAAATTCTCTAAATGCGAGTTTTGGCTCGAAAAGATACACTTCCTTGGGCATGTGATAAGCAAGGATGGTGTAATGGTTGATCCAGCCAAAGTTGAGGCGGTGATGAATTGGGGAATTCCCAAAACCCCATCTGAGATTCGTAGCTTCTTAGGACTTGCCGGTTACTATTGGCGGTTCATCCAAAATTTCTCTAAGATTGCAGGTCCTCTGACGAAGCTTACACGAAAGGATGTTCCCTATTCGTGGTCTGATGAACAAGATAAAGCATTCCAAACATTGAAACAACTTTTATGTCAAGCTCCAATTCTGACTCTACCAGATGGGTCAGAAGATTTTATTGTTTACTGTGATGCTTCTTACGCAGGTTTGGGAAGTGTCCTTATGGAGAAGGACAAGGTTATATCTTATGCTTCCTGCCAACTGAAGCCACATGAGAAAAGCTATCCGACTCATGATCTGGAGTTGGCAGCTGTTGTCTTTGCTCTGAAACTATGGCGCCACTACTTGTATGGCACCAAATGTGTGGTATTCACTGATCATAAGAGCCTCCAGTATGTTTCTACACAGAAGGAGCTCAATATGAGGCAACGCAGGTGGATGGAATTGATTAAGGACTATGATTGTGAAATCAAATACCACCCGGGCAAGGCTAATGTGGTGGCTGATGCATTAAGCCGAAAGGGCTCCACAGAAACCGTTAAATTCATGAAAATTACTATCGTTTCTGATCTTATCACTCGACTGAAGGAGGCTCAGCAAGAAGCCTTATTAGAAGCTAATCTAAAGGCAGAAGTTATGGCTAAATTGAAGGAGCAGCTACAAGATGACAGCAGGGGCTTGAAGACATACAGGTCCCGAATCTGGGTACCTAGCATCGGAGGGAACCAGGATCTAATCTTGAAGGAGGCGCACAGTTCTCGTTTATCTGTTCATCCTGGGTGCACTAAAATGTACCATGATCTTAAGGCACTTTACTGGTGGCCTACACTGAAACGTGACATTGCCTCCTATGTGGAGAAATGTCAGATCTGTGCACAGGTGAAGACCGAGCACCAAAGACCCTATGGTAATTTGCAACAATTACCAATTCCAGAATGGAAATGGGACAACATTACCATGGATTTTGTTACTAAATTGCCCAGGACTTCAAAAGGGCATGACATGATCTGGGTGATTGTTGATAGACTCACCAAGAGTGCACACTTCCTAGCAGTTAATGAATCTTCTTCTATGCCTCGTCTTGCTCAGTTGTATATCAATGAAATTGTCGCTCGACATGGTGTTCCTCTATCTATTGTCTCTGATAGGGATACACGGTTTGTTTCACACTTCTGGAGCAGTCTTCAAAGGGAGCTCGGTACTCGTGTTCATTTAAGCACCGCATATCATCCACAGACAGATGGACAGTCCGAAAGGACTATCTAAACTCTTGAAGACATGCTACGCGCATGTGTGCTTGAATACGGTGGCTCGTGGGATTCTCATTTACCTTTGATTGAGTTTTCTTATAACAACTCATATCATTCTAGTATTGGTATGCCACCGTATGAGATGCTTTATGGTAGGCGTTGTCGCACACCTACCTGTTGGCTTGAACCAGGGGAGAAATAGTATGCTGGACCTGATCTGGTCCAGATTACTGCTGATAAAGTCAAGTTTGCACGGGAGAAGCTTAAAGCAGCCAGAGACAGGCAAAAGATGTATGCAGATCCGAAACACAGGCCGGTTACCTTTGAAATAGGTGATCGGGTATTCTTGAAGGTTTCTCCATGGAAAGGTATTATCAGGTTCGGTAAGAAGGGCAAGTTGAGCCCACGATACATTGGTACTTTCAGAATCATTCAGAAAGTCAACGAGCAGACAGTATCTTTGGAGTTACCTCCAGAGTTATCAGGTATTCATAATACCTTTAATGTTTGCTATCTTCGCAAGTGCAAGGTAGATGAAGATCAGATTCTACCTCTGCAAGACTTGAAAGTGGATTCTTCTACACGGCTCGTGGAAGAACCAATTGAAATTTTGAACACAAAGACCAAGCGGCTGAGGAAGAAGACAATTCAGCTTGTATTGGTCAAATGGAAGCATAATCTCAGATCGAACCTTACATGGGAGACCGAGGAGGATATGAAGGCACGCTATCCCCACTTATTTTCTGAAAAGCAGATTCCGAGGACGGAATCTTCTTAAGGGGGGTAGATTTGTAACATCCTCAAAACGGGCCTAGACGTGTCTGATTATGGTACGTCAATTATTTAATTTAATTAAATAATATATATATATATATTCTAGGAAATGATATAAAATATGGAAAATAATAAATAAAAGGGTTATTAAAAATATTAATAAATATAGATAAAGATTATAAAATATCGAACGGTTTCAAACGAGGATTCCAAAAATATCCTCGTTAGTTGAAACGTTTAAACGAGAGATGAGTTGTAAGTTGAAAAGGGGAACAAAATACCCACTTGTGGATAATAATACCCACAAGTCGGTCCAACCCTTTTGATTCTCTACACACACATGTAACACACACACACACATACACACTCAAGCTCTCTTCCTGTTCTTGCAAGATTGAAGAAGAAGGTCAAAGGAAATCATCAAACAACAATTTCCAGCAACAAATTAAGGGTTAAAACAGTCCCCAAACATCATCTTCTTCATCTCCAACCTAGTAAGCTTCATCTCCATGCTTGTTCTTCATGTTCTTGATTTTGGGTTTTTGAAAGAAAACTCACTAATTCCATGAATTAAAGTAGTGTTCTTGATGAGTTTTGAATTTTGGCTCAAATGGGTCAAAATTGGTCAAATACGGGTCAAACTGATTTTGACTTTCAAGAACTGAAATTTAGTGTTCTAATTGATCTTATAACTTGTTAGGATTGATTAGAACTCAATTGGTACATTAGAAGTGGTGTTTTTGCACAAATCCAATATTTAGCCTAAATGGGTCAAAATGGTCAAAATGGCCTAAATCTGTTTTTACACATCAAAAACTGATTTTTAAGGTTCTAATAGGTTCATATGACTTGTATGAATTGATTAGAACATTGGTTTTGAATTGGAATGGTTGTTTTGCTTGAATTGGCTAAAATAGTGAAAAATGTGCACAGCAAGCCCATTTTAGCTCATTTCAATTCCAAATAAATTTTTGTAAAAATCTAGTTGACACAGTATAGTATGCACTTTATTAGGTGTATGCCAAAGCAAGGTCGTTGCATGATGATGCTAGAATATACCATGTTGACACAGTATAGTATGCACTTTATTAGGTGTATGCTATGATGAGTATTGAATATATATGCGCGCATTAACTGATGATTCGATTGAATCAATTGTTTGTTTGTGGTTGATCCGGATCCTAAGGACAAAGCTGTCCTGGACAAAGCTGTCATGCGAGAACAAAGCTGTTCTATTTAAGGACAAAGCTGTCCTCTTTGGGTATAGCTGCGGCTGTACAACAGAGGAATATGCGGATTCCAAAACGCAACGGTGGACGTTGTATAGCTCCCCCACCGGGGCGGTTGATGTGTTTGGTACCCCAGTTTGGTGCATTGAGCCGAACATGATTGATGATATGTGATGTACTTATATTGATTGCATGCTATTTGGTACTCAGTAGCTATTATAGCTAACAGTTGCTACACTCCACATGTGCAGGTAATCCTCAGTGAGCTCGGGAGCCTGCGGGTAGTTATTGCTTTGGGAGGAACACTGCTTTTATGTTTAAACTATGTTTATGTATGTTTAAGATAATGGTCAGCCGGTTATGTATTCCGTAACACCAATTGTCGTTTGTGGCATCATTTTGAATGTTTATATAGTTTGCCACGTGTTTTTACTTCCGCTGCATTTTTAAATTATAAGACAGGTTTGATTGTTCTATTTACAGTCAAACCCACGCAATTTGAAATCTCAAATTGTATTTTAAAAAGAAAAATTTGGTTCTCAAAATCACGGTGATACAAGCTAGTATCAGAGCCTAAGTTTGAGTGAATTGGGTACTTGAAAGAGTATTCAGTCTCAAATTCGGGCTCGACCATTATTTAAAGTGTTCCTCGGGAGGTATTGGGGTGTGAGAGAGATTGATATGATTCACATGACTAACACAGTTGTTGATTATTTGTTTATTTGATTAACATGATTAATCAAGTTTGGAAAAGTATACTAAGTATGTTTGACTTTAATGATCTAACAGAACTTAGAGATTGACTATGTCTGGAAGTGATGATCGGGAGGCGTATATTCGCGACTTGGAGGATCGTCTTAAAGCCTCTGAGGAGCGTGTTTCCGAGAAGAAGATGGCCTTGGGATTAACCAAACATTAACATCAAAGTTTTACATATGATCATATGTCTTATGCGTAGCATCATTTTAATAATGAAGGATATTAATGTGTAGGGCCCAAAGCATAACACAATTGTATGTCAAGACTAAAGTAACATGGTATAAAAAAAATGCATGATTTATAGGGCTTTAATAACGAGAGATTGATATGTAGATAATTATTTATCATATATAACAAGATGTATGATTAAGAGAGAACGACTGTTCTAGAGTAAATATATCTGTATTTTTTAAATTTTGATTTGATGACTATAAAAATATAATTCATCTACTAGATGCCTAGTATAATGCACTACCCATCTAGCATATTTATTAAGTTTTTGTTTTTTTAATGGCTCCTAAATCTACTGCAATTTGTTCTTAATGAGACTTGAATCCATGACCTTTAATCAATGGACAATCATTACATCAAAGCAACCAAGTGCTTACCACTAGGATACAACCTAGGTGGCAGTTTTTGTATCTGTTTGTTAATATAATTTAAAATTTTATTGTTTTATGTTATTGTCAATTGAAATTGATATTAATTTTATAGATTTTCTTAGTTTACTGCGGATCTCCGCCGCAGGGATGTGTTCTTTCTATAGCATTACCATATACAACAAATAGTTAAAGTTTAGTCAATAATAACTTTGATCACGTAAATAAAAAATGGGTCATGATAATTCACTAAATTGTAAGGAGATAGAACTTTAATAGTCAACACATAAATGGCATGTCATTTGTGATTTGGAAATGTGACGTGGAAAGTAAACGGTTACACACACAAACGACCTCTCCCTTTTCACGTTACTCCTCCGCCTAAATCGCTCAAGCTTTTGCACACCACGAGTAACCGTTCCTGGAGTGTAGCCATGGAAATCGGGGAGAGGGATTTCAAATATCAATCTACTGATAGTGTATAATGTACCATCGACCTCTGTTTTATGCCCCAACCTATCTTCGACCCATATTTTGCATCGGAAGCTTCTTCTTCATAGACCCCTGAAATTGAAGCATAACTAAAACCCTTATTCCTCACATTTTATTATCGGAGAGATGGACATGACGAACTCAAACTTGACCAGCAATTTAAGATAAAGCACGATATACCAATTGACCTTCTTTTGATAGTAGCTTCTTTCAATGTTTCACACTGACTAGATAATTGGCGTTTCTCGTACCTCAATTTCTTGAAGAAGGGAAGTTGAGGCTATGCACGGGTGTGTTGTCTTTGATTGACAAATAAAGTTCATTGTTTTTTGTTATGTTACCGGAACCTAATTTAATCATCAAGTTTGCAATTGTGGTGAGAGAACTAGGGACATACAAAAAAAGGGATCAGGTTTGACGTTGAAATTAATTTTAGATGAGGTTTTAACACATCAGTTCTATACATTTTGCATCTAAACAATGAATGCTTGAAATTTTATAGAACTGAAGTTTGTATCAATATCCGTATTTATGTTCCGAGCATTCATAATCAGTATATGGTTACATGATTTTATATTTCAAATATTGCAAATTTGGGCTTCAAGACCATGGTGTGTTTATTCATATGATTTTATTTTTCAAGTATTACTTGCTTAATTCTGTTTCAAACTTTACTAATCTTGGCATATACTGTATGATTCTTACGGCATGATTCATAAGTTTTGCATCGTCAATCTGTGATAAAGGACTAGATTTTGATGTATGATTCTTTAAACATAGTTTCTCTAAGCTACTTGATTTGGATGACAACTTGAAGAATAGGAGGCAAGTACTTTTGCATGTGTTTGAAAACAAATTAAAGAGTTATTCACATTTTCTTTGTAGCCTAAAACAAACTCGATCGGTTAATGTCCATTAAAAGGCTTGTGTCAAACACGAAAACGTGTTTAACATAATTTTGTTTTTTATATTAATCTGATATTCTTTCTTTATATACATCATCGTTACTCAAGAAATATCGAGATGCATGACAAGTTAGAAATGTTTTTTTATGTGATCTCTGTGTATGTTTTCTTTATACCTTTTCTTTTCTATAAAGTTTAAAAGAAGGAACACTCAATTGGGTAGGATAACAACTTGAGATGAGACACAAATTAACCCTCCACATTGCGACAATATTTTGAACATGAACAACTTGCTAGACAAGTTTGGTAAAGGTGGGTTATTGTGAGCGGGGAGAGTGTACTCACAGTCAATTTGAAAAGATTAAAGGGGCTATAGTCAAAGAGACACTATTTAAGGGGAGAGTTCATTAAGAATCATTATTATTGTGAGAACCGTGAGAACCAATCTTAGCCGTTCAATTAGTAAGTGGAATTAATGGATGAAGAGTATGAGGGGATTGAGTGTAACAAGGTGCATGCAAGGAATTCATGGTTGGGCACCTTGATGACATCATCGATGACATAGGATCGTAACGAAGAGAAGTTGAGCTAACGCTATTTCATTGGGTCTGTTGGTTAATGTATGAATCTGATAGTAATTACAAATGTGTTGTCATAAGGTTGGTTGATGCTTTAGTGTTGTGTGACATTGTTTCAAAAA
This sequence comes from Dittrichia graveolens, assembly GCA_038502395.1. Classification (NCBI taxonomy): domain Eukaryota; kingdom Viridiplantae; phylum Streptophyta; class Magnoliopsida; order Asterales; family Asteraceae; genus Dittrichia; species Dittrichia graveolens. The sequence goes on from JARJIL010000006.1 coordinate 31,238,159, forward strand.
AAGAAAAAAAAAGTGGTTGCTTTGGCTTTAATATAAGTTACTAGATAGTTTAACTATGCTTAATGTCATTTTCCATACATCTGTTGTTGGGATGTAAATATAGGAAATTAAGGTGAATTATCCATATGGTTAAAATTCTCTTGTATGGGCTCAGTTAGACCAAGTTTTTGTAGATATTGTCATGTTTAGTGTTTTGTTATAGGTTATGATTATGAGAAAGAACACAAGCTTCGCGAGGTACTAAGGCTGCGTTTAGTAGCAGAAAATTTTTCTGTTTTTATGTGAAAAATAGTGGAGTTTTCATTTTCTAAAAAAATTAGAAAAATTGTTTAGTTAAAGAGGTGGAGTTTGGCTTTTTCAGAAAAAAATGGAAAACATGTTTGGTTGAATTGTTTTCTTAGAAAAATTGTTTGAAGAAGTATGAGAATTGAAAAAATTAAGGAGTTTGGAAAATGTGAAAAAGTGATAGACTTTTCTGTGTTTTTGAAAAAATATGCAAGTAAACATGTTTTCTAATTTTCAGTTTCTTAAAAAAAATTTCTGAAAAAATAGAAGATTTTTATGAAAGTGAACGGAGCCTAAGATTTTAATTTTTTTACTTTAATGAAAATGTTCACATCGAGAATAATTGAATACCAAACAACCCACAAATCCAAATTAAGATATTTGGGAATATATTGTTTATTGATAAACTTAGCAAACTGCCACAAGTAAAGTTGTTGCAGGCTAAGGTTCTAGCTACTGACCAAGCCTCCACCTCCATCCACCTTTGATACCATATAATAAGAGGTGTTGGAAATAAGGTAAGGGTTGCTAGTTACTATATAGCCCCTCTTCTTACAAACTCTCATATTAAATCAAAAATATTATATTTTTAATATTATTTTTTTACTCATATATATTAAATTAAGAGAGGCTATATAGATAATAAAGAGATATATAAAATTACCCATAAGGGTAATAAGACATCATGTTTTGTGGGTTTCATATTGAACAAGAGAATATGGTATTTATTCAAGGTCACATAGCTATTCTTGGAAACTAACCGAAGGATAATTTGTATGATAGCTTATAATCATGCAATTAAATCTATAACAGTTTTAAGGAGGGAATTATTATTGTATATTTCAATATTCCATTGATCATGTCTTTGATAGCTTGCTGATTTAATTGATTGTGTTCGCTCTTTAGGTTCCATGTTGTGGTCTCACCTCAACCTACACCAGCAACACTCTATAAAGGGGGTCATACCTACATGAAAATTATACTGACATAGTACCCGCGCAATGCGACGGCAACGACAAAATAATTTGTGCTTGACAGCATGTCTTGTTTCGATAATATAAGGGTATTGTATTTGCGGGATATTGTAACAGACACTTTTATTTGACAAAATATCTGTTTTCTCTCCGTTTTCTATTTACATTTCGAGTGCCTCGCGCCGCGAAACACTCATGCTCGGGCCACGCGAAAATCTCTAGAAAAACACATCGCGCAGACCCAGCTGCGTCGCGTAGCGACGACCTGCTGTCAGCATCATGCTCTATTTTTTCTTGCTTCAAATCCGACCAAATCATAGCCTTTTTAACCAAAACCCATATTTAACACAAAATGAGGTCCAAAATACTACAACACAACCTCAATATCATCAAATAACTTCTTTTCATTCTAAGTTAGGTAATCAAACCATAACCCCAAAGCTTTAACCCATTTGTCAAAATCAAACACCATAAACTCAATTTTAAGCTAGATTCTACCAAATTTAACATCATAACTCAAATCAAACACAAGTTAGGAGTATAACTTACTTGATTTTGCAAAACCCAACTTGATTGCCACATCCTTGTCCAAATTCAACCTCAAGTGAATAAATTGAAGTTTAAACACTTCAAAACTTGAATCAAACTCAAGAACCATCAATTTTCCCTTTGATTTCTTCCTCTTTCCAGCCCTCTCTCTCTAGAACTCTCTCTCTGTTTTCTTCCAGAATTTTCTCTTCTTTTGACTTCAAAGAAGAAGTCAATTACATAAATATATACATATTTACCTTAAGGCCCTCCATCTTTCACTCTCTTTTCACATATATATAATTTAGTTTATAAAATCCAAATACACTACCAATAACACATAAACACCCCCAAAACACATAATTTTACTAACTATCAAGTAAACTTGCATATTTCTGTATGTTTTATATTTTACAAAATTTCGGGTTTTACAATTCCTCCCTCCTTACCAAGATTCCGTCCTCGGAATCGAATCAATCTACACGCTTAGATATTCCACCTGTTTGCACTAAGATCCTAACTAAGATCATTTAATTCAACTAATAGAATCATCTCTTTCATAATCACTTAATTTTTCTCTCTATGAGAGAAATCATCAACATAGCTTTCACAAGTCAAAGCTCAAGATCAATTTCTTTAACTAGACCTTTAAAATAGCCTAGTATCTCACCACTACGGGTACATGAATATTTTCCAATGGAACTATCAGAGATCCACATCATCATCCCAAGCTTTACATCTCTTAAGCCATATAGTCTTACGGCTAGCTATCGCTCACACTAGATCGTGATCTAACAATCACTTCTCAATGTTCAAACACTATGACTATTAAAAGCCAACTCGGGCAAACAACCCATTCATGAACATATGTTTTATTTGTAAATATTTCTCCTATAATTCGAGTAACGCACAAGTGTCTATTCATAACTGAATATCATGATCCCATGTCTTAACACAATCATATACATTAAGTACTTGTCCATAATTTGGACAATAAACTCATAAGTATCACTAAGATGAAATCATTATTTCATCAATTGGTCAACGAAGACCCAAATCAGATAATCTTCTCTCAAGGTTCTTAACAACCTTGGCACACGACCTAGAGGGTATAAACTTTCTTCTATTTCTAGAATTTCTTCGGTAAAATTATCGATCACAATATGGCACATTTCATAACTCGAAGGTTCTAAGCATCATAACTTAATTCAATAACCATGCATACCATCAACATTAATAGCTAGCACACGAGTTCAGATCTCTGCACAATACCAGCACGACACCAAGGAAGGTTTGCCAGAACCAACATACGTTTAACACAAATAACTCACACTTCATATCAAACCTTAAGGCTCAAATTGACCCATTGGTCAAAATATCACAATATCGTCCCTAAGACGATCATATCTACAAGCACAATCTTACTTAGAGATCTTTATCTCGCAAGGCCTCTCGTTGAGCACCTCTAAGACGCCTCATTAAGTTCATAACAACTTTTGGTCAAAACACCCACAATATCCCTATTAGGACTATAATCTAGCGACTCCATACTTAGTTCACAGCTTTGCCATGCCCGGCTAAAACAGACCTCAAGGTCAAAGCTCCCGACCAACTCGAGCTACCGGCATCGCCGCATGTTCTTAATGGTCATATACTCAGTCAAATCTTGTGGTCTCAAGGCACCACACTATGCTTAACACATGTAAGCTAGCTACTTTTCACAAGGACATCTGTTATTAAAATAGGAGGATCTTAATTCTATCTCATAGCCTGAGGACCTGTCTCGATTCATACACAGGAGTTTCACTTTCGGGTTCAGCTCCACTAATTTCTAAATCTCTTTTCAAGGGTCCGATCACATATGCAGAGTGAATCACTCCTTAGGTAACAACTACTCATTACACTAAGATATCAGAACCAAAACATATTTAACCCAAAGAAACACATTTGATTCCCAAAGGTAACCACTATGAGGTCCAAAAGATTCTTCACCTCGAAGGTAGATCTATAGACCCCCAACCCCATATCACATCAAATCTCATGTTCTTAATGGAATTCATATTCACACATCAACTGTATCGTTGATCCAACCAACACTAACTGGAATCATTAAGAAACTCTTTTCAACAATACCCCAAAACGGGTCACTTAGTCAACTTATCAAACTCTCAATCATTAACACTTATCGCAGTTCTATTAAACTTACAATGAATTATTCCCACTATTAGGGATAAACCAATACACAAAGTCACATCAAGTTAAAATTCAAATTTTCATACCACAAAACTGACCTCATAATTGGCCTATCCTCATAAGAGGTTCAATAGTCCATAATTATCTTTCTTTTACAAAATTATCTCTAATCCATCAAAGAAAAGAGATTTGGTTACACAGATTCTTAAGTGATCACATCACTAATCAATACTACCGCAATCTTAGTTTCATAAAATCTCAACTACTAGAGAGTTCAAATCTCTAAGGTTAATCAACAACTTGATCATAAGGTTCCTCAGAGTACAACCTTACTCAAACATTTCATTCCACAATCTCAATCACAAGATACGATTGGGTTTCCCCCAAACTACTTATACCTTTTATCTCCTCTAAGCACATAACAAGTGCCCAGAGTGGTTATCAGCTTTCAACCGAAACTTGAGAGCTCATGGGACTAAAAGATTTTCAATTCAAACTTAATCATTCTACTTCACATCTCAATGTGAGATCCATTAGATCACAAGATCTATACTAGATTTCCACGAGGAGTCCAACTCATTTGGACCAAACTACACCACCTCAATGGTGACACAATATCTATTCTTCTATCCTAGAAGGCACAATTTAACAAAAGATTCCTGTTTCTCTCGAAGAAACACACAAACACTATTTCATTTATAACTTAACTCATAAGAGTAAGTCTATCATGCACGAAACAATAACTTCAATTTCAACTTAACCACTAATCCCAATAGAATTTATACTTAGATAGAGAAACAACTCTCAAGTCAAAACACATAAAGTGTCACTAACGAATGACTCTAACAATTATCCATAAAGGATCCGAACCCGCAACCGCAGTCGCCTAATGGGTTCATTCTATAGACCAAATCGTCTTTTATACCACTTCTCATAGGATGCCTCCCTCCTTGAACCAAGGATAATGGCACTTTTCTGATCTAACTCCATTTCATGGAGTTCATCATTTACTCGCCTTAGCATTAAGGCATACTAAACAAGGCTTCCAATATCATAATCTCATGTTTCTATTGGCGAGACTGGTCTTAATCAAGATTCAGTTTCTCATTCTAGTGCTCAAAGCATCTCATATGTCATCAAGGAAACATTTCCTTCTAAACCAGGCTATCCTTACAAAGGATTCATCCAGGACTTATCCATAATACAAGATTCTACACACAAGCTAAACAGCTTTCTGTCTCTATACAAGGTTCTATATGAACCAGGACATCTATTCTTAGTATTCAACAGTACAATTAACTTCCAAACTGCTACTCAAGGTGGGCTTTGTCATAAATGCATCTCATCTCAGAAGTCAAACTTAGTAACGAAGGACTAGCTACACACTTGAGTCACCTAACACTCAGGCAACTCTCAACCTAACCCAAGTTACCCCCTCAAGTTCAAATGGATTTCCTGTAATGGTCGGCCTGGTTTGAGACCAAACACTAACTCGAGTGCATGGTTCACTCAAACCCAGGCTCTAATACCAACTTGTAACACCTTGTTTTTCAGCCCAAATTTAAAAATTTTAAAATATCAATTTGAAACCATATTTATACCAAACCCTTAAAATATCAATTTCAACAAAATACAGTGTAATTTATCAATAAACTTTTCTATACGAAAATCCCAAAACCTCTGGGTGTTACAGCAGTCAATCTCACGACCATAATCAGAAAGGGTAGGAAATCCAAGTTTACCGGAATGCAGTCAATCCAAAACTATGCCCCAAGGCATCTACCCGCCTCACCAAGGCCTCTGTACAACCTGCGGATACAAAACATTTTTATACCCAAAGTTAGCTATATACATAGCTAGTGAGTACAACCAAAAACATTAGTTTTATCAAAACCAAGTCATCCTTTTACTTCTTTTGAAAACATGAGTTTGGCAATCAATTAAGCTTTTAAAAGCATACACATAATAGCACATAAGGATGCGGGTCTGTCCATTGGGCTACAATGTATCCACGTGGTAGCTAGCCACGGTCAACACGTGCCCACATGGGGGATAACCACATCACCCCGTCAAGGTGGGGGATGCACGAAGTAGTCTACCATACAACGGTTATCTGGAGTTTAAGCCCTGTTCACCAAATCCACTCGTGTTGCCACTGGTTCGGTGGATCGTCAGCCCAGTGAACCCACACAGTCATGATGGCTACCGACATACCCCTCCACTCTCTGCACTGATCCCTCAGCCACCCGTACCTCGGGGAACCCCCAATTGCCGAAGCCATAGGAACCGCTGTGTACGTCCCAATGACTAGAAACCCTATGGTATAGAGTTATATCACACAGTGGTCCGGACCGAAGCACATATGCCCCGAAGGGTCACATAAGCACATACCCCGAAGGGTCACATAATCACATACCCCGAAGGGTCATAAAACCACTTACCCCGAAGGGTCATAAAACCAGTTACCATGAAGGCCACAAATTATCTTGCCATAAAGGCCAATTAGTCCAAGCATATCAGTTCATCAATAAAACGAGCAAGCTTCACAATTTAAATCACTTGAGCATAAATGCTTGACAATCAAAACCATATTTGGCATCTCAATGCCTAAAACATCTTTAGTGAAAACATGAGTTTCATTAAATCAAAACCATGTCTTTTGTTTCAAAAACAAAGTCCACTCCAACATGGAGTATCATGTTTCAAAATCTTTAGTTTAAACACAATGTAAGCTTTGAGCAACTCCAACATGGAGCAATGGTCTTATTTAGCAAACCACAATTTAAAACACCTCTTAACTTGAAATCACAATTCCCACATTCTTGGAAACCCAAGAGTTTCATTAAACATTTGCATTTCATTTAAGCCATATAAAAAACAATGCATGGTTTCCATCTTCTTAAAACTCATAAACAGTTACAATTCATATAACCTGCGTTTATAAAACAGTTTCATAATCCACATCCTTTGAATCATTAAGATTCATCAAACAATTGCCAAACATTCCAAAACATAACATGATGACTTGTAATCTTATAAAACAGTTGGGTATCCGCAGGGTGTACTCACCTGAGGGTGTGATGTGGATCACAACCCCATCCAAACCATAGCTCAAACTCTTGATCACAAGCCTATGATCATAAAACACAAGGTTACCTAACATAAGTTAACCCAAAACAAGGTTTCTAGACTCAAATCTAGAGTTAGACACCCTTTTGGGTCTTAAAAGACTCCAAATAAACGTCCTATAACCATAGGAATCAATCCCCATTCAATTACAAGGTCAAATGGGGTCAAAAACAAGTTTTTGGACAATTCAGGGTGCCTCGCGCTGCGAAACACTCATGCTCGCGCCACGCGAAAATCTATAGAAAAACACATCGTGCAGACCCAGCTGCGTCGCGCCGCGACGACCTGCAATCAGCATCATGCTCTGTTTTTTCTTGCTTCAAATCCGACCAAATCATAGCCTTTTTAACCAAAACCCATATTTAACACAAAATGAGGTCCAAAATACTACAACACAACCTCAATATCATCAAATAACTTCTTTTCATTCTAAGTTAGGTAATCAAACCATAACCCCAAAGCTTTAACCCATTTGTCAAAATCAAACACCATAAACTCAATTTTAAGCTAGATTCCACCAAATTTAACATCATAACTCAAATCAAACACAAGTTAGGAGTATAACTTACTTGATTTTGCAAAACCCAACTGGATTGCCACATCCTTGCCCAAAGTCAACCTCAAGTGAATAAATTGAAGTTTAAACACTTCAAAACTTGAATCAAACTCAAGTACCATCAATTTTCCCTTTGACTTCTTCCTCTTTCCAGCCCTCTATCTCTCTAGAACTCTCTCTCTCTCTCTCTATTTTCTTCCAGAATTTTATCTTCTTTTGACTTCAAAGAAGAAGTCAATTAGATAAATATATACATATTTACCTTAAGGCCCTCCATCTTTCATTCTCTTTTCACATATATATAATTTAGTTTATAAAATCCAAATACACTACCAATAACACATAAACACCCCCCAAAACACATAATTTTACTAACTATCAAGTAAACTTGCATATTTCTGTATGTTTTATATTTTACAAAATTTCGGGTTTTACAAGTATGCATTCACCTCATTAAATCTTATAAAAATTTTTCTTGTTTGCTTTTGAATAGAACAGTTCCTTCATATCCCTTAAACTCTTCATCACAACTCCATATCACATGATATAACTCCAATTGGTCGAGCTTTGAATGATGTGTTTTTGGTTTTAGGACATCGATTTTATCTTTATCAGCTTATTCTCCTAATTGAAGATCAATCTCCTCAGCCCTTAGGCTTCTGTACCTCATAAACTCCCACAGATTCACATATCCTTTAGACTCATCCATGTTCTTTTCTAATTTAGATTCGAGCCGCTCTACAAGGAAGTTTACATCACCAAGACTCAGGAATTTCAGATCTACATGCCCAACAAAATAGCTTTTCAGATCAGACCTTGTGACGTGGTAGCAGATCATATCAATAAACATAACTTTCTTGTTGGGGAGATAATCACTTCAACCTAATAATCAACTCTGCCTATCCTAAAACATAGAATTTGATGATAACTAAACCATACATTCAGTATGACTTAGAAAGAATTCAAACATGTGTTGTTTGAATCAGATTATGTAAAAATATGCTATGGAACCATCAGCTGACCATCAGCTGAGCATCAGATCCTACTCAATGTATCAGCTAAGGGATATTATCCAAGGAGCATCAGATGAAGAAAACAAGTAAAGAAGACCATCAGCTGAGGAAAATAAACCATCAGCCGAGTGAAGAAAGTTGATCAGCTGAGTGCCTACACCATCAGCTGAGCAAGGACTTTGCTCAGCTACTCCATCAGCTGAGTGAACAAATGGATTAGCTGAGGCCCAAAACATCAGCTAAGTAAGTCCTCCTTTACAAAAGTCATCTCTCCACATAAATTGATGTATCTGAATGAGCAGCTGAGCATTCTTGATCAACTAATCATACAAATACATGAGCTTATGCCCTCCTAAGCTTACTATTAATCAGCTGAGTATCTATATGACCAGCTGAGCAATATGTATCAACTGAGTTCTAGCAAAAAGTGATCAACTGATATGTTTTGTCAACTGAGTAGTGAATATTAGAGTTCCTAGAACAATCTGTTAGTTGAGTCGTGTAAAATGTCAAATATGGACTATCTTTTCAGATTGTAAGACATATGTAAAAGGCAGAACATGTGTTGTTCTTTTATGCCTTAGATCTTTGTTTGTAAAAGTAAATGCACTTTTTGGATCAAGTATGAGACAAAAAGGTTTGATCTTATCCACTGGAAAAGGATAATGATACCTCAAACAGACGAAGATCTTGAAGATTTGTTCGAACAACTAAGTATGGCTGGCAATCCCATACTTGGTAAAGTCAAATCAAATAGAAGCATGGTGTTGATTAAAGTACAAGCATGGAAAGGGAAAGAAACTTCTACACGACAGTAGATGTGGGTTTTAATATTTTATATTGTGAGTGGGTTGCACTTTTGCAGAAAAGTACAATTACTTTTATCAATCTATTGATTAAAGTAACTTTACTTTTCACCCACTACCTTTACAAATAAAATATTATATCTCCACATCCTCTTTGTCTCCTTCCTTCATGCAATCGGATACACCAAGATTTCTATATATACTCATGCATGGTGGACATGCAAATACACAACACAGTGAAGTCTCTACTCCACATAAAGAAAATCTCATCGGTTGAGAAATTCGTAGAGTTTTAAGCATTGTGTAGAATCAAACTTGTTCATGTGTTGAACACTCTATATACATTATTTATTTTAGAGTTAGCTTGTCTATGTGTTAGATGAATAGATTGCCACCTTTTATTGTACTTAGAATTTCCGCTTCTAGCACATGTAATTCTTGATTCAATATCAATAAGAATTATATAAAAGTATATGAGTGTGTCTTTAAATTTTAAAAGCTAAAGTTTGTATTCAACCCCCCCTTCTACAAACATTTGTTGTTGTGTACTCAATCTGGGACTAACTACTGGTATCAGAGCAGGTTAGATAATCAATATCTAGATCTGTTTTGCTTACTTTACAACGGTTTCTACCCCTCTCAAAATGGCCTCATCAACAAACAACATGAATATCTCAAACACTGGTTCCTTAACAAGATGTCCCATGTTTGATGGTAGAAAATTTCTCCATGTGAAAAAGTAGAGCACATCTTTTCTTATCCACCCTTGATATCCAAATGCTTGAAATAGTCATTGATGGTCCTTATGAAGGTATTCGTTTGTTATAGTCGAGTAGCAACGGAAGCAAGATACAATACAAAAATAATAAGATAACCAAACAAACACTCCCGTGGACCAATATCTAGACATGGAATTGCAACTAAAGGAAAAAAACAAGATGGATAGAAATGTATCACTATGCAAGTACCACTATCTCCCTCTTGTCAAGCTTCAAGAATCAAATAAGTCAAGCTTCAAAATCCAAGCAAGGATTTCTCTAGTGAAGTCCACCCCAAGCTGTGTTGATTCCCAAATGCTAGTAAGTTGGTGTTACCACCGAAATAACAAGATTAAAGTGTGTCTAACACCTTTGTGCATCAAACCTTGATCACAAAGTGTATGAACTCTAGAGAGCAAGTGTGATATTCTTCATATGTTCTTCATAGCCATTCAACTCCCAAGAACACAGAGAATTCGTGATCCTTGAACAGCCCAAATTGAATGAATACTTAATCCCATTAAAATGAGCTTTAAAACCAATCAATTCTGCTGTTACAGGCACTGTACACGGCCCGTGTTGGTCAACACGGCCGTGTAGGCCCAAAGCCCACGGCCTCAATTGGGCCAAGTTAGCCCGTGTCAAACAAACCCAACACGGCCCGTGTTCATCTACACGGCCGTGTAGGCCCAAAGCACATGGTCTCTACTTGGGCCAAAACGCCCCGCGCTAGTTGGGCTGGACACGGCCCGTGTTCAAGAACACGGCCCGTGTACCATCCCGCCAAAACCCATTTTGGCCTTTTCTCTCTTTTGATTGATCATGTTGCCGGAATCAATACTTGGTGTGTGACCCAATAGGCCTATACTTCATTAGCAGTGCTATTAACTCGTTCGTGTCAGTGGGCATATTCCAACAGACTCCCACTTGCACGTGGCACGACTATGAAAAATAACACAAACTTAGAGCAGCCTCTAGCAAGACATCTATGCTCCCAAGTCAGTATGGGGTATTCCACTCTTGACAAGATCCCAATCATGAAATGATTGTCCTAAAGACAAATGAACATGTAAATCCCTTTGTTTGCGATATCCTATGTGAACACAAGGCATGGTATAAAGTCAACCTTCAGATCGTTCACGATTATGTTTCTTGATTCTAGGTTAGTGGTGACCAACAAACCAAGCTAACATTGATCCATCATTAATATAACTTGAGCACGGCCATGCATATGAACGTCAGCACTTAATCATCGAGGGGCCCATGGATACCTTCTCTATACATAGAGGAACAAATTCCTTTCGACTACATAGTCCCGCCACATAGATAGTACTCTACCCAATCATCTCCCTTATAACGACCAGTTACGGACCGCGTTAGAAAACGATCAAAGCAAAGCATATCTATGCTTTGGAATCACATGCATCTCTAGTTTAAGGATGAAACGTCATCATCATCCCGAGTTTCTTATGACTAGAACCATGAAGCGAACTCGGGTGTGGGACCTCCAATCACTTGAAACCCCTTTCAAGTATAGGCAAGAATCACGTGTAACAAAACCAACTCTTTACCTCAATCTTAATTTATACTTCCTTCCCATAAAGTATAACCGATTGTGGAGATTTAGAATGAAAAACATTCTCGGAAGTGTTTAAACATGCTAAGACGGAACACAATAAGGATTCATAAAAAACCCGCCCTCGGCGTATTATTAAATCTCCATTTAATAATCGATATATTATGAATTGCAATATTGCTTAACGTCCCCAAAACATAAGTACAAATCAAACATGAACCAAAACATATTCAAGCCAAGTTATACGCATTAGACATGCTAATAGACCTAGTATGACAAACACCACTAGTCCATAACAACGGCTTAACTAGTAGATTTGTTCCACAACATCCACAAGTTCTTTTGTTATTCAATTATATCTCTTTTGACAATACTACTTCAAAAGTATGCATCAAACAGATCTTACTTTTCAAAAAGGTTAAACTAATCACACCCTCATTGTCTCAAAAGCCCACAACAGGGTTAGTGATACTTAAGAATCAACAAACAACACCACAAGTTAGGATCATCAGCTTTGATCAAAGATCAACCGTTATCCTAGCAGAAACACGCATTAGAGTAACTACTTACTCCAAGCCTGTTCAAGTCGTCAAACATTAAGAACATATCTTAAATGCCCCTATGAAGTAGTAATTCCTGAATTAGGTTTGCATATAACCAAATATCGGGACATTATCTTCTATAGACATTTAACACTAGGAATACAACAAAGCTCCCACTAGCCCTGACATACGTAAAAGGTTTTATCTATGCTTTTAGAAAAGTCATCACTATGATTTTCTAATAGTAAGCAAAGATATCTTTCCTTCAAGATGCAAGAATAAGCCCGAAGTGGTCTTATCCACTTTTGTAGACATAATTCGGATACTACGGACGTATATTAAGACCCTCGGATAGTGTTATAAGCACTTCCTCATCATATTGTTTCATGACGAAACGCGGTCATTAATACCCACGAGTATCAAACATTCTTCAACATAGCCACTAGGACAAGTTTCTCCATAACCACCATGAAAAACTTTACCACTAGTCGGTATTTGAAGTTGTCTACAATTCCATCCATGTTAATCCCATCACTACCACCTTGGTATACACCTAGGTATGGGATCAAGTCAAGTCAAGCACTTGGACATTCCAAATAGATTGCATCTTTTTATCATTTACTTCTTTTATTTTTAGCGAATTCTGGATCCACTATGTCTTTGGCTCTATATGACTCTAATCAGAATTAAAAGAAGTAATGATTCTTAGTCAGGCATACCAGCATAACCACGTTGATCATCTATCAAAGATATCAGATTATATGCTAGTATCATCATCAAGTCTTCATTTAAGTTCCACGTTCTTCCACTGGAATGCCTTAGTTTTAGTTTCTTTTCTCTTCCCCTTTTAAGCAACAAACATTGTTCTCAAAAGGTTAAATAACTAAAACTTAGAAGAACTCCTCAAATGTATTAGCACTTCTTGATTTCAAGTTTATCCTTCTCCCACTGAATGTAGAATGGATAACTCCGAACTATTAAGATAGACCAGCAAAGAACCTTTCTAGTCGTATCTCAATAAATGCTAAATAGACTATCAATTGAATTTAGATTTGAGGACTTAGTCACAATGGTGAATGAATGTCCCAACAAATCGGACATACACTCTTGACCCGTCATAAACCGAATCATTAACACCCGGTTCCCTACTCTATGACACCATGTACCAATGTGTCTTAGTAGGATATGAATTGTGAAACAATTCCACAATTCACTATATGGTCATCCAATATAGATAATAGATACCTTAGCATCTTAACTAGATCTAAGTACCTTGATCTATATGCCCTATTGATCCTTAAAGTTGTTTTGGCTAATTCTGAACACCAACAAGGTTTCAGACATATGCCTAAACTAATAAATGTCTCGCAATTACTACCATCAAGGTAGTGATGAAGAGGTTTCCCTTTCGTTATTCTTTGTGGTATGCTTGAACGGATTATCCACAAAATGTGATCAATATCCAACAAACTTATAATCCTCTCACAAACTCTGGCGAAGGATCTCATAATCATCTTAGCCTAATAAACAAGATCAACATCAAAGCGTTTAGCCCGAGACTAAACTATTCCGAGATCCTAACCACATGGATCTAGGCGATATATTTCTTGTTTATGTGATTAAGTTGATTATCACACAAAGATAACTCATCCAAACTATTTTGGATTCAGAATCAATTATTCATGAATATTCTATTACTTGTAACAAATCCTTGTGTATGCCATGACATGGGAAATTTTGAACAAAAATATCTCACAATAGATTTTCATAATAAATTTCGTATTTTAAGAATAACTCATCGTCACCACATGTAAAGTTGTACGCCACGCAGGGCAAAACAACACATGAGCTATGACATAAAAACCTTGAATAAATAACGGTTAAAAAAGGTTCAACATCAATTCTTAAAAACTTCAAAATTTTTGTTCACCGTAATTAAAGCGACCATACAAAGAGATGTTACTTGCCACGCAGGGCAATAAAATAAAGTAATAAATAAACCGGGGACAAAAGCGAGATCAAGTCTCCTTATCTTCTCTTGGAGGACAATCACCATGGTTTCCTCGTTCGAGATCCGGTTCTTCATGCTTTTCTTTCAACAAAGGACCTACACTTTGTAACAAACAAATTTGTGACAAACGTGAGTCAATCCGCTCGGGTCAACAACCCAGCTTATAGAAGAATAACAATGAATCATGAACGTACTTGAAGATGGAAAGTTAACTCTCTCTTTCCTGAGAAGTTTTATATCCTCTCGGCACGTAGGGCAGGTGTGACGGCCCCAATTTCCAAATCTTCCACAGAAGTAGCAAACCACCTTTTCTTGAGTCTCTTCTTGAGGCACATCCTCTATGCCCTTCGACTCAACATCAAGGATAGGCTTGGAAACTCCAACCTTTCTTTTTAGGGTCGGTTTCTTCTTCCTTTTCTTTTGTTTCTTTAAGCCCAATGCGGGGGTGGTTGAGGTGGAATTATGCTTGGCCATGTCAGATTCCGCAGACTTCAACGTGTCATGCAATTCGCTTAAGGACTTCTCCAATCCTTGCATATGATAGTTTGTGACAAACTGTTCATATGATGCGGGCAGAGACTGGAGTACAATATCCACAGCGAGCTCTCTCCCAATAGGAAATCCTAACCTCTCCATTTGGTCCACGTTCGCCTTCATCTTAACGATGTGAAGACCAACATTCCCGCCTTCCTGCAGCCTACAACCGACTAGGCTTTTAACACACTCATAGTGTTCCTGCGTAACTTGCTGTCGGAACATGTCATTGAGCTTGTTTAACATATCGTACACACTCATGTGCTCGAGCTGCTTTCGCAACTCCGAGCTCATAGTTGACAACATGAGGCAGGCAACATCGTGCGTGTCCTCAAGACGTTTTTCATACCCGTATCGGACGGCCTAAGTCGCATTGGTAGCAGGTGGCTCCAGAAGGGGTTCCTCAAGGATGTGCAACTTTGAATCATGGCGAAGGAAAATCCTCAATTGCCTAAGCCATGCAATAAAGTTCACCCCCGTGAGTTTCTCCCTTTCTAGGAACACACGAAGTGAGATGTTTGACTTGGTATTGTTATGATTTGACATCTATAAATAACAATAATACGAGTTTTGGTTAGTTTAGATAAACCTTGTTAAAAAATAATTACCCCATAGTTGTAGACAAAAATAACTATTTATAACAAGGGCTAAGAACCTCATTTCACCTCGCACCGTGACGGGTTTACCGCAGATCACGTGGTGAAGCTATTTAGGCCGGCAACCATTTTACCAATTGTAATCTCTATTACAACTCTTAGACACTTGCGGGATCCGTTGACATCCATTATGTCGGTTGGCATGTTTGATCCCTTCCTTACACCAATCTTAATATATAATTTTTGTTTAGCTCGTGCTTAGCTCGACAACTAATCAAGATTTATATACTAAAATTGTAAACCGTCCGACAAGACACACGGGTGGCACTCCCGACCATCAATTGGCTCGTGCTTAGCTCGACAACCAATCATGTGAGTTACCCCACTCACCTTCCACACAAATACGCAAGGAATGACTCGTGCTTAGCTCGACAATCATCCTTGTTTCGTTAGATTCGGGTGGTGTCATCATACGGATGGTGCGTGATTTACATTTTGAAAAACGGGATTTTGTTTCCGGTTTCTAAAAACCTTTTTGTGAATTAACAAAGTAAGTGTCAAAACGATTTTTAAGCACTTTTAAATATAATACAAAGTTTATATTTTCTTTGTCAATTCTATTCGCGCGAGATTGTTAACCATTTTAAAAAACGTTGTATTTTATTTAATTTTATAGAAAAATTCTCTAGCATGCGAATCCTAATCCATGCATAGAAAAATAAAACACAACCACGCAAATATATATATATGTATCATTCGGTAACATGCCCAAAAATCCTATGCGTTTTCCCCGTGAGCCACAACGGGGAAAACAAGGCCAAAACCTAAGGACAAGGTAAAGTCTCGTTGGGTGAGCTCCCGTTGAATCCAACACCTCCAATAGCGTGTTGATTCCTTCTCGCCAAGACGTCATCATCATGACTCCCGTTGATTTCTCCGGCTCTAATTCTATACTATTTACAAGTACATAGAATATATGCAAACGACACACAGGTCGCAGTCCTATACTATTTATACGAATAGACGGAATCAAATAAATGGCATGCAAGCCGCACCAACAAATATATAAATAAATATTTATATCAATACGGCACGCAGGCCACACAAAAAAAAACCGAATCAATCAACCACCACAACACATAGGTCTAAGGGCATATCATGTTACCGAATTAACCAAACACAACATAAGTGAAACATGGTGTGCCACACAAAATCATGATATAAATATATATCTATATTTTAGTCAAGATTGTCAACAACATCAAAGGCACCAAAATGACAATCCTTGTACATATGCATTAGTTTACCAAACCATTTTTGAGACACATATTCATATATACATTTATAAGTATATATTTGTGTACACTTCATGCCAAGTTACAACAAATATATAAATATAAAAACTAAAATATATTAACACGTCTACGAATAAATCTATTCTAGCACAACAAGAGCCTCAATGGAAAAACCAATTTTAAGAAAACAATTTTCTTATATAAATGTACTTATATGGTTTTTGAGACTTGATGTAAAAACTAACATCTTAGGTGGGCTACAAATATACCAATTTTAGCCTAACATGAATCTACATGAAAAAACATTTCTAGAAAACAATTTTCTAATATAAAAATATTTATATGATTATTATGTAGGCTACAAATATATCAATTTTAGCCTAACAAAAATCTACACGAAAAACTTTCAAGAAAACAATTTTCTTGTATAAAATATTCATATGGTTTTTCTAGACTCGTTAGTGCAAAACCATGTTAGATATGGATCTAATACCACTTAAGGTATTCGTTTGGCATAGTCGAGTAGCAACGGAAGCAAAGATACAATACAAAAATAATAAGATAACCAAACAAACACTCTCGTGGACCAATATCTAGACATGGAATTGTAACTAAAGGAAAAAAACAAGATGGATATAAAGGTCCCACTATGCAAGTACCACTATCTCCCTCTTGTCTAGCTTCAAGAATCAAATAAGTCAAGCTTCAAAATCCAAGCTAGTATTTCTGTAGTGAAGTCCACCCCAAGTTGTGTTGATTCCGAAATACTAGTAAGTTGGTGTTACCACCAAAACAACAAGATTAAAGTGTGTCTAACACCTTTGTGCATCAAACCTTGATCACAAAGTGTATGAACTCTAGAGAGCAAGTGTGTATATTCTTCATATGTTCTTCATAGCCATTCAACTTCCAAGACCACAAAGAATTCGTGATCCTTGAACTGCCCAAATTGAATGAATACTTAATCCCATTAAAATGAGCTTTAAAACCAATCAATTCTGCTGTTACAGGCACTATACACGGCCCGTGTTCATCTACACGGCCGTGTAGGCCCAAAGCACACAGTCTCTACTTGGGCCAAAACGCCCTGTGCTAGTTGGGCTGGACACGGCCCGTGTACCATCCCGCCAAAACCTATTTTGGCCTTTTCTCTCTTTTGCTTGATCATGTTGCCGGAATCAATACTTGGTGTGTGACCCAATAGGCTTATACTTCATTAACAGTGCTATTAACTCGTTCGTGTCAGCGGGCATATTCCAACACCTTATGTTCCAACATCAGTGTTATCCATTCCATCAGAATCTGAAGGTCAAACCTCTACAACAGAAAGAATAATAACCAAACCCATGCATTTGTGGACAGATGAAGATAAGAGGGTGGTTAGCCTAGATGTTAAGGCTAGATAAGCTCTTGTCTCTGCACTACCTAATGAGATCTATCATCAAGTGCTTAACTGTACTTCTGCTAAAGAGATGTTAGATACACTCACAGCTGCATATGAAGGGACTGAAGAGGTGAAGGAGAACAAGAAGCTCCTCCTCAACAGAGAGTATGAATTCTTATTTGCTCAGAAAGGTGAGAGTCTTACACAGACATACACCAGGTTCAACTGCCTAGTTAATGACTTGAAAAGGGCAGACATAACCAAGAGCAACTTTGTTTTTGTGAAAAAGTCTCTAGACTCCCTCCCTGAAACATGAGATCACTTTGTCACTGTTCTAAGACATAGTGAGTAGATAAAGGGAATGTCTCTGGTTGCTCTCTATGGTAACTTACTAAACCATGAGCAATCAGTCAAACAAAGGAAGTTATCATCCAAGGAGATGAAGGAGGTCGTGAAAGCTGCACCAACTGCCCTTGTATCACTAAAGGAAAAATTAATTCTTAAGGATGAGGAACTTAGGCAGATAACTATCTTAAATGATGAGCTAGCTAATCAAAAGATACTTAATGAGATCTTAATAAAAGAAACTAGTGAAGCAACCAAAAAGTTTAATGACCTCCAAAAAGTAGTAAAGTCTTGGTGTGTATCTGCAGAAAAGACCACTCAGTGTGTCAAGGAGCAGATACCCAATCAAGTTCAAGCTATCATTGGTGGAAATTACTCTAAGGCTGCTAACTATGTTGATTATAATAAGAACCTTAATATCTTAGACAAAGCTGACATTTTGCCACAGACTTTTCACAAAACTGTTAAAGGCAAAAGTGTGTTCACAAATAAGTTTGTTAGAAGCAAAAGTTCCCACTCATAAGAATCAATTATTCCTTCTGTTGAATCATCCTCTAGTAAGATTTCAGAATGTAAAAATACTAATAATATAACGTCAAAGGATGTGAGTAAAGGAAAGGAATCATTGGTTGAAACCTTAGAGACATTATGTTGTAAAACCTTAAAAACAGATGACTTAAATCTTAGTATTTCACAAACTGAAGAATCATTAGCTAATACTACTCCATCAACTGATAGGTTAGTAGATGATAAATTCTCAGCTGATAACCTGTCAGCTGATCATAGCTCATATTCTAAACAATCAGTTGATCTAGAAGTAATCAACTCTCTTTCAATAGAAGAAACTATGAGTAAAAAGAATGATGTTCACATTGTTCCCATTTCTGCCACTCCAAAGATTGGTCAAAAACTTTCTAAAAACAAAGATCAATCTAAGGTGCCTGTCAATAAAGACCTATGAAATTTACAGGATAAGCTTCATAAGCTGAATGGTCAAGTTAGTGAAATGATGACTGATAAGAAAACTCATAGGCATTCAAACAATGTTGTTCAATGCTCCAAGGCCACAAAATCTCAAAAATGTCATAAATGTGGAAGCAAAGAGCATAAGGCATTTGAATGTTCTTTAGAAGGGAATTCAAGACAGCAGACTTGTAATGATAACACAATCATTCCTCTCATACATAAGAAACCTGAGATGAAGTGGAAAGCTAGGTGCATTCCACAGGGATGCACTAAGTAGTGGATTCCTACTTGTGTCACTAACTCTTCTTTCATTCAATCTGTGCAGGGTGTTGGTTCACAGTTTCTTGACAGTGGATGTTCAAGAACTATGACAGGTAACAAGGCTTTGCTTAGTAACTACAAGAAAGAGAAAGGTCCAAGGGTGACCTTTGGTGACAACAACCATGGGCAAACAAAAGGCTATGGTGAAATTCATAATGGGAACCTCAAACTGTCCAAAGTTTCATATGTCAAAGGGCTGAAATACAATCTTATAAGCTTAAGTCAATTGTGTGATGGAGATAATGAAGTCCATTTCACAAAGACAGGAGGCTCCATAATAAATAAAGAAGGTAATATAGTGTTTAGTGCCAAGAGAACCAAGGATGTGCATACACTTGACATGTCCTCTGGTGACCCTTCAAAAGAAACATGTTTGTACTCCAAGAATAATGAGGATACAAATTGGCTGTGGCACAAGAGGCTTTCCCACCTTAATTTCAAAAGTATCAACAAGTTGAGCAAGGTGAACTAGTGTCAGGACTACCTTCTCTGACTTATCTTAAGCCTAAACCTTGCACTGCTTGTGAGAAGGGAAAGCAGCATAAGACATCATTTCCATCCAAGCAGGCCTTCTCAATTACAGAACCTTTCTATATGTTGCACATGGATCTCTTTGGTCCTATTGCAACTACTAGTTTTGGTGGAAGTAAGTATGCTCTTGTATTGGTTGATGAATTCTCAAGATACACTTGGGTTTTCTTTCTTAAAGCAAAGAGTGAGGCTGCTGAAGAAATTATTTGTTTTATCAAGAAGATGGAAGTGTTGAATGGCAATCTGGTGAGGAGTCTTAGAAGTGATCATGGAACTGAATTCAGAAATCAAACTCTGGAATCTTTCTGTGCTGAGAAAGGGATATTTCAAAACTTTTCTGCTCCAAGAACCCCACAACAAAATGGTGTAGCTGAAAGAAGAAATAGAACATTGAAGCTGCTAGAACCATGTTGTGTGAAAGTGGGTTGCCCTTTAATTTCTGGGCTGAGGCTGTAAGTTGTGCATGTTTCACACAGAACAGGTCCCTTATTATCAAGAGGCACAACAAAACTCCATATGATGTGCTCAAGGGAAGGAAGCCAAGCATCGGCTTTCTGCATATTTTTGGTTGTCAGTGTTTCATACTCAATCAAAAGGATCAATTGCAGAAGTTTGCTCCTAAAGCTGATGAAGGAGTGTTTGTAGGTTACTCAGTGATTTCTAAAGCATAGAGAGTATACAACCTCAGAACCAAAGTCATAGAAGAATCCATCAATGTAAGTTTCAATGAAAATGACTTTGTTATTTCCTGTTCTTCTAATCATGTTTCAGGTGAAGAATTTAATGATCTCATGCAAACTGGAGAAGACACTCCAGAGCAAGTAAATCCCTTTCCACCAGCTGCTCATGATGTAGATGAACCTGTTCCTATCCAAATCTTTAACCATGTTCAACCATCCTCATCCAATCCTATACCTCTACTGAATCATGTGGAAAATGACTCAACATCATTGGATTCTAATTCCATATCACACATTCCCTCTTTAATAGAGATACCCACAGATTGCAACAATGAAGTTATATCAGCCACTCAAAATGAACTCACTTCTACTGCTGATAGCCAACATATAACTTCTTCTCCCCAAATCCAAATGAATCCCAATTCCCAAGCAATCCAAAAATCCTTCAAAGACCTCAAGCACCATCCTCATAATTTGGTGATAGGAAACATAGATGATCTAGTTAGAACAAGATCAAAAGCTTGCAACATCTGCTTGTATTCTAGATTTGTCTCAATGATTGAACCAAAGAAGGTTGATAAAGCTCTCAATGATCCCCACTGGGTGTCTGCCATGCAAGAGGAACTGGCAGAATTCAAAAGAAATAATGTATGGATTTTGGTACCCAAACCAAAGGATAAATCCATCATTGGAACAAAGTGGGTGTTCAGAAATAAGCTAGATGAAAATGGGCAAATCATAAGAAACAAAGCAAGGCTAGTGGCACAGGGGTATTGTCAAGAAGAAGGTATTGATTTTGATGAAACCTTTGCCCCTGTTGCAAGATTGGAAGCTATTAGACTATTCCTAGACTATGCTGCCTTCAAAAACTTCAAGGTGTTCCAAATGGATGTGAAGAGTGCATTTCTGAATGAAGATCTGAAAGAAGAGGTGTATGTGAAACAACCTCCTGGTTTTGAGGAGTCAAGCTTACCTGATCATGTTTACTTTCTAAACAAAGCTTTATATGGTCTTAAGCAAGCTCCAAGAGCCTGGTATGATACCCTCTCTTCTTTTCTCATTAACAAAGGTTTTGCAAGATGATGCATTTATAGCACTTTATTTATAAGGAAGTACAAAGGTGATGTGATACTTGTGCAGATATATGTAAATGATATAATATTTGGGTCTACTAATTTGGAACTATGCAAAAAGTTTTCTAAACTCATGTCTTATAATTATGAGATAAGCATGATAGGTGAGTTAAACTATTTTCTTGGTTTTCAAATTAAACAAGAGGTTGATGGTATTTTCATTTATGAAACAAAGTATGTCAAAGATTTACTCAAGAAGTTTGATTTTGAAAAATGTTCTTCAATAAAAACACCTATGTCTACTTCTATCAAGTTAGGAAAGGACACTGATGGCAAATCAGTGAACATTACTACTTATAGAGGAATGATTGGGTCACTTTTATACCTTACTACAAGTAGACCAGATATAATGTTTTCAACATGTCTCTGTGCAATATATCAAACAGATCCTAAGGAATCACATCTTGCTGGTATTAAGAGAATATTCAGATATCTCAAAGGAACTCCTAATCTTGGTCTTTGGTACCCCAAAGACTCAGATTTTGAGTTAGTTCGATATTCTGATTCTGATTTTGCAGGGTGTACATTAGACAGAAAAAGTATTTCAGGTGGTTGTCAACTTCTAGGAGGAAGATTGATTAGTTGGTCTAGTAAGAAACAGAATTCAGTGTCAACATCCACTGCAGAGGCAGAATACATTGCTGCACGAAGCTGTTGTGCTCAAACTTTGTGGTTACAAAATCAACTACTTGACTATGATGTGAAGTTTGAAGACACCCCAATTCTATGTGACAATACAAGTGCAATCTCCATCTCAAATAATCCAGTCATGCATTCAAAGACAAAGCATATTGAAATCAGACATCATTTTCTCAGAGATAATGTGCAAAAGAAGAAGGTAACTTTGCACTACATCAACACTGATTTACAACTTGCAGATTTATTCACAAAGCCATTAGATGAAGCAAGGTTCAATTTCCTAATATCCAAACTAGGTATGCTTAATTTTTAGTTTAGAATAGTGGTAATTTAGTTGGTGCTAATTTATAAGTGCTGATATTCATGGATTACTTATCTAAGCATCTCTAAGTCTTACTTAATCTGTGAAAACTGAGTAACTATGCTCAGCTGATAGGTATCAGCTGATCAAACTTACTCAGCTGATCACCCTAAGACAAGAAGGAAATGCTCAGCTAAGTACTTTCCTCAGCTGATACTCCAAATTTTCACTATCAGCTGATACATTTCTAGTATCAGCTGATGGTTCAACACTTAGTAAATTTTCACTTTCTACACTCATTTAATGCTTTTTAACCCTAGTTATTTACCCCGTTTGTCAGATTTCATTTAATAGCTAATTAATTTGTTTTCCGTTAGAATTTTTGTTAGTATCTAATGATCTCTGTTAACTAACCTTCATAAATATCCCACATCCTCTCTCATTCACCTTTATCCGTTCAAACTTTCTAAATTCCCTCTCTCTACAAAGAACTACCCTAACTTCTCTCTCGATACTCACTGTTCATCATCCCTACCAAATGGCCACCTATATTCCAGACCCCGCTGTCAATCCTGGTGAGAATGTCGCACCCAACCAACCAATGAATATAACTCCAAACAACATTCTACTCTGCACCACCATCCCTGCCTCGCGAGAAAACCAAGGTTATGAGCCAATGGTTCAGTTTCTTCAGGCTCATCCTCTGTTCGATAGTCTCACTGATGATCCACACTACATATACCCTACCATTATTGGTGAGCTATGGTACTCCGCAACCTACAACCTAAACGACAACACCATCCACTACACCCTAGCCCAAGGAAACTATCATCTCCAAATCACCTCTGAAACACTTCGCGAAGCCATTAGTATTCCTCACTTCCCACGTTACACAGCTTTTCCCTCCAGAGCAGAAGTTCAAACCGTTTTGCAAACCATCGACTACAATGAACCTGTAGTGCATGGTCAAGTAAAAGTCTCTGCTCTTTCTCATCCGTGGAAGTATTTGGCCAACGTGGTCATACGTTGTTTTGGTCCAAAATCTGGAAGCCACCATCTCATCAATCAAACTAAGCTTCTGGTGATCTATGCCCTAGTCTTTGGGGTAAACATAGACTTTGCTCAAGTTATATTTTCTGATCTTGTTGATAAGATCACTCAGAGCACAAACAAGAAATCATCAAGGTCTCAGGTGCCCTACATTCGATTCTTAAGCCTGATAAATATGAGGGAGATTGGAGAAAATGATTATGTGGGCTTAAGTGAACATCAAGAGCATATTCCTGTCCCTGCCATGGGTGAAAAGATATTCCACTTTCTAAAGGCAAAAAGAGGTCCTCCAATCACTGCCCAAATGCAAGAGTTAATATATGCTGCCAATGACAATGCTAATGCTGGTGATGATGATGAGAATGATGATAATGATAGTGATGATGCTGAAGAAAGTCACACTGGCACTAATAATGAAGATGATGATGCTGGTGAATTTACTCCTATCAGTCCAATGGTATTAAGTCCTCTTGGTGGTGATGGTGATGCCCAAGAACAAGACATTTCTGAGCAACTGCTGGAGCTCATTGACAAGAGCAGGCACATCATGTCCCAAGGTAAGGACAGTTCTGATTCCACCTTGGAGGATATTCAAATGGTAGTCCCAACCTTTGATAGCCCATCCTCCTCTACAGTCCATACACCAATCCAACAGCCAAGCTCTAGTGAACCTCATGTGGTCACTAGTTCTACTCCAATTCGTAGCCCCATACATACAAAATCACCAGAAGTGACTCATTATGAGCACTATGAGGGAGTGCAATCTACACCTCTGACCTCAACTCCAATTTCCCTTCCTCATGTTGAGGGGAAGCAATTGGATGTTGCCACCTTTAAGCTAGTGGATGTATCCTTACAACAGGGTACATCTGTAAAAATGGGATCTAAGTCGCTAGCTGAGACAACCTCCCAACAGGTTGACCTCATTGAAAGACAAACCTCAACCCAAGGTCATACTGTGTCTATCCCACTATTGAGTCAGCCTATACCATTCACATTCTGACAACAGAATTTGGATCCAATAAGGGATTCCCTATTATTGAGTGCATCCCACACTCAATCCACTTATCTTGCACCTCTTATCAATTCAATTCTTACACAAGCACAGCCTGCCAATGCTAGTGGTACAAACCAACCACTTGTACAAGGCTGAACAATCCTTCCCATTGAGTTTGAGCTTATACACCAAGGCTCAAATGAGGGGACACAAACCCTACCCAATTTCTTTGAACCTATCTCCGCCCATTACAATTCTCAACCATCTACCTCTTCCTAAACACCAAACCTTACATTGTCTAAACCATAAACCAAAACCTTGATAACCTAACCCAAACCTTCCAAGCCTTCCAAACCCAAACCTCTACTCAACTGTCTAGACTTGCAAAAGACATTGAGTCCCTCAAAACCCTACCCCAACCCTCCCCTGCACCTACTGCCTCTCCCATTGATCTTACCCCCATCCTAACAAAATTAGACCATCTCTTTATCCTTCTCCCATCTCAATCACACATTACCATCCTTCCTCAATCCATTATCTCTTCCCTCAACCATCTCAAACCTACTATCCCAACTCCAAACCCTACGCCCAATAAACCCAAACATTTTTGTCCCTATCCCAGAACAACTCCTACCCATGCCTTTCTACCTTAAAGGCATCCTTGATGACATTGAAGCCCTTACTGAACAATCCAGAATGAGTCATCTCTCATTGTGGAAAGCCCTAAAAGATCTCAAGGATGACCTCTCCCTTCAACTCTCTAAACTTGCCTCTACCCCATCCTATACCCCTTTCTCAACCCATACACCTACCCCTGCCCCTACCCCATCCCCAAAGCCAACCATAGGTGACTCACCTCCTCCTTTTGATGATGCCAAAAAGGGGGAGAAATTCTCATGTTCATCTAGGGAGGATAATCCTGATTCTGAAGAAGTGGATGCTGCTTATAATGAAACTACTACAAAGATCTTGCAGGATGAAGCATCCAAAGCAACATCTCCTCCTCCTAAAAGAAAAGCACCTTTTGAGGGGGAGCAAAGGTTTCCAAAGAGATTAAAAAGAATGGATAACAGGCCAAAGCCAAGAAGGAAAGTTCCTGAGGGTTGCTCTCCACCAATAGCCATTGAGTCTGATTCTGATGATGAGGATGATACACCACTCTTTGACATCCTCAGAAGAAGAAGACAGAGCCCAAAACCATCTGCTCCACCAGTCCAATCAACTCCATCAGTCCAAAAGGCTTCAACCTCTGCTCCTAAATACAAAGGAAAACAGAAAATGACATCTGAGCAAGTTGAAGCAGATGAATAAATGCAAAGGGAGCTTGCACTTAAAGAGCAAGAAGAAAGGGAAAATGCCCAAATGGCTTAAGAATTGGGTGTTCGAGTTGAAGAAATCTACCAAGCCAAGGAGCTAGCATATCAGCAAGAACAAGAACAAGTTCAAAATCAAGCTGCTGCTCAACACAAATTGGCAAAGGAGAAATCTCAGTCTGAACTGCTCAAAGCTAGATGTCATGCGGATGCCATCAAAACCCTCTTCAACCTTGATTTATCTGCTCCCTACAATCTAAATCAACAAAGGCTTCAAAGCTTCAGAGAAAAGATCAACATTCTAAGAAACAGAACAGAACCAACTCCAATCACAAGAGCAACTGTCCACAAAGGTGATGGTGAACCCTACCTCAAAGCTATAAGGCATAACAACTTAAACAGCTGTGAAGTTATATCCTATGAGAGGTGTCATATCTATGGGTTCACAAAGTTAGTTGAGATCCTGTACCTTCTCTTCAAATCCAAATCCAAGCTTAAAGTCCAATTCATTCAGAAAATTTAAAATTGGATAGCTCTAGCTGTGTCACAAAGGGCCTTCACTCCAGATGACTATTACAAACATGTGGACACAGTTGATAATCTTCACAAGAAAGGCTCCAAGCCCTTTAAACCATTTGAACTAAGAGAGGTACTACCCCAGCATGAGTAGTTGTATGATTTTGAGGGTCTCAACACAACTCTACCACTAAACATCACCCCTGAGCTTTACAAGTTTATATCCATGCCTGTTGATGGCTTATTTTTTCTGGACAAAGTTGGTACTTGGAGGTTCTTTAGACAGTCTGAAATCCCTAAAGCTGGCAAGATCTTTCTCTTTGGGCTTAGAACATCTACAAGAGGCAGAACTGGAAATGAACATTTTGAAGCCCTTGTACAAGCCCAATGTGAATTCTTAGCTGAAGTAGATCCCCATGCCAAAGACTTTGAAGTAAAAGAAGAACCATGGTGGGATGATTGAAGACTGATCTAACTCTGAAGATTTGTTAATATCTAGTTGATTGTATATAGACTAGTTAGTTAGTAGTTAATCTCTGTAAATACTTCTATACATTTCTTTATTCTGTTATTTCAAGTGATGTTTATGTATATCAGAAAATCAAAAACACATAAAAATGGAAAAATGAAAAGATACCACAAAAACAGAACAAAATGGTACAACAAAGAAAAGGATTCCACAAAAACAGAACAAAATAGAACACTAGAAAAGAAACCAAAAACAGAACAAGGTTCAAAATAAAAAGAGCTACCAAAAACAGATAGCTAGGTAGCCAAATGTACTTAAAAGTTCAAATCTTTTGTATTCGAAGTCAAACTGATTCTTCAAAAAGAAAAAGGTTTTGTCATCATCAAATAGGGGGAGATTGTTTGGGAGATAATCACTTCACCCTAATAATCAACTCTGCCTATCCTAAAATATAGAATTTGATGATAACCAAACCATACATTCAGTATGACTTAGAAATAATTCAAACATGTGTTGTTTGAATCAGATTATGTAAAAATATGCTAAGTATGGAACCATCAGCTGAGCATCAGATCCTACTCAATGTATCAGCCAAGGGATATCAGCCAAGGAGCATCAGATGAAGAAAACAAGTAAAGAAGACCATCAGCTGAGGAAAATAAACCATCAGCCGAGTGAAGAAAGTTGATCAGCTGAGTGCCTACACCATCAGCTGAGCAAGGACTTTGCTCAGCTACTCCGTTAGCTGAGTGAACAAATGGATCAGCTGAGGCCCAAAACATCAGCTAAGTAAGTCCTCCTTTACAAAAGTCATCTCTCCACATAAACTGATGTATTTGAATAATCAGCTAAGCATTCTTGATCAACTGATCATACAAATACATGAGCTTATGCCCTTCTAAGCTTACTATTGATCAGCTGAGCATCTATATGATCAGCTGAGCAATATGTATCAACTGAGTCCTAGAAAAAAGTGATCAATTGATATGTTTTGTCAACTGAGTAGTGAATATCAGAGTTCCTAGTACAATCTGTTAGCTGAGTCGTGCAAAATGTCAAATCTGCACTATCTTTTCAAATTGTAAGATATATGTAAAAGGCAGAACATGTGTTGTTCTTTTATGCCTTATATCTTTATTTGTAAAAGTAAAATGCACTTTTTGGATCAAGTATGAGACAAAAAGGTTTGATCTTATCCTCTGGAAAAGGATAATGATACCTCAAACAGACGAAGATCTTGAAGATTTGTTCGAACAACTATGTATGGCTGGCAATCCCATACTTGGTAAAGTCAAATCAAACAGAAGCATGGTGTTGATTAAAGTACAAGCATGGAAAGGGAAAGAAACTTCTACACAACAGTAGATGTGAGTTTTAATATTTTATATTGTGAGTGGGTTGCACTTTTGCAGAAAAGTACAATTACTTTTATCAATCTATTGATTAAAGTAACTTTACTTTTCACCCACTACCTTTACAAATAAAATATTATATCTCCACATCCTCTTTGTCTCCTTCCTTCATGCAATCGGATACACCAAAATTTCTATATATACTCATGCATGGTGGACATGCAAATACACAACACAGTGAAGTCTCTACTCCACATAAAGAAAATCTCATCAGTTGAGAAATTCGTGGAGTTTTAAGCATTGTGTAGAATCAAACTTGTTCATGTGTTGTTTTAGAGTTAGCTTGTCTATGTGTTAGACGAATAGATTGCCACCTTTTATTGTACTTAGAATTTCCGCTTCTAGTACATGTAATTCTTGATTCAATATCAATAAGAATTATATAAAAGTATATCAGTGTGTCTTTAAATTTTAAAAGCTAAAGTTTGTTTTCAACCCCCCCCCTTCTACAAACATTTGTTGTTGTGTACTCAATCTGGGACTAACATTTATGAACTGAGACATAATTAAGCTTGATGATTGGATAAGTTGATTCAACATCATCTTTCTTTACGGTGTGCATGTTCAGAAATAACCTTGTTTGAGCTTCATTTACATTTTTGGCACCCATCAGATTGATATTAAGCATTTCTTTGAGCTGGTCTGAGTAGATATCAACAAAATTTTCTTCTAGAAAAGCAACAGGTATATCTTGATACCTCCGGTTCCTGACTTCCTTTTTCAGAGCCTCTCTCGTGAGCACATAACTTTTTCTTACATTTGGTAAAGATCCGGTGTGAATTGGATCTATTTGAACATTTGAAGGAATCTCCCATTCAGCACCTTTGGATATTTCATGTATTTGTGTTTCTTTTTTCTGTTTCCTGATGATATTAGCTGGAGTTGTTCTAAATTTGCCTGTAGATGATGGGAATAGTTATGTTACTTCTTTGTTTATTTTCAGCAAGCTTTCCAATTTTAACTTTTCAAATTCAGGCTTTTTAACCTTTTAAGTCATTTGAGCTTCATCTGTTTGCTTACTCAACCACAGGGCCAAAGTCAAATCCTCTTCCTCTGCATCAGATGTATCAACATTTTCAAATTCAAACCCTGTTTCAACTATTTCCAACTCTTTATGTTTGCCTTTATATTTCTGCTTAAAAGATGTTTCATCAAGTTTTGTAGCAACAACGCCAATCCTCTGAGCAGCCGAGGTATCAAAATAGGTTTTCAATATTTTCTCCCCCTCAGGAAGATCGGTGTTAGAGTTATCATCATCATGCCTAGGTCTTTTTTATGACCCGACAGCAGTTTTGCATGTGGACTCAACCTCTGTTCTCAATAAAGTCAACAAATCAAATTCCTCAGAGGTATTCTCAGAACGACCAATCAACCGAACAAGTAATAGACTTTTAAGATCATCAATTGTTAAAGCATCGGTCACCTTTTCTTTTATCTCATCCTCTTTCCTTTCAATCAATTCATCTAATTTGGCCTCAATTCGTTGATTCTGTTTTTTAAGCTCATTAAACCTTTCAGCTTGCAACCTCTGTGTATCGTCAAATCTAACATTCAATTGTTCTATCACAACATCGAAATCAGCTTTGGAAACAAATTCCTTAGCTGATTCAGTTTCAGTTCGGGTAACAGTTCCGGGATCACTTAGATTGCCCGTTGAGACACCAGCATCTTTAGAAACAAATTCTGAAGATGAAGGGCCACCCACGTTCACAGCTGGAGTAGGGTTGACTATGGCGGGATTTCCTACCAATCTTTGAATATGGCCTGTAAAGGCTTCACCTATGGTAGTTCCGACAGGTCTATCTTGGAATAGACTTCTTAATTCCGGTGTTTGCACGTGTTTTGAAAGAAAGTCAACAATATGCTGACAGTTTTCGATGTGCATTGAAGGAATGGGCGTAACCTAGAGCTCTTGGTTACTTTGTTCAATATCAGCACCCTCCGAATGAGGAGCCGATATATTTTGTGTTTTGTCTTCGTGCAATGAAACAATATATTGTTGAGAGAATATTGAGTGGCTAGGTGGGGTTTGTGCATGCTCTGGTGGGATGTCAGAGGCTTTTTCAATGTCTAGCCGAAACCCAACAGTTGATGTGGTTTCCCAGCTTTTTATGGGTAGGGAACTCTCGGCACTCAACTTTTCTTTTCTCGCTTCTCTCGCTCCCTCACTTTGTTTTAACCGCTCATTATCTTCTTCTACGTTTAACACACTTATATCATCATATAGCCATTGTGTATCAACATTTTCAAAATCAAACTGGAAGTCCATCATTTGATCATCATAGGAAGGAATAGTTGGATGTATTCTTTGACCATCAGGACCTAACTCCTCCTCGGATTCATCTTTTTCATGTTCAAACATCATCTTATCTATATCTCTTTGAAATGAATGGATTGAGAGCTATGTACGGATTGAACAACTTGTTTCACAATTTCAGACACAGTCATATCATCACCAAATTCCACGGTATCTCCCTCTCTAACTGATTCACCTTCACTAACTTCACCACCCCTCTCATTTTTTTACTCGTTACATCCCTGTTGTCACACCCCGCCTAGGCGGAAACCGGAGTGTGACGGAGACGATCTTCATAACACATTGATATTCAATAGAGACAATTCACTAAATGCAAATATTCCAACGTGTCACGACGTTTTCCCAACACAAGAGGGGACTTGTGCTTTGTCAAGTCGATTCCACGGCAACATAGCCAAACAACAAAAAAGGAACGTGCGAAAGTAAACCCCACAACCGGGGTCAGGTATACGGGCAACAAGCCCAAAACCAAATAATAGTTCGAAGTATTTGCAAACATCCACATCACAAAATAAACAAATATATCCGATTCGCGCTATTAGACACGCTAAGGCCCGACTAGAGTCTTATAAGCACCTTAAGCGTTAGCATTAGGATTACCTGAAAATGAACACTCTGAAAATGACAGTACAAGGTTGGTGAGCTCGCAGGTTTAAACAAAATAATACATTTTCCATGTGTACATTAGTATTTAGTATGACCATGGATAGAATGTAACACATACTCGCAAGTAGAAATAGTAATAACCGGACCACATTGTCCCAGAGGAATTCGTCATCCAACATGGCCTACAAGCTGGAGCACTAAATTGGCTAAATAGGAATATTGGAATTCAATTGGCATAACCCATCACCGGGTTCACACAAGCATGTTGCACATCATCCAAGTTGTCAAAAAGAATTTTAATACACGGCATAAGAAATAACGCAATTTATTGAGTGTCATTTTCCCCCAAGAAAACATATAAAAAGGGGCCACGAGTACTCACCTTAATAAATAGCTTAGTCAATCGAGTCTTACCACGCTCATAAATCTACAAACAAATAGTTCATAGAGATTATATTAGATTCACGAGTAATAGTCTTCTTATGCGTTATCCTTGAGCTATTAAATTTATTTAGGATTCGCGATTTACTTTTACACTAGGTTGCATAAGTGCATCCAACTCTTGGGTCTACTTTTACACCGGAAAATACATTCATACACATTTTTATCCTCTAATTTGAATTTTGTGAATGGTTTACTATATTTTAAAACTCTGATTAGAGAATTTCCTTAAACTTCCAGATTTGATAATTAAAATATTTTTACCCAATTAAAATAGAAAACTAATCCCGTAAATTCTAATATTTTATACAGTGCTTATAAACACCCTAAGTTTACCCATATTAAGTTTTGACCTCTAATTCAAATCTTGGATTAGTTATGATGGTTTAAATTCTGTTATAGAGAACCCTTAAAATT
This sequence comes from Dittrichia graveolens, assembly GCA_038502395.1. Classification (NCBI taxonomy): domain Eukaryota; kingdom Viridiplantae; phylum Streptophyta; class Magnoliopsida; order Asterales; family Asteraceae; genus Dittrichia; species Dittrichia graveolens. The sequence continues at coordinate 31,270,793 of JARJIL010000006.1, forward strand.
TCCTGATTCAACGAACAAAATGTTTTTAACCGATTAAAATAGTAAACAAACTTAATAAATCTTGATATTTTACAGAACTTTAAGAACTCCTGGGGGGTGCCCCAGATTTATTTTGAAGAATTTTCGTGATATTTAGAATAGGTTTTTTGTATTATTAAAGTTGGTAGAGCAAACTGTCAGGATTTAACAGATTTGCGCACCAATACGGTTTTGATCTTTTGAGTGACCAAATAAACTTAGTTTTATATGAAACCAGTTGGAGATGAAAATAGACTCAGAGTACTTAATTCTAGAATCAAAAATAGATTTATTTAAGTTTATTTTGGCCGAGATATGAACTCTAGAAGTTCACTCAAGTTTCTGTCCAGATTACAGGTTTAGGATTTGGACTCTTTTAGTCAAAACAATTTATTCTATGTTTTGATATTTGATTCAAACTCATAAAATCGTATTTTAATATGATATTAGAATGTGTTTGCGCTACATATCAGCCCATCAATTGGGGTTATAATAGAGAGATAAGAAGGAAAGAGTGAAGACACAAGAGAGTAAATACATACCAAAGGCCTTTCGATTGACAACCAAGTTGACTAGATTTCTTGAAAGGATGAAGAACACCATCAAGAACTTGTTTTTGAGGACTCAAAATTTGCTGGAGAAGAAGGATTGGGAGAGGAATGAAAATCGTATGGTGTGTGTGTGTGTGTTTAGAAGTTTTGGGAAATTCTTAAATTATATGGAAACCATTCTTTTATTTTTGGTGTGTATGTTATTTGTTTTTGGAAGATTGATACCTACCTTAAGCTAGCCGATTTACATATATGCATTTATAATTATTTATTTTATTCATTTATTTATTTATTGTGTTCATATTGTTATTGTCTTGTATTTTATATATAACTTTTCTTGTAGGTGCACTTGACATTTGCATGTGTTATATAGGTTTTATTTTGCTCATTTGAGAGGTGTGTTGTCTAGAAAATAATTATAATACTAATTATTATTTTATTTTATTTATTACGTATAATTTAATATGGTGAATTCATTTTATAGTTCAATTCATTAGTTTATTGCACCGAAGATGCTCGTACGACTTGAATAAGACGTTAGGCACTTGCTCGATAATCCAAGATTGTATTCCTTTTGTTGTTAGAATAACTATGATCTTTGAGGCATTTGACATGGTTAACACTTAGTACTTAGCACTTACTAGGTTTCAAGAGTTCACTCGAGCACATATATAATATTAAATGACTAATGGCGGTTATAGGTCAAGTCAATAGACCTGCTTTGGTGGCGGATGTCACAACTGTCAACTTCTCCCTGAGAAGACTGGCTCCTAATATCACTACTCTCGGGACCTAGAGTTCTCGGGGTAAAATAAGCTGGCTCTTGCCGATTCATAAGAACGATATTATTTTCTCTCACATACCGCTGGACTATCTCGCTTTCAAGATCTAGCAGTTGAACCAAATCCACCGGCATCACATACGCATCCACATTAGGTATCGCCGGAATTCTGTATAACTTTATCATCATTTGAATTTGTGGTGCTGGCTCATCATCACGCCTGGAGATTTCAGTATCTCTTGCCATCAGCCTCTGAATGATCATCGTCAAAAACCTTGGAAATGGCAAGAAATTTCTCCTTTTGTCAGGAATAACCTTTTCACAAACCACCTTTGATATCTCAGTAAACACCAACTCCGCATAATTAAAATGAAGATGTTTTGTCATTCCAACCAGTACTTTCAATGCAAACGCAAGCACCACTCTGGCCATCAGCCTCTGAATGATCATCGTCAAAAACCTTGGAAACGGCAAGAAATTTCTCGTTTTGTCAGGAATAACCTTTTCACAAACCACCTTTGATATCTTAGTAAACACCAACTCCGCATAATTAAAATGAAGATGTTTTGTCATTCCAACCAGTACTTTCAATGCAAACGCATTTGCACCATCAATCCCCTTGGTAACACTCATCAGGCAACACATGATTATAGCATCTAATGTCTTCCATTGGGGAACCAATCCTGATCGTTTGAATTTTGACATGCCTGTCAGCTCATCTCCGTTCTATCCGAGATCCATGACGTAAGGTAAGATTTGTTTATTAGTGGGGATTAGATCATATTCAGGTTTAGATGGATAGGTATTTTGTTTAGGCAGTCTGAGGATTCGTCTGATACTGTCAACGCCCATTTCAAACTCCACCTGGTCTACTCTACTAGAAATAACAGGGCTTCCTTGTTCACTTTCGGTTAAGTATACAGAATTCCATAGCTGTTGAACATAAACTTCAGGAACGTGTGGTTCAGAATCTAGTTGGTTGAAAGTAACAATATGAGTGAGTGGGTGTGAGGCTATGAGCTCTGTAATGATTGGAAAGTCAATTTTGGTAATTTCGGATACAAAATAAGCATTGTTCGGCTGGTATGGTAGGTAATCAGTTTAGAGAAAAAGGGTTCCGGAGGAAATCTGGTGTTCAGCCATCTGTATGAACAAACAGTTGGTAAACAATTCAAAGAATACCCTTTTGTGAAAAAAAAATTAAAATTTTGTAAAAAAATCCCAAGTGTTGAGAATACGACACAAGTCACAAACCCGACACTTAAAAATCCGATAGCATTTATCGGATTTATTCCTTTGTTAAAAATCCGACAATTAAATCCGTTATTCTTTTGTCTCAAAATCCAACAAGTAACAAAATCTGATTGTTAATTCCCTTTACAAATCCGACAAGTCTCAAAATCCGATTATTAAAATCCGATTGTCTTATACTTTCAAAAATCCAAGACTTGCAAAACACGACACTTACAAAATCCACTAAGTCCCACAATCCGATATATTAAATCCAACACCATGAACATTCCAAGACTATCTATCGGATTTGCCTCAAAATCCGACAAAATGAAATCTGATTATTTTCAACACTAAACTATCGGATTCTCTAAAAATCCGACAGTTCATCCAACTTTTGAAATCACCAAGTTTTGAAAAACCGACAGATTCAAAACCTTTATATTTGTCAATCATAACACCCAAAACCCAAAATTTCAAGTAATGAATCGCAATCAAAACACTCCTTTTGATTCAATCAACCTATTCAACTCTTAAAAATAAGATTCATCGAGTTCGAAAATTAAAACTTTCACAGCATCCGTTAAAATCCGACATTTAAACACACCAATGTTTGAACCAAAGTTTGATTTACTTAGAAATGAAACTCAAACATCAATTGTACACCTAATTTCGAGTGTAACACACCAAACACAATACTTGATTTTGTTGTTTTACTACCGACAACCGATTTTTCAAACTCATAAAAACCGATTAAAAACCATCAAAACTTTCATAAAATTTCTAGAAAATTATACCTTTGGAATCAATAAGCAAAGACGATCTCAGATCTACTAACAATTTGTGTAAACAACTCTGAAAATTCGATTCTTTGAGAGAGAAACTTGCATAAGAGTTCAGAAAACCGATACATGTTATCGGATTTTCCTTTTATAAGAAACTAAAAATCCGATACCCAAATCCGACATCCATGGTTTAAACCGACCCAAAGTAAAATCCGACATCCATGGTTTAAACCGACCCAAAGTAAAATCCGACACCAGAATGTTGCGGATTTGGAGTAAATTCGACAAAAGAATCGGATTTGGTGTAAATCCGACAAAAATGGCGGATTTTGAAAGAATCCGACAAAGTTTGCGGATTTTGAACACTTTGACCAAAAATTTTGAATTTTCAAATCAACATACTCCCCCTCAACCTAACATTTCATCTTGAATATATACAATTTGACCATGATGATGAAAATTTCTGAATTTCAATAAAAGGTTTTAAGATTTGAAAAACAAATTCAAAAACAAACATAAAACTCCCCCTCAAATTATACACAAATGTACATCAATTTAAGATGAAAAATATTTTTGAATTTTATTGTTCTGTAAATGTTTTTGATTTTTCCATTAAATATTTACAAAAATTGTTGTTTTTCTCTCCCCCTACAAGCATGAATCATTCATAGTTCATGACTTGTACTTCATACTTCAATCCTGCTTGACTTAGTATTGATAACTGCACCACTAACATATACCGTGAAATATCTGATAAAATGCAATGATATGTCAAACAGACAAATTCAACATTCCTAATCTTGACACCAAAGCATTAAAACGTGATTCGTCTAAAGCTTTTGTGAAGATATCAGCAAGTTAATTCTCAGTTTGAACATATTTCAATTCAATTAAACCTTTTTCAGCATAGCCTTTTATAAAATGATATCGGATGTCGATATGCTTAGTTTTAGAGTAATGTACCGGATTACATGTAATGGCGATAACACTCTGAGAGTCACACAGCAACAGAATCTTGTTGTATTCCAGACCAAAATCTAATAGCTGAGTTCAAATCCTGAGACACTGCGAACAACAATTTGCAGCAGCAATATATTCTACTTCGGCTGTTGAAGAAGACACACAACTTCGCTTCTTGGATCCCTAGCATACCAGACTGTCTCCTAATAAGTGTGCACTCCCAGACGTACCCTTTCTATCTAGCATGCATCCGGCATAATCTGCATCAGAATAAGAAATGAGTTCAAATCCTGAATCTCTAGTATACCACAAACCAAGATCTGGGGTACCCTTAAGATATCTGAAAATACTTTTTACCGCCAATAAATGAGATTCTTTAGGATTTGCTTGGAATCTAGCACAAAGACACGTTGAAAACATAATATCCGGCCTACTTGCCGTCAAATATAGCAATGAACCAATCATTCCTCTATATGTTTTCAAATCTACTGCCTTTCCATCTGGATCAGCACATAGTTTTGTTTTTGCAGCCATGGGTGTGTTAATTGAGGAACATCTAGTCATATCAAATTTCTTTAACAGATCCTTGATATACTTAGCCTTATTTATAAAAATCCCATGGTTCATTTGTTTGATTTGCAATCCGAGGAAAAAATTAACTTCCGTTATTATGCTCATTTCAAAACGTTTCTTCATTGTATCAGAAAAATCATTGCCATATTGAGGATTTATGGAGCCAAATATTATGCCATCTACATATATATGCACTAACACGTAATCCTTTCCCATTTTCTTCTTAAACAGTGTTGTATCTGTTTTCCCTTTGATTTATCCTTCATGTAATAAGTGTTCTGACAGCTCATCATACCAAGCTCTCAGGGCTTGTTTTAAACCATAAAGAGCTTTATCTAGAATATAGACGTCATTGGGTCTGCTTGGATTTACAAAACCTTCAGGTTGACTAACATACACTTCCTTTTTAAGTTTCCCATTGAGAAAGGTTGTCTTGACATCCATTTGAAAAACCATGAAGTTTTTGTATGAGGCATAGGCTAGGAATAATCTTATTGCTTCAATCCTTGCTAAAGGGGCAAAAGTTTCATCATAATCAATTCCTTCTTGTTGATTATACCCCTTAGCCACTAGCTTTGCCTTGTTCCTTACCACCGCTCCATTTGAATTCCTTTTATTTTTAAACACCGATTTAGTTCCAACAATAGATTTTCCTTCTGGTCTTGGAACTAATCACCACACTTTGAGTCGCTCAAACTAATTAAGTTCTTCTTGCATAGCTATAATCCAGTCAGGATGAGCTAGAGCTTTAGATACTCGTGTGGGTTCAACCATGCTGAGAAAACTTGAATGTAAACATTCGTTAGCAGTCGCAGATCTAGTTTGAACACCGGCGTTCAAACGTCCAATTACTTGAGTCTCAAGATGACTCTTCAGCCAAACAAGTTCGGGGGAATGAACCTGGATGTAGTCATTTATATTTCTTATTTCATCAAAATTGATATCTTCCATTGATTGATGAAATTGATCATATCTTGGACCTTCTTGAGTAACCGGATTATTTGTAGCTTCAAACTTAGAGGTTTCAGAATTTTCTGTCTGTTGTTGAATTGTAGACACACTCGGTGGCTCAGTTAGCATCACAGACTCCTGTTGAAGCTGTTCATTATCCTATAAAACAGTAGCAGTGTTATCATTCTTTTTAAAGAAGTCAAACATAAAGTCCAAACTAATATCCTCATTTTTACTGAATGAACTATCAGTATCATTATTTTTGAAAATTGATTCTTTTGATGAGGAATGTTTACCCGTTAAAGAAATTAGATTTACCAAATCATCAAACGTAACATTCATGCTTTCAACAATCATGTTAGTTCTCCGATTTAGAATTCTAAAAGCCTTTTTGTCCATTGAGTAACCTAAGAAAATGTCTTCATCAGCTTTAGGATCAAACTTTGACAAATTTTCCGTTTCATTCAGCACAAAGCACCTATTACCAAATACATGAAAGTATTTGATATTAGGCACTACTTCATTACATAGCTCGTAAGGAGTTTTGTTGAAGCGACGATGAATTAAAGAACGATTTTGGGTGTAGCATGCAGTGTTCACAGCTTCAACCCAGTATAATGGTGGTAGCTTCGAATACTGTAGCAACTGCAAGGGAGCTGTAGTTGAAGATATCCGACTGACTTTGTGAGATACTCTCTTCATTTTGCCCAACTCACAGTCCTTGCACAGATGATCTTTTTCGAACTTTAATTTTGGTAGACCCATGACCAAATTTTCATTAACTAGCTTGTTCATGTTCTTAAAATTCAGATGAGATAATTTCCGATGCCATGACCAGTTAAGATCTGACGAAGCTCTGGTCAATAGGCATACTGGCGAAACGGAACCTTTTTCAGATAAATCAATGGTATACAAATTTGATTTTATGTTCCCACCCAAAATCTCATTTCCTTCCTCAGTCCGTAATGAACATGAAGTTTTCTTGAACATAGCCTCCATTCTTTTATCACAGAATTGTCCAATGCTGAACAAATTGTGTCCTAATCCTTCTACGTATGACACCTTCTCTATCTTCAAATTTCCGGTTTCAATTACTCCATGGCCCAATATTGGTGAGACTTGGTCATTCCCAAACTTGACATTTTCATAATACTTACCAACGAAATGTTTGAGAAGACCTTTGTTTCCAGTCATATGCTTTGTGCAGCCGGAGTCCATGTACCAAATATTATCTTTCTGCAAATGGAAAAGAAACCAGACTGAGGTGCCCACGAAGATTTGGGACCTTTTGAGTTAGAAAATTCAGACATTGCATTAGGAATCAAACTTTCTGTCTTCGCAATTCTTTTAACTATCCATTTTTTAGTTGAATTTGTACTTTTATTTTGTGATGGATGTACTGTTTTGTGTTGTTTGAGAGTTGTTTCAAGAATTTGTTGTTTCTTTATTGGTAAAAACTGTTTTGATATTGCAATGAATTTGCTTTTGACTTGTTGTGTTTGTGAAGCAGATGAATTCATTCCTTGTTTTTGATTTTCCGTTGAAGTTGTTGTCTTTGATGAATATGAACCCAGATTTCCATTGAAATATCTTGAATGTTTGATTGGAATGAAATTTCTTTTTGTATTTTCAACAGAATTCAGATTGAGTTGTTTTGGAAGAATTGATGGATTTTTAGCTTTTTGATTGGCTTGCATTATGTGCAAATGTTCCTTTCATTGTCCTGGCCGTATTGGTATTCTTCTGTGAGCATTTCGTTTTAAAAACCCAATTCGTTCATATTTGTGAATCCATTGATGAATAATATATATTTGTTTATTTACAAACCAGACCAAGATTTTATTCTCATTTGGATTCTTCTAATTTTTCTTTGGTTTTATTACTCTTTTCATTCTATTCTGATGATAACAACAATAAAACTCAGACCGGCCCTCTGAACATCCAATTCCAACACAACTTATCTCTTTCTCATGTATTTTTGATTTTGAACTTTTAGACTTGATTTTCCATGTAAACAATGATTCACAATTTTTATTACAATATGATTTAGGAACAATACAAAAAGCTTTGATTGTTTTCTTTGATTCAGATTGTTTACATTCATAGAAAACTTTTCTTTTTCTTTCAACTTCTCTTTTGCTATCCACTTCAACTGTGCCTCAGATGCACCACCTTTCTTCACTCCTTTCTTTATTGCCTTCATCACACCTTTGCTTGGAACTCCTTGTCCTTTTGTGTGATCTGATTTTAATCCAAAAACTGAAGTTTTGTTAGTGGCATGAAGTCATTTGAAATTTTTAGAAACATATGGAGTTGATGATTTTGTGAATTTTTGCATTTTCGGAATCTCTTTTGTTCTAGAGGATGATCCTTCTTCCCTTACACTGTTGGGATCACAAAAACGCTTACACTTGTGTGCAACAAACTCCCTACTGCCTTGGGACATTTTGGATACACAATATTAAGATAATCATCCAATTCTGTTAGTAATCTCTCAATCTTCTCTTGGTGCATCCTCTTCTCAATTGCATTGGAAATGAATTGTGGAATTAAGTACTGTGCAAACTCCGAATTGTTTAATTCATTTTCAGTTGTTTCAATCTTTTGTTTCTCAACTTTATCAGATGCAACGGAATTATTTAGCTTTTCGTTGAGATTCAAGATTGTTTCTTTTAAAACACAATCTTGTCTCTTCTGCAATTCGATGTGAGGAATGTAGATTCGGGCAGTTCTTGTTGGCTTTTCTTCTTGACTTTTCGACTTTTTCTTCTCTTATGGTGGATGAGAAATGAAAAACTCTTCTGAAGATGTAGAGTGTCCTCCACTGTTCTCACAAACTTCATACGATGCATTTAATTCATCATAATTCAATGTATTTTGAAGTTTGGTTGTTATTTTTCTTTTAAATTCCTCTTCTTGTTTGATTTCCTCTTCTCCCACAAACGTCATCTTTGAAGTCCATCCTTGATTCATTCTTTCCAATTGATATAATTGTGTGCAATTTATTTTTGAAAAGAAGTTGTTTTCATCATACCCCAAACCTTTGTATCTTTTTTTAACATCCGGTTCAAGATTTTTAAAGATGGTATGATGAGTGGTTACTTGTTTATTTACTCTCTACTCATGATTTTGTACTTTCACATCTAGACTTTTCTTCTCTTTCATGATTAAATTTAGGTTTATCTCTCCACACAACTTTGTAGCATTTACATCATGAACTTTCAACTCTGTTTCTTTTTTGCATTTTGAGTAATTCATCCTCTTTGTCTTGAATTGTTTGTTGAAGTTGGATTTTTCTATGACTGATTGGTTAATTCAACTTCACTTTTGGCTGCTTGATTCATTTTAAGATTTAAGTTCTTTTCTTGTAGCTTTTGACTTTTTTTCTAAGTGATTGGTTCTTCGATGTTAGATGCTCCACCTGTTGCATAAGAGTTAGTATATAATCTGCAGGAAATTCAAATTGATTCAACGTTACCCTTTCTCCTACTTCATGTTGATCAGCAACAGTCTTGCTTGAGATTTTAGTCTCTTCCTCTTCCTCCTCATACTCACTCTCAACATCAGACTTGTTAGGGAGATAGTCACTTCACTCTAATAATCAACTCTAGCTATCTTAAATATATAGAATTTGATGATAACCAAACCCTACTTTCAGTATGACTTAGAAAGTCTTCAAACATGTGTTGTTTGAATCAGATTTATGAAAATATGCCAAGTATGGAACCATCAGCTAATCATCAGCCACTACTCAAAGTTTCAGCCGAAGGATATCAGCTGAGGAATATCAGATGAAGAAACAAGTGAAGAAGACCATCAGCTGAGGAGAATCATCTATCAGTTGAGTGAAGAAATTTGATCAGCTGAGTGTTTACACCATCAGCTGAACAAAGATCTTAATCAGCTATACCATCAGCTAAGTGTATATTGGATAAGTTGAGGCCCAGAGCACTAGCTAAGTAAGTCTTTCCAAACACAAGTTATCTTCTTACATAAACTGATGTATTTAAATGATAAGCTGAGCATACTTGATCAACTAATCATATGAATACATGACCTTATGCCTTTCTAGTGTAACTATTGATCAACTGAGCATCTATATGATCAGCTGAGCAATAGGTATCAACTGAGTCTTTGCAAAATGGTCAACTGATCTATTCTCTCAACCGAGTAGTGGAAGTTATAAAGTTCTTAGTACTTTCTGTTAGCTGAGTCGAGCAAAATGTCAAATCTGCTCTTCCTATCAGATTGTAAGTTTCATATGTAAAAGGCAGCACATGTGTTGTTCTATTATGCCTTAGATCTTTGTTTGTAGAAGTATAAAGCACTTTTTGGATCAAGTATGAGACAAAGGTGAACTAGTGTCATGACTTCCTTCTCTGACTTTTTCTAAGCCTAAACCTTGCACTTGTTGTGAGAAGGGACAGCAGCATAACACATCATTTCCATCCAAGCAAATCTTCTCCATTACAGAACCTTTTTATATGTTGCACATTGATCTATTTGGTCCTGTTGCAACTGCTAGCATTGGTGGAAGTAAGTATACTCTTGTATTGGTTGATGAATTCTCAAGATATACTTGGGTTTTCTTTCTTAAAGCAAAGAGTGAGGCTGCTGAAGAGATTATATGCTTTATCAAAAAGATGGAAGTATTAAATGGCAATATGGTGAGGAGTCTTAGAAGTTATCATGGAACTGAATTCAGAAATCAAACTCTGGAAGCTTTCTGTGATGAGAAAGTGATATCTCAAAACTTCTCTGCTCCAAGAACCCCATAACAAAATAGTGTAGCTGAAAGACGAAACAGAACATTGATTGAAGCTGCCAGAACCATGTTGTGTGAAAGTGGGTTACCTTTCGATTTCTGGGCTGAGGCTGTAAGTTGTGCATGTTTCACACAGAATAGATCCCTAATTATCAAGAGGCACAACAAAACTCCATATGATGTGCTCAAGTGAAATAAGCCAAACATCAGTTTTCTGCATATATTTGGATGTCAATGTTTCATCCTCAATCAAAAGAATCATTTGTAGAAGTTTGCTCCAAAGACTGATGAAGGAGTGTTTGTAGGTTACTTAGTAATTTCCAAAGCATACAGAGTATACAACATCAGAACAAAAGTCATAGAAGAATCTATCAATGTAAGTTTTAAGGAAATGAATTTGTTGCTTCCTGTTCTTCTAAACATGTTTTAGGTGAAGAATTTAATGATCTTATGCAAACTGGAGAAACCACTCCAGAGCAAGTTGATCCCTCTCCACCATCTGCTCATGATGTAGATGAACCTGTTCCAATTCAAATCTTTAGCCATGAACAACCAACCTCATCCAATGACATACCATTACTGAATCATGAGGAAAATGACTCAACATCATTGGAATCTAATTCCATATCACACATTCCCTCTTCAGTAGAGACACCCATTGATTGTGAAAATGCAGTTATATCAGCCAATCAAAATGAAATCATTTCTACTACTGGTAGCCAACATATAACTTCACCTCCCCAAATCCAAACTCATCCCAATTCCTAAATCATCCAAAAAGCCCTCAAAGACCACAAATATCATCCTCATGATCTGGTTATAGGCAATATAGAGGATCCAGTTAGAACAAGATCAAAAGCTTGCAACATCTGTTTTTATTCTGGATTTGTCTCTCTGGTTGAACAAAGAAGGTTGATGAAGCCCTGAATAATCCCCAGTGGGTGACAGCCATGCAAGAAGAGCTGGCAGAATTTAAAAGAAATAATGTATGAACCTTGGTACCCAAACCAAAGGATAAAACCATCTTTGGAACAAAGTGGGTGTTTAGAAATAAGCTAGATGAACATGGACAAATCATCAGAAACAAAGCAAGGCTAGTGGAACACGGGTATTGTCAAGAAAAAGGAATTGACTTTGATGAAACCTTTGCCCCTGTTGTAAGATTGGAAGCTATCAGATTATTCTTAGCCTAGGCTACCTTCAAGAACTTCAAAGTATTCCAAATGGATGTGAATAGTGCATTTCTGAAGGGAGATCTGAAAGAAGAGGTGTATGTCAAACAACCTCATGGTTTTGAGGAGTCAAGTTTACCAGATCATGTTTTCTTTCTCAACAAAGCTTTATCTGGTCTTAAGCAAACTCTAAGAGTCTGGTATGATACCCTCTCTTCTTTTCTCATTAACAAAGGATTCACAAGAGGATGCATTGATAGCACTTTGTTTATAAGGAAGTGCAAAGGTGATGTGATACTTGTGCAGATATATGTAGATGATATAATATTTGGGTTTACTAATTTGGAACTATGTAAAAAGTTTTCTAAACTCATGTCTGCTAACTATCACATGAGCATGATGGGTGAATTAAACTATTTTCTTGGTTTGCAAATTAAACAAGAGCTTGATGGTATTTTTATATATCAAACAAAGTACATTAATGATTTACTCAAAAAGTTTGATTTTGAAAATTGTACCTCAATGAAAACACCCATGTCAACTACTCTTAAGCTAGGAAAGGACACTGATGGAAAATCAGTGAACATCACTGCCTATAGAGGAATGATTGGGTCACTTTTATACCTCACTGCTAGTAGACCAGATATAATGTTTTCAACATGTCTCTATGCAAGATATCAAGCTGATCCTAAGGAATCACATCTTGCTGTTGTTAAAAGAATATTCAGATATCTCAAAGGAACTCCTAATCTTGGTCTTTGGTATCCCAAAGACTCAGATTTTGAGTTAGTTGGATATTCTGATTCTGATTTTACAGGGTGTACATTGGATAGAAAGAGTACTTCAGGTGGATGTCAACTTCTAGGTGGAAGATTAATAAGTTGGTCTAGTAAGAAACATAATTCAGTATCAACATCTACTGCACAAGCAGAATACATTGCTGCAGGAAGCTATTGTGCTCAAATTTTGTGGTTACAAAATCAATTACTTGACTATGATGTAAAGTTTGAAGACACTCCAATTCTGTGTGACAATACAAGTGCCATCTCCATCTCAAATAATCCAGTCATGCATTCAAAGACAAAGCATATTGAAATCAGACACCATTTTCTAAGAGATAATGTGTAGAAGAAAAAGGTATCTCTGTATTACATTAACACTGATTTTCAACTTGCAGATTTGTTCACCAAACCATTGGATGAAGCAAGGTTCAATTTCCTAATATCCAAACTAGGTATGCTTAATTTCTAGATTAGATTACTAGTAGTTGTGTTTCTGATAATTAATAAGTGTTGAATATTATGTTTTACTTATCTAAGCATCTCTAAGCCTTACTGATACTGAGAAAGCTAAGTAAGTTTGCTCAGCTGATAGGTATTAGCTGACCAAAATCACCCAGCTGATCACACTTAGCCAAGGAGGAAATGCTCAGCTACGTAACTCTATCAGCTGGTGAAGTTAAAATCTTTTCTATCAGCTGATGCTTTTCCATCAACTGATGACTCTCAACTGATACACTTTAATGCTCAGCTGATGAATCAACACATGTTAAATTTTCTTTGTTTTTGCTCAGTTAATGCTTTTTAACCCTGGTTATTTACTCCATCTATCAGATTTCATTTGTTAGCTTATTAATGAGTTTTCTATTTTGTTAGTATTTAACGATCTTTGTTAACTACACTTCACAAATTCCCCATTCCCTCTCTCTTTCTTCTTCACTTGTTCAAATTCTCACAACTCTCTCTCTCTCTCTCTCTATCTCTCCAAAAAGCATTACCCTAACAGTCTCTCTCGATATTTCTCACTGTTCATCATCCCTGTTTTATGGCAACCTACTTCCTTGATCCCGCAGTCAACCCTGGTGAAAATGTTGCACCCAACCAACCCATGAACATCACTCCTAACAACATTCTTCTTTGAACCACGATCCCTACCTCTCCCGAAAACCAAGGGTATGAGCCAATGGTGCAGTTTCTCTATGCTCACCCTTTTTTTGATTGTCTCACTGCTGATCCCCACTACATCTTTCCTACCATTATTGGAGAACTTTGGTACTCCGCCACCTACAACATTAATGACAACGCCATTCACTGCACCCTAGCCCAAGGAAACTACCACCTGCAAATAACCACTGAAACTGTAAGAGAGGCCATTGGTATTCCCAACTTTGCTCCTTACACTACATTCTCATCTCGAGCCAAAGTTCAAACCATTCTTCCAACCATTGGCTATAATGAACCTTTTGTGCATGGGCAAGTAAAGGTCTATGTTCTCTCGCACCCATGGAAGTACTTAGCCAACGTGGTTATCCGGTGCTTTGGTCCCAAATCAGGAATTCATAATTTTATCAACCAAACAGAGCTTCTAGTCCTCTATGCCCTAGTGTTTGGGGTAGGTACTGACGTATTTTACTATATAATATATATTTATTTCACGACAATATATATGTGTTTAAAGTCAATTTATAGCCTTAATTGTGTTCAAATTGTTACTTAATCAATATTTGGCTATTTCAGATTGGAGATGCTCAAATATGAAATAAACATACAAAAGTCGTTAAAATAAGAGCAAGACAAAAGAAGATGGGCTTATACCAGACACGCAACCCAGTTTTAATACAATATTAATTGTATGGCAATATATATACATATATGCATATATACTAGCATCGTACCCGCGCAATGCTGCGGAGTCGAATAGTTTTTGTTTTATAATATGCCGCTTTCAAAAATGTAATGATATGTTATTCGCAAAATTCAATGTCACAAAAAAATTTCTTTAGTAACATGTCCCATTTTTTTTTTCAAATTTTCTTTTATTTGCATAAACTATTTTATTAATTTTAAAAATAAAATCTAAAAGACATTAAAATAAGGAAAAAAATCATATTTGTGAAATAAGGATAGAGAAGTTAATAAGATATTAGAAATTATGTGGTTATGGGTGTATAATTATGTTTGTGTGAGAGTATATTTTAATTGAATAAAAAGTTAAAGTTAATTAGGAGAGAGATTGGAATGGTTAAAGATTGTGTGGATAAGATTAAGTTAAATAGAATGAAAGGCCAAGATGTTGTTTTGATTGAATTTTAAGAAGTCTTAAAATTAAGGAAGAGAGAGAGTGTTAAATGCCTTATATAGTAGTATAGATATACATACCGCCGATTGAAAAAAATGTAATATGGGCCTTTTAGCCCATTAACATAAAACAATTAATATCAAAAATCACGACCGCAATTCAGAAGGAATCAAAATCAAAATCAAACCTATGGCGGCTTTCGTATTAGTCGACAGCCGAAGTAGAGAAAAATAAAGAGCAGCAGCGATGAAGTGGTAAATCAGATTAAGGGGAGCGGTCTATGAACTATTATTCGAAGAGGGAGACTACGACTTCTACGAGATTAACTCGGTTTGTTTATCATTGGTCTATAATTATTTATAAACATGGGTTTTCTTTGTATTTGTTGTTTTCTGACTTGTCTATGAGTTAGGGCTCCTGTTTTACCTAGTTAGATGAAACTTAAGGATTGATTTATTTTGGTTCCTGAATTATATATTTGATTCTTGTAAGTTACATCCAATTAAAGATCCACTCGTTTAATGCTTTTACTTTTAATTGATTATTCTATGGGTTGTTATGTGTTTTTAATGGGAATTAATTATACATGCAATCTATATTAGTGGATTACTTGTTAGATTACAAAATAAACATTAGGGATGATGTTTAGGAATAATTAATTAATAATCTAGGCATTAAGTTAGTGTTAACCTTTCAAACGGGAGTTAGTAGGTGATATCGCGTTATTTAGATATATATTCATTGCGATAAATGGCGCTTAAATGTTAAATAATGCTTTAAATAATGACAAATGGTACTTAAAGTGTCTAATATTCATTCACAGGTCATAAAATACTCAATGGCGAGAGTTTGAGCGGAAAAGACGGAAAAAGACTCGAGAAACAAAGAAAAATCATAAAGTCATAAAATCCGAGAACGCGACGCGTCGGAGGGAGAAACGCGACGTGTTCTGATGAAATCAAGCGATCTTGTCGGGCAAGTCTTGTAAGACGCAACGCGTCCAAGGAACGAACGCGACGCGTTCCCAGCTGGATTAGAACTCTATAAATAGACATGTTTCATTCGAAAAAAGGGATTCCAACCACTCCAGCCAGCCGTAGACGTGTCCCAGAAGAGATTTTGGAGCTTTGAAGAAAAGACCTTGACGAAGCTTGAGAATTTAGCCTTTTGGGAGTGAATATTTGAGGTTTTCATTATAGTTCACACATTAGTTTGCTTTTCATCATGACTAGTCGACTGTATTTGTGTTTCTTTTGCTGTATTCCTTCGATTATGGGCTAAACACCCTGTTATCTCTGCTTAGACATGATAACCCTTGATAATTAGTTGGATTTCAATGTTTGGATGACATATAATGATATATTTGTTATGTTCTAGCTTATTCAAAGATCCAGGTGTGTTAAAGTCTTGATCTTGATTCCTATTGCTGAGTTTTCATAGGTTGTATGACCATTCTTCCTTTGATTGCTTGAATTATGAATTTCTATGACCATTAGAATTCATAACTAGTGATTGACCATATCCTAGGGTTAGGTTTAAAGATTAGAACTTTAATGTGCTTGCAATTGCCTTTGATGACCATTCTTGGGTAGTTGATTGATTTTGTCTAGCATAATTCGAATCTATTGCGTAGTTGCTGAGTTAATTAATTCAATGACCATTGGGTTGATTGCTTTGAAAATATAGGGCTAGTGAGTCTGACCATGAGATCTAGCCAATTTAGGAATCGGTATATTTCTATATGTTGTCCATTGCACTTCGTTGAGATCTGCTGATTTGATAGGGGAGTCTATTGTTCGAGCAGAGATGTTTTACTTCTTGATTGTTTGAACCTTAGAGTTATTTGATTTCTCGATTCTAGCTCTTTAATCCATGTTGGTGGGTCTTGGGATTAAGGTTTGGAATTTGCTCGCTTCCGTGTTGATATCATAATTTCCCCCATTTATTGCTTAATCAGCCTTTTAGTTATCTTTATTAGTTTAATAATTAATTAGTCTAGTTGTACTAAAATCATACTCGTTCCCCGAGAGTTCGACACCCATACTTATTTTCTATACTGCTACACGATCAGGTACACTTGCCTATTGTGTCGTATTTAAAACATATACGGCTTTTACAAATTTAAAAATGGTTCGTAAATCGCACATCAAGTTTTTGGCGTCGTTGTCGGGGAACGGTTTTATTTTTGTATAACTTAACTAATTCTTCATTAAACGATCCTTCCCGCGAGTTTCGGCTCAAAAGGAAGTTATTTTCGTGTTTTAATATTTAGATCCTAGTTCGTGTTTCGTGCACTCTTCCGGAGTCATTGCCCCAGCTGTGAGTATGATCTGGCCCGAAGTTCCACCGATCTATTGGGACTCCTTCCTTAAAGATTTGCTGAACGAATTTTATGACGATGGCATCGAATGGGATGGTTTCGATTTTATCCTAAAAAATGATGAGAATGACCACCCGCTTAGCTCGCCGGATGAACCACATGTGAGTCCTGAACCATACTACTTGGACGATTCCGTTACTGACACAAATATCAGTTTTGAGCCCTGTGTGGAGATGGAGTCGAGAGAAGATGATCAGTCTGATGGAGAGGTTCTGGAGTGTCTCGCTGACTTGCTTGAGGAACCAGAAGACCATTCAAAGGATGAACCGTCAACCCTCGTTCAACCAGCACCCACATTAGGCCTAAAACCAAAATCCGTATGAGGACCTCCCTTCTTGAGAGAGAGGACGTGGAGAATTGTGAAGATGAAATTTTGGACTATCTAGAATCTCTACTCTTTGAGGACACTCCAGAACCAGAAGTGGAGGTAACCATGGAATTAAGTGAAGTATTGGAGTCAAAGTATGGAATTCCTCCGACATCGGGAAGCCTATGGAGTCCTTCGTGCCCGGAAAAGAATCAGGTTGATAGTAACTCAAACAAATTCGGGAGCCAGTTGGAGTCTTTGCTTGAGTCGCAATCGAGTTCGCAATCGTAGGGAAGATGTAAGATTCAGAATGCTGGAAAGACGTGTATGGGAGTCGGGAAGGTGCAGTGGAACACGACAATCGCTGTGGCACTACAAATGGGTAACAAATGTACATCGCTCGGCAGGTATAAGTATTACCATACACACTTGATTGCAAGTGTGGGGTCTTTCGTTCGAACTCGCAGTAAATGAATCCGGAGTCAAGCTAGGGACTCAGACAAAAACAAGCGCTTCTCGGGAGGCAACCCGTGTTTAGTTTAGGTTTTTCTTCTTCTTTATTTTTGTATTTTATTTTCTTTTTGTTCAACTTTGTGGGTGTGTTGCCTAGAAACCCTCACGAGTGTGTAACTTGTCCGCTCGGGATAACGAGAGGTTCAAAAGTTGGTTTGTTTTTGTTTAGTATCTTTGTTTTTCGTTGTTTTTGCGTGTTTATGTGAAGGTACACTCTTCGGACACTCATTATTATGCCTCTGGAGCAAGCGTGGTGCATTAACATGGCCTGGAAGTTAACAAGGTACGCAAAATTTTAATTTTGAAAAATTGAAAAACGCGACGCGTCAACTGCAAAAACGCGACGCGTTTATTAATTCAAGCGCGCTTCAAAGAATGGTAAAAAGGAAAAACGCGACGCGTTTTTGTATTGGACCCGACGCGTTCGTGTGAACAGATTAAATTTCAAATCCCTCTTCTTTTTTCCCCACTTTCACCAAAATACACACACACGACTCTCTCGAACCCGACGCGTTTCTGCAATACTCCACACCTCGCTCGAACCCGACGCGTGCTCTGTAAATCCCTTGAAGGGAGCTTTGTTTTCACCTCAATCTACATCACATTCGTGCTTTGCTGTTCTCTGTTTTCGCTACAGGTACATGTTAAACCCTAATTTCTCGTTTGAGCTTCGAATCAGTGCTCAACGATGTTGGCTATGGTCGATTATGTTGGGGTTTCATGATATTTGTTTTTGTTTTGTGCTAGTAGATTGAAATTTGGTATTTTAATGGTGATTTAATGTTGAGATCTTCCTGTTCATGTAGAAACCCTCGAAACCTAGGGTTAGAATTAGGGTTTCTGCCACGAAAATTCAAATGTGGGGGTTCTATGTTGAATTTTAAATTAAATGTTTGGGGTATTCTTGTTACAATCAGTTATGTACGAAGCTCTGTTGATGTTATCAATCTGAGTAATAAGATTTTGCGTTTGGGGGTTTTGGTTAAACCCTAAAATCGACAACAGGCAAGAAAAATGGGGATGGTGTGCATTCAATTTCGTGTTTTACGTTCTTGTGGTACTCATGTGGTGTAGCAAATGCTTGAAATCATGCTATGTATGTTGTTTTGTGGTTAAACATGTGTATAGCAGACCCTTGTTTTAGGGCCTCGCCTTTTTCACGGACGCGACGCGTCCGGGACTTGGACTCGGCGCGTTTTCGACTTTTACAGAACATACTATATTTCTGTTTTGAGGGTAATCTGTGGTGTCTATGCATGTTTTTACCTCTGCTTTTCCTCCAAAAATTATATTCTGATGCTGTTATCCGAAAAACCACCTTCTTATGCCTGTTTGTTTACTTCTGGTTCTGTTATACTATGTTTTGGGGCATTGTTGCTTATCTATGCGTTACCTTCGATTGTGTGCTAATCGGGTAGTTAGACTGTGTGTCTATGCTATATTTTTCATGCTTGGGGTTCATGCTGGTTTTTCTAAGTCATTTCTGTCCGTTTTGCCATCATCTAACTTATTGAATTGACTTGTCCTTCTCCAGTATGGCTGATAGAGGTCATGGTAGTGGCAGAGCCCGCCGTGTAACGCAGCCCGAGCCTGCAACTCTAGTTCCCCCTCCACCAGCCGTTCAACATGAGTGGTTGGTTTTTCCTGAGACCATTCCGGCCCAATACCGGAATGAGTACATCTCCATACTGACTCAGCCGCTCCGCAAGGAGATCGAGGTGGCCCACACATTAGATTGGGAGGTCGCCACATCTGCCGGCATCACAGCTCTTCTCACTCCTCTGCTGATTCAGGAGTATCAGGGACCCGATCAGTCGGTTCTGTTCACCTGCCGGGCGTAGGAGCGCCTTTTCAGCATCAGGGAGCCCATCTACCGGGAGTTGATGCTGGAGTTCTACTCCACCCTCAACTTCAACCACATCAACTCCGTTTACACCGACCACAGAGTCATATCCTTCCATCTGGGGGGCCGGAGCAGGGAGTGCTCCCTCCTCGAGTTCAGTTGGAGGCTGGGCCTCTATACGAGATAGGAGACAGCCAGTCAGCATTTCCAGGCCTTCCTCCTTGCGTGCCTGCGCAGCCCACCAGCCGACTTCAGCCCGGCCGAGTTTTGGCATACGATTGCCAATGGCCCGTATATTGCTGCTCGCGCTGCTGAGAGTAGCGTCCGCGCCCTGATCCACCGCCTCGTCCACCGCCTGATATCCACATCGGTTACTCACCGCAAGGGCGGTGAGAAGGTCACTGTCACCGATCTGTTCTTCCTGTACGGCCTACTCACCCCTGGAACGCTCTGCAATGTGCCATATTCGATTGCCTTCTTCTTGGATCGCAAGGGCACGAGGCCCAAGCAGGCGAGCCCCCTCTGCGGTGGTCAGTTCATCACCCGATTGGCCAGATCATATGGGATTCTTACTGCCGATTATGAAGCCAGGCTGCTGCGGATGGAGCCGCATTTGATGGGAGAGTATTATCTTGAGGTGATGCGGGTGCTCGAGCGGACAGCGTTCAGCGGGATGTTGCGGGTTGAGGACGCGGACGAGGAGGAGGTGCTAGAAGCCGGTGAGTGCCAGGAGCCAGAGCAGCCATCGCGGAGCAGACGTAGGAGACGTTCTCCGGGTGCTGCTGCTGAGGAGGAGGAGGAGGAGCAGACTCCGACCGCCGCACCAGAGACTCACGCCTTAGGTGCTTATATGGATGACATGCGGTGGTTCTTGTACGGGTTGCAGCGTTAGGTCCAGTGGCTGGGAGAGGCCTTGACTGTGGTAGCCCAGCGCCAGGGCCAGATGTTGCCGACGCCGTTCCCTGTTGCGCCCACCCTTTTCCCTGACTGGCAGACGCGTCTCCCTCCCGGCAGGTCTGCAGACGAGGCCGGACCCTCGGGTTATGGGGGCCGCAAGTCTTCTGAGGATGAGTCAGAGGAGTGATGCTTGTATATTTAGTTTAGTTTATGTATTTATTTATTTTTAGTTGTTTTATTTTGAACATTGTCACTAACTCGCTTCATGTTTGTATATAATTATTTATCTTTGGTTGTGCTGTGTTGATGGTATGGTTGAGTTATGTAGTTCCGATTCCACTTAAACTGTATGGAGTGCGTGCTTATGCTGGCAGTCAGTTCAACGCCATATTTTATCACTCTACTCGCCATGTGAGAGACATACCCCAGGGGAGTTCATTTCTGATCTTTTTCTACCCTTTATTTTTATTTTGCTTTGTTATTATATCCAATGAGGGCATTGTATGATTTAAGTGTGGGGTGGGTGTTAGAAAAAGATTCTCCATTGCATTTGAGCTTTAATTGAAATCTTGAAAATTATGATGAAGTTAGGCTAGAAATTTAAAATTTTGATATCATTCGAGTAAGGATCAAGTGCCAGGTAAAAATGTGAAGATAAATGATTGGTAAACAAATTGTAAAGTTGTGTTTAGCTTTTAAATCATAGTATTTGTGGCTTCTCGTCATTTTCAAAGAAAATTTGATTTATAAATAGCCGAAAGTTAATTTATGAATTATTGTTTAAATCAGCAAGTGTAACACCCGGAATTTTATTATTAAGTTAACACGAGAAATGTATAAAGTGGTATATGAGTTACTAATGGATATATGAGATAGTATGTGGTTATAAACAGGAGGGGCTAAAACCGTCAAAACGGAACTTGGAAAGGTTGAGGGACTAATTATGTAATTAGTCCATGGATATTTATATAAATAGTCATTTTTGACTATTTGTAGTCAAAGTCTTCATTTTTGAAAGAACCAAACTCACGTATTCTCTAAAACATCAAGTTTCTCTAAAGATTCTGACCAAGATCAGTGGAAGCAAGGTGTAACAACTAAAGCTAGTAATCATACAAGTTAGAGGTAAGAGTTCTTAACCATGTTCTTGATGTTTTATGGGTTTTTAAGTGATTCAATGGTGAATCATGGAGTAAAGCTTGTTCTTGTTGATATTTTCAGTTTATAAGTTGTTTAGGGTGTAGGAAAACACCCCAGTAGTGTTTTCTTGAATTAAAAGTGATTATCTTGGTGGTTTGGCCGGAGTTACAGCAAACAGCCGGCTTGGTCTGTATGGTACACGGCCCGTGTAGAGGTACACGTCCCGTGTAGAGTAGAAGGCGGTCACAGGGCCATGTTGGTATACATGGTCGTGTAGAATATGAGGTACACGGCCCGTGTGGGTCTACACGGCCGGTGTAGGTGAGTTGTCAACACCGGCCATGTAGCCAAGACATGGTCGTGTAGCAGGAGAGGTACACGGCCCGTGTAGGATGACTAGTCAACACTGGCTATGTAAGCCAGCTCAGGACGTGTAGTGTTTAAGGGACACGGCCCATGTAAGCCCTGTTTCAAATCAGATTACTTTAAGTGATACTTTGTTGTATGGTATATATAGGTAGGTGATTGACCTTATATCAAAATCAGTATCAGTTGGAGATCTTTGCATATCCTAACTATTATAAGGTGAGTCTTCTAGACTATTATTCATATTTACAGCATGTATGTTATCATGCCAGGTTGTTGATATGTTAAGTCACTCAGATATGGGTGCTATGCTCAGTAAGGTTTAGTAGTGTTACAGTAATGTTACAGTATATATGTTTATGTGTGTTAAGCTTACTGCCATGTACAGTAAGGCTCAGTATTAATAAGCATGCTGCTTTGTGCAGTAGTGGCTCAGAAATAGCATAGTACTGTGGCTCAGTTAAATAATCATGTGTATCAGAAAGCATACTACCTTGTGCAGTAGTGGCTCAGGTAGTTACTCAGAGATTTATTATCAGTTGTTGACAGTGTTTATAATATGATTATATTCATGTGTTTATATGATTGGCAGTCTAGTTTACTCACTAAGCTCTCGTAGCTTATCAGATATTATTTCTAAAATGTTTTGTAGGTTTTATCAATGGCAAGGGCAAAGCTTCAGTTTGACGGTTGTTTTGTATATAAGGAAAACGATGTTTTGAGACTTAACGCCCGGTTGTTTAGTGAGAAAGCGTCTTTTGATGTAAATATGTAACTATCAGGCTTTTGTATGAACCTGAGGGTTCAAAACAGTTTTTGTTTCTTCCGCTTGTTTGTAAAATAACTCTTTTATTTTTAAAGGAACTTGAGATATGGTTTTATTTATGTTTTTAAAAATTGGGGCGTTACAACTTGGTATTAGAGCCAAGGTTTGAGGGATCTGGAGGTGTGTTATGCATCGTCTGGACTTAAACCATGGTTCTGCGGATTTGGTCAAACTGGAGTCTTATAGCTTGGTGAGTATACTAGTAATTATATTGATATGTGTTACGTGAGCATTATGTGTCAGTGCATGATGTGTTCAGGACAGATATGATATGTGTGCTTACAACTGTTAAGAGTTGGTTTTATATGTGAAGTCAGTATGAGATAAATTATGACATGAATATGTGATATATTTTATTAGAGATACATGGCCTAAACCTGTGAATCGCGACTTTTTGTGGTAAAGTTAAGGTCGAACGTGTGTAATGTGTTTATAATAATATAAGAGCTCATATTATTACAGACATATGATACGTGTTGGAACTTAATGAAATCATGAGGAATCTTGTGAATCGGGTGAGGGGTCCTTGTAGAAGTAGTACACCTGGGATTATAGATGTATAGAATGCCTTAGTATATACAGAAATACTTTGGATCGGATGATAGGTGTAATGATATGTTAGATGTACTAGTAACTGCTTGTTATAAAGGATGGTGTGATAGAGCTACCTTTTTCCTTAATGCTTTATCTATACTACGAGGATGGTTAATACAAGAGGTTCAAGAGCAGTTAATAATGTTAAGGGTGGTCCCAGTCGTAGACCCGAAGGGGTAGAGACCAGTGTGACAGATGAGCATGTTCTTTTAGGAACACAGTATGATGGGGAGGGAGGAGCGCCAGAGATAAATCAGGAAGTACCAGAAGCTGCAATTGGAGAAATTGTAGCGAGGGAAATTAGTAAAGCGTTGGAACGAAGTATTCCTTATATCATAAAACAGGTTGTAGATCAGGTAAATGATCAGAATAAGGAAGTGATTGGGCAGGAAGTCGCAGCTAGGTTAACTGCTGCAGGTGTTGGGGTTAATCTTCAACCTCAAGTTATTATACGTGAAGCACCGAAAAGTTGTATGTT